>OY998252.1:66507664-67707664 GCA_963922045.1 Persicaria maculosa
ATAATGCATTTTAGTAGTATGTTAGTTGTTGTTTCATGTGTCTAGTCATAGAACATACATTTATCTTTCACAATGACTTTTTTGTTGCCAAAGATTTTATTTATCACAATATAAAGTCTATTGCAACGACATTTGTTGTTGCAAAAGATTTCATTAATCATAATGCACTCTTTTGCAACCACCTTTTTGTTGCAAAAGGGTGACATTTATAGCAACGACAATGGTTGTTTCCAAAGGTTAGTTCTATAGCAACGATGATAGTCGTTGCAAAAGATTGATGCCAATTGCAACGATATTTTTTGTTGCTTAAATGTGATAGTTTTTTACAAGATTCAAGCGTTTAGCAACGACAAATGTATTGCAATGACAAAATGTTGTTGCAATAGGTTTATTTTTCGCAACGACCAATGTCGTTGCAGTACCCTTTAGCTACGCCCCGACCCGCAACGACCCCGCAACGACATTTGTTGTTGCTAAATGTGTCTATTGCAACGACAACCCATGTATTGCAACGACTTTTGCCGTTGTGATATGCTGTTTTTCTTGTAGTGAATGTTTTGCATAACCCTCCTTTGTGAGTAGATATTGTTTTTTATTGCACATGCATGGATTTGTGACACTAGTACCTTTTCAAGGATGGTAATTGATTGTAGGGTTATATGGCAATGAATCTAAGATGTTGAGAGTTTTGATTTCTTCCCCAGCATGACAATTAAAAGTATTGATTGAGGACAAGCAAGCTTAAGTATGGGGTGTTTGATGTGAGCCTATTTTGCCATGTTTTATACTTACTTTTATATCGTTTTCTACATGCATTTCATGCATTTGGGTTAGAAAAGTACAGATTCTATGTAGTTTACACTTATTTGCCAAATTATGGAGTTTACACAAGTTTTTGTTATATTTTGCAGAAATCGGGCGCACTTTAGAGCTTAAGAGAAAGTCATGAAGAAGCTAAGGATGGTGCAGATGGAAGAAAGCCCACTTTTCGCCATTCATCATTCCAAATCAAGCTTTGATGTCTTCATGAGAGTTTTTGCCCTCAGAAAGAGCTTTCCAACGCATGCTCATATGCGTCAATCCGACGAACGAAGACTCGGGAAAGTGCGTTTCAAGAATGGAGCAGTATGCTGGAAACTGCTACAGAGGTCGATATCGACCTAGCCAAGTCGATATCGAGTTGCCCAAAATCGAGTCAAGATCCGGAATCGACCAGAAAACTGGAGAAGGGAAAGTGAAGGTCGATATCGAGTTAATCAAGTCGATATCGAGTAACAAGTGGTCGATTTTCATCCTGGAGGCCGAGATCGAGTCGAGAAGCTGAAGAGGAAAATCACAGGTCGATATCAAGTTGTCCTAGTCGATATCTACTTGACCAACAGTGGCCGATTTCGAGCTAGTCCGAGTTCTAATTAAAGTTCTATCCAAAGTCCAATGGATATATCCACAAGAGGAGATTCCATCAAGTTCTATCAAGATGGAAGAGATATTTACCTACTTTAGATATAATTCCCTTTATAGATTTATTTCTTTTAATTCCATTATTTAATCTTTAGATATATATAGATAGATTTAGATATAGATATAGTTTTCGTTCCTAATTATCTAGGGAATCAACACTATAAATAAGGCCTTAGGGGCTGAGTTTTATTCATTCAATTTCAGAGACAATTAGTTATATATATATATATATATATATATATATATATATATATATATATATATATATAGAGAGAGAGAGAGAGAGAGAGAGAGAGAGAGAGAGAGAGAGAGAGAGAGAGCTTGTGGCGATTGAGGTTGGAGAAGGCGAAAGCGGGATTTGGCTTTGATTGGCTGTAAGCTTTCTTTTCTTTTATTTAATGAAATTTATTTCCCTTTTATTATTGATGTCTTTCTTTATGATGAAGAGCGAGTAGTCACCCAACTTCTAGGGTCGGGGTGAGCTCGACGGTATCCATGTGAGGTGATGCGGTAAAGGTACAATCTTTCGATGCGAATTCGTCATATATCCCTACAAGCATGATTCTTTTGCAAAAGTTGAAGGTGATCATTGTTTGTGTTATTGAAGCGAAAGTGATCTTAATACAACTTGGATTAATTATGTGAAAAAGGGTTAGTAACAATTAGGGTTTATGCGAAAGCCTCTATCTTCTTATTTGCTAATAACGAGAGTTATTTGATGGAAAAGCATGATCTTTTATGCCTTTATGTGTTACTTTGCATGGTTATCATTGTGGTGTTGAAACCCTGATCTTGAAAGTCTTTATTTTATTGATTTATTTCACAAATTTTGGATTTTAAGTTTCTGTCAAGTCGATTTCGAGTTTCTGAGGTCGATTTTCCAACTCGATATCGAGTCCTTCAGGTCGATATCGACCAAAGTTGTTGCTTTTGTTCTTTTTTGTACTTTTCTCTGTGTTTGCTGTTTGTCTGGTTGATTTTCTGCTGAGTTTTAGAACTGAAAAGGTGGGCGCTTACACGCTTCCTCGTGGATCGATCATGACTTCCTTCTACTACAACGGGAGGAAGTCTTGTATATATTTGCTGAGGCAGGGAGTCGGTCTGCTTTTATATTTATTTATATTTCCATACTTGACCATCCTCCTGCAACAACAATTGTAGGTTGACTATATTTCTTAGCCTTTGTCGTGTAGTATGAGGAGCTTTTAGTGACCTATCTGGAAGTATTTTATTGTGTGGTAATTTTATTTAGTGTGGGGTAGTATGGATGAAGTTGGATGGATAACCTCTTGTGGTAGGAATGGGTGGAAATCTTTGTGGGTAGCGACCTTGAGTGGTGATGTGCGGTTTTTTGTTGTAGTGATGGCCTGCATTTGTTTGCGTGGGGTGTGCTCGCCTCTTCTACTTTGGTTTTACATCCCTATATCGGCAAGCTATATTATAGAATGAGCTTAAAAAACTATGCTTGTCCTGGTGTGGACCTGGCTGTGAGATCAGAGTGGATTTGGTCTAGTGCTTCCTTTTAAACGCTTGCGGGTCGAGATCGGATGTGAGATCGGAGTGGATTTGGTATATGCAGATGCAATTTGTGGGTAGTATCACATTTTATGTAAGACTCTTGGTATGGTCTTACTTTATGTTACTCCTTGGCTTTCGCCACTATCTATACATTTACCCGTTAAGGCCCAAGAGACTCCGTTGACCTAAGAGTAGAGTGAGATCCAGGCCCTGTGACACCTTGTAATTGAATTGCAATCCAAATTGGATGTTTCTCATACACTGCCAAACTCCCCTAGAAAGGCCTTCGAATTTGTGCTGCAATTAGATAGTGATGGGGTTTCAGACGAACCCATTGATTCCGTTTTTGAGGAGGAGGTACTTGATAACGTGTCTCAAGAGTTAGGGATTGTAACTCTTGGGCATGTTCATAAAGTTCCGATTGTTGAAGTTGTTGTGACCGATGATCTTATGCTTATTGAAGATCAAATCCTTTCAGTGATCGCACATGAAGGTGTTGTTTTTTAGGTTGCTAAACCTCAGATTCTTCTTGAATCTATTCCAACATATCATCCAGCGTGTCGCTTCATGTCAACCGACAGAGGACTCATGATTTCTCTCTTTCTAGTAGAAAAGAAATTAAAGGAATTTAAGACAAAGTAGATAAATATAACTACCTTTGCAAGAGGGCTGCTTGGAAGAATACAAAAATGCATTTCAACTATATCAAAGATTCTTTGGAGTCATGGATGCTCCTCCAAGTGGTTCAAGAGATCTAAAACCCACTTTTGATGTGCAGGAAGCAACTCGAGCATTACTGCCTACTATAGATTAATTTTCTGTAGTTTTTTTCACACTTCAAATCTCAAACCCTAAAACCTAACAAATGAAATAAACAAATATAGTAATCAAAATTCCAAATTTTCACACTTCACATCTCAAACCCTAAAACCTAACAAAATTTCAATTCTCCAAATCAATTCATTATTTCAACCTTTTAATTATAAACAAATCAATAGCATCATTTCAATTCAATATTTCAGTAACAAACAATACGAAAATCGAACATATTTCGCAAATTTCGCCCAATATCACAGTTTCGGGCACCTGTAGCTGCAACCCTCTGGCCTTGATAAATTTTCTTGTTCTAATACCTCTACAGTTTCTCCGTGTGAGTGTCTATGTATTGGGTTGTGGCTAACTTGTTCATCTGTACGTGGAACTGCAGTTATTGAAGGAAAGAGCCAAAGGGAAATCCATAAGGCCATTTTCGAGTCATTGGCACTGATTGGTAGTAGTATGCTGAAAGTGTATTTGCTCTGATGCCTCTTTGAGCGAAAGCTTGCAACTTCCAGAGTCTGACGCACCAATCCAGCACAGCAAGGGCGCCGACACCGGATGCTTCAATTCAAGTAATGAGAGTGTAAAGCCTGAATCAAAAAGCTTTAACTTATTTCAACTTCTTTTCTCCATCAGTGTATTTTGATCATAATTTTTATCGGATGGAAATTTATTTTTCCATCTGCCATGGCATCCATATTATATATAGTTACTCCTGAAATGTTCGTTAATTGGTTCCCCTTACCTGTAGGCAGGTGGAGATTATTAGGCTGCTGCATTTAGTTTAAGAGAATTTGTTTCAGATTTCTTCAGATACTGTATTACATCTTTAATTTGGGGTTGTTATATGTACGGTGAAATTATCGCTATCTACACGGTCTCAACACCGACTTCCTGAGTCCAAAGTAGTCTACTGACACGGACTCCCTAGCTTGGAAGCATTGTATTTAGTAGGAGACACACATGTCGTGGGTCGGCAGATTACGTATAGGTCGACATCCTAACCGACACCAACTTCTCAGGTCGGTACCGTGCATATGACGATATCTCACCATGTCGATAATAGACTGTTAATTTGCTCCATATCTGGCCCAATGTTTGGATAAACCTTGACACATTACATTTATATATTTAAAATGCACACTTTTTTAGAACCTTAAATTCTTATTCTTTCTTCAAATCATCGTCGGTAGGGATATGGTATGCTAGATGTGCGATTTTATCTGCAATAGTTTCGTTTCCTTCCATACAAATATGATAAATAGAATTGAGTTAAAGAAACTTAATAAATGCTTTGTGTCTGTCAACAGGATTTTCAAGACCCACGTGCAACCCCTGTCACCCAATAATGCATTGACTACCAAGGTCATCACCCTTTATGAGAATGTTGCAAAGACCCAATTATTTTGCTCGCAACAGTTCGTTACGAAAACCAAGCGCTTCAGATAAGATTGTAGGCATCCCATCGCAAAGGCTCCCGCCCATATTAACAGGTTGAACATCTGGGTCGCGGATTACAAATCCCACTAAGGCCTTACCACACGAAAGTTTCGAGCCATCAAAGTTCAAATTGAACGAATTCGGAGGAGGTTTTTCCCATATGGTAGTTCTAATACACCCCTTAGGCCCTATAGTACGACTATTAGTGAAAAACATATCCCTTGTATTAGACTGACCGTCCCATCATCCGTTTGAAAGTTAATTTTTTACGCTTGAATCCAATTATGTTTGACTGTAAGTAATAAATCTTTAATTCTAGCTAGATTGGGTCTATCACTGTGGGTAAACACTAATTGATTGCGCTGAACCCATAAGGCCCACCAATCAAAGGCCACGTCAGACATGGGATAGATCCGACCAAAGTGCGAATCCTATTGAGAGTGGAGTCGTTACTATTAGTATCAAAATTAGACGCGGATGTCTCTGGAATGGAGACATTAGGTAAGGCTAAAACCTTTCTTATCATAATGCATTTTAGTAGTATGTTAGTTGTTGTTTCATGTGTCTAGTCATAGAACATACAATCCATGGGCACCACATTATGAGAGGTTGTAGTCTATCTATCGATGGCAGTCCATCATATGCAATTTTCTAGACGAAGTGCTTAATCTTAGGAGGGGCATAGAGTTTCCAAATCCAACGGCATTGGAAACTGGCATTACTTGAGCCGTTAGGCTCAATCGACGTAGTTGATCTCATAGTAAAGTAGACAAATGTACTTGGCCACCAATAGAGGTGATTAGTAATTTTGTTCAATAGTAACTGAAACCTACAGAGATATGATAGATGACCTCAGTTGAGAGAAAACCAAGTAACTTCGTATGTAACCTAAGCTGATCCCATTCATTCGTATCTGTAAGGAAGCATCAGACTTTTCAATTCAGCTTGTCATTCGATAATGGTAGTAATACTTTATCCATCATTTTCCATTTAGATGCCCAGTAATCTGACCAGAAGTTGATACTGCAGCCATCACCTACACACCAATGAAGTCCTTTAAAAACATAGGATAGATGGGCATCAATTTGGACCACTGCCAAAAGGTTCCCCTCTTTTGTTGGTAGATAAAAAGGACCGAACCTTTAAGATATTTTCTGTGATAACTTTGACCCATATATTATTTGGTTCAACAATGATTTTCCACAACTATTTCATTTGAAATGCAATGTTCATTGTCTCTGATTTGTACATGCCTAGTCCTCCTAGTATTCGGGAAAATCTTATCCCATCTAATTAGAGGTATACAAGAGGTTTGTTTATTTCATAAGAACAACTGATTCCATTATTTATAATCGAAAAGAAGATTCACATCGGGGTTTTTGAACCATAAGCGGTCAAAAGAATCTTTTATTTCATTCTTAAGAAATAAAGATGCTTCGTCATATTGATGGACATATCTTAACTTATACGGAGCAGATAGTATTGAAACAGGTAACATAAATGATTGCATAAGCAAAGTGGGTTGGGCGCTCAAATTTGATTTAAAAAACACTCTACGACCTTCGGTTCATAAGGACGAAGCTTTCCATTTTTGACAACTGCTTTTTGTTTTTCAATACTATTTGAGCAAAATTATCCTTATTAGCATGCCCATTTATTATTGGACAATTCAAATATTTTTCAATTTCTTTTGAGTACAAATTTCTTATTCTAGATGAGATAGATGATATGATCATGACCAATACTAGGTGAGACTTGAAAATTGGATTTGTAAAAATTAACTTTCTATCCTGAGATGTGACAATATCGGTGGATAATATTTCAAACCTTATGTACAACCGTATCTGTTGCCTTTGCGAAAATAATAATATCAGCAGTAAAGGCTAAGAATGAAATTTTAATTTCGTTAGTAGAAAAACACATGCCTAGATCTTTATTAATAGACGCTTCCTTTTGTAAGGAACGAGCCAAGATTTTAGCTGCTAGAATAAAAAAACGGAGACAAAGGATCCCCTTGTCTAAGTCCCTTTTGAGGGAAGAACTGATTGGTTGAGCCATCTTTGACAAGTATAGAAAAGAAGATTTTAGAAACACACTCTGTAATCTAGGAGACAAACCTTGGATGAAAGCCTTTTCCAAATCAAGTTTGATAGCCATCAAACCCGTTTTCCTTTTTTCATACGAAATGCATTGAAAGCTTCATGAGAAATGAGAATATTATCATTTATAGAGCGTTCTTTTGCAAAGGCACGTTGTAGAGTTTGGACTAATTTATCGACTAATGGGGCCATTTAAGCGGCCTGAACCTTTACTATAATTTTGCAAATTGTTGAACACGTACTAATTGGTTGATAATGATAAATTAGCAGTGGGTCATCTAACTTTGAAAGTAGCATGATAAATGTACCTTTAATATTTTTTATCACTAAAGGTCCTACAATATTCCAATATTTCTAATAAAATCCATCAGGTATTCTATCGAGCCCAGGAGCATTGTCTAGGGCAACAGAAAAGGCTGCTCTTTAAATATCTAAGTTAGTAACAGGGGTTACTAATGTGGAGTTGTCCGAAACAGAGATTTCATTATTTGTGACGTGTAGGTCAGAGTCAGTGTTAATTGAATTTGAATTTGTAGAACGGAATCTATGCTTGAAATCCTGCTCGAATTCATGTTTAATAAGGCAACTATCAACAATATACAACCCATCAGTTGTCTCTATAAAATTCATGAGAAATTTTATATCTCTATAAAACTTCCTTCATCCACTACAATATAAATGTAGGGATATAAAACTTCTCAAACTTTACTTCATTTCAATATAAGAAATAAAGCTTAAAGTGAAGAGTGAGGGTTAAGGGAGGATGGGGTACACATATATATATCTCCATCTCTTCTCATTCTAACTCTCAACTTTCAATGTGGGACAAGAGTCTTGTCCCACATTGAAAGTTGAGAGAATAGGGGAAGTCTTCCAAAGCTATAAAAAGGGAAGAGTGATACTGTTTTTGACCCACATTGCACATTGCAAACTAGTTTATGTTTATATATTATAAATTATTCTCAGAATAATATACATAATAATTATTATAAACATAAAAAAATATTTTTTTCAAAAAAAAAAATCGGGATGGCGGGTTGACCCGCCGGGTCGACTCGCCGGGTCATGACCCGCCAGGTCATCGGGTTCAAAACCCTTGACCCTAACCCTAACCTGCAACCCGCCCCCACCCGTTGACCCGGACCCGTTGGGTCAATGACCCGTCGGGTCACGGGTCGACCCGTAACCCGTGGCCACCCCTAAACAACACACCAAAAGGGATACAAGTATAAACCAAAACAGCATGGCACTTGTGAAAGGGGGAGATGCAACTCCTAAGTACTTCCCAAAAAAAAAATGGCGCACAAAAGATGACTAGTGTGAGAAGTGTAAAGCTTTAGAAGTGCAAGCACTTTAACCTTGCTATAGAGAAATATAAAATAAAAATCAGGCCTAGCCGAGGCCAACTGATAATGCATATTTCATATAGACATTATAGGTATTTCTTATTGCAATTAGGTAGGAGTTTTGCATATGTTTTAGTCTAGTTTCGTATCTTGCTTGTGAAGTATTCGAGTTCGAAATCTGCACCTTTTTAGTGTTTATTCTGCAGAGTTACATTCCGACCTTGGATGGGATCTTGGAAGAGCTTAAGAGACATGTTTTGGAGCATATGAATGTTAAGGAAGAGGCTAAAGAGGAGTAAGGAAGCACAACATTGAAGAAAAGAAGAAAAATCGTCACAGCATAGGGCGACGTCCGTCGTGCCTTAGACGGCGCCCGCCGTGGTGCCGTATTCAGCGATTGTGATTTAGATCTGAAGATTCTATTCCCAATTATATTATTATATTTCTAGGTTTTGCACGACTCTTCATTAGGTTTTATTGATTTATTCCAGCCGTGTGTGGCATAGTATTGTGAGACAATAAACACAATGAGAGAGAGAGAGAGAGAGGTTTTTGGCTTATGAGTTGCTAAACTCATAGTTTCGCATGCGATTTGAAGACATGGTTGTTTAGATTGTGACGATTTGATTCTATTTAGTTATTCATGATTATATTTATCATCTTGTGTCTATTGATTATATTTGTGTTCCTCTCTATGATTTATCACAATGTTAGGAATTGCATCTTAACTATGAATTCGTTGTTGTGTTCTTGATAGCAAACGAAGGTATTGAAGTAGTGATATTTCTTTTTCTTTGTAGTGGATAATTTTGATTGATCTATATGGATAGATGTCAACTAGGGCTGATTATGGCTTGCGCCTATATGTCTCTAATTGCATTGAATCGATATGCCAATTGGTCTCATTACTTGAGTCCTTAATGCTATTCTTTAGTGATATTGAAAAAGGTGATTGTATCCCTGAGGATCCTTCAACATTATTCAATTAGACATATGTTTATGAATAATTAATGAATCAATCATAGGACCATGAATCTCCACCATTGTCAGAGAATTACAGGTGAAATATCTTCTCTATTTTATTACCAATTACTTTGCAATCATAAAGTTGGTTACTTTACTTCCTTATTAATTTATTACACGTCATTGCTTTTGCCATAAGAGTCTTTGTTAGGGATATTGATAGTGAATCCCTTCTCTTTGTGGGTTCGAATCCGGACTTCATCGCTATACTAGTAGTTGTTTGGCTTGTCAGTTCATTGATTTACTAGTCTATTGATTTTGAGCTTTGAGTTAGGATTTTATTACTATTTAGCAAAGGGCAAAAATGCCAACGACGTTTGTCCCACACCAAATTATTGGCGCCGTTGCCGGGGAGAAGAAAGGAGTTTGCTTTTCTTTATTTCTATCATTGATTCTCTTATATTTTTGTTTTTGTTTTTCTTTGAGTATTTTGTGTCCTTTCATGCTTCAAACTAGATCTTCTAATACATTGCCTTTGTCTTTTGATTATCAGATTGAAAGATCTCTTAGGTTGAAAAGGAGGCTCGAGTTTGACACACGTAAAGAGATGGGAGACGAAGTTGTTAATCCGCCAAGAAGGACCCTGAGAATCCTAAAGGAACCTAATTTGAGTGCTCAACCACTTGCAATTACACTTCCTAATCTCCTTGGGGGTTCAAGATTTGAGTACAAGTCAAATTGGTCTACTATTTTACCCTACTTTCATGAATTGCTTGGGGAGGAACCAAACAAACAACTTGCTACCTTTGTGAGTGTGTGTGATAGACTTAGACCCCAAGGCCTTACCGATGACCAATTGATGTTGAGAGTGTTCCCATTTACCTTGAAAGATTATGCTTGCGGTTGGCTTTATTACCTACCACCCGAAAGCATTACTACTTGAGTTGAATTGAAGAAAGCTTTCTTGCAAAAGTATTTTCCTGCGAGTCGGCTCAACAAACTCAAAAAGGAGCTATCTAGTATTGAGCAATCACCTACGGAGAGTCTTTATGAGTATGTTGAGCGGTTCAAGAAGCTTAAGGGTAGTTGTCCACAACATGGTATACCCGAGGATGATCTAGTGCTATATCTTTATGAGGGCTTGCTTGACACTAATAGGAGTTTCATCAATTCTACTAGTGGAGGACATATTATAGATAAGACACCTCAGGAAGCAATGCAGATTTTCGAAGGGTTGGCTAATGCATTGCAACAATATGGGAGACACCAAAGAGTTAGACGAGTTCATAAGTTGGATAATTCTACATATGGTCGCAAGGATGATTTAGACAGGCTCACTGAGATAGTGAACAAGCTGATGGCTATGCAAACGAATCAATCTTAGCAGCCTTGGCCTTGTGGTGTTTGTGGAGATCCAACTCATCATAATGATAAGTGTCCTTTGATTCAAGAGGATGTCGCTGATCGAGTGCTGTGGATTATGGAACTCGTCAAAACTTTGGTAACAATGGTTACAATCAGTGCTACAGATTCAATGGGAGGGGTCAGCAGCAACAAGTTCCTTATCAAGGAAAAGGACAATTTCATAATCATCAAAGAAATACTCAACAAGAGGATAGAGATGATAAATTGAGGTTGTTGTTGGACAACATGAGTGTTCAGGAGAAATTGTTGAGTCAAATGGCCAAGGAGATCAGAGAAATGAAAGCAAAAGATTCGGGGAAGTTGCCATCACAAGTGGTAGTTAATCCAAAGGAGAATGTGAATGCCATAATCCTTAGAGGAGGAAAACAACTGAATGTGCCACTAGGAATGTTGAAGAGAGGCCTAAGGAAATGTTTGATGTGGGTGAGGAAGACAAGACGAATTCGGAGTCGCACACTGTTGATGACGGTGCCTGCCGCCCTTCACCACGGCGCCCGTCACCCCCTTTTGTCCTAGATCCGATATTTGACATTGTGCACTCCCCAATCAAATCATCCAATGAGTGGACTTCTGAGGTTCCACGACCTGGACCACCCTTTTCTCAAGCCTTAAGACCTGGTCGAAAGTGGGAAGATGAACAAATTCTTTACGACACCTTTGCTCATTGTGAGGTAAATATTCCACTTTTCATTTGATTAAAACTGTGCCCCGCTATGCGAAGTTTGTGAAAGAATTATGCACGATAAAACACAAGCAAAGGATGCGAAGGACTGAAAAGGTAAGTTTGAATGAAAATGTTTCTGCTTTTCCACAGAAAAGAATGCCCGAAAAGCGCGGAGATCTAGGTATGTTTACTATCCCATGTTCAATAGGTAATGCGAGCTTCAAAAAAGCTATGTTAGACCTAGGTACTTCAATTAATGTGATGTCATATAATTTGTACATGTTTTTGGGTCTCAATGCATTATCTGAGACTGGTGTTACTATACAACTCGCTGATTGATCTAGTATTAAGCCTATAGGACTTGTTGAGGATGTTTTGGTTAAGGTAAATGATTTCATATTTCCAGCTGATTTCTTTATATTGGATATGAAACAAGGTACGCCTGAAACCCAAACTATCTTGGGAAGGCCATTCTTGCGAACAGCTAAGACTAAGATTGATTGTTTTGAAGGTTTCCCAACCATGGAATTTGATGGTAAAAAGATTGAGTTTTCTATATTTGAGCCTATTGTTTCTTCTACTAACGATTCTGTGGATTTTCTTGACTCTAATGATAGCGATCATAGGAATGAATCAAATAGTTTGTTAGATGCTTCTATTGAGAATGAACCATTGCATATTGAGTCTTCTAACAAAGAGAAAGTTGATTTAGGGAAAGATGACATTGAAAGGAAAATTGAGAATTTGTTTAAGTCACATGAGATTGTGTCTAATTCAAATGGTTCTATTCTTATTCTCTATGAGAAATCGATTCCGAACAGTGTTGAGGTTTTTGCAATTTCAGGGCAGCCTTCGGGAGAAACTCATTTCACTAAGGAATTGATTGGGGCAATTGATGGATACGTTGGAGAAATTCCTAAGGTTCCCCCTCTTGTCAAGAAAAGAGCAAGTGTGGAGGATCTTGATGGGATAACTTGATCAATAAATGCATCACGTCGAGCCAAAGACGTGAAATAAATGCGCTTCTTGGGAGGCAACCCAAGGTAGATTAGGTAATATTGTTTCAATTTCGCATTTAGTTTTTCAATTCAATAAAGCAGAACAAATCTTTTTGCTGAACATTAGAGTAGTGTAGTATTAGAACCTTTTGGTAAGATGAATTTTGCTTGATTGAATGACGGAATGACGTTCTGGACATCACGGCGCCCGCCGCCCCATCCACGGCGCCCGCCACCTGTTCACAAACGTGTCCGGATTTTTTGTAACATTGGAAGAGAGTATTTCTATCCTATTTTATCTTATTATTTCCGGTTATTTTAGGTTAGACTGGATTTTCTATCTTTTTTGGATTAGTTTTTATTCCATCTTTTTATTTTTAGGACTAGATTTATTTTATCTATCTTTAGGATTATATGTTATTTTTTATCTTAGGTTAGTTTTATCTATCTTTTATTTATTTTATCTATCTTAGGATTAGATTGTTCTATCTATGATTAGTTTCTATTTATCTTAGGAGTAGATTTTATCTTTTATCTATTTTATTTTCTTTTATTATTTCTATCTATTTCTAATTTATCTTCTTTTCTTTTTTATAGATGAAAATCCTTTCCAACTGACCATAAATTCCTATTCCCTATTTGGATCAATTAAAGTTTAGTTTACAAGGAAACCCATAAACCCCAAAGATCCTACTTGAAGCCATTCCAAAAGCCTAAAGCCTTGTGTTTCAATTGAGTTTCTTACCCATCAAACACTTTCCATCACTACCCTTCACCCATCAAATTCAATCTTTCTCCATACCATCCCCATACCTACCACCAAAGAAGGCTTTTAAACCCAAGTTGGTCGTCAAATATTGAGTTTGGAGGAGTTTGGACATTGATTCCTCGACCTTCATGCTCGGATTCGTGTACTGCAGTCCATGGCGCACGCCACCCACACATTGTGCCTGTCGTCACTTGTAGAGAGGTCATTTTGTGGTCGTTTTTGTGGTTCTCTTTCACGGTTTTCTTAAGTTTGTGCATCATGTCGTTGGTTCATGCTATGGGGATGCCTAGTTTTACGAGTTGGGAGAAGGAGGAGTGTTGGCGTAAGCTTGAGAAGAGAGATTATTGATCCACGTTGTTCTTTCATCCCTTGACGTTGCAGCGTTTGTGAATATTTGAGGATGTCTCTCAACTTCTTGAGAAAGGAGATTTGGGCGAGTTCATGGATCTTGCTGAGTTAACCTATCCGACGCTGGTGAGAGAGTTCTTAGCTACCTTGAATTTTCTCTGAAAAGATGTTTTGCTTGGAAATTGCAGCTTCAATCCCCTGATGCTAGTCGTAATATGAAAGTTCCTGCACTGCGTACCTTGGCATATATTTTGAAAACATCGAGGTAAGGCATTTATATTGCATCTAGTGTGATTTATGGTTGTGTTAGTTGAATCCTCTCTTGGTCTGAAAAAACTATTTATAATACATAATTTGTTAAAGAAATTCTTAAAGAAACTAAATGAGAACTCTAGTTCATTTTACCCTAGGTAGCTTGTGAAATTTGTTGTTTTGAATAGGAAAAAAAAATGATCTTGTTAGCTGCCAGGTTTTGGAGAACTGCCATTTTAATGTGTTTCACGCTTTATTTTTCACTTTTATATCATCTATGCCATCATTCTCAAACTATTTGTAATTGCTTAATTCATTTGTGTTATTTGTAGAAACCCCATAATATGTAAGGATCTGGAATCCATGAACAAGGGATATCATTTTAAAGGTTGATGTTTTCCATGTGCAAAGCTATCCTTTTTGACAAGTAGCTAATATTGATTGAACTCCAATGGCATCTTTTGACAAGAGATATAGAATGCACGGTTATCTTTCTTTACGTTTCATGGTTGGTGTGAAGGAGAAGCATGTTATTGTATCTTCTGAACTGATTTAGCTCTTCTTTTTTGGTCTGAATTTAGCTCTTCTTTAGTTCTCACAATTCGTCCTAATAGCTTATTTGATGCAGCTGCAAAAACAGGTGTTCCCGATCAGAGATTAGAGAAAGTTGCGGTCTTTATTTTTCTTCTCAGAAATTAGGGAAACAGGTGATTATTTTTCTTCCCTTTTTTAGTGTTATCTTCTGTTACATAGCTCTAGTGTTTTACCAATTCTAATCTGAGATATTTCTTGTTCCCTGCAGGCACACTAAGGACTTGGCTCCTGTTAGATACTCTACCAGTTAATGCTTAAGGAAAACTGGTGGGCTTTCCAGCTGCTGTGCATTTCTGCTTTTTATTATGAGATTGATTGATTTCTTTCTTTATTAGCTTGTCCAATTTGATGTAAATTATGTAGTTTTAGATAATTTTTTGGGTTAAAATATAGTTTTGCACATTTTATTGTATATGTAAATTTTATAATTATGTATATAAATTTTGTATAATTAATGAAAATTTATTATATGTAAATTGTGTATTTTTTTATTAAAAATATTGGACTTTTTAGCCCGGGTATGAAGAAACCGGGCTAAAAAACATTAGCTACGGCAGCTTGCCGTAGCAAATATGTAGGGTCTTTCATAGGGTCGCTTAGCCGTAGCTTAGCCGTCGCTAATTTTTTTTGCTACGGCTATTTGCCGAAGCTACCAAATTTTGCCACCCCAAAATTCGCCACCCCCCCATTTGCCGTAGCTAAGCCGAAGCTAAACCCTTTTTGCCACCCTTTGAACCCCTTTTGCCATGGTTTTTTGCCGAAGCGAATTTTTTTTTTTTTGTAGTGTAAGAGGACTACCTGAGATGGACTTCAAAGGTATTGATATGTGCAAAGCATGCACACGAGGTAAACAAACACGTAGCTCTTTCAAACCCAAAAAGGTTGTAAGTTCTTCTAGACCCCTTGAACTTTTACATATGGATTTATGTGGTCGTATGCGAGTCAAATCTCCCAATGGTAAAAAGTACATGCATGTTGTTGTTGATGATTTTTCTAGAGATACTTGGGTTGCTTTTTTAAAAGAAAAATCAGAGGCCTTATTTGAGTTTTCAAAACTTTGTAAGGAGTTGCAAACTTTAAGAAACAAGTCCATAGTGTCAATTCGAAGTGATCATGGTAGGGAGTTTGATCAACTTCAGTTTGATTTGTTTGGTGCTAAATATGACATCTCCCATAATTTTTCTGCTCCTAGGACACCTCAACAAAATGGGGTTATGGAACAAAAGAACCGCACCCTAGAGGGCATGGCCAGGACTATGCTTTTAGAAAATGCATTACCTAAAACCTATTGGGCTGAAGCTGTTAACACAACTAACTATATTTTGAATCGTTGTCTTATTCGTTCCATCTTAAAGAAAACTCCTTATGAACTTTTCAAATGCCGCAAACCACTTATATCATATTTTAAACCCTTTGGCTGTACTTGTTTTGTTCATAACAATGGAAAAGATAACCTTGGGAAATTTGATGCGTGTAGTGATGAAAGTATATTTCTTGGCTACTCCACAAGTAGCAGAGCTTATAGAATCTTCAATAAAAGGACCAAGTTAGTTGAGGAAAGTATACATGTTATATTTGTCGAATGCAATGACGGTTCTTTAAGTGAAAGTGTTGCAGATTCAGATTTTAACATCCATACAGAGAACGAGGATGGTGATGATGCTGCTATCAAGAACACAGAGAAGAGGAACATGCAGGATTAGATTCTCAACACTAAAGAATTGGCCCAATGTGTTGAAGCTTCGTCCAAAGCCCTTGGTGACCAATCCAAAAGTGTTGAACCGTCAAAAACTGCTGTAACTGAACCTAACAGATCCATGGAGTCAGATGTACCACAAATCAATCCTGCTGGTATGACGAATCAAGGAGCTGAGACTAGCAAACAAAAATTCAAATACTCCTCATCACACTCATTGAAGGATATCATCTCTGACCCTACATCTAGTGTTCAAACTCGTTCTAAACTTAACGATCTTTGTGTTTTACATGCATTTGTTTCTCTTATAGAACCGAAGAAGGTAGATGAGGCCCTTCAAGAGCCAGACTAGATCATTGCTATGCAAAGTGAGCTTAACGAATTTGAAAGGAACAAAGTCTGGACCTTGAAGCCTAGGCCAAAGCATCAATCAGCCATTGGCACATGTTGGGTATTTCGAAACAAGCTAGATGAGAATGGTAAGATCGTGAGGAACAAAGCAAGGCTTGTTGCTCAAGGTTACAATCAAGAGGAAGGTATTGACTACGAGGAGACTTTTTCTCCCGTAGCCAGGCTTGAAGCCATTCGTATATTATTCGCATTTGTATCTTTTATGAGCATAAAGTTATATCAAATGGATGGCAAGTGTGCTTTTCTTAATGGTTTCTTAGAGGAAGAAGTCTATGTGGCTCAACCCCCAGGTTTTGAATGTTCGGAATTTCCTAATCATGTTTATAAACTAGACAAAGCGCTATATGGTTTGAAACAAGCCCCAAGAGCTTGGTATGAGCGCTTGTTAAAATATCTTTTAGAAAATGATTTTAAAAGGGGGTTGATCGACAAGACTCTTTTTATCAAGACCAAAGGAAAGAACATTTTGGTTATTCAAATATATGTTAATGATATATTGTTTGGAGCTACTAACACATCTTTGTGCAAGGAATTTTCTGACATCATGTGCAGTGAATTTGAGATGAGCTTGATGGGTGAACTCAACTTCTTTTTGGGATTACAAGTTCATCAATCTAAGAAAGGGATCTTTGTCAACCAAAGCAAGTACACTAAGGATCTCTTGAAGAAGTTCAAGATGGATCAATCCAAAGCAGCCAAGACACCCATGAGCTCAACCTTATCTCTAGATCAAGACAAGACTGGGAAGAGTGTCAATCAAAATGAGTATCGAGGGATGATTGGATCTTTACTATATCTTACGGCTAGTAGACCTGGCATCATGTTTAGTGTTTACATGTGTGCTAGGTTTCAAGCTGACCCTAAAGAATCTCACCTCGTGGCTGTGAAGAGGATTTTTCGATATCTCAATGGCACTAAGGAGCTTGGCTTATGGTACCCAAAGCAAAAAGATTTTACATTAATCGGGCATTCTGATGCAGATTTTGTAGGCTATTAGGTGGATAGGAAGAGCATGTCAGGATGTTGCCAATTCTTAGGAACATGCTTGATCAGTTGGTACTCAAAGAAACAAAACTCAGTTGCTCTATCCACTATCGAAGCCGAATACATAGCAGCTGGAGCATGTTGCTCCCAAATCCTTTGGATAGCTCAACAAATGAGAGATCTTGGCATCAACCTCAAAGGAATTCCCATTAAGTGTGACAATACAGGTGCCATATCAATCACAAAGAATCATGGTCAGCATTCAATGACCAAACATATTGATGTAAGGCATCATTTCATTAGAGACCATGTCGAAAAAGGTGATGTGTCCATATCTTTTATTTCAACTGATTATCAATGGGCTGACATCTTTATTAAGCCTTTGGCAGAGGACAGGTTCACCTTCATTAGACGTGAGATTGGAATGTTTAACAAGGATGCACTTTCGTAGGGGGAGCTTTCCCTTTATGAAAGATAAATTCTACTCAGTGTCAAGACCTTTGAGAATTATGTCAAAGATTGTGAGATGAATGGTAGAGCACATATAACGGATCATATATTTGGTTAATATCTTATTAGATATTTGATCAAATATAGTTTTTATGATTTTTAACCTTCTTTATACAGTACACATCTTATTTTCCAAAAATTCTTATATCCGAGTATTTTTTATTTATGGAAAATTTATTTTCGGAATTATTCCCTCTTGAATTGAAGTGTGACAAGATGGTTTGAAATTTGAATTGTATTGGAAATCAATTTTTTTCAAAATGGCAGTGTGATGATTACCCTCATTGGAACCCTAAACCAGTCCCATCAACTTACCCCTCTCACCCTTTTTAAACCACAAACTTTACCCTAACTTCTCACATCTCTAGATTTACCTAAACCCTCTCTTAAACTCCTTCTTCAACCTTTTTCTGGAAGCCTAGCCGAATCTCATCTATGGCACCCAAATCCAAGAAGACCTCCACACCCAAACGCCTTGGCGCTACCCCCAAGGGATGCCAGGTCACTGTTACTTCCCCTCAACCCGAACCTACCCCTCAAGCCATTGTCCCAGCTACTATTCTGAGCACCGTCCCTGAGATCACTATTGCTGAAATCAAGCGGTCCCTAAAGCGCCCGACGAAGAAATTACTCAGTGCCAAGCAAAAAGGGAAAAGGAAAATCATTGCTGAGGAAGAGGAGGATCTTGATGAGATTTTGGAACGAGATGCTGCAAAAGAGGTCGAGGAAGAGGCCCAGAGAAAGAAAAAGGCTGAGGAAGAGGCTGATCAAGCAAGGAAAAGAGCTGAGGAAGAGGCTGAGAAAGCCAGAAATGAGGCCGAGGAAGAGGCCCTAAGAGCTGCAGAGAAGGAGGTTCCCACTGAAGAGGAACCAGAGGAAGAGGAAGAGGGGGACGACGAGACTGCAAATGATGAGGATGCTGAGGTAGACGATGTTGAAGGGTCCGCTGAGGACTCGGGGTCTGAGGATGAAGAGGATGAGGAGCCAGAACTTGTTCCCTCTCTTTCTCCTCCTCCTCATCCCCTGTCTCCAAAGAAGCGGAAAGCCCCTACAACAAAGCCTCCATCTCCCAAGCGCATAAGGAAAGGCACTCTCAGAAGTCTTGACGCGCCTGTCAAGAGAACTGCTCCCTCAAAGGCTCGCAGGAAGAACGTCGATCCACCTGCACTTATGCAGGTAAACCAATCCTTGCCCTCCTCTTGGTTTGAAAATGCTGAGATGGCTGGAAAGTGGGTAGATGAGTTTAGAACTCGTAAGATATGTTGTTCTGATTTCATTGATCTTGAGTTTTTGGAAGCTTTGAACCTACCCTGCATCTCTCTCCTCAAACAAACCCCTGCCTGGACCCTTCTAAACCTTGAATCCGGTTACTATCCCCAACTCACCCGTCTATTTTACATAAACCTAAAAGCCAAACACAATGCTGATGATTGGTCTATGGAATCAGTCGTCAAGGGAGTTAGAATCACCTTCAACTCCATTGACTTTGCTGATTTACTTGGCCTTCCTAGACCCTGTCCACTCTCTCCTGAAACCCCCATAAAAGAACAGTGTGTTGCCCTTGCCCGATCCAAATACCTGCTCCCTGAAGCATCCAATAGCACCACAAAACAGCTTACCCACTCGTCCTTTACTCTTGAGGCAAAAAATCATCTTCAACATCATTGTGAGATGCCTCTTACCCCGAATGAACTCTGGCTCCCTCCTAACTGATAACGCTATGGTCCTTCTATACAGAATTTTGAATGGCTATGATCTTGATCTGGCCAACACAATCCTAGGATCCATGGCTCACACTCACAAAGCCAGAAAATGAACTCCCCTCCCCTTTGCCAACCTTTTGACCCATATCTTCAAAGCTTCTGAAATCGATTTCAAAAATGAAGAACAACAGCATCATATGGGTAAATTCGACTCCAAGAGCTTTGAGAAGATTGGCATCACTCAGTCCCCCCAAGGGACTTGGAGTCTTGCCTCTCCCTCAAAAACTCTTCCCACTGCCTCTGCCATTGATGAGCGCATGGACAACCTGGAGTTGGGCTTGGAGGAAGTTCGCCTGGACATCAAGGAGCTGCATAGAGAGTTTTCAATGGAGATGAGCGGGGTGTCCAAGCTATTGCACGAGCTGAGGGTGCTGTTCACGGATGGTGCTCCTGAAGATGAATCTTAAACCCTACCCTACCCTACCCTACCCTAACCCTTTTTTGAACACTGTTGGTTTTGGATACTACTTTAAAAACTTTTGGTTACTATTTTACCCTCCTCCCTTTGTTGAAAGACAAAAAGGGGGAGATGATCTGCTGATGGCTTAGACGTTAAAACTGCTGTGAACCAAAGGTCTTGGAAGACCTTGTTTTGTTTTTGGTTGGATGTTTTCTTCGGCTTTAAAATCTTATGATCGAACATTTGTCTAACCCATGCAGGTACTTAGTCCGATTTTTCTTATGATATAATTGCTTGACTAAGTTGCAGGGATGCACAAGTTTTGTCTTTCATCAAGGGGGAGATTGATAACTCCACTCCCTTCATGAAAATCGGAATTAGTTTCAAAGGCTTTGACAGACAGTTTGTGTCAAAGGTCTTGAAGCTACAACTATGTTGATGAAACGCAAAACCTGTACTTTATGTTATATTATGTCCGAATATTATTATATGTTATTTCCAGATATTATTATATATTTTATACACTAACATATGCAGCAAGTTTTTGAATAATATCTCCTTCCTTGGGCTGAATAACGTGGAGAGTAATATCGGAGATTATGGCTTCAGAGTTCCCAAGAATAGAAGATCGTGAATAATCCATCTCAAGCCATGATCTGCTCTAGCCGTTGGTGAAGATCCTTAGGCGCCGATTTGTTCAATATAAAGAAAAGGAAGAAGGGAAGACAGACACATTCGTTGAACACAAGCATTCATACAGTCAAGCCTTCAAGTCAAATCTGTCTTCTTCGTGTGCTCTCTGCTAAGATCTTAAGAGTCATTTATTTTGTTTCAAAGCATTTGAGAGTTACACAGTGAGCTTATAGGATATATTTCAAGTGAGTGTTATACTCGAGAGTTTGTAACTCAGGAAGTGGACACTAGGCGATTAATTCACGAAGTATAAGAGGATTGTACTAGATAGCTGAGAGAGGTGGGGCTCTTCTAGATAGGTCTAGGACTCCAAGGGAACGTGAGTTGACTAGATTGCAATTGTATAGAAGAGAGGCTTCTTGGTGAGCTATTAGGATCCTAAGTCTTGTGAATCAATAAAAGCCGGTTGAATCCTAGGGTTGTGGAAGAACTCTAGGCGGGGACGTAGGCCAAGTTCGTGCCGAACCTCGTAAACAATTCATTGCATCCTTTACTTATTGCTTTACCATATTTCCGCACTTGTTTCGAATTGTATAAATATGTTGTGATTCAGGTTTGCCAGAAGAAGGAATTACGTCTAATCTCAAAGGGTTTTGCAAGTGCTTCAAAAGTCTTGAGATTATCTACGAAAATCCAGCATACTCTATTCAACCCCCCTTCTAGAGTATCTTTATATTACTTTGTTATACATTATCGAACCTTCAAGCTTGCATGCTAAGAAAAGCATATTTGAGATTTGAGACTTTTTGGAAAAAGTGTTTGAGTGATTCAATCCCCTTAAGGTTAGGTGAGATGTCGAAGCATTCATTTTTGTGAGATGTTAAAGCAAACACTTGGTGAGATGGTAAGTGGCCCTTGTGAGATTCGAGGGAAAAGGGTCGAGTTTTTCTTAGTGGGATGCTGAGAAGGGCTAGATCGAGTGTTATAAATCCTTTGGTGAGATGCTTGAGGGTTTTGCTTCACATATCTTTGTTATTTTTCGTATAATAGTATTTGGTTTTAGTATAGTTTGTATTCTTGTCTTTCTAGTTAGTTTTTTATCCAAAAAAAATTGAAAAACACAAAAAAATAAGTATTGTTGTTTAAGCTTCATTCTAGATCAAGAAGGGTTGGAACTTTCTTCGACGATGAGACGATCATTCAAGGTACAAACCTCATCATCTTTTAGCTCGGAAAACAATGTTTACAAACAACTTCAAAACAATCATTAATGGGAAGGGTTTCTTCTATTTGAGAATGTCTAATAAACAAATACTCTCGCAAAATTTGGGAAAGATCTTGTTTCAGATTTGCCAATAAATGTTGGAGAGCACTGTAGCAATTGACAGTGAAAACAAACAATGAAGAATATGAGAGATTCAATGGGAGCCCGAGAGGGTTTCCTCCCTTTCTGTATTGCTGTAATGAGAATCAATTAAAGCTGTTGTCTTTTGTTCTAATTAGTCACAACTGAAAACTGAAACTAGTACTTATAGGCAAAATACAGCTAGAGGCCCCTAAACTAGATTGACATAGTGAATGGAGGTATGCCATGGATTTAGAATTTACAGCACTGGAGGCTAACCATACTTGGGATGTGGTAGCTCTGCCTGCTGGCAAGAAACCAGGGATTGAACGCTTCAAAGCTCGTTTGGTCATCAAAGGAAATACTCAGAAAGCAGGGATTGATTACACAGAGACGTTTTCTGTTATGGTGAAGATGACTATAATTCGAAGTTTGATTGCAGTAGCTGCTAAGAAAGGTTGGGTGATGAGCCAACTAGATGTCAACAATGCTTTCTTACATGGGGATTTATTTGAGGATGTTTACATGAAGATTCCTATTGGTTATTCTCCACCTTATTTGGATCAAGGTGTTGCTGTTTGCAAGCTTAACAAGTCACTATATGGCTTGTAACAAGCATCACGACAATGGTACTCTAAATTGTCTCAGTTTCTCCATGACAAGGGTTATCATTCTTCTAAGAATGATTATTCCTTATTCATCAAGCATTTTGATAACAGGATATGTTTAGTGGCTGTGTATGTAGACGATGTTTTGTTGACAAGAGATGCTACTGAGAAGATTATTCTTCTTAAACAGCAATTACATTCTCAATTCAAAATTAAGGATCTGGTCAGCTTAGCTATTTTCTAGGCATGGAAGTTCTCTATGGTGATTCATCAATTGTTCTGCCTCAAAGGAAGTTTGTTATTGATGTTCTTAAAGAAGCAAATATTCCTGCTTCTCGTTCGGCACAAGCTCCTTTGGAACTCAATCTCAAGCTACTTCATGATCAGGGTCCTTTATTTGATGACCCACTTTGGTATAGGCGCATGGTAGGGAAACTGAATTTCCTCACTAACACAAGACCGGATCTTGCTTTTGCTGTGAAGTTCCTTAGTCAGTTCATGAAGAGCCATAGAGTACCTCACTATGAAGCTCTCCTTCACACTCTGAAGTATCTATCGAATTTTCCTGCTCATGGTTTAGTCTTCTCCAAGGATTCCAATTGTTCACTCCAAGCTTATTGTGACTCGGATTGGGGTGCTTGCCCTTCTACAAGGAGGTCTGTCAATGGATACTTCATTTTGCTTGGAGGAAGTCCGATTAGTTGAAAATCTAAGAAACAACACACCATTGCCTTGTCTTCAGTTGAAGCTGAGTACAGATCCATGCGTCGTGTTGTTGTTGAGCTTACATGGTTGTCAGGGATAGGAGTGACTGTGCCTTCAGTCACTCCTATCCCCTTGAAATGCGACAATCAAGCCGAAATTTACATTGCCCGGAATCCTTTATACCATGAGCGCACCAAGCACATTGAGCTTGACTGTCACTTTGTGAGGGAGAAGCTCAATGATCGCTTGATCAATTTACAGTTCATTTCTTCGAATACACAACTTGCTGATGTGTTTACAAAGCCTCTCATTGGAGTTATCCATCAGCAAACTCTGTCCAAGTTGGGTATGTCTTACCATCCCCCAACTTGCCCCGGGGGGGGGGGGGGGGGGGGGGGGGGGGGGGTGGGTTGGAGAGCACTAGAGCAATTGACAACTCAGCTTGGAGGCTCACAAGTCCAGTGAACGAGAGCAACAAAAGAAGAGAGTCAGAAGAAGCAGTGAAGTGATGTCAATCTAGTTTAGGGGCCTCTAGCTGTATTTTGCCTATAAGTACTAGTTTCACTTTTCAGTTGTAACTAACTAGAACAAAAGACAATAGCTTTCATTGATTCTCATTACAGTAATACAGAAAGGGAGAAAACCCTCTCGGGCTCCCATTGAATCTCTCATCTTCTTCATTGTTTGTTTTCACTGTCAATTCAATTTCAACCTTGAGTTTCTTCAAGGTTTTCAATAAAATGTTGAAAAAAAAGATAAATTTTGGAGGCTTTCGTATACAAATGGAGACGTGTAGAAAATATGTTGATGTTTACGGGTATTTATAGTATTGAAGAATTCAACTAACTATTAAAAAAATGCAACGGCTTTAACCAACTATTTAACGTAGGGGTGGATGTGGGACGGGATGGGGGTCGTCCCGCGTAGTTTTTGCGGGATGGCACCGGGACAGAATTCACTATTTTTTTTTTCAATTCCACATGGGCTTTATCCCTCATATGACGGGACGGGACGGACCCTCAAATAAAAAAACATTATAAAAAAATCTAAACTTCTTATACATTTTGCGGTTTTTAAAAGCATAACATATATAAATTTATAATATTTTTTATTTTTTATTTTTTTTAATATATATACGCATTGGACACATTATACATAAACTTACACTATATATATATATATATATAGAGACACACTATATAATATAGTATTGTTATGTACGCTAATCAAATTGCGACTGTAATTACGAAGAACATACACTGTTATCTAATATACACTGTATAATGTATTACAGTGTGTGTATATGTACCCACGGTACATATGTAATAAATATATATACACTATATATATTATATATAACAAAATATATTGTATACTATATATGATTTATACTATATAACATAATATATTATATTTATAGTATTACAATATATTAATATAAATATGCGGGATGAGACGGAATTTGCGAGATTGAAACGGTCGTCCCGTATCCCGTCCCACATAATTTTTGCGGGACGGGACCGGGACGAGATTTCCTATTTTTTTTCGAAATTCCACCGGGACGGGCCGGGGACGGGACCGGGATTTGCGGGATTTGTACCCACCCCTACTTTAACGTTTGATTTTTTTTAATTTTTTTTTAAATGTCGACCCACAAGTTGGACCCGGCGAGGCAATGGTTTAAAACCCTTGCCTCTTACTCTTTATCCGTCTACTCGTAGAAACCATCAACCTGCACCCAACATGACCACACAGGTCAAGGATAACCCGTGGCAGGGTCTACCTAAAGGACCTGTGGCCAGGTTAGAGTTAGAGGTAACTCAACATGACCCAGTGTGACCCATGGCCAGGTCTACCAAAAGGACGCATAGGTCCTCCAGTGAAGATCATGTTCTTATGGACGGAAGTTGGCAGGTTTGAAACTAGCAAAATGACCCAGTCATAGCTTGTGACAAGTATTATCCTGAAGCAACAAACTTCACATTTATATGCTTTCAAATCCGTTGATAACTGGTGATGATCTGTATGAATTCAGTGGCACCTTGCATTGTTACACCGAAAAAAGAATGATTCGAAATGCTTAAAATGCTACATGCTGAATGTAGCAAGTGTACAACAGGATGACAATGAGAGCTCGAGATGGAGCAACTGGTTGTTACCTTTAGCCGGAGGCTACCTCAGATCGACAGCTGACTGGTTGTCGGGGAGACTTGGAAGCGAGTATAGGTTGACCGGAACGACTTCTCAAGTGCGTCCCCTTCAGAACCACCAATGCCAGATTTTGGTAGCAGCTGTGCCAAATCTTCCACAACTTGGGACATTGATGGTCGGAATTCTTTCTCTGGCTGTTCACGTTACAAGTCACAGGCATGACAAATCAGCTCAATGATTTCTACCTTATGTAGCACATGGTAGAATAAGAAATTAAGAGAGATGAGTTATCATGTGATGAACTTCGTTGATAAGTAAATACCTGTGTACAGAGTGATATGATGTCTGCAAAGCACGAGAGAGCTCTAGGGCAGATTTTAATGCGTGGGTCAACCATGTCTTCCAGATCATCAACATCATGAAGCTTTGTCGCTGCCCATTTCACTAAGCATTTCTCTGGCCCGGGTATTGAACTGAATACAACTCAGAAAATAATACAACTTTAAGCATTCTGATGGAGTGGACTGTGATGCAGAAGAAGCTAGGTGGGAAGGAATCCATATCTAGCTCACCTATCAATGGGTCTTCTTCCCGTTAAGAACTCAAGAAGCAGAACACCAAATGCATATACATCTGTCCTTGAGTTTTCAGTTCCTCCTTGCTCTTGCTCGGGTGCAATGTATCCTGAATTGCTTAATGCTATCTCGGAGGCCTGCTCTTATCAGTCATCAGTAAAGCAGATAGCTTAATTACATGAACAGAGTGGCTACAACATAATCAAATGGGAGTCTTTAAGAAGCTCTTACCTTCAGTTTGACACTGTTGCTTGTGAGAGGCCTTAATCCACTAAGCCCACAATCACACAAGTGTGGTGCAAGATCGTCATCAAGTAGAATGTTTTTGGCCTTCAGATTGCAGTGTGCAACAGGAGGGGACACACAATGCATATAGCTGAATTGAGGATGTAGTCAGACACATCCATTTCCTTATAATGCAGCTAAGGAATTTTAAATGAAAATCACCATAAATACTTACTCCAAAGCCTGAGCAATGCAAAATGCCATCTGCAGCCGGAGTCCCCAAGTGAGTGGCATGTAATATTCACCGTGTAGAGCATCATCTAGAGTCAGATTCCTCACATAATCATATAGAAGAAGGTGATGGCCATGCTCTATGCAATATCCGGTAACTCGAACTATGTTTGGATGCCTTAAACGTGATGCATTGCGAATAACGTCCAGGAATTGATCTTCCTCATGGAGGGATAGTGATACAGTGCTTACATTCTTTACAGCAAATACCTGAAAGGACAAGCATGAAAGAGTGATATATTAGCTTAATTCAACCAAAGATAAAAATTTCAACTGTTAATTTTCAGGCCCGCTGCAAGTGCTTACTTGGCCATCAGAGAATTCTGCTCTATAAACTGAACCAAGGGATCCCTCTCCAAGAAAGTTCTCTTTGCTAAAGTTATTAGTAGCTAACTGAAGCTCTGAAATGGAATAAAGTTTTGCACTTGGTGGCAGTTTGCATTTCCTGGAGAAACTTTTTTCAGATGCTCTTCCCAATATCTGGCTAACTGGAGGGAAGCGTTGTGGCATGGTTGCTGGTGGTGTTGGAATATCAACAATCAATGTCTGAGGGCTTTCTGCAGGTGAAGCAATAGGATTATCTACAACTACAACTAATCATAAATTAGAATGCATGAATCTCCCGCAATGTGGATAAAATGGCAGCAAAATAGCTGAAGCAAAACTAATCACTTGTATTTGTATCCAAAGCATGTTAAGTTTTTTTCAGATTTGATTTCTCCGCATCAGTAGCTCAACATTGGACCTCAAAATGGGCACTTGAGTTTATGAATGATGAATTAAACAGTTACAGACAAACTCCCTATCTTTTATTGCCTTGAGCAGCGTTACTAGCAATGTGCTAGCATGATCAACAGTTTTTTTGGTGAGACAAATATTGAATGAAAGACATTGTCTACCTTGTAGAACATAAATCCGTTTTACTAGTTTGGAGGATCACAAAAGATAAATTTGATTGTCACGAATGCATTTGAATGGAAATACAATAAGAATATCACCTCTGCTTGAACTGACTGGAAGAGAATACAGTGAGTTATCAGTGCTTGCAGTGTCATCGTTCTTTCTCATACGAGCTCGGTTAATGTGGACACCAATTAAAAATGCTGTGCAGGTTGCCAGAAGTGCAATGCCACCAACCAGTAAAGCTATTCCTCCTGGACCTAAGACTTTCTTTCTATTCATGTGCATGTGCGTCTTCAGAGGAGGATAATGTTCAATGGCACTTGATTCTGCAGTTGGGTGGCTTGATATGTTCTGCACTGTTGGAAAATTCTCTAGAGGAAATTTCCAAGGCAGGTAATTGGCTTCAGTGTGAAAATTGTTTCCTCCAATCCTGCAGATGACAAGCCCATCAAGTTGTTAGGTAGCAATAGCATAGAGATAAGAACATGCAGTGAACAATGTGTTATATCTACCATAAGTTTGGAATGGTTTGGAAGTGTTCTGGGATGATGCCACTGAAATGATTATCTTGGATATTCCTGAAAGAAATACCAGAGAGCAGATAATTTGGTGCAACTGAACAAAATTTTAACTTGTAGAATTACTCAAAGAATGAACATACAGATCTGTCAGTTGGAGATCCGCCAACAAAATGACTGAACCAGTAAAGTTGTTATTTTGCAAGTATCTACAAGAAAATTTGAAATTAATTTCAAAGGATTGTTTTATTGTGGGGGGGTGGGGGGCGTAATTGAAACAGAAACCAACAGTTTGGTAAGATTCTTCAAAGATGAAAAACAGTTTGGTAGATCCCATGAGAAGTGGTTGTATGAAAGATCCCTGCATCAAATGAATACTATTGTTAAAGAGTTGAATAAGCAGTTGCAGCCACAAGAGAATGATTAGATTTATCTTGAAGCATCCAAATATCTCTTAAGAAACTTGTGAAAGGAACTGAGTGGGTAATAGAGATAAAGTATCCGGATCCAAAGTGCTGATATAATGTTATGTGCAATACACGTGCTTAAAGTGTTTATCCTACCACAAAAGAGTACAGAACATACATTTCTCTAAGACTTGGGAGGCCAGTGAATACATTTCCGATTGGTCCAGATAACATGTTGTGGCTTAGATTTCTGCAACAAGAAGAGTTGTATTAATCCTCATAAACAGAAGTATCAGCAAAATGTGGGATATGAAAATGATACTAACAAGTGTCTTAGGTTCCTCAACAAAGCCACGGAGTGCGGAATATTCAGCACAAATTTGTTGGATGACAGATTTCTGCATAAAGGAAGTTAGCGAGTGTTTTACTTACAGAACCTGTGTTTTGATGGAATACAGAAAAAAAATATAATAATAAAAATGAATGCTCTTACATATGGGAGACGTTAGGTGGTAAGCCAACAGGGATTTCGCCTGAAATATTGTTGCCACTAGCATCCCTGTTTTTACGATGATAACTGTTACACGCTGTGAAAAATAGATGGCAAGCTCTTTACAAAGGAATAATGCTTTATGGACAACACCAAGTGCTTACAGATGCTTCAAATTATGGAGATTCGATAGCTGGTTACCAAGATCACCAACTAGAGCAAGCCCATGAATGTCCCTACATCAGTAAGGGAGATATTTATTACTAGAAAACCATAATTTTCTTATCAAAAACAACAAGATTAATGATGATAAAGAAAAATTCAGATACATGTGCAGAACTGTTGAACCCGAACATGAAATCCCCATCCACTGCTCGTCGCACGGATCACCGCTGTATGCTTTCCACCCCTTGAGTTGTGATGGAAAGTTCAGGGCCTTGTACATATCTTGTAGTGCCATGACTGCATTCAAACAGTGGGGTAAGCAACTCAATTTCTTAGAGCGTTTGTCATACTAAAATCAAACATAACAAAGATAGTAAGCTATTGATCCCAATAAACATGAAAATCTTGTTTTGTTTCAGTTAACCGTTCAATCCTTTAATTAAAGGCGTATCTTGAATTCTCCAACTCCATTTTCTTTGTTCCTTCCCAACCCCACCTCCAAGATAAACAACTTCTCTACTGTCCATCTGGATTGTAGTAGACAAGTTGTGTCTCGGAAAGTCGTTATCAGTGAAATTTAGTTATGTCGAATTCAAGATTGGAAATCAATAAGGAGAAAAATGAGAACAAGCTTTGCAATCAGGAAACAAAACGTTAACCGGTAAATCTCCACATCATAGGTAGAAAAGAAAAGCAAGAACTCGAATAAATCAAGCAGGCGAAACCATTAGAACAACGTCGCAGCAGAAATCCGAACGAGCGAGAGAGAACGAACCTTCTAGTGGATCAGTTAAAGCATCAGAGCGTAAGAAAAGCATCATGAAGAAGACAGTCATCGGAAAGCGACGCCATAGAACTTCCATAGCTTCGACGGCAAGCTTATTCTTCATAGACCTGCCAGTTATGCGAAAACAAATGCAGGGAATTGGTGTCTTGGAAGCTCTGATCGGAGAATCAGACGGCGTAAATCGGCAAATTGAAGTACAATCTGTGCCGACAAGGTATTGGAGACCAACAAATTCGAAATTTCATGGAATTTTCCGCCAAAGATTTTCGTGAGAGAGAGAGAGAGAGAAATCGCTTAGTTCGTAAAATATCGGCGAATGAAGGCGCAATGACAATCTGTTTGAACGAATGTGTCCCAACTCCCAATATTTCGTTAGAACTGTCTTAAAGTCAAGTAGTAAGTACTCCAACTCCAAGTGTTTTTTAGTTCGATGGCGCGGCCCTGCCTGATCAAGCGCGGCGTTTAGCTTACCATCGTAGAGATGGAAATTGACCCGAAAAGCCGATCCACCCATTAATCCATGCCGAAACCTGGCTTAAATAAAGAGAAAATTTGCATGACAGGCGCACGTTTGGTTAGGAGAGTGTCCACGTTTTTGGATAAATCGAAAAAATATCCATCTTATAGTTTTTTTAAAAGAAGCAAACCCTAAATCTGATCATCTCTTTCCTCCATCTCCTCTCTCGCTCAACCTTCATCGATCTCCTCTCTCGCTCAATCTGATTAGATCTGATAGAATATAAGATGGTTTGTTAGCAAAGGGTATTTTAGTCTTTTACACTGATCAGTTGATCAATATAAGTGTTCATCGAAATCCTTGTACTCAGTTCAATTCATTCAAGAAAAACATCAATTCTGTTACAATTTTCTTTCTCTTTTCTCTTATGCCATGGAATCAAACATGGTATCAGAGCTCTTCCATGAAGTTCGAGATCGAGTTCGTTGTTCACTTCTGAGATTCACTGTTCATCTTCTTCCGCACGTTCTTCTGGTTTCTCTGGTTCTTTCAACGATGTCGAATCCAACAAATGCATGGTTTCCAAGTTCTTCTATTGATTCCAATGATCCTTATTACATTCATGCCTCTGATACGCCTGGAACGGTGCTAGTTTCCAAGGTTTTTAACGGGTCTGGTTTCTTTTCATGGAAACGAGCTATCTCCATAGCTCTTTCCGCTAAGAACAAAATTGGATTAATAGATGGATCAATTCCGAAACCTGCAATTGATTCTCCATATAATGGGAAATGGCAAAGGTGTAACGATTTGGTTACTTCTTGGTTGATTAATGCCATGGCACCTAAGCTTGCTAATAGCTTTCTTTTGTACAATTCTGCGTCGGACATCTGGTTTGGTTTGTTGCGTCGTTTTGCTTACACTAATCTTGCTCAATTGTATTCTGTTGAGAAAGCTATTGCCAGTATTTCTTAGGATCCTGATGAAATTTCTGCTTACTTTAATCGTATCAAACGTCTTTGGGATGAGCGTGACTCATTGAGGAATTTTCCTCCTTGCAATTGTGGTCTTTCTGATTCTTTTCGCTTGTTTGATCAGCAATAGCGATTAATTCAATTGCTCATGGAACTCAATGATTCTTATTCGGTGTTTAGGGGAAATGTTTTGATGATGACTCCTCTCCCCGATCTTTATCGAGTCTATCAGATGTTGATTCAAGAAGAGACTCAGCGAGAAGCTTGTAATTCTAATCAGTTGTTCAATGAATCTTCTTCTCTCGCTGCTGCTAGTTCTCAGAACTCTCAGAAATCTGTGTCTTGATCAATTTCTCAAGGTTCGCCTTCTTCACAGTCAACTGCTTCTTCTCAAGGCTCATCTTCAAATTCTCAACAGAAGTACAAGAATCCACATCATGTGTGTTCGTATTGCAACAGGCAAGGACACTTGATTGAGCGATGCTTCAAGCTGCATGGTTTTCCTAAGGATGGATATGGTACCAAGGATGGTCCCAATTATGGAAAATCAAAGGGGAATCAGAGATTTGCTTCTCAAGCTTCTGGTGACAATGGTACAATCACAACTCCAATGATATCCCCTGATTAGTATGCTCAAATCTCGGCACTCTTATAGAAATCTGATAGTGCTTCTTCAAGTGGTACCATTGCATACAACAACTTCGGTGGTACTTCTCCTTCCTCCTTTGTTGGATTTGTTTCATCATTCTCTGCATCTCCATCTACTCTTGCTTGTGTTTGGATAATTGATTCGGGTGCTACCGATCATATGTGTCATGATATTACTCAATTCCATGATGTGGTACCATTGAATACTCCTTTTCATGTTAAATTTCCTATTGGGGATTCAGTTCTTGTTCAGTACAAAGGCAAAGTCAGATTTTCTGATGATATTGCACTTCATGATGTGTTGTTCATTCCCAAGTTCCAGTTCAATTTGTTGTCTGTTCAGAAATTGGTTAATGAGTTTAATTGTATGGTTTGCTTCACCAAATATTCATTCTTCTTGCAGGGCATTTCTCTGAAGAGGCATGTGGATCTTGGTAAATTTTCAAAGGGATTATATGTTGCTGATTCTATTTGTTTGGACAATGGCACCTCAGCAACATCACAATTTTCTACTTCATGCTCTTCAGTTTCAGTTAATAAAGATGCTTTGCTTTGGCATTCTCGTTTAGGTCATCTTCCCTGCAGTAAGATCAATGATCTTATTTCTGTTATTTCTAACGTTTATTTGAGTTTATGTACTGTTTGTGCTCAAGCCAAACAAACTCGTTTACCCTTTTATTTGAGTATGATTTCTAGCACTGCTGCTTTTTAGATATTACATATTGATACTTGGGGCCCGTATCATACCTCCTCTTATGATGGGTTTAGGTATTTTCATACCGTTGTTGACGATTTTACTAGAGTTACTTGGACTCATCTTATGTATTCCAAAATTTTAGGTTTCGGTATATTGCAAAGTTTCATTTAGTTAATTGAAAATCAGTTTCAGAAGCATGTTAAAGTGGTCACAAGTGACAATCCTCTTGAATTGGGATCCAGTAGAGCTGCTATTTCTTTCTTTGAATCCAAAGGGATATTCATCAGACAACATGTGCTCACTCTTCTCACCAAAATGGTGTTGCTGAGCGTAAGCATAGACATCTTCTTGAGGTCTGTCGTGCTTTGATGTTTCAATCACATTGCCCTGTCAGATTTTGGGGTGATTGCTTGCTCACGGCCACATACTTAATCAATAGATTTCCCACTCCTGTTTTGAAAGGTGAATCTCCTCATCAAAAATTGTTTGACAGTCCTCCTAAGTTGGATCATCTACGAGTTTTTGGTTGCCTTGCCTTTGCTTCAACCCCTAAACCAGGTAGAGACAAGCTACAACCCCGTGATGTCCCTTGTGTTTTCCTTGGTTATCCATTCCACAAAAAGGCTTATAAACTTTACAATATTCAATCTCATAAAATCTTTTTGTCCCAAGATGTTGTTTTCCATCAACACATCTTTCCTTTTCAAACACTTCCTCATGAAACCAAATATACCTTACCTCTGCCAATTTCTGATCATTCTACTGAACATGACTCTCCCACTGATCATGTATCTGACCCTGCTCCTATTCTTGAACCAAGATGATCCAATAGAGTGACTCGTCCACCTTCTCATCTACAAGATTTCTTTTGTGGAAATGCTTGTTCCAACCTTCAATTCACTGACTTCACACCCACTTCCCACCTTTGTTTTTTTGCAACCACTAAATCCCTTCTTATGAATACAAGGGACCCTTTGTTCAATGAGGAGGCTGTTCAATCTCCAGAATGGAGAGATGCTATGGATTCTGAGCTCTAAGCTCTCCAAGCAAACTTGGACTGTGGTGGATCTCCCTCTTGGTAAGAGGCCTATTACATCAAAGTGGGTTTACAAATTAAAATTTCCAGCTGATGGCTCCCTGGAAAGACACAAGGCAAGGTTGGTTATTTTTGGATGTTCTCAGAAAGCAGGAGTTGATTATGCCGAGACCTTTTCTCCTGTAGTCAAGATAACTACAATTCGTTGTTTAGTTACAGTTGCTGTCAAAAGGGGTTGGCATATGTTTCAATTGGATGTAAACAATGCCTTCTTTCATGGAGACATTGACACAGAAGTTTACATGAAGATCCCTCTTGGTCTGCACAATGAGTTTCCATGAAAGGTGTGTTGTCTTAACAAGTCACTCTACGACCTTAAGCAAGCCTCTCGTCAGTGGTACACCAAGTTGTCTCATGTCTTGGTTTCTTAGGGATATGCTCATTCTCCCAATGATCATTATCTCTTCTTTAAGAAGAATGGTGACATCATTGTTTTCTTGGCCATCTATGTGGACGTTATCCTGGTTGCAGGAAACTATCTTGATGGCATTGCTGCTCTCAAGCAATTCTTACATTCAACAATCAAAATCAAAGACCTTGGCTCTTTGAATTTTTTTTCTGGGAATGGAGTTTTTACATCACTCCAATGGCATTGTGATATCTCAACGAAAGTTGATCTCTGAACTCCTACATGATTATGATTTGTTTGATCTGAAAGTAGCTCCTTCTCTTTTGGGTCGTTCATTCAAAATCAGGCCTGATGTTGGGAGTCTTTTATCTGATCCCACTGCATATCGCAAATTGATTGGTAAGCGCAATTTTCCTACCAATACTCGCCTCAATTTGTCTTTTGCGATCCAACATCTGTCTCAATTTATGCAATGGCCTACATCTGCTCATTGGGATGCTGCATTACATGTGATTCGCTATTTGAAGGGCACTCCACATCTAGGTATTTTTCTCTCATCTTCTTTTGATTTCAAGCTGAGTGGTTACTGTGACTCGAACTGGGCTGCTTGCCCTTGTTCTCGGCGATCAATCAGTGGTTACTTTGTCACTCTGGGTTCTTCTCCTGTTTCTTGGAAATCGAAGAAACAAGTAAGCATATCTCTTTCATCTGCTGAGGTTGAGTACAGATCGATGCGTCTCCTCACTACTGAGCTCCCCTAGCTTACTCGTCTTCTTGCTGAACTTGGAGTCCCTGATCTCACCCCTGTACCAATTCGATGTGATAGCCAGGCTTCCATTTACATAGCTCGCAATCCCGTATTTCATGAACGAACAAAGCATATCGACATCGACTGCCACTTTGTTCGAGAAAAACTCATGGATGATCTGATTTCCCTCAGCTTTGTGCCTACTACTGCTCAGCTGGCTGATGTTTTTACAAAGCCACTTTCAAGTCCTAAACATTCCATTGATGTGTCCAAGTTGGGGATGTTTTCTCATCCTCCAACTTGAGGGGGGTGATAGAATATAAGATGGTTTGTTAGCAAAGGGTATTTTAATCTTTTACACTGATCAGTTGATCAATATAAGTGTTCATTGAACTCCTTGAACTCAGTTCAATTCATTCAAGAAACACATCAATTCTTTTACAATTTTATCTCTCTTTTCTCTTATGCCATGGAATAAAACAAGATCTCTATCCCGTCTCGCCGATCGAAAATCCGCCTAATTCCTGCTCCTTCTCTTTCTTCTCTAATCTCATTCAGAGCGGCCTCTTCTATCCGAATTCCGGATCTCGCAGACTCTATTCTCCTTCTTCTCCAATCCAAGGAGAAGGCGATGGACCACTTGATGTCGTTGGTATTCCCCGACCATAAGAGAAGGCGATCGTCACCGTTCTCTTTTGTATCAACGCATTCGTCTTCGTCCAGTGCCTGCAATATGCTCAGATTCGGCCTTCTCGATTCGGCGACATCCATGACATCAAATTTGTGCTGACGAGGTCACAAATTATCACCAATTCGCCATCTCGATTTCCAGGAGCTCCAGAATCTCTTAGTGATTGATTTCACTGCAATTTCACTTAAGAATCTCTTCGTCATTGATTTCACTGTAATTGCAGGTTGTCAAGAACTTTGCTGCACAGTCGTTGGAAGAATCAGATGCTGAGAAAAGCTCATCGACTTCCTTGTCCGTGGAGATCTCGCGTGGAGGAGTACTAGTTGCTGATGCTGTCTTGTGTCTCGAATCGAGGTTTCGGAGGCAATCCCAAGCCTTAATCGACGAGCATCGGAGGAACAATAACAGTCATGTTTGTCGAATCGAGGTTTCGATCGAAATGTATGCCAGCATTAAGTTTCTTTATCATTCAGTTCCACCCCTGGCTTTGGTATGTTATGTCCTGAGACACTTGTTGTTAACATCAATTTGCTTTGTTAAATGGCTTAGATATATCAGGCATTAGGTCACACATTGCTGGATTTTAATAGTTGGTAAGATGCTTCGAGATTTGAGAGCTAAAAATTGTAATTTATGACAGAAGTAATACCATTTCGAACTCATGACATATGCTGTCATGAGATTTTGTATGCTTGATCTCCCACTTCCTGGGAAACTAGGGGTGTTCATGTTGAAATTTGCTTTATCCATCCGGTTATAGACCAATTTATATGTAAAAATGCCCGGCTAAGCTTGCTGGTGTTCATTTCCTTACAATTAGGCCATGTAATATGGACATTTTGCAAAATACCCATTGAATAAATGGCCAAATAAGTGCATGATAAATTAATACACGATAGATCTTATCGACTATAGATGAAGGGTTTTCAATCCATCACCAAATCAACCCACCTAATCCACTAAAATTATTTATTATATGGCAAAATTGCAGAAAACCACCCTTTAAATAGGGTGTTTTGCGGAAAACCACCTCTTAACTAAAATTGCAGAAAACCAATTGTTAAAATCATTTTCTTTGCAAACTCATACCCATCGCCAAATTTCCTTAATTGAATGTTAAAATGCGTGAAAAGTCAATTATATCCCTTGTTTTTATTATTATTTTACTTCATCTAATTGGTATTAATTAGTGTTTACCTTTTTAACGTATTTTTCAAAAGTAAAAAACTCTTTAAATTATCATTTTTTTACATATAACTAGCATTATTACCCACGCGTTTCACAGTTTCTTAATTAATAAATTATATATATATATATATATATATATATATATATGTATATATATATATATATATATATATATATATATATATTATCATGTTATTACTAATTAAGATGAGATTGTAATTTGATATTTTATATTGTTTTTAAAGCATACACTTTGAAATTTTAGGCATGATAACATGAATAGGATAACAAATTTCTCTCGTGCATTATTTATATTTTGATTAGATATGATTTTGTGCAGATATAGTCAAACTTCATCATATTAATAAGGTTGAAATTAATAAAAATAAAAATAATAAGTTTGAAATTAGATACGGAAATTTTTCAATTTGATATATTAATAACATTATATGCTAAAAGATTTGATATAAATATTTTAGGTAAATATTAATCACGATATGACTATATTTTAATTATTTTATTTTAAATTGTTTAATGTAATTATCAATTAAGGTGGACACGCGATTGCTAAATTGAATCTCCTTGGAGGTGTGTTTGCACATACGTGTTTCTAAATAGCACGTGATTGATAAATTTGTTCCCCTGGGAGGCTTGTTTGCATATCCGTGTTTAAAAGACACGCGATTGCTAAATTTATTCTCTTTGGTGGCTTGTTTGCACATCCGTGTTCGAAAGACACGCGATTGCTAAATTTTTCCTCCTTGGAGGTTTGTTTGCACATCCGTGTTCGAAAGACACGCGGTTGCTAAATTTATTCTCCTTGGAGGCTTGTTTGCACATCCATGTTCGAAAGACACGCAATTGCTAAATTTATTCTCCATGGAGGCTTGTTTGCACATCCGTGTTCGAAAGACACGCGATTGCTAAATTTATTCTCCTTGGAGGCTTGTTTGCCAATCCGTGTTCAAAAGACACGCGATTGCTAAATTTATTCTCCTTGGAGGCTTGTTTTCACATCCGTGTTCGAAAGACACGTGATTGCTAAATTTATCCGCAATAACAACCATTCTTGGGTTTGAAACTTTCATTTATATACATGAAGAGGTGTACCCAATCGGGAAACCCGGCGACCCCTATACATGGAAAATCTTGGCATTCCATGACATTCGATGACATCGCGAGGATAGCATCTTCTGAATTCACCAGTTTTCTAATATTTACCAACCTACGCAAAATAAACTTTGAGATTCTTGGCATTCCATGACATCGCGAGGATAGCGTCTTCTGAATTCTGGAGTTTGAACGAACCTTTGTCTACTTCTTTATGGATGACGTAAGGACCTTCCCATTTAGGTTCAAGTTTTCCCCCTGTAGTTGCTTGTCAAAGGACCATTTCTTCATTCTGTATTGGGCGTAGGAAAACACGCTTGTTTTACCCCTCAGCCAGTCGACGTTGATATTCATTTGCTTTGAGGCAAGCTGTGCCTCTTCTTTCTTCTCGCAAGTGTAGTTCCAACTCAAGGGCTTCGTCGTTGGTGTCTTTGTTGAAATCAACTATTCTGGCCGACGGTACCAATAATTCTACTGGGATGATCGCGTCGACCCCAAAAGCCATTGAGAATGGTGTTTCTCCAGTTGGGCTGTTGGCCGAGGTTTTGTATGACCATAGTACCAGTGGTAAGGTTTCAGCCCACTCTCATTTTGTCGTCCCCAATCTTTTCTTTAAGGCATTCAAGATCTGGTGATTTGTGGTTTCGGCTTGTCCATTGGACTGTGGGTAAGCCACTGATGAGAATCGGACATCGATGTGGAGTCCGGCGCAGAAATCGCGGATTCCTTCGCAGTCGAACTGGGGGCTATGGTCCGTGATGATGGCTTGTGGGACTCCAAATCGGCAAATCATATTCTTCCAAAGGAATTTGTTTACTTTCTATGTTGTGATGGTGGCCATGGCCTCAACTTCCACTCATTATGTAAAGTAATCGACTATGATGATGATGAAGCGGAGTTGTCCCGGGGTTGTAGGGAAAGGGCCCAAAATATCAATTCCCCACATCGCAAAAGGACAGGGTGCTGACATGCATTTCAAAGGATGAGAAGGTCGATGATTGAGCGAGGCATGTCGCTGGCATGGGTCGCATATATGAATAAACATTTCGGCATTGGCTCTAAGGGTGAGCCAGTAGTATCCTAACCGCGTGATCTTAACGACTACAACTCTCCATCCTTGGTGATTTCAACATACGCCTGCGTGTAATTTGTGTAAAGGCTCGGATTTTCAAATCCTAATTTTTCAGAAAAAGAGAATTAAAAATAAAATTAAATCAGTTTTAAAACTCATTTAACGGATTTCGACCGTAATGTAAAATTTGGCAAACAATTTCCGTCTTTGACCTCGAAAATTCAAAATAATTATGAGATGGCGATATCCTTTTCGATTTTGAAAATTTAATTGATCGAGAAAGTGTGATTTGGGGAAACTAACATTCGATGAAACTAACATTCGAAAACTAATTTCGGGTTTCAAAATTCACGTATTCAAGATTATTTTTACTGGGTATTTAATTTGACTGATGCCGTATTTAATACTAGTCGAATCCCCCACCAGTTCACGTCACATCAGCCCCTCCCCTAGTCCTCTTCAACGCGAGCCAGCTACTCCCGCTTTCTTCTTCTGTACGCCACATCTCCCCATCACTTCACATCCCTCCCTCCTTCAAATGCTTCAACCTTCCCCGCTCTCCTGCTGCACTCCATCATTCATCACCATGGTGTCCATCATCGTTGTCGCACCTTCAACCACCACACACACCACCATCTCCTCTTCCTTCTTCCCTCCTTCCACCACGAGATGCCAGCAGAAGGTCCCCTGCACCCCTTGGAGCCACCACCAGCAGCCGGAGCATCCCATAAACTCCCCAACGCCGCTGCAAGCCACCGGAACCCCATCGCCCCGTTCGAGCGCGAACAATCTTCTGGTAATCCGTTCTCCTTCGTTTCCGATCCAAATCACCCCCGAGCTCCTCCATCACACTCACCCATGTCCGGCGCAGGTCCGACGAGCCATCACGAGCCACCGAAGAAGCCCAGAACTCCGATCGAGAGCTCCAAAGTCGCGAAATCACCTCGGTTAGCTTCCACCATTTCCTTCCTTCATCGATTCGAAGTCGTGCTTTATTCCATGTTTAGATTAGTCGGGAGTGAGTGAGAGTTGAGTGCGGGATGATTGGGTTAGCTCGAGAGCTCCGGCGAGCTCGAGAAGGGCCGTGAGCACGAGAGCTGAGGGCGAGCGAGCGTCGAGCAACAAGCGAGGAGCGAGCACAGAAGGACGAGGCAAGGCAGAGCTGGGCGCCGAAAAACATCGAAGAAGGAGGCCGGGAGGCGGAGCTTGGTGCCGGCGGGAGTAAGCACAACCATGGCGGCTCCTCCATTTGAAATCGGGAAGAAGAGAAGCCAACATGGCTTGTGGGCCCCAATTTTCTAACTTATATATATAGATATTTGTTATAGTGTTTGGCCGGTTGGCTTTTTATTTGCGGGTTCGGTTCGTTTCGGTTTGATTTAAATGGGTTTGGTTCGATTCGGGTTTATCCGTTTAATTAATTAGTAAATTAATGATATTAAAATAAAATATAATATTATTAGGGTATAAAATATAACATTATTTAGACTTGGAGATTTAAAAACAATTTAGAATAGAATTTCAAGGTTGGAAAATGATTTAATAAATAAATTGAAAAAGGAATTTTGCGAGTATTTTTAAGGGTCGGAATTCTTAACTATTTGACTCGGATTTGAAACAGTTTTGGAACTAACCTGGGAATTATACTTGTTCGGTGACTAACTAGCATGATGATATGATCATTTGACTAACGGTATGATATGTGTGATTAATAGCATGACTTGTGGTGAATTATTATAAGAGATTAAATGTTGGATAATTATGACGAGGTAGTAGGATTTTATATCACACAAATTATGTCTTATGATTTTGATGAACTGTTGAGGTATATGCGGAAATGATGTATATGAACATGCGGAATTGGTTGAATGATTTATGGAGAACGATGCGGTCTCGTGGAGCGGATGATGCGTTAAAATGACTTTCATAATATGTTACTTGTTCTATTGATTGAGGTGTGCTTGAGTGCTTAATAGTTGGATATAGACTTATGTATATTCCATTATGTACTAGGTGATACTCTGTGATTGTGACTACTGTGTGCTGGATTCTTCTGTTGCCGATCTGCTACCCAGGTAAGTCCTCCGGGGCTTACTCAGTAACCAGTACCTCCTGCCTGATGTGTCATATAGTATGTAGGTGCTACATATGCATAAAAGCATGTCATGTAGTATCATGCTTAGGAATTGCACTTACGAATGAGCATTCTTATTCTGTATGCATTTGAATACAGAAAGGCCGTTATCTGTGAGTCCTAGAGTCCTTGCTATGGTCATAGGACAGCTTAGTCCCATCGGGTTCGTCCTGAGTCATTCGAGTCGTTGGAACACCTTTACTATTATCAACATTATTATTTTCTTCTCGTAAGATCCACGATATGATGATGAGATTTGAGATGATATAGAATCGAACTGGCCAGTCTCCACCCTACCTGGAAGGGGGGTGGTGGTAGAAGAGGGATATACCACTCGGTATTCTTTGTTAAGGCCTTACTTAATATTCTGCACATATGAATTAGGAACATGATAGTGTGGTTAATATTCCAGTACTGCATGAAGGCATCCTTTATTCTAGGTACAGGCGTATTATATGTCCTCAGCGCGGTCAGAGGACCCGCGGACAGACTCTTGGCCTGACTTGGTGGTATAGTTTCAGGTACCCGATACACTGCTTGACTTTGTGCTGTTATGACGGGGTCTATTCATATGGCGGAGAGTGAGTGTTTGAAACCTGACTTCACCAGATTCATGCTTTTGGGATTTCTCCCTACTTATACTCTATTTTGACCCGGCTCTGCCGTGGCACTGGTTGTATCATTTTCTAAACTTATGCCATTTCCATGATAAAGGATTTCCCGCGTTGTAGACTTAGGATAGGTATAGGGGTTTACCCCGGGGTCTCCAACGGACCTTCCAGATTTGGGTGCGAAATCCCACTTTAAACTATAAATCTTCGGTTTCAAATCTTCAACTTGTACTCGGGGCGCAAGATCCCAACGAGGCGTTTCATCCCTCGAAACGTAACTCGGGAATCATAATCACGGGCCGTTACAATTTGCGGACGAGATCGAGGCATTCCTGGTTTGATACACAGAGGAGGTCAGAAAGATTGAAACCTCTTTTATAGAGTCGGCCGTCTCTGACTCGACAGTGAGCCGCTCGTTTTCTAATGTGCTGGTTTTCTAGCAAGGGGTTCATCAGTACGCCTTCGGTTATGTACTGCAATAGGGGTGTGCGCCAATCTCCGAGATTTGATATTCTGAAGACTTATGTGTGGATTCCTCGTGCATGCTTCTGCTTGATCACCACGTGGTCACTCAACCCGAGGGGCAGTGTTGCTTCTATCTTGGCCAGAATATCTGCACGCTCATTTTTCTCGTGGGGAATGGATGAAATTGATCAGTGATTTATCTATACCCGCGATCAGTGCTTCATATTCTTCTTCATTGTTGGTAGCTTTGAATAAAAGTTAGAAAGACAAATCAGTTACCTCTCCACTGGGCCAAACGAGACTTTGATGACCCATTCTTCTTCATTGTTGATAGCTTTGATCATAACTCCTGATCCACATCCTCTTGCAGATACAGATCCGTCGACGTTGATGACCCAATCCTCTCCAATGCGATCTTGAGAATCTGTAAAAATAGCTTCGACAACAAAATCGGCCAATGCTTAGGCCAAACGAGACTTTCTAGGTTTGAAATGAATGTCGAATTCTGAAAGCTCTACCATCCACTTAACCATTCTCCCTGAGAGGGATGGTGAGTGGAGGATTTGAAGTAGGGGCAGATTAGAGAGCACCTCGATGGTATGAGCATGGAAATAAGGCCTTAATCTTCATGACGCGAAGACTACAGATAGCGTCATTTCTTCATGCTCGCGTGGGTAATGAAGGGTGGGCAGTGTCGCTAGGTACTCCTTCATATTCTTGAAAGCTTTATCCAGGATGACAGTCCACTCGACCGGACCTTTCTTCTTTAGTTTCTCAAAGAAGGGCAGAGAATGATCAACTAGTCGTGAGCAGAATCTACTCAGATAGTAGACAGACCTATTCAACTTCTGGATGTCGTTCAGTGTTCTGGGGGGAGCCATGTCGAGTATCGTCTGATCCTACGAAGGGTTAATGTCTATCCCGTAATCACTTATCATTAAACCCAAGAATTTTCCAGAATCCACCCCGAAAACACACTTTTCTGGATTTAGGCAAACGGGATTCTTCCTTAGAGTGTCGATGGTTTCCTGGAAATCATTTTAGTGGCTCTCCTTTGTGAGGCTTTTGATCATGATGTCATCAACATAAACCGCAATGTTTCTTCCAATTTGAGGCCTGAAGACTTTCTCAATCATTCGCTGGAAGGTAGCACCCAAACAAGACTTTCTAGGTTTGAAATTAATGTCAAATTCTGAAAGCTCTACTGCCCACTTAACCATTCTCCCTGAGAGGGATGGTGAGTGGAGGATTTGATGTAGGGGCAGATCAGAGAGCACCTCGAAGGTATGAGCCTAGAAATAAGGGCATAAGGCCTTAATCTTCATGCCTCGAAGACTATAGATATCGCCATTTTTTCTATAGGAGTGTACCAGAACTCGGCCGGATGTAGGACTCTGCTCATGAAATAGATAGGAAACTTGGATTCCCTTGTGAGCACTGTACTAATGGTTGTTGACCCAACCGCGAGATATAATTGTAGAATTTCATGCTCGCGTGGGTAATGAAGGGTAGACAGCGTCGCTAGGTACTCCATCATATTCTTGAAAGCTTTATCCAGGACAGCTGTCCACTCGACCGAACCTTTCTTCTTTAATTGCTCAAAGAAGGGCAGAGAATGATCAGCTAGTCGCGAGTATTATCTACTTAGATAGTTGACACACCCATTCAACTTCTGGATGTCGTTCAGTGTTCTAGGGGGAACCATGTCGAGTATCGTTTGAACCTTCAAAGGGTTAACGTCTATCCCGCAATCACTTTTCATGAAACCCAAGAATTTTTCAGAATCAACCCCGAAAACACACTTTTCTAGATTTAAGCAAATGCGATTCTTCCTTAAGTGTCGATAGTTTCATGGAGATCATTGTAGTGGCTCTCCTTTGTGAGGCTTTCGATCATGATGTTATCGACATAAACCGCAATGCTTCTTCCAATTTAAGGCATGAAGAATTTCTCGATCATTCGCTGGAAGGTAGCACCCAAACGAGACTTTCTAGGTTTGAAATGAATGTGGAATTCTGAAAGCTCTACCGCCCACTTACCCATTCTCTCTTAGTGGGATGGTGAGTGGAGGATTTGAAGTAGGGGCAGATCAGAGAGCACCTCGATGGTATGAGCCTGGAAATAAGGCCTTATTCTTCATGCCGCGAAGACTACAGATAGCGCAATTTTTTCTATAGGAGTGTACCTGGACTCGGCCGGTTGTAGGACTCTGCTGGCGAAATAGATAGGAAACTTGGATTCTCTTGTGAGCACTATACTAATGGTAGTTGACCCAACCGCGAGATATAGTTGTAGAATTTGGGGAAGGTAGGCAAAATGCTAGCTTTCTTTTACGAACGGGTTCGAAGACTCCGAGGAGCCCGAGGGATGGAGTAGCATAGGTTAGGAGGCCGTGAGGTATTTGCCCCTCCGGTCAGCCGTCCCTCGAAGGACAGCATAGATTGTTTATGTGATTGTATGCATTATATTCAACCGGTCTGCTTGCTTCACCAGACATGATAAAAAACTCACAAGATTGTTAGATCAAAAGCAGTGAGTAAGGCTCTGATACCAATTGAAGGTTTGATAATGTATAAAAATGTTGAATAAAGATACTCTAGAAGGGGGGCTGAATAGATTATGCCAACTTTTCGCTGTCAATCTCAAGACTTTTAAACGCTTGTAAAACCCTTTGAGAGTAAACTCAATTATTTCGATTGGGAAACCTAAATCGCAATAAAGTTATACAATTCAAAACAAGTGCGGAAATATTGGTAAAGCAATAAGTAAAGAACACGGCGGATTATTAATGAGGTTCTGCTCCTTAAAGGCTTAGTCCCCGCCTAGGGTTCTTCCACAGCCCTAGGATTCAACCGGCTTGATTGACTCACAAAACATAGGATCCTAATGGCTCACCGAGAAGCCTCTCTCCTATACAATTGCAATCTAGTCAACTCACGTTCCCTTGGAGTCCTAGACCAATCTAGAAGAGCCCCACCTCTCTTAGCTATCTAGTACAATCCTCTTACACTTCGTGAATCAATCGCCTAGTGCTCACTTCCTGAGTTATAAACTCTCGAGTATAACACTCTCTCAGAATATATCCTATAAGCTCACTGTGTAACTCTCAAATGCTTTGAAACAAAAGATAGGACTCTTAACACCTAGCAGAGAGTACACGAAGAAGAAAGATTGACTTGAGGGCTGAATGTGCGTTGTAGTTCAATGATGTTTGTGTTCAACACTTGTACTTCTTCTCTCTTCTTCATCTCCTTTTATACTTGATCAAATCGGCGCCATTTTGAAAGAAGAATCTTTTCCCAACGGCTACTCCAGATCATGGCCAAGGATGGATCTTCGCAATCTTCTAAAGATGGAAACTGTGAAGGCCCAATCCATCCGATTTGATTCTTCATATCTTTCAGCTTTAAGGAAGGAGATATCTCGAAATCTTTGATGTATGGTTAGTATAAAATATATAATAATATTCGGAAACCATACTTAGACAATATAAGATAATAAACTACATACAATACAGGTTTTGAATTTTGTCAATACAGCTTTAGCTTCAAGACCTTTGACACAAAACGCTTTGAAACCATTTCCGATTTTCATCAAGTGAGTGGAGTTATCAAGAAGAAGGGAGAAGCTGGAAGTGCTCGACATCGGCGTCTTCGACTGCTCCTAGGTGGCGGTTGTTGCTACGTCGGACATTGGAGAAGATGGGGCTGAGTTGCTGACACCGATGGGAGGGAAGTGAAATAAGCCGTTAAAGGGCTCAGCTCGGCTTCTTGGAGAACAGAGTTCCGGTGCTTGGACAGTGCTGTAAGTCAGGACATAAATTGAAAGAAGAAGGTAGAATGGTGGCCATTTTGTTCGGAAAACAGGTCTCCGAGGAGGGTTTGTGGCTGTGAGATTCTGAGGGAGAAGAGCTGCAACAATGGTAGTGATTGTGGCTAGGCCAAATAAGGAGACAAAGTTGTTTTTGGTTATGCTTTGTGAGGGAGAACGAGGATGAGAGGAGTGAAATGGTGTGCTGAGGCTGAGGGATTTGGGGTTTAATTAGGGAGAAGGTGAGTTGAGTGATGTAGAGGGGGGTGATAATGCATATTTCATATAGGCATTATAGGTATTTCTTCCGGTTCAGGATTATAGGTATTTGTTATTGTAATTAGGTAGTGGTTTTGCTATGAGTTGAGTCTAGTTTCATATATTCCTTGTGAAGTATTCGAGTTCGGAATATACACGTTTTTAGTGTTTATTTTGCAGAATTACATTCCGACCTTAGATGGACTTTGGGAAGAGCTTAAGAAGCATGTTTTGGAGTTATGAAGGCAAATGAGGAGCTAGAGAGGAGCAAGAAAGCACGACATTGGAATCTGTTGAAGACAATTGAGGATTGTCCGACACTGCATATGTGGCACCCACCGCCCTTTGTATGGCGCCCGCCGTGGGCCTGCTTTCCGGATACGCGGTTTTGGATCCGAAGATATTATTTCATACTACCTCCGTCCAAAAATACTTTGCGTTTACTATTCACACGCTTTTTTAAGAAGGTAAAAACTATATAAAATATTAACTTTTTTATTAATTTTTTAATAATTACAAACTTATTTATATAGTTTTTAACTCCTAAAAAAACATGCATAAATAGTAAAAGTCCATGTATTTTTGGACGGAGGGATATTAGTTTATTCTATTTTCTACTAGGGTTTTTGCCGACTCTTTAGAGTCTTTATGACAAGAGGAAAACCTGTTGTTGTTCTTGCCAAAGAACACTCAAACTCACAACTAGTATGGTGTGTAAGCAAGAGGTCGATCCACATGGAAATCTATTCAATTCGAGTGCCAATTCTAATCGCTAGTAAGAATATGGGGGTTTTTGGTGTGAAAAAGATCCGCCTTTTATCAAAGCGGAAGCAAGCAAACAAAGTAAATTGATTGTAAAATGCAATGGAGAGAAATATGTTCACCTACAATTTATCACTTCGATTGATGAATTCGATCCTTGTTTCAGCCTCTAGTTCTTGTCTTTTCCTATCAATGTCCTTGTCCAGATCTTATGTAGATTACTAGTCCTACGAGTCCTAGCAACCCTTATCTCTAAGTATCCATAACACGGTTAAGATTCAACCTAGAGATAGCATTAAGAGTACAAAGAAGTCAAAACATGGAATAGGAATAAGAACTAGATTAAGAAACTCACAATTCCACAATCAAAGATCCAAACCGTAGGCGAAACCTCGAGAGTTTAGTTGCTCATGCTCAACGGCGCTCTCAACAATTCTCTAAAGTGCATAAGGTAAGTAATAGAATAAACTAGAAAAGTCTTATAAAGCCTCTAACAAGTCGGCCAATGAATAAACAAAAACCCTAATTAAAGTCCAATTCCGAACGTCGCGTTTCTGCGAGGGCCGCGGGGCGGCCGACGATCAGCGAAGTCCTTTGGTTTTCCCTTCGAGCCGCGGGGCGGCTAGGCAAACTGCGGGGCGGCCAGCGATTCTTCCGAGCTCCTTCTTCCGTGACTTCGCAGCTTCTCTACCTCTTATTTACCTTGTTTTTGCTCTTTTCCAATTCATTTCATCTTCAATCTACTAATCCTGAAATAAACCATAAAATCATGTAGATTTCGCCTCTTCTAACTCAACAAGTAATTATGTAAATGCGGCTAAATATATGCAATATTCACAACTAAACTATGGTAAATGCACTCTATAATGCAACACTAAATATGCTCTATCAAATTCACCTACACTTGAACCTTTGCTTGTCCTCAAGCAATAGAAAACTCAACTCTGCATCCCCCCAAGAAAAGCAATTCATGTATCCACACCTGAATATTCTTTAAGTGCATGAAAAACTAGCAAACACAATAGATTAACAACATCATAGCACATAATTGAAATAATCAATGAAATTAGGCAACCATATCCATTCTAGACCTCACATGGAACGTGTTTCACTCTCACTCAAGTGTTTAGGGTTAAATGTTTACGCTCCAAACTCAATCTTCAAAAACTTAGCTACAATAGTCTTGCACCAGTGTTCTAGCTCTCCACCGCTGGTGACTCTACACACAACAGAAATCATGAGGTCTTTTAATTGGGTTGTAATGGGGGGCCAAGGTAGAACATATAAGGAATGGAACAATTTAGGCCATGTGGTGCTCATAATCCGGGAACTAAGGAAGCAACCAAATAACAAAACCACTCATAAACTCCTCATACCATAGCTCTATAATGTCATACAACACCAATATCAAGCATAAAACTTTACAAACCATACTCAACTCATTCCTTTATTCTTTTTTTTTTTCATTCATGCTATATCAAATGATTTTCCTTGACTTTTTTCCCCTAAGTGAATTTTATCCTCCTTAGGTCCCAAGTAATGAATGTACTAGTAAGAATCAAACATCTCATAAATGCACCTCAAACATACAATCCACCACTAAAAACCATCGTCCACACTATAGATATTCACCAACTATTCCTAAATTCCCGAATGGGGTCAGGGTATGATTGGCTATGGAAACATTTTGTGGAGCTACATTAGAATAGGCAATTAGGCTCAAATTGGCTTCAAGCAGAGGATAATATGTAAGGTGGGAAAAGAGTCAAATAGGGCTAATATAGGTGCCTCAATCATATTTAAGTCATGTGCAGAAATCATAATATGCAGCCTTGAAAAAGATATCTCAATGCAAGCCAAATAGGAAGCAAATGAAGAGAGTACACTCAACAAGCAAGATGACTAAATAAAGTACAGTCCTGAATAGGCTAAAATAAGCTCACCAGGTCATCTCTAGAACTTCAAGATCACCCAAACTTCCAAGATTTTATGTGCTCAATCATTAATCAATCATGCTTACCAGATAGTATAGAAAACATATATCGAAGGCTTCAACAATCCAGCACATCATGGGGAATAAATCTCAATAGATAGAATAGAGGACAAATGACATCCATATGGGGAAATAAGACCTACTTCTAATAATGCAAAAACTAAAACTTTTTTTGTTTTTTTTTTCATTTTTCATTTTTTTATATAGACAATAATAATGATAGAAACTAACATGCATACAACCACTAAAAACAACCATGCAAATTAATAGTCATAATGCAGTGCAAACTTAAAACCAAAATACTAACGTGACATGCAAGTCTTCTCTCCCACACTTAATTCTGACATTGTCCTCAATGCAGAAAAGAGAACAAAAACATCAAAATAAAAAGAAAAGGGAAAAGAAAAGAAACGACTAACATGCTCACTGATGAGGTGGTGGCGCGTCGGCGGGTAAGGTGGGAACTGTGGATAGGAAAATCGATAGAAGTCCTCATGCCTCTGCCAAATCTGCTCCTGCATCTGTCTGATCACTGCCTAGCTCTCAGAGACATCCTCCAGGTGAGAAGTCAAGCCACAGACATCCCGACGAATGTCGTCGACATCTACGTACAACTACTGCTGCTGATCCCACATCACATCCTAGCACTGGGACATCTGCTGCTGGTGCTCCCACATGGCATCCTGACGACGCGACATCATCTGCTGATGCACCCACATGGTGTTCTGACGAAGATACATCTCTGACATCATCTGCTCCAGCGCGTAGTAGTTTGGACCAGCACCAGCTGTGCCAAAAGGTCCAGCACCACTACCTCCGATATCCGTCTGAACTCCATGAGTATCACCATCATCCTCCTGCTTGGCATTAGGAGCACCCTCATCATCATCATCATCCTCCTCCTCCATCTCATCGCCCATGTAGAAATCAGCTGCAGTAGGGCCAAAAGGAAGATGTCGGGGCAATCTCAGGTGAATTCTCCCAAGATGGCCTGTCCTCCATACCCACATCGGTGACTTCCCCTCCAAGTGGCCAGCTTTCCTCAGCTGGGCTTCATCATACAGAAATGAGCCATGCAGAACATCGAGGACATCGCACAGATTGATGCAGTCACGAGCTATGAGGGTGATAAGACACCTAAAACTAATTGTCGCCTTGTTGCGCTTGTCGATGATGTCCTTGCAGTTCACCAAAAACATATCCACCCAACCTGGAACAAATGGGCTCTCTGGCGTCAGACACCACAAAAATGACATGTCCCTAAGTGAGATCTTGTTGACCTTAGCCTGGGCAAAAAATGTGTTCGCCAAAACCTTGTGGATCAGCCGTAATGTAGGATGACGAATACTCGAGTTGTACTGGCCCTTCTTGGCCTCAAAAGGCACCCTAGTAGACGCCATCCAAAAAGCCAAAGGACCTTCTCCCTTACACACATCAAGCCATCCAGCAGTAGGTGCAGCAGTAATACCAAAAATTTGCCCCAATCTCTCCTTCGGCATCGTGAAATCTCTCCCAAGCAATCGAAACTCAATAGATGTCGACCTCACACTCAAAGTCGCTAAAAACTCCTTACATAAACTCGAATATGTAGGAGCATTCTTCCCTACAAAATCTCCTAAGCCCCATGCTCTAACAATTGCCTAGTACATACATCTATCTCTAATAATCGAAGTGTAGGCTCATGAAAAAATTTGGTAACAAAGAAATTTCGAGTGTTTAACGCATTCCACTTCTCCTTATGACTTTTACTCATTCCATGTGGTCTAGACATTGCTAATTCGAGCTAAGAAAATCACCCAAAAAGAGTTGAAATCAAGAAAACTCACGGAATTTCAGCTTCTGCAGTGGCCGCGGGGCAGCCGAGGGTGGCGACGGGGCGGCCGGCGACTGGTCTGGCGACGGGGCGGCCGGAGATTTTCCGGATCTGTGAACTGCGACGTCGGATCTGCTCTCCGACGTCCCAAACTCTCTCACTCCGTGGTGGATCCGAAAGAAATCCCTTAAAATCCTTGGGATGGGCGATTCCTGTGTAGATCTAGGAGAGTGAAGGGATATGGTGTGGTTTTTATGTATAAAGAAGATGGGAACAATGGGAATGGATGATTTTATGGGGGTTAAAAGCTTGGAACGTGGGCTTCAATGGAGGTTTTGGAAAGGGGATGGAGAAGGTGATGAAGAAGAAGACAAGAGGAAAGCTTCAATTGGGGCGGCTGATAGAGATAGGAAAGAAAAAAAAGGGGTGAATAGGGTTAAATTAGTGTAGCAAGTGGGGGCCCACACGGCCCCTAAAAAATTTTCTATCCGGCTGGGGCCGCGGGGCGGCCAGGGGGCGACGGGGCGGCCGGCAATTCGCGAAGGATTTCGCTCAGCGACTTAGCCGCGGGACGGCCCATGCTGGCGACGGGGCGACCGTTTTCTCTTCCGTCTTTTTCCCTTGGAATTGATCCCCTGTCTTTTTCTCTTTTACTCCCTACAACGTTAGCTCCCCGAACAAAACCAAAACTAAACTAAAAAGTAGTAAAATGCACAAATAAAATAGAGTCTAAATTACTTACCTTGGGTTTCCTCCCAAGCAGCGCCTTTGGTTAACGTCGTTGGCTCGACGTTATTGCTCCCTAATGATCCTCAACACTTGGTTCAGTGAGAACCAACTCATCCCTGTCCTGTTTGACAAAGTTTTCATTATAGGGTTTCACTCTATGACCATTTACCTTGAATATGTCTTCATTTCTCTCATTGAGTAGCTCTACTGCACCATGAGAAAAGACATTAGTGATCACATATGGCCCTGTCCATCTAGAACGAAGCTTACTTGGGAAGAGTTGTAGGTGCAATTGAAATAGAAGGACCTTTTCCCCAACTTTGAGGTCCTTTCGCAAGATGTGTTTGTCGTGTCATGCCTTTATCTTCTCCTTATAGGTGACAGAGTTATCATATGCATCCAATCTCAATTCTTCCAACTCCTGCAGCTGTAGTTTCTTGAACTCCCCAACCTCATCAATCTGCATGTTGCACTGCTTCACCGCCCAATATGCTTTATGTTCGAGCTCAACAGGAAGATGGCAAGCCTTTCCATAGACTAATCAAAATGGAGACATCCCAATGGGAGTCTTGTAAGCCGTTCGATAGGCCCATAGAGCATCATCAAGTCTGACACTCCAATCCTTCCTGTTTGGGGCAACAGTCTTCTCCAAGATAGTCTTTATCTTGCGATTAGAAACCTCATCTTGCCCATTGGTATGGGGGTGGTATGCAGTAGACACCCTCTGAGTCACATGATATTTTTTTAATAGCACACTCACAGTCTTGTTGCAGAAGTGGGTCCCTTTATCACTGATCAGTGCTTTCGGAACTCCAAATCAAGAGAATAGCTCCTTGAGGAAACCTGCAACTACTTTTGAATCGTCAGCTCTGGTGTCATTTGCCTCCACCCACTTGGAGACGTAGTCCACCGTAAGCAAAATATATAAGTTTCCAAAGGAGTTAGGGAATGGTCCCATGAAGTCAATGCCCCAAACATAAAAAATCTCACAAAATATCTTGCGAGTTTGTGGCATCTCATTCCTCTTAGAAAGATTCCCAACTCTCTGACAGCGATCACAGGATTTGCAAAAAGCATATGAATCACGAAATATATGTGGCCAAAAGAATCATGCATCAATTACCTTTCGAGCGGTCTTTGGTGGTCCAAAGTGTCCACCACATTCATGGGAATGACAAAAATTAAGGACAGATTGTACCTCATCGTCGGGAAGACACCGACGTATCACTTGATCCGCGCAATGCTTCCATATGTAAGGGTCATCCCAAACATAGAAGCGAGCATCGTGGCGTATCTTGTCCTTCTGAGCCTTCGAAAAGTTGGGTGGAAACTCTGGCGACACTAAAAAGTTGACCGAGTTAGCGAACCAAGGACGTGAGAGAGAACTCACCTTAAGGAGAGATTCAATTTCAGCTTTTGCAGAGGCCGCGGGGCGGCCGGCGATTGCGAAGGAAGTTTCCTCCAAAGACTCGGTCGCGGGGCGGCCTAGGGTAGCCGTGGGGCGGCTGGCGATTGCGAAGACTTGTAACAGCTCTTCGTCAGGAAAGCTCCCCACTATGTCTTCTTGTTCTTTTTCCCCTTCACAATACGACTTAGATGGTCATCAACTAGGTTCTCAGCACCTTTTTTGTCCCTGATTTCGATGTCAAACTCGCTTAAAAGCAAGATCCATCTAATCAGTCTTGGCTTGGCCTCTTTCTTCGTCAAAAGGTAATGAAGTGCTGCATGATCAGTATAAACAATCACTTTTGTACCAAGCAAATAGGATCTAAATTTCTCAAGTGCAAAAACTATAGCAAGAAGTTCCTTCTTTGTGGTTGAGTAATTTCTTTGGGCTCCATTCAGGGTCATAGATGCATAATATATGACATGAGAGCTCCTCCCTTCTTTTTGTCCAAGCACGGCTCCCACAGCATGGTCAGTAGCGTCACACATCAATTCGAACGGCTGAGACCAATTTGGTGCTTGTATAATTGGTGCACTAGTAAGACAAGTCTTTAACTCATCAAACGCCGTCCTGCACTTCTCATCAAAAGAAAATGTGACCTCCTTCTTCAGCAGCTCGCACAAGGGTGAGGTGATCTTTGAGAAATCCTTAATGAACATGCGGTAGAATCCTGCATGGCCTAAAAAGAAATGCACTTCTAGCACATTAGTAGGATAAGGCAATGATTGAATGATGTCAATCCTTGCCTTATCAACCTCAATCCCTTTATGGGAGACAATGTGACCCAAAACAATGCCTTCCTCAACCATAAAGTGACAGTTTTCTGAATTGAGCACTAAGTTAGTGTCAACACATCTTCCAAGCACAAGCGCCAAATGGTTGAGGCAAGCATCAAAACTATCACTATGGACTGTAAAATCATCCATAAAAACCTCAATGAACTGCTCTATATATTCAGAAAAAATACTTACCATACACCTTTGGAATGTCCCAGGAGCTTTGCACAAGCCAAAAGGCATCCTGCGATATGCAAATGTGCCAAACGGACAAGTGAATGTTGTCTTTTCTTAATCCTCTGGTACGATGGCTATCTGAAAGTACCCTAAATATCCATCTAGAAAGCAATAATATGGACGACTAGCGAGACTTTCAAGCATTTGATCAATGAATGGTAAGGGAAAGTGATCTTTTCGAGTTACCGCATTCAGCTTACGATAATCGATGCATACTCTCCAGCTTGATTTGACTCTGGTAGGGACCAACTCACCTTCTTGATTCTCAACCAATGTTATGCCTTCCTTCTTTGGTACTACCTCCGTTGGACTATCCCATTGACTATCAGAGATGGGATAAATCTTACCTACCTGAATGAGCTTGAGCACCTCCTTCTTTACTACATCCATCATAGGTGGGTTGAGTCTCCGTTGAGGTTGCCTGGAAGGTTTGGCTCCCTCTTCTAATAAGATTCTGTGCATACAAGTAGCTAGGCTGATTCCCTTGATATCTGGTATGGTCCATCCCAAAGCTGTCTTATGCTCTTTGAGCACTCCTACCAACCTATCTTCTTGTTCTTTGGTAATCTTATTAGAGATGATGACATGCAAGGTGTCACCTTCCCCCACAAATGCATACTTCAGATGCTCAGGAAGAGGCTTGAGCTCAACAACAGGTGCATGTACGATAGAAGGTAAGAGCTTCTCATTTAGAATGGTTAGCGCCATAAAGGTATCTTCTTGTGATTTCGAAGGGAAGGAAGACAAGTCTCTTATGGTATCCTGCAGGTTAGTAGTCAAAACATAGTTCTATAAAAACTCCTCAATAGGAGCTTCTAAAGCTACCTGCAAGTCATCTACACAACTCATATCAAAGGTATCCTGCATACAAGTATCAATGGCATCCATAAATCATAAGAAATGATCATCAGAAGGAAATTTCATTGCATCATATATATTGTATTCAACCTTCTCACTATCGAATTCCATAGTCAAAGAACTAGAATACACATCGATTTTTGTTCTAGTAGTCGTTAAAAAGGGCCTTTCTAGGAGAATAGGGGACTCTTGATTACCATGCTCCATGTCTAAGACAAAAAAGTCAGCAGGAAAGATCAAATTGTCAACCATGACCAAAACATCCTCTACCATGCCCCTAGGAAAAGCATTTGATCGGTCCGCTAGTTGGATCACCACTCTAGTCTCATGCAAAGGTCCTAAACCTAATGATTCATATAGAGAATAAGGAAAAACATTAATATATGCACCCAAGTCTAACAAAGCTTTATCAAACATAGTCTCACCTATCACACATGGGATTGTGAACATGCCAGGGTCGCTACATTTCTTAGGCATACGCTTTTGAAACACAGCAGACACATGTTCGCTTACCTTAATTTTCTACTTCCCTTTCAACTTTTGATTCCTCTTTATTGTGCAAAGTTCCTTGAGAAATTTGGAATAACGAGGATGTGCATTGATTTCACCGATCTCTATAAGTCCTGCCCCAAAGACAGTTACCCATTGCCATCCATAGACGAACTCGTTGACCGAACCGCGGGTAACAAAGTCCTAAGCTTTCTTGATGCTTATTCTGCGTACAATCAAATATGCCTGGACCCACAAGACAAAAAAGCAACTACTTTCATCACCAATTAGGGAATCTTTTGCTACCGCGTCATGCCTTTTGGACTCAGAAATGTTGGAGCTACGTTTCAGAGAACTATAGATCGAATTTTTCGCAGACAGATTGGTAGGAATGTGTCGATATATGTGGATGATATTGTGGTTAAGAGCAAAAGAGCAGAAGATCATGTGGCAGACCTACAAGAGATATTAGATTCCCTTCGTAAAGGAGGATTGAACCTGAATGCGGAAAAATGTGTCTTCGGAGTTGATTCTGGAAAGTTCCTTGGTTTTATGGTCAGTCATTGGGGAATTGATGTAAACCCTGAAAAAGTCGTGGCAGTCCAGAATCTCCAACCACCGCGGACGATCAAAGAAATACAGTCTTTAAACGGAGCAGTAAACTACCTAAGCCGATTTTGTTCATGCCTAGCGGACAAATCGTTACCTTTCTTTGCTTTACTCAAAAAAAAGGGGCCGATACGCTGGACCCCATAATTACAGAAAGCTTTTGGGGCATTAAAAGTTTTCTTATCAGCACTCCCCACCCTGCAGCAACCAGAGAAACATGAGGCTTTACACCTGTACCTATCAGTCAAAAACATTACCATCAGCGCGGTCTTAACACGAGAAGAGAAGTATCCGGTATACTACATCAGTCGTGTGCTGCAAGATGCTGAGATGCGGTATGAACCAGTGGAGAAGATGATTTTATGTCTGGTATTCGTGGCAAGAAGATTGAGACCCTACTTTCAGGATCATGTCATCCGGGTAATGACCGACCTACCGTTGCTACAGATTCTCCAATCCCCGTGCCTGTCAGGAAGGATGATGAAGTGGGCGGTTGAGTTGACATAATCCGAAATCGAATACACCCCACGGCGGACGGTATTGGCTCAGACACTAGCCGATTTCATCAGTGAAACAAGTTTTGAGCTAAGCGCTCAAACAGAAAAAAACGAGTGGACACTCAAGGTAGATGGCATGGCCAACAAAGACGGATGCAGAGCCGGAGTTACTCTCACTGCACCTGATGAGCAACAGTACAACTACGCTTACAAACTAAATTTTCAAGCCACGAACAATGAAGCTGAGTATGAGGCCCTGCTCGCGGGTCTAGAGATAGCTTTGATCAAGGGAGCCAGACAAGTATCCATTTACACCAACTCAGAGGTTATGACATGACATATAGTAGAGTACGAAGCCAGAACTGGATTAATGCCTGATTATCAAAGAAAAGTACATGCATTGTCAAAAGCGTTCTTGAGTTTTTGCTTGACGGTGATTTCCAGAAATGACAACCAGCAGGCAGATGCGTTGGCTCGAATGGGGGCAGTCATGCCCGAAGAAGTGGGGAAGGAGGTTATCCTCAAAAGAATGAACAGTCACACGCTTATCCAAGAAGTCTATCAAGTTCAAGGAATCGAGGAAGGAGACTGGAGGACACCGCTCGCGGACTATCTGGGTAAGGGCCTGTTACCAAAAGAAAAAGACGCGGCCAGAAGAGTGATCAGAAAATCAGCACGTTTCACCATCAGAGAGGGAAAACTCTACAAAAGGGGCTACTGCCTCCCGGACTTGCTTTGCATACCAATTGAAGAAGGAGGTCTTGTCATGAAGGAACTACATGATGGGGTTTGTGTGCATCACCAAGGGTGGAGAGCCTTGGTGGCAAAAGCAACCAGACTTGGGTATTACTGACCTACTATGAGGCAGGATGTCCAAAACTATATTCCGAAATGTGACGCGTGCCAGAGGTTTGGAAATCTGATGCATCGCCCTACAGAACCAATGAAAAACATATCTGGAGCTTGCCCGTTTTCCGTTTGGGGAATGGATATCCTTGGTCCATTTCCAACTGCCCCAGGACAATTGAAGTATGTGCTTGTCTTGGTAGACTATTTCACAAAATTGGTAGAAGCCGAAGCGATGGGACTGATCACCCCGGAAAAAGTGTGAAGGTTCTTATGGAAGAACATCATCTGCCGATTTGGGGTGCCTGACTCGATAATCACAGACCATGGGCCTCAGTTTGATAGTGAATCAATCAGAGATTTTCGCGCAGGTTTGGGCATAAACCTCAAGTTCTCGTCCGTAGCCCATCCACGGATGAATGGACAGGCAGAAACAACCAATCGGCAGTTGTTACATGGGATACAGAAGAAACTTGGAAGCACGACAAAAGGACGATGGGCTAAACTTATACTATTAGTTCTATGGTCCTACCGCACATCAGTAAAAACCCCAACAGGAGAAACCCCATTTATACTAGTTTATGGAATGGACGCAGTCATTCCAGTAGAAAAGTTGGTCCTCTCGGCGCGAATCGTGGCATAAAACCAGGAAACCAATGATGAAGCACTAGAACTCGAACTACATCTTATAGAAGAACGTAGGATGGCGGCAACCCTAAGAGAACAGGAGTATAAGAGGCGTCTATCCGGTTACCGTGAAAGGCGAGTCCGTCCGCGACGCTTGAAGAAAGGAGATTTAGTGCTCCGTCAAGCCACCACTGGAGGAAAACTAGACCCAAACTGGGAGGGGCCGTATATAATTGTGAAGGTGATCCAAGAAGGAGCATACAAGCTTAGCACCCCTGAAGGCACAATATTAAATAAAACCTGGAATGCAGATAATTTAAAGAAATATTATGTGTAATGGCCCAGGCTTGTAAAGAACGGAAATCTTGGTCGCCCCCGCAAAAATTAAATAAAGCGGTTAGAGGGCGCTTTTATTATTTTCCTTTAGAATAAGTTCTTTAATAAGACCCAAGAACGCTGGAGCTTAGCTCCGCGTCGGGCCTCCGATCGAAGCAATTTTCGGAGATGAGTTCTTCAATAAGACCCAAGAACGCTGGAGCTTGGCTCCGCGTCGGGCCTCCGATCGAAGCAATTCTCGGAGATGAGTTCTTGAATAAGACCCAAGAAAGCTGGAGCTTGGCTCCGCGTCAGGCCATCGATTGAAGCAATTCTCGGGGGGAGTTCTTGAATAAGACCCAAGAATGCTGGAGCTTGGCTCCGCGTTAAGCCTCTGATCGAAGCAATTCTCGGAGATGAGTTCTTGAATAAGACCCAAGAACGCTGGAGCTTGGCTCCGTGTTAGGCCTCCGATCGAAGCAATTCTCGGAGATGAGTTCTTGAATAAGACCCAAGAACGCTGGAGCTTGGCTCCGCGTCGGGCCTCCGATCGAAGCAATTCTCGGAAATGAGTTCTTGAATAAGACCCAAGAACGCTAGAGCTTGACTCCGCGTCGGGCCTCCGATCAAAGCAATTCTCGGAGATGAGTTCTTGAATAAGACCCAAGAACGCTGGAGCTTGGCTCCGCGTCGGGCCTCCAATCGAAGCAATTCTCGGAGATGAGTTCTTGAATAAGACCCTAGAACGCTGGAGCTTGGCTCCACGTCGGGCCTCCGATCAAGGCAATTCTCGGAGATGAGTTCTTGAATAAGACCCAAGAACGTTGGAGCTTGGCTCTGCGTCGGGCCTCCGACCGAAGCAATTCTCGGAGATGAGTTCTTGAATAAGACCCAAGAACGCTGGAGCTTGGCTCCGTATCGGGCCTCCGATCGAAGCAATTCTCGGAGATGAGTTCTTGAATAAGACCCAAGAACACTGAAGCTTGGCTCTGCGTCGGGCCTCCGATCGAATCAATTCTAGTAGATACGTTCTTTAATAAGACCCAAGAACGCTGAAGCTTGGCTCCGCATCAGGTCTCTAATCAAAACATTTCAAAATTTTGAAAATAAGTTTGCATAAGACTTTAGAACACACGGACTCTTTACTATCATAAAAATTGCAACCATGATCTAACAACTGACATAAGGTAGGCAACAGATGGCAAAAGTATGGCTGCACATTCAAGAAGTTGTTCGCTGAAAACATACAAATACCGGCTCATGCCCACCTGGGCCTAGCTGGGATTAGACGAGTTCTACCTTGACTCAAGCGGAATCCATTCGAAGGTGGACCCTCTGACTGGGGAGAAGCCCATTCAGCATCCACCTCGTCCCCCACAACATCCAAAATATGAACCTCAAAACGGTTTCCTCCTTTATGAATAAAAGTCACAGAAGAACCAACATTGATGTTGTGCGACTCAGCAAAGTCGTTCCAATCGCCTCTCAAAAAGGAAACCCCATAATCGCCGCATATAACTTCCACCGAGAAGTCACGAAGGATCCTAGTTGACAAGAGAATGTTCCTAGGGAGATCCGGGCCTAGCTCATCCTCAAAGCGTAACGGCAAGGACTAGAAAAATACGAAAAAGTGAGAATATCGTGAAAAGATAAAGTTAAAGGAAAGGAAACTCAGCGAACAAGAAACTAACCAAGCGGCGGAGTTGTTCTGGAAAACTGATACACTCGAAAAATGACCAAGTCGGTTGAATAGGAGAAGGCATGCAGAAAGGAAAAATCAAGTTTTATACACCCCCATACCTTCTTTTTATATAGGACACTTTGTTTGTGCTAACACGCTACACAGGCAGAGACAGGTACTCAGAAGATGTGAATGGTCATTTACCAAACCTAACAAGTGGCACACCATGCACGAGGCAATAGAAAACACTATTATTGAAGATAAATCTGGGAGACCCGTGAATAGCATATCATGGCAAAATAGTATCGAGAAACTAAACCATAAAATTAATTCACGTGGCTAGCATGCACGATCTTGAAAATCCCCCAAAATAAAAACTAAAAGTTCATAATTAACGGGGGTTATGACCAACATCTCGATTGCTCCCTCTTAAAAATAAGAGCTCGCGTCCGAAAACGACCCAGAAAAGAAACTAGTTTAGCGTTAAAAACACGTATTATCAAACATCACCGCATACATGTCCGCTGACTCAATAAAGTCACTAAACAAACTTTAAACTCTGCTTTTTTACGCACAGAAACATACATATTACAAGACAAAGAGGATTGCATATAGTACACACAACGAACGTAGCAAAAACCAAGAGGCCCCGAAAGAAGTTTTCGAAACCATTTTATTATACAAAAGAAAGCCAAAGTATTAGCATAGACATAAGATACCAAGCTCAAAAACCATTTGAGGCCGAGTCCTGGAAGGGGGGATCATTATGATTAATCTCGCGCTCTCCTCCACGAGAGTCCACCACCTGGACTTCGAAACGCGCCTCACCCATGTGAGTGAAGATCAGGGAAGCCCCCCTCTCAAAACCGTGCGACTCTACAAAATCCTTCCATCCGCGGCCAAGGTAGGGAAGACCATAATCCCGACGTTCTATGCAAACAGGGAAATTTCATATCTGATAAGAAGAAAGTAAGACTCGCCTAGGAACAGCGTCCTCATACACTTCCTCAAATCTGAGTGGCAGCAGCTAAAAAATAGAAGAAGATAAAGATAAGGAAAGAATTCGCAAAGAAGGTAAGGGAAATTAGACATGAAAGTCTCACCAAATGCGAAAATTGCTCAGGATAATCAATCGCCCGGAAGAAAGCCCATCGAGATCCTCGCTCAGAGGCCATGTCAGCCCTAAATGCTAAAGGAGGGACTATGATGGATCCTCGCATCTCGAGAAAAGAAAGGGGAAAACAATAGTCTTTTCCTTCTTGTCCCATCGCTCACGAGGAAACAGTCAAGTAAAAGAGGAAGAGGTGCATGCATGACGCGCGACAAGTGACACAGTAACACAAGGCACACGTCCCTTTTTTTCTGAAACAAAGATTTATTTTATTACTAAACGATTGACCATCTCGCTGGAACCCAACAAACTTCTCAAAGAGGTCCTTAAAGTGACCAAGAGTAATTCGAAAAAGCAAAACTAAATAGATTACCCATCGGCAAAAGGTGATAAAAACAAAGACAAAGTACCTCACTCAACAAGTATAAAACACACAAGAAAGACCAAGGTGATAAACACCCTCAGAAAAAATATATGGATCCAGGGTTGCCACCAAGAGCTTTCTATAGGGTCATCATGAGAGAAGAACAACTTCAAACACTCCGACTCCCGTTAATGTATGTCTTAATTGATGAAGACGCACACACTCAAGCCATGCTTTGGTCTCGCTCCAACCAGGAACACGAAGTAAAGATGGAAATAGATGGAGACGGCCTCTTCTGGTTAAAACAGGGTTGGAACGACTTCACAGAAGCAAATCGAGTCAATGAAGGATCAACTCTGATTTTCACCTACATGGGAGATTCCATCTTTGAAGTCGATGTCGTCAGCCCTGATGGCGAGGAAAACGGAGACGTAGGACGTCCTTGAGTTTCTATTCCATGTACCGCATTACCGTCCCTAGTATGGTGTATTAGGTTTAAAAGGATCAAACTTCCTGAAGTTTCTGCATGTTACTTTTTATTATGAATAATAAGAGATCCCCCTTTAAGCCTGATCAAAATCGCGAAATATGATAGATAGTAAAAGAAAGTCATGATCCCCCTCCGAGCCACTCGCGGAGTATAATCCATGAACAAATTACAAACTCTCAGAACATATTATTAGAAAGGTTCAGCTCGAACCACATGAAGAGGAAGCAGAGCTAAGATTAGCCTCATTATCGTTCCCAATCTCGCGACGCGGACAAATTTTAAAAGAAACATCGCCCCTATGAAAAAACATCATAGCACTACCTATCCCGAGATGGTGAAGGGCAAGGAACTCATCCCATCTGTGGTCGATCTGAAAAAGGCCGTTCTCGCTCCAAGACACAGCCACTGGGAAATCACGAACTAGATACGACGAAAGAAAAGCCCATCTAGGCGACAGTGGCCCATATTCAACCTCAAATTGAGGGGGTGAAACCTGCACACAATCAAAAAATCTAATTTGGAAAACTAGCCTGAACTTTCTAAGAAAAGGCGAAAAGAAAGCTCACAAGTCGAGAAAGTTGATCCACATTTTCAATCTTTTGAAAGAAAGCCCAAGGACTAAAACCTCCCGAAGAAATGGTGCGTATGAAAATGTGATTAATCGTCAACACATGAGAAGAAGTAAATATCACAGGAGGATTGGGTCCTTAAAAAGAGAAAATCCCATCTTGCAGATTAAAGACAAGTGGAGAGAAGGCTTTGTACATTCGGGCTAACCTTTTCAACATTTGGAGAAATGTCAAGGCATTAGCAAGCAAAAAGTATACAAAAATACAGTGTTTCATCTAAAAAGTCTCAAGCCCAACTTCACAAAAAACGAGCGTCACTTAGAAACGCCAAAAAAGAACCATTGCATGTGCCCAAATCAAGAAAAGTATCATTTCCAAGTTACCAACTAAAGCTAAAACATCAAGAATCAAGTAGTGGTGGTCGTTGTTTCGATTTCATTGCCAGCGTCCTCGGCATCTTCATCCTCGGAATACGACTCTTCCGCGGCCATCTCTTCCTTTGAAAGCCCCTAATCTGCACTGGTCGTGCTTGGCTCAAATTTCTCCAAGGGAACTCCAGGATGAGCTGCCGAACATGATACACTTTGATTAATCCCCGCGACCATCCCCTTTCGAAAGTAGCTAAAGCACTTGTCCTTTAAAATGCTCGTACCCTTTGGAGTCTGGAGTCAGCCTTTGGCTACAGAAGACAAAAAAGATGCGCCAACCTCAGTTTTTACCCACTCGGAAGACAAATAAGCTAAACCCTCAGGGCGTTGAAGCCATTGAAGAGCCACGTCTTGATCTGAACGTGCTTTGATATTGTCGAGCTCCTGTTTAGTAATAGATTGCTCCTCACAAAGAATCAAAAAATTCTCCTCCAACTTATCAATACTAGCTTGTTTTGTTTGGAGAAGCTCTGAGGAACGCCCTTCTGTGACCTCAAGTTCCTTGACATGCGAGCTGATAACATCCAATGAAGCTTTCAGTTCGTTGCGCTCTTTCTTCAAAACATCCATAGCCTCTTTTGCTACCTGCAGTTCTTCATGAAGTTCCGTGGATCTCTTTTTAAACTTTTCAACTGAAGCTGGGTCACCAACTGTGTTCCCAAGGATCCGCAGCTGGTTCGACAGTCTCTTAATATCCTCGTCCTTCTTGACGAGGTTCTTTTCATCACAGACCAGACGTCTTTCGAAGTCATGTTGAATCACCCTCAGCTGAAACCAAAAACAATCATGCAGATAAAAGAAAAGAGGCCAAAGTCAAACCGCATAGGATTTTTCTAAGAATTAACAAGACAAAAGGTTACGCAAGAAATAAAGGTAACTTACCCACTGGTTAAGACGGTCAAAGTTAGTTGAAAGGTTGACAGCATCCAACCGCTTAATATACCCATGCTCGTTAAAGCAAAGCTTCTTGGTAGGGAAGGCGAGGCTTCGCAGATCAACCATCCCGAAACCAGGAATTGGATATTCATGAAGAGTCGCTTCACCTTCAATAAAAAGCTCCCTTTCATCCGCGGCAGATGCCTCAATAGCTATGCTAACCTTCCTCTTTTTCTTAGAAGCTACAGGGGCAGATTGATGGACACATTTTCCCGAGATACAGGAGCCAATGAGGAAGACTATACAAGAGCACCAGGTTCTTCCACTAAGGTAGTGTCGATAATCGGAGCCGCCTCAGGGACTGAAGAGAGGTCGCGAGTGTCTGAACTTTTCTTCTTTTTCTCAGATTTTGCTTTGTGACGCTTCAAGAGGGAGTCCAGATCCATTGTATCTAGAAATCAAGGACATCCAATAATAAATAAACCATCAAAACAAACAAAATGTGGGGCACAAATCTTAACTCTCAAATAAACAATAAAAACAAAAGAAGACACCTAATCGCGGATGAGGCAGACTCAAACCAGCCATCTCAAGCCGAAATGCGGAGATCATCTTAGACCAGGGGAACCTAGGTGTGTGAGTAATCGACTGTTTAATCTCAAGAAGATTGGAAACAATCAGTTTTTTCACAGGACAAAAGCGCCCTGGGACAGTCTGACAATTGAAACCATTTCCAGATCTGTCGCGGACCAGGAACCACTTATATTTCCAGTTAGGTTTGCTAGAAAACCTCTCCATATAACCAAAACTGGAGTTGCACTGATAAAACCTCGAGTCCTGGGTCCCCTTTTTCAAAGAGAGAATACTAAATATCAACTTCAGAGAAGGAGTGACCCTGATCTCCTTACACCTCATAATAAAGCTAGTAAAAAATATCCAACCATTGGGAACAATTTGAGCAGGCCGGGCTTAACTTGTATTCACTCAGGAACTCTGAGAAAAAGGGATGCAAGGGAAGTCGAAAACCCTGAGACAAGCTAGCCGCGTAAACAACTAAGCAATCTTCATAAGCATCCAGGCAACCTCCCCCATCACCAGGAAGGCAAAATTCCAGTCCCGCAGCCCATGGAAAAACTTGAGAAATGGCGCTAAGATCGGCCAATCCAAGCAAAGTGGTACACCCCCTAAGTTCTTCAACAAGAGAACGCCACGGGTGGACTCTTTCAGCTACAACTAGTGGGCGAGCAGACGGAGGCGGTTGGGGCCTAAAGTCTCCAAGAAAAAGACAAGTGTCCAAATCCTTTAGGTCATACTGCGGAGTATCCAAATCAGTCAAGTTTTCTTTAGAACAGATTCTTTTTGGGGTTTCCGCCACACCAATAGGAGAAGCATCATAAGGAATCCAAATAGTTTCAGCCTCTTGACCAACGTCCACAGGATGAGAAGTAGAGGAGAGACCCGCGTCCTCAGAAGAACGGACACCCGATTCACCCCCATCTTCAGAATTTTCATCTCCCGCGCATCCCTTCGAAGAAGAAGAAACTGTGTAAGGAGAAGAATAGTAATCAGGGTCAGAACGCTTCCGACGCCTTCTCACCTTAATAGGGCTGCCTATAGGACCAACCCGATTTGGAGTTGACACAGATGTAGAAGAAGATGATCATGATGAGGTACCACTGGAACTAGAAGAGGAACTCTCATGACAAGAGGAGGGAATCTCCTGAGATTGACGCGGATGAGAAGACGAAGCGACATCACCTCTCCACCCTTCTCCTCTTTCAAAATCATCCAATACGTCGTGCTCTCCGCTGATATTAGCCATTCCCAAAGAAACTAAAGAAAATCGTATGAAGATTTACATACGCAGAACAAAATCTCGATAAAAAAAAACAGATTCAGAAACAAAACTCCGCCCTAATTCTCTATCTACCCATCAGGAAAATTGACAAATTGAAAAGAAAAAGAAGCTAAAAAACAACTCAAAACGAGAAGAACTACCTTGAATGCCTGGAAGAACTTTGCCGGAAACTTCAACCGAGCAGCGATCGGAAACCTAAGACCACCACCGGAAAACCAAATTGCAGATAAGAACAATAATCTTTGGAAATCAGAAGAAGACAAATGTGAAGTAAAAAAGAACGGAACGGGGTAACATATAGAAAAGTTACCGACTGTTGAACTTCCAAAGATAAAATGGGCCTAATGGGCCCTTAATGGGCTGACACAAGAAAACAAAAAGCCCATTACCGACAGGCTGATACAAAGATGAGACGTTCACAAAAAGTCAGATGTTTTCCATGCTAAGGTTATCGGCCCGCGTCAATCCCGTAGGGAATCAACCCAGCATGAGGAGCTATGATGAAACCGATAATAAAAACATCTAGATAAATATAAAAATAGTTGAAACAAAAAGAAAAATTAAAAACATCACAGAAGCAACCACAGATAGTGTCGAAACTGTCCGCGGATAACCATCCAACAAAACCTCCATCTGCATAAGTCATACCATCCGCGGACAGATGAAAGGGGTACGTGTCCAACATGCCCTCATCCCACGAGTTGGACACATGTCGGACAGCAAACCCCACATGGCGACTATCTGTAGATCGCTCATCACCTATAAAAGGGAAGAAAGAAATACATGAAAAGGACTTTAGGGACGGCAGGGAAGGTGACAAACGAGCGGACCTAGCACAAATATCCTGAGAAGAGTAAAATTCAGAGAGGAAAAGAGATGGAAGGAGAGAAAGCTGAATACTCCAAAACTCCTTATTAGGAGAAGGAACCGCACCGCGGACAAGTATCAAAGCCATCCGCGGGCAGCCATTTGGACTCTTCTTTTGCTATTTGGGAGTCTGAAGTGAGAATCAAGAATTTATAACTGTCAAACCCTAAGCTAGCGAACGGTGACAGGTAAATGATTGATTCCCATTTCATTTGAGGAAATCTCGATGAGGGGATAATTTCTCTAAGCGCCATAAGATTGTTCTCGCGGCACAGGTTGGGCCGTATCGATTATTTCGGTACGGGTCAGGTAAGCCCGTTGGGAATATTGAAAGCCCCACTGGGTTTATTCCCGGGTCCCACTAAAAATGGAGACCTTTTTAGTTCGAGGTTCGTTAGCAATAGCGTATGCGGGTAGTGTAGTTCTAGAGGTGGATGAGTGAGTTAAGAGTCGATCGGAGGGATTCTTGAGGGGATGTGTTGTTAGACGGGTTATTGTGCTTGAGGAAAGTGTCTAGATAGTCTGGGAGTGAATCGTGGGCGGCGTTGTGGATGATCAGATAAGGAATGTCTAAAGAATCATAGAATTCGGGACTACGTTGTATGTGCGGTTATTGGGAGCAGTCTTGGTACAAGATGAGGTTGAGGAATCGCTAAGGAAGAATAGTATGAGGTTGCTTGAGAAATTATCGATCTTGAATATTAGATTGTTTATATCAAGGATGTACGGGTGATGAGTATTTGGGGATATTTTTGATAGAATTGGTAGTTCTTGGAGAATTTGTAGATGCGTTGTTGAAGGGTTTTAGCGTAGGAAATGAATCGGGATTTATGAGTGTAGGTTATATTGTAGCTATTGAGGTATTTGAGGATGTGAGATGAGTCTTCAAGGAAAGGTTGGTAGCTAGGTAAGGATGTCGCTGAGATTTCTAGTAACACTGTGGGATTGAGGTTGAGACAGGAAGATTTTGAGCTTGGAATGGGGAACTAGGCAAGGCGGAAGGCATTGAGAGCGCAAGAGGATGAAGGATATAGAAGGTGTGACAATATTGCGCTACTTGGGAATGTTTGGATGAGATGTCGTAGGAATTCTATGGAAATAATGATCGGTACATAAGAGGGCTTAAGCGGTAGAGATTTCGAGGTTCGAGGAAGCATGATCTCAGGCAATTTGGGAAATGTGCGGAGTTGAGGGAGCTAGTCCAGGTAAAGGATCTAGAGTAGGTAAGCTTGAGAAGTCATGAGTGGTTCAGGTTTCGTGGGTTTCGGAATGGGATGAGTATGCAAAACCAGTGGTTGGTCTTTGAGGATAGGCCCTGGTGATGAGAGTCTTGGTGATTCGTGGTTGAGAGTAGCACTAGATGGGTTTCCGTGTTAGAGTTGGCTGGGGATGTCAGGTGTGAGATGATCAGTATAACTTGGGTTCTTAGAGGTGGATGGTTAGTGAGAGTGGTTAGTGGTGCAGGGAGTATGACCAGGATAGCAAGGTAATTCGAGATGTCTCTTTGGGATATGATGGTCAGGCGGAGTCTTGAGAGCCTAGGAAGGGTCAGAGAGATTGTTCAGAAGCGTCTAGATTGATCATGACAGCGGTTCAGTCGAGGACTTGGGATTTCTCTTAGAAGGTGAAGATGAGACTAGTAGAGAACCCTTAGTGATACGTTTGGAATCCCCGATTGATAGAGCATGTTTAGTATTGCATTATAGATTACATTTAGCATAGTTTAGTTGTGAATAGTGCATATTTTAGTTGCAATTACATGTTTACCGGTGATGTTGGAAGAGTCGGAATCTATGCAATTTTATGGTTAATTTCAGGTAAAGGTGGATATGATGAGGAATGAGGAGACTCTTGGATGAAGGAAGATTCAAGTTGAGGAAGAAAAGTGAAGAGCACGGGAGCGGAGTCGAATTTCGAGAGCCTAAGTGAATAACAAGTCAGCAAAGGTTGTCGCTAGGCATGTTGAACTTGTTTCGCACTTTCTAGAGGTCTCGGTGGTCCGATTGACTAATATAACCATGCGTTGGAAAGCTCTCTTCGAGATCTCCAACTTTCGTGTAGACATTGAGACCAAATTCCAAACAGAAAAATCGCTGTGAACAGTAAAAGCCGCCCCGCGGCCAAGCTAGCCGCCCCGCGGCCCGAACCTCTGATGAGTGACTTCGCAATCGCCGGCTGCCCCGCAGCCTGGGGGTGGTATGCAGTAGATACCCTCTGCCCCGATTCTTTGCCTGTGGGTTCAGGATCAAGAACACCAAACTGTTGACGGTCCGAACTTGCAATTATCCTTGCTATTCTCGATGTTTACAATCACTTACAATAAAGACTTTGAACTGTTGCGAGAGAAACGAAAACAAAGAAATAAAAACTAAGTAACAACCAAGTAAAGCAGCGCGACGGAAATAGGTGCACAACGACGGATGCTGCGACCGCTGCTACAGTGCCGCTACAGTAACGCGACGGCTGGGTTCTGGATTTGGTGACAGTTTTTGCAGCTTTTGTGATCTTTGTGTTAGGCGTGTGTTTGAAGGGTTGCGTTTGGATCTTTGAGTGCCGATTGACCAAGATCATAAGGGTTCCTCAATATAATTTTATTGAATGTAGAAAATGGTTTAAATAATAACTCATGTCAATTATATCTTTGCAAAAGATAGAGTTTTCGCTTAGATAAATAAATATTAAATCCTAATAATACTAATAAATAAATCCTAGATAAATATTCCTACTTAGTGGTTAAGGAAAATATCTAAAAGAGATAAACTTTCATTTTCCCTTTTTTTCACCTAACTAAGTATTACTAAAAACAAGACATTCCATAAATAGCTCCAACTAACATAGGAGTTACTAAATATGGAAATCACTGAAAATAATAATAATAATAATAATTAAATAATATCTTTTCTTCAATCCATGGTGGCGCCTTCTTCTTCTCCTTGAGAACGACACTTGCCGTCAATAGCCCTCGAATCGATCTTGAGATCTCGTCTGGATCAAGATCATTGTTTGACCCACAGAATGTCATCTTGATCCACATCATTCTCCCCTTCCTAGCTTCGATTCGTCCTCGAATATAGTTGTTGATGATCAAAGGCAAAGGAGCATTCACCAAAAAGTAACTTTCTTGACAATCAACGTGAGATGGCGCCAGCAGAATTTGAGGCAAAGGAACCTCAAAAACAACACCTGTCATAGAGAACATTGAGCACTCAAGAGGAACAATATCATTAGGCTCAATAACCCTATGAACTTCAGAAGTCTCAACATTAGGAACATTCTCAAGAGGTACAATAGCTAACTAAAGAGAAGTGTCCCCAACGTCCTCATCGTTGTCGTCAGAAGCAACTACCACATCTGGTACAGCACTGCAGTCCACTTGTAGCGTAGATTCGGAGGTCTTCTTGGAGGTTTCTGGCAGCGTGTGACCAATCATTGGAAAGCTCGTTGAGTCAGCTTCGCAACAAGACTGAGATGACTCAATTCCGATGTCGGAGTCAACGGGCATCTGCGAAACAAGTTCGGCGCGCTGTGCTGAATCCGTGGCAACGATTTCAACAGAAAGCTCCTTCACACCCTTCTTGAACATGGCCATCACTTCCTCCACGGCCTCTTTGCATATAGCCCTTAATTTTGCATCTAGGTTGGCTTGACGTTGTGCCTCTTTCGCCTGTAATCTGGCATAATAGGCATCTAGTTTGGCTTGAAGTTCGGCTGTAAGTCGGGATTGAAGTTGTTGTCGACGCCTCTCCTTTTCGATTTCCGCTTGCCGTTGAAGCGAAAGGTGGCTCCTTTGAGCCTCTCGTTGTTGCTCTAATGCTTGTTGTTGTTGCAAAGCTCGTCTCTGCAACTCTCGGCGGCGTCGTTGTTGTGCAACCCATGGGTCGGGATCATTATCCCAATCACCCCAGATAGCCCAAACCATTGAATCAAATTGTGAATGACATCAAAAAAAGACAAGAACTTGCGGAACCTATGGCTCTGGTACCATTTGATACGTTTGGAATCTCCGGTCTTTCGCCTGTGGGTTCAGGATCAAGAACATCAAACTGTTGACGGCCCGATCATGCAATTATCCATGTTATTGTCGATGTTTACAATCACTTAAAATAAAGACTTTGAACTATTGCGAAAGAAACGAAAACAAACAAAAAAAACCAAGTTACAACTAAGTAAAGCAGTGCGACGGAAATAGGTGCGCAACGACGGATGCTGCGGCCGCTGCTACAGTGCTGCGGCCACTGCTACAGTGCCTCTACATTAATGTGATGGCTGGGTTCTGGATTTGGCGACAGTTTTTGCAGCTTTTGTGATCTTTGTGTTTGACGTGTGTTTGAAGGGTTGTGTTTGGATCTTTCAGTGCCGATTGACCAAGATCATAAGAGATATTGAAAGCCTTTGGATTGGAGATCGAAGAACCTTTTTAATCCTAAAAATGGTTCCTTAATATAATTCCAATCTAATTTTATTGAATGTAGAAAATGGTTTAAATAACAACACATGCCAATTCTATCTTTGCAAAAGATAGAGTTTTGGCTTAGATAAATAAATATTAAATCCTAATAATTCTAATAAATAAATCCTAGATAAATATTCCTACTTAGTGGTCAAGAAAAATATCTAAAAGAGAGAAACTTTCATTTTCTCTTGTATTCACCTAACTAAGTATTACTAAAAATAAGACATTCCATAAATAGCTCCAACTAACATAGGAGTTAATAAATATGGAAATAACTGAAAATAATAATAATAATAATAATTAAATAATATCTTTTCTTCAATCCATAGTGGCGCTTTCTTCTTCCTCTTGAGGACGACACACTTTGCCGTCAATAGCCCTCGAATCGATCTTGAGAGCTCGCCTGGATCAAGATCATTGTTTGACCCACAGAAGGTCATATTGATCCATATCACCTAGGGCAATGATGTGATTTATAGGGAGTCTTGGTAGAAGGTCGAGTTGTCCAGCTTGTTAGAATAGGGAAATTCTTTGAATTGGAACTTCGGGAGGTGGTTAAGATGGTCTAGTGGAAGGTAGGACGTGAGATTGGAGCATCGAGATATATTGATCCTTAGATGTCTTGATGGCATGGGAGTTTGGATACCTAGTAGTTAGATTGGGAATTTGGCCTTGATTGCGGATGGTTATGAGACTAGAGAGTTTGTATATGAGTGGGATGCAATGATAATTAGAACTAGAATCGGATTGAGTTGGTAGAGCTAGGTGAGGTTGATCTTTTTTTTTTGTTTTTGATTTTAAAGGTTAATATATTGCATGGAAAATAAAGTATATACAATGTACAAAAGGTGGGACCAACTGTTGTGTATACACTTGTCCAATGCCACCAAAATCATGAAACAATGAAGTTGTTCCAATCGGTGGGTGTGTTGAGCAAAGCTCAGGGTAACTCTTGTCTCCTCAAGCCACGACTATCAGAAGTCAGACCTACCTCCTAAGTTTGTGTGAATATAAATCCCCCTTCGGCTCGGCCATCAAGGGATTTACACCAACGCAAGCTTAGCACACCAAAGCCATGAACCTATAGTCCAGATCAAGGGATGCATTACAGAAAAAAATATCATCCTTGGCATGAAAGCCTTATGGATGCCGAGGCTATGGAAGGTTTGAGATAATCAAAAATTCCGAGGTGAAAAGCAGGCCTTCCTATATTCTTCTTCATGGCTCGGCATTAGGAGTGACCAATAGCATCATTGGTCTGTTGTAGACCTCCTTGCTGGTCTCTAGATGGTATGGAATGTAGAGCAAACTCATGGCTTAGTACTTTGTGAACATGTGCTTTGATCATATGGACAGTCTCCTCGGCACTCTTGCTAGATTCTTCAAAAGCTTACTCATTCCTCGCTTTCCAAATGAAATAGATGGTGGCTGCTAATGCTACTCTTTTGGCTTTGGAGAGCCAACCTTTCCCTCTTGCTTCCTTCTTGAGCCACTTTAGTCCACTGTTGAGGGTGGTCATTCCTCTCCATATTCCTAGCCATGCTTTAACCTGTGACCAAACATTTGAAGAGTAATTACAAGCAAAGAAAATGTGTTCATGTGATTCTAAAGTTTGGTTGCACAGATGAAAACTTAGATTCACTTCCCTTGTCTTGATCTTGTCATTTGTAGCAAGTCTTCCTTTTACAGCTAACCATAGTATGAAAGCATGTTTAGGGATAATTTTTTTATCCCAAACAACTATTGCCTAGGGGGGTTTTGGCGCCTTTCTTCTGAAATGGTTGTATGCTTTTTCTATGCTGAACTTCCCACCAAGACACCAACTGTTGAGCATTGTAGAGGCTTCTTGTGCACTTCATGTGGAGGTTAGTAGGGCATCTCGAATAGATAGAATTTTTTTAAATAGAGGAGAGTCATCTTTGTCATGAATTTGCCAATTCCATACATCTCCTTGCTGTAGATACTGGTGATGCACCCATCTGACCCAAAGACTGTCTTTTTTCCTATCTATGTCCCAAAGCATTCTTGAAATAAAAGCAATATTCCAGGTTTTAAGATCTTTCAAACCTAAACCTCCTTCATCCTTAGGTAAGAATACATCCTTCCACATTATTCTATTTGATTTCTAAAGAAATTTGGCACAAAGGTTGTTTACCTTGTCAATAAGAGTAGAAGGTGAGGGAAGGATTGAGAACCAGAAAGCACTTATTCCTTGAAGAACTGTTCTTATAAGCTCTACCCTTCCTAAATAAGATAGAGTTTTCGAATTCCAATAGCTTATGTTGGTTAGTATCTTATCCAGAAAGGGGGAAAATTGAGAAACAGTTAGTTTCCCTGAGGAAATGGGGATTCCTAAATATCTGAAAGGGAAAGATCCCTTTGTGAATCCTGATCTGGTAGCAAGGAAATCTTTGTCTTCATCTTTAACCCCTGCAGTAATGAAACCTCAAAAAAGTGGTTAAGAGCATCCAATAAGATAGCCATGGAATTTTTATCACCTCTTGACATTAAAATTATATCATCAGCATAAGCAAGATGTGATATTTGCAAATTTTCAAATTTTGGATGGAATTTACAACTTGGAAGCCTTGTCTTGTATTTGAGAACTCTGGACAGGTAATCCACAGACAGTACAAAAATAAGCAGGGAGATAGGATCTCCTTGTCTTAACCCTCTTTTGCCATAAAAGTAACCATGCAGAGAACCATTGAGGCTAATAGAGAAAGAAGGTGAGCATACACTGATAATCTCAAGACTTTAGAAATGCTTGCAAAACCCTTTGAGATTAGACTTAATTCTTTCCTCTGGAAAACCAGAATAACAAAAGAGTTATACAATCCGAAACAAGTGCGGAAATTTGGCAATCTTCACAATCTTCTATTTTGGGAAACTCCGAAGCCATGATCCACCAGATTCGATCTCCATGTCTTTTAACTTAAGGAAGGAGATTTCATTCGAAAATCTTGTTGCATTGTTATTGCATAAAATATATAATAATATCTGGAAATATATATAACAATAACATATAATAACATTCAGACATAATATGCAAATAATACAGGTTTTGTGTTTCATCAACACAGCTGTAGCTTCCAAACCTTTGATGCAAGCTATGTGTCAAAGCCTTTGAGACCATTTCCGATTTTCATCAAGGGAGTGGAGTTATCAATCTCCCCCTTGATGAAAGACAAAACATGTACATCCCTATAACTTAGTCAAGCAGATATATCGTAAGGCAAAATCGGACTAAGTACCTGCATGGGTTAGACAAATGTTGGATCATAAGTTTGTAAAGCCAAAGAGAAACATCCAACAAAGAAAAAGAAACTAAGGTCTTCCAAGACCCTGGTTCACAACACTTTTAAAGTTTAAATCATCAAATCATCTCCCCCTTTTTGTCTTTCAACAAAGGGAGGAGGATAAAAACAGTAACCAAAAGTTTTGACAAACCAATAAAACCAGAAGTGTTTAGATCATGGGCTAGGGTAGGGTAGGGGTTTAGGATTCATCATTAAGAGCACCATCCGTGAACAGCAACTTCAGCTCATTCAGCAACTTAGCCACCCCGCCCATCTCCAGCAAAAACTCTCGATGCAACTCCTTGACGTCCAGGCAAACTTCCTCCATATCCAACTTCAGGTTTTCCATGCGCTCATCGATGGCAGAGGCAGTGGGAAGTTTTTTTGAGGGAGAGGCAAGACTCCAAGTCCCTCGGGGGGGACTGAGTGATGCCAATCTTCTCAAAGCTCTTGGAGTCGAACTTACCCATATGACGTTGTTTTTCTTCATTTTCAAAATATATTTTAGAAGCTTTGAAGACATGGGTCAAAAGGTTTGCGAAGGGGAGGGGAGTTCCTTTTCTGGCTTTGCGGGTGTGAGCCATGGATCCTAGAATGGTATTGGCCAGATCAAGATCATGGCCATTTAAAATTCGGTATAGGAGGATCATAGCGTTGTGAGTGAGGAGGGAGCCAGAGTTGATTCGGGGTAATAGGCATCTCACAATGATGTTGAAGATGATTTTGGCCTCGAGTGTGAGGGACGAGTGGGTAAACTATTTAGTGGTGTTGTTCGATGCTTCGGGGAGCAAGTATTTGGATCGGGAAAGAGCAACACACTAATCTTTTGTGGGGGTTTCAGGAGAGGATGGACAAGGTTGAGGAAGGCCAAGGAGATCAGCGAAGTCAATGGAGTTGAAGGTGATTCTAATGCCCTTGACGACTTACTCCAAGGACCAACCATCAATAGTGTATTTGGCTTTGAGGTTTATCTAAAATAGACAGGTGAGTTGGGGATAGTATACGAATTCAAGGTTCAGAAGGGTCCAGGCAGATGTTTGTTTGAGAAGAAAAATGCAGGGTAGGTTCAAAGCTTCCAAATAATCAAGATCAATAAAGTCTGAACAACAAATCTTACGAGTTCCAAACTCGTCTACTCCTTTCCAGCCATCTCAACATTCTCAAACCAAGAGGAGGGTAAGGATTGGTTTACCTGGATAAGTGCAAGTGGATCGGCGTTCTTCCTTTGAGCTTTTGTGGGAGCAGTCGTCTTGGCAGGCGCGTCAAAGCTTCTGAGAGTGGCTTTCCTTGAGCGCTTGGGAGATGGAGGCTTTTTTGCTTTAGTGGCTTTGCGCTTCTTTAGAGACGGGGGAGGAGGAGGAGGAGTAGGAGAGGGAACAAGTTCTGGCTCCTCTTCCTCTTCTTCCTCAGACCCAGAGTCCTCAGCAGACACTTCAGCATCATCTCCCTCAGCCTCGTCGTTTTCGTCTGCAGTCTCGTCGTCCTCCTCTTTCGCTTCCTCTGGTTCCTCTTCGACGGGAATCTCTGATGCCTCTAATGTAGCCATGTCTTTATGCATATTTTAGTTCTATATTCTATACACTTTGCATATTTCGGGTTGGGAATATGTCGAATTTATGTAGTATATGCTTATTTGTCAGAAATGGAGATCTACATAAGTTTCTGTTTAATATTGCAGAATATGGAGTCATTTCGGGAGAAAACCAAGAATCAAGGACGGAAGCATAAGCCAACTCGATATCGACGACCATGTCTAGGCACTGCACATGTCGAGAAGCTGAAGACGAGCCAAGTCGACTCCAGAACCTTCCTCGAGATCGAGTACCCAACTCGATGTCGACAAAGCCTCGGAGACAACCCGGAGTCGAGGAGAGCATACCCGAGGATGCCGAGGAGAAACTACCCGACCTGGCTAGGCACCCGGACACCACAACTCTAGATCGAGGATTTTTCTCGATGTCGACAAAGGCTGAAGCACCTGTCCGGGCAACATCGAGCAGAGGCTACCCGACACTGCCGAGCAACCTAGTCGATGAGCCACTCAACTTGATGTCGAGGACTTTCCTCGAGATTGAGGACACCCTAGGAGCAATGTCCGAGCCAGTCCGAGGAAGACGTCGACATGCCAAGCCACAAAACTAAGACGACGCCGTTTTACTCGAGATCGAGGAACCTTCCAGAAGCCGCGTAACGCGTTGAGCTATCCTACTCGGTTTGGGATTCCTTGGAGGAGAAGATTGCCGAGGTCTATCCGATTCTATCAAGTTTCATCATGAAGGAAGAGATTTATCCACTTGAAGACTTTTAGATATAATTCCTTTTTTAGATTTAATTATGTTATGACATTTATTTATCTTTAATGCTTTAGATGTAGTTTTAGATATAGATAGAGATATTCTATCCTTGAATAGCAAGGATTAGAAGGCTATAAATAAAGCCTATCGGGCTGATTTTAGGATTCATTCAATTCAATTCAGAAGCTAGAGAAGTAGTTCACAGAGACGGTTTAGGAGTTCGAAGGTGTTAGGGTTTTGGCATTCAACGAGAGTTGGATTGCCGGGATTGTAAAGTCTTTGAATTTAGTTTAATGCAAGTTTCTTTTCATCAATCAATGTCTGAGGTTGCAATGAAGCACGAGTAGTCCACCCACTTCTAGGTTTGGGGCGAGCCCGACGATAGCCATGCGTGTCTGAGGTAAAGATCCAACTTTTATCATGTTTTGAGCATCTACTACTTGTTATGTGTTTATTACCCATCTAATGGAGGTCCATGCTAACAACTTGGATTGTAAACATAAATCAGTAGAGACAATTAGGGTTTCTTGAAAGAGTTGTCTAATTGTTGGAAAAGGCGAAAGCTTAGTCCTTTGATGCGATTCACATGATTATCTATTTTATTTCTGCCTTACGCATGCTTGGTTATCGTTGTTGCCAACCCCAATCTTGGAAGTCTTTTTACATACAGTTTAGTTCGAGATCCCAAAGCATTTGTCTTTACTTTCTTTCGTTTCGTTTTAGTTTTCTGTCTTACTCGATCTCGAATTGCACTACTCGACCTCGAGTTACTGATTCTTGATCCAGCATCGCCGTAGCTTATGTGTGCAGGTGATCGACAAGAGCAAAGATGACGTCGACAACCTTACTCGATCTCGAGTAAAGGTTACTCGATCTCGACCAAAAATTGCCGAGAGCTGCTGCGCTGTTCGACTGTCCGATCTTCTGTCGAGTAACTGTACTCGAGATCTAGGACACCTGTGGTCGACTTCTGTGAGATTTCTCCACTGCCTAGGCCTCTTCCTCGGCCTCTTTTGCAGCATCTCACTCTAGAATCTCATCAAGATCCTCCTCTTCCTCCTCTTCCTCAGCAATGATCTTTCTCTTTCCTTTTAGCTTTGCACTGAGAGGCTTCTTCGTCGGGCGCTTCAAGGACCGCTTGACTTCGGCATTGGTGCTCTTTGGGACGGTGCTCGGGACAATGCTTGGGACAATAGCTTGAGGAGTAGGTTCGAGTTGAGGGGAGATCACAAGAGGGGCCTGGCGTCCTTTGGGGGTAGCGCCACGACGTTTGGGTGTGGAGATCTTCTTGGATTTGGGTGCCATAGAAGGGATTCGGTAAAGCTTTGAGAGAAAGGTTGAAGGAGAAGTTTACGAGACGGAGGGTTTAGGTGGTTCTGGAGAGGAGAGGAATAGTTAGGGGAAGAACACGTGGTTTAAAAATTGGAGAGTAGGATAAGTTGATGGGATGAGTTTATTGTCCAATGGTAATAATCATAACACTACTGCCAAAATTAAAAGATCTGATTGCCAAAAATTAAAAATTCAAACCATCTTTTTACATTTTAAATGCAAGAGGGAATATATCCGAAAAAAAATTATTTCCATAAATAAAATATACTTGGATATAAGATTTTTGGAAGATAAAATGTGTAATGCAAAAAGAAGGTTAAAAGCCATTAAAACTATATTTGATCAAATATCTAATAAGATATCAACCAAACATATGATCCGTTATATGTGCTCTACCATTAAGTTCACAAACTTTGACATGAATCTCAAAGGTTTTGACACTATGTAGAATTTATCTTTCGTAAAGGGAAAGCTCCCCCTATAAAAGTGCATCCCTGTTAAGCATTCCGATCTCACGTCTAATGAAGGTGAACCTGTCCTCTGACCAACGGCTTAGTAAAAATGTCAGCCCATTGATAATCAGTTGAAATAAAGGATATGGACACATCACCTTTTTTGACATGGTCTCTAATGAAGTGATGCCTTACATCAATATGTTTGATCCTTGAATGCTGTACATGATTCTTTGTAATGGAGATGACACTTGTATTGTCACACTTAATGGGAATGCCTTTGAGGTTGATGCCAAGATCTCTCATTTGTTGAGCTATCCAAAGGATTTGGGAGCAACATGCTCCAGCTGCTATGTATTCGGCTTCGGCGGTAGAAAGAGCAACTGAGTTTTGTTTCTTTGAGTGTCAACTAATCAAGGATGCTCCTAAGAATTGGCAACATCCTGACATGCTCTTCCTATCCACCTTATAGCCTGCAAAGTCTACATCAGAATACCCAATTCGTGTAAAATCTCTTTGCTTCGGGTACCACAAGCTATGCTCCTTAGTTCCATTGAGATATCGAAAGATCCTCTTCACATCCACGAAGTGAGATTCTTTAGGGTCAGCTTGAAACCTAGCGCACATGCAAACACTAAACATGATGTCAGGTCTACTAGCGGTAAGGTATAATAAAGATCCAATCATCCCTCGATACTCCTTTTGATTGACACTCTTTCTGGTCTTGTCTTGATCTAGAGACAAGGTTGAGCTCATGGGTGTCTTGGCTTCTTTGGATTGATCCATCTTGAACTTCTTCAAGAGATCCTTCGTGTACTTGCTTTGGTTGACAAAGATCCCTTTCTTAGATTGATGAACTTATAATCCCAAAAAAAAGTTGAGTTCACCCATCAAGCTCATCTCAACTTCACTGCACATAATGTCAGAAAATTCCTTGCACAAAGATGTGTTGGTAGCCCCAAACAATATATCATCAACATATATTTGAATAACCAAAATGTCCTTTCCTTTGGTCTTGATAAAAAGAGTCTTGTCGATCAACCTCCTTTTAAAATTGTTTTCTAAAAGATATTTTGACAAGCGCTCATACCAAGCTCTTGGGGCTTGTTTCAAACCATATAGCGCTTTATCTAGTTTGTAAACATGATTAGGAAATTCCGAACTTTCAAAACCTAGGGGTTGAGCCACATGGACTTCTTCCTCTAAGAAACCATTAAGAAAAGCAGACTTGACATCCATTTGATATAATTTAATGCCCATAAAAGATGCAAATGCTAGTAAAATGCGAATGGCTTCAAGCCTGGATACGGAGAAAAAGTCTCCTCGTAGTCAATACCTTCCTCTTGATTGTAGCCTTGAGCAACAAGCCTTGCTTTGTTTCTCACGATCTTACCATTCTCATCCAACTTGTTCCGAAAAACCCAACGTGTGCCAATGACTGATTGATGCTTTGGCCTAGGCTTCAAGGTCCAAACTTTGTTTCTTTCAAAGTCGTTAAGCTCACTTTGCATAGCAATGATCCAGCCTGGCTCTTGAAGGGCCTCATTTACCTTCTTTGGTTCTATAAGAGAAACAAACGCGTGAAAAGCACAGAGATCTTTAAGTTTAGAACAAGTTTGAACACTAGATGTAGGGTCAGAGATGATATCCTTTAATGAGTGTAATGAGGAGTATTTGAACTTTCTCTTGCTAGTCTCAGCTCCTTGGTTCGTCACATCAACATGATTGATTTGTGGTACATCAGACTCCGTGGATCTATTAGGCTCAGTTACAACAGTTTCTGAAGTCTCAACACTTTTGGATTGGTCGCCAAGGGCTTTGGACGGAGCTTCAACACCTTGGGCCAATTCTTCAGTGTTGAGAATCTGATCCTGCATGTTCCTCTTCTTTGTGTTCTTGGTAGCAATATCATCACCATCCTCATTCTCTGTATGGCTGTTAAGATCTAGATTTGCAACACTTTCACTTAAAGAACCGTCATTGCATTCATAAAATATAACATGTATACTTTCGTCAACCATCTTGGTCCTCTTGTTGAAGATTCTATATGCTTTGCTACTTGTGGAGTATCCAAGAAATATACCTTCATCACTACGCGCATCAAATTTCCCAAGGTGTTTTCGGCCTTTGAAAAGTTCATAAGGAGTTTTCTTTAAGATGGAACGAATAAGACAGCGATTCAAAATATAGTAGCTGTGTTAACAGCTTTAGCTAGTAGGTTTTAGGTAATGCATTTTCTAAAAGCATAGTCCTGGCCATGTTCTCTAGGGTGCGGTTCTTTCGTTCCACAACCCCATTTTGTTGAGGTGTCCTAGGAGCAGAAAAATTATGGGAGATGCCATATTTAGCACAAAATAAATCAAACTGTAGTTGATCAAACTCCCTACCATGATCACTTCGAATTGACACTATGGGCTCATTTCTTAAAGTTTGCAACTCCTTACAAAGTTTTGAAAACTCAAATAAGGCCTCTGATTTTTCTTTTAAAAATGCAACCCAAGTATATCTCGAAAAATCATCAACAATAACAAGCATGTACTTTTTACCATTGGGAGATATGAGTCGCATAGGACAACATAAATCCATATGTAAAAGTTCAAGGGGTCTAGAAATACTTACAACATTTTTGGGTTTGAAAGAGCTACGTGTTTGTTTACCTCGTGTGCATGCTTTGCACATATCAATACCTTTGAAGTCCATCTCAGGTAGTCCTCTTACAAGCCCTTTGGACACAAGCTTTTGTAGTGTATGTGGGCTAACATGACCGAGTCTCATGTGCCAAAGCTTTGGATCGTCCGTCAAAGCCTTTAGACAGGATAAACTTCCTTGTGCCACTTGCTCAACATTCACAGCATAGATGGAGAACTTCCAACAAGCACTAAGAACTTGCTCAACATTCACAGCATAAGTGTTGCTTCTTTAAAAACCTTGGATTGTAACCAATACCACTTTTGTTTAGAGAACTTTGTTGCTCACCTAACATCCTATCAAGAGTGCCTTTATACTTGGTAAAACTTATGAGGGTTGTCTGTTGGTCTTGAATCTTCCTATTCAGGAAGATCTTCTCATTCTCTAAGTCATGATGTTCATTTCTTAGAGACGAGAGATCTTGCTTGAGTTCAGATTTCTCTGAGTCAAGAGTCTTGACTTTAATGTCAAGACCTGAATAAGAGGTTTCAAGACTTTTGACCCTCATAGACAGTTCCTCAATAGTTCTTTCCTGGTCCACAGTTTTCTTAATAAGAGTGTTGGTTTGGGCAATAAGTTTCTCTTCATTGGCAATCATATTAGAAAGGAATTCCGATAGTACCTCTTTTGGACTTGCCATAAGCTCTCTTACAATTACCTCAAGTTGCACATCGTTGGATTCATCTCTTGAGGCCATGAGGCAAATGTTTGCCTTTTCATCATCGGAGTCTGAGTCGCCTGAGTCAGAATCACTCCAAGCTGCCACCATGGCTTTCTTGTTCCATCTATCACCTTTCTTGAACTGGATCTTCTTCTTTTGAGGGCAATCTTTCACTAGATGATCTGTTTCACAACATTCAAAACAAGACAAAGGTTTAGTCTTCTTGTTATATTTGTTGTATTGAGACTTACCTCGAAATTTAGAAGATTCTGATCCATTTTTGTTGTTGAATTGCTTCTTTATTTTGAGGATTCGAGAAAGACCCCTTGTAATAAGAGCAAAGGGATCGTCCTCATCATCATCCTCATCTTCAGAATCAGACACATCTTTAGGCTCATCCTTCTTAGACTTGAGTGCAGAGTTCTTAGTGCTTGTTACAAGTTCTCCATCGTCTTCATTGAGAGTCATCTCATTTATGATCAGCTTTCCAAGCAAGTCATCAAGGGGTAGAGTGGTGAGATTCTGGGCTTCTTCTATGGCTGTCACTTTCGGACCCAATTTGTCTTTTGGGAGATACCTCAATATCTTCCTTACATTCTCAACATTCTCAAAGGTCTTGCCGAAAGAGTCAAGGTTGTTTTTGATTTCCGTGAACCATGTGAACATAGCCTTAATAGACTCATCTGGCTTCATTTTGAAGAGTTCATACTTTCTAAGGAAAATTCTGATATTGGTGTCTTTTACTTGACTGATTCCTTCGTTGGTGACAACCAAGTTGTCCCAAATCTCTTTAGCTGACCTCCAGGATGAAATACGGTTAAACTTATCAGTGCTAAGACCACAATATAGTAAGTTAATAGCCTTGTAGTTCATGGAGACGAGTTCAAGATCCACTTAGATGAATTCAGCCTCGGTCTTCGCGACTTTGGTTCCATTTGTTCTGTCTTTCACTGGAATCTTCGGACCATTCTCTATAATGCTCCAAAGTTCCAGATCTTGGTCTATAATGAACATTTTCATCAAGGACCTCCAGTGGACGAAGTTGTTTCCTACAAAGAGTGGTGGTCTACTGGTAGACCTCCCTTGTGCAAATCCTCCACTTGCTTCACCAGACATGATCAAAAACTCACAAGATTGTTAGATCAAAAGCAGTGAGTAAGGCTCTGATACTAATTGAAGGTTCGATAATGTATTACAAAGTAGAATAAAGATACTCTAGAAGGGGGGGGGGGGGGGGTTGAATAGAGTATGCCAACTTGTCGCTGATAATCTCAAGACTTTTGAAACGCTTGCAAAACCCTTTGAGAATAGACTTAATTCTTTCCTCTGGAAAACCTCTATCACAAAAGTGTTATACAATTCGAAACAAGTGCGGAAATATGGTAAAGCAATAAGTAAAGGACACAACGAATTGTTAACGAGGTTCGGCTCCTTAAAGGCTTAGTCCCCGCCTAGGGTTCTTCCACAAACCTAGGATTCAACCGGCTTTATTGATTCACAAGACTTAGGATCCTAATAGCTCACCAAGAAGCCTCTCTCCTATACAATTGCAAACTAGTCAACTCACGTTCCCTTGGAGACCTAGACCAATCTAGAAGAGCCCCACCTCTCTCAGCTATCTAGTACAATCCTCTTACACTTCGTGAATCAATCGCCTAGTGTCCACTTCCCGAGTTATAAACTCTCGAGTATAACATTCTCTCAAAATATATCCTATAAGATCACTGTGAAACTCTCAAATGCTTTGAAACGAAAGATACGACTCTTAACAACTAGCAGAGAGCACACGAAAAAGACATATTGACTTGAAGGTTTGAGTGCGAATGAATGCTTGTGTTCAACAATTGTACTTGTCTTCTCCTCTTCATCTCCTTTTTATATTGGATCAAATCAGCGCCTCTTTCAAAGAAGGATCTTCTCTTCAATGGCTAGAATAGATCATGGCAATCTTCACAATATTCTATTTTGGGAAATTCCGAAGCCATGATCCACCATATTCAATCTCCATGTATTTTAGCTTAAGGAAGGAGATTTCATTCGAAAATCTTGCTGCATTGTTAGTGCATAAAATATATAATAATATCTGGAAAGATATATAACAATAACATATAATAACATTCGGACATAATGTGCAAATAATACAGGTTTTGTGTTTCATCAACACAGTTGTAGCTTCAAGACCTTTGACGCAAGCTATGTGTCAAAGCCTTTGAGACCATTTCTGATTTTCATCAAGGGAGTGGAGTTATCACATTTGCCTAATGAAGTTCCAGGAAATAGTATCATAAGCCTTTTTTAAATCAAGGTGTAGGATGCATCTCGGACTGATTCTTTTCCTAGTATATCTCCTAATCATTTCTTGCAAGAGTAGAGAGTTTTCATTCGTGATTCTGCCTTCAATAAAACCAATTTGAGAAGGGGAAATGATGGATTTCAGAATAGGAGATAATCTGGAAGCAAGAATTTTTGTGATGATTTTATAAGAGATGTTGCAACAGGATATGGGTCTAAAATCACCAACACATTTAGGGTTTTGCAGTTTTAGCTATAAAGGCAATAGAAGTATGGTTGGTTTGTTTTAAAAGATTGCATGATCTGAAGAACTCCATTACCGACACAATTAATTGATCTCCTGTAATGGACCATGTGTCTTTAAAGAATTTTGAGGTATATCCATCTGGTCCAGGAGACTTGTCATCTCCAATACTCCAAAGTGCAGATTTAATCTCTTCTGGTGTGACATTTCTAAGCAGCTCAGGTTCGTGTGAAGGATGGTGAGTAGTGGTCGTGTCTTGTCATGATCGATAGTTGTAGGCAGATTCTCCTGAGGATGTGATCTAGCGTATGCTTTACTTAGGGCCGAATGTTGTGCGAATTCTATGCTAGAGACGATGTTGATTCTCTGATGTATTGCCGTTGACGATAGTGAATTGTTAGTACTAATACAGTAATCCCCTGAACTCGATGAAATGCTAGTGTACGAAAGTTTTTGTTTGTCTCTAATGCGATGACGCTTGGTAGTTAGCATGAGTATGATGTGCTTATCTGATTGATATGATGTACTTCTTATCCGATTGACATGACGTGCTTATCTAATTAATATAGTGTGTAACTTCTGTGAGATAATGTGATAAATCCTAACATGTACGATACGATGCTAGATATGTTATGGTATGCGACTGTTCGTGACATGAGTATGACCTGGTTATGAATGTGTGATACGATTGCTATGTTGAACAATTGTTATGATATATGATGCCTTGAATTGGAATTGCTAGGATGATAGAACCGAATTGAAGAGATTGATTCGGACTTGGAACATAGGGAGGAAATATGGGATTAGCCCTTAGAGGTGGATGATTGCCCCTCCTAAAAGTTTGAAACTTGCTTGATTAGCGTTGGGTTAAGGGATTTTGAATGGTGTTTAAAAAGGACTAACTCGTATTTTGAAAGACTGAACACGATCGAGAATTTCAATTATTTTGAGGCAAATCTTTTTCAAATTGAGGAACCCTTTGAAACTTTTTTGACTCGAGCTTACATTTTACCACCCCAGGAAGTGGATACAAGCATTTTTATAGGGGCCCTTATAGATTGCTTGCTAAAACCTAGTGGAAATGCTATGATACTTTTCAAGTTATGATATAACCGGGAAGTCGGGGTAAGGATGTGGTAGGGGCCCATATCACACTCTCGCTATGAGAATCTCGTAGGGGCACTTATGGGGAACTTACATGATCGATGGAATGGTCATTGCACTCTCCTATTTCAAATTTCATCCCCTACCTTATTTTGGTTTTTTAGAGGTGGATGATGTAAAGACTCAGATTTTTAAATCCTAATTTTTTTTCGAAAAACGAAAATCAAATGAATTTAAAAGCGAAATTTAACGGAAAACTCGGTAACTCGGATTTTAGAACTCATAAAGCGGATTCTGGCCAAATTTCAAAATTTTTAAAATTAATAACGTCTTTTCACATCGGGTTTGGAAATGAGTCTTCGGATGGCGGTATCCTATTTTGTTTAAAATCTAATTGATCGAGAGAGCAGAATTCGGGAAGCCAATCTTCGAAAATTTGAATTTTCGCTTTTAGGGGCACAACTCTTGTCTCTTTCTCTCATGGTTATCCAAAAATCAAGGAGTACCTTCCTACCACCATCCCATTGTTGGAATTAGAGAAACACCCATAAATTACTTTTTTCGTCTCTATCCTTGCACTCTCCTTATATGGCAAAAAAACAAAAACCATTGTCCCCTTGTGGCACATCCGAAATCTACACCCCAAGCCCTCCTACTCTATAGACTCAGATTTTTGACACACACAAAAGCGAGGAAACCCAAGAGCACAACCCCAAGACCTTATCCTTTTCCATTCTATTTCCTTTCCTCTTTGCTGCCGTCAGCCACCTGGAGCCCCACCATCACAAGCTCCTCTTCATTACCTAGCACCACTGCACCACCACCACCTCTATGCTCTCTCGCAGCACCACAAGAGCACCACTACCCTCCTCTCTTGCCGCCTGAAAATATCCCTTTCCTACCAGCACGTTCCCTCCCTATCGAAGTAAGAAAAACACAGGCCTCTCTCGCTCTTGCTGTTCTGATTCAACATCGGCCACAAGTAAGGCTGAACCCGAGACGCCCAGGAGTCTGGAGCCACCAACACCGAGCCGTCGAGCGTCCCCGAGCGCCCTCCTCTATTTCCCAGGAGGTCGAGCAGCACCTTTCTTTTTCCTCCTCTCGCATCTGAGCAACAACCTCACCACCACACTCCACCTCCCTTGACGTCATCGACCACCCAGGAGCAGCCTGGGACGCCGACACCGAGAATCCTCACCTTCTTCCCTGTTTTATACGATTGGAGATCCAGTAAGGTTCTTCCTTCTCCTTCCGCTCAAAATTACCATAAAGTCGCCCCTTTATAACCTCATCTTCGTCCCAGACAACCCCGCTTCGATTGTGACTCTGGTGAGCCAAATCCGACTCCGACGAAAATTCCCCGGTGAGCTTCGATCCTCTCGGTGACATGATGAGCTTCTTCCATCTCCTTCTTCTTTTTCTTTCCGATTTTGTGCGTTTGTATCTCGAAAGGTTGAAGCCCAACGCCTTCGCCGGCGAGCTCCCTTCCTCCTCTCCCTTCATCGGTTTTTGGAACGTTGTACTCCCTCTATTTTTTTTGGTGTTGTTATATACACCACAAATCATCTTCTTTAATTTCACGTCCAATTCAACATGTAAGCATTTTTAATTAATTAGCACTCTTTTCTAATTAATTAACACACTTCAACCTTGCAGGTCGTTGTCGACGTACAAGATTTGTGGTGTATTTATCCGGACCGTTTTTTTTCCATACAACAGAAATGTTGGGAGGAAGAAGACCCTATGGGCCCCGCCGTCTCTATTTGGCAGCCACATCAGCCATGGCATGGGGCCCACTCATTTTTAACTCCGTCTTTCAAATAGAAGTTGAATGGATTTGTTGGGCCTATTTAGTATTTGGGCCGGATGCTTCTTTTAAGGGCAAATGGTTAGGCTGTTTTCAAATGGATATCTGATTTGGGATTTTAAATAAAAGGTCTGTTTTAGGGGTAAAAAAAATGGGTAGTTTTCGGTAATTAAAACATATTAAAGGGCAGTTTGGGTAATTTTAAAAGAAGCAGATTTTTATAAAATAAAATGGTTGGGATTTTTAAGGGATTTGGAAATATATATGAAAGTGTTTAATAAATGGTATTTAAAATATTATATAATAGCAGTTGAGATTTCAAATAAAAAATATTATTATTGAGATTTAAAGATATAATATTATGTTGATGTAAAAATATAATATGATGAGACTTGGACCTTTAAAAAGGAATCTGACGAACATTTTTCCACGCTTGGAATTTCTAACTAGTTATATCGGTTTTCGAAACGGTTTTCGGGACTAACTTGGGAATTATGTGATTGATGACTAACTAGCATGGTGGTATGATTGGTTGACTAATAGCATATTTTTTATGGACTAAGGGCATGACGAGATGTTAGAGTTATGTTATCGCTTGACTTATACCTTATGAACGAACTATAATGAGTTATAATGGACTTTTGAACTATATGACTATCCAGATATATGATTATTCCGAATATATGAATGTGGCTGAATGGAATGACGATAGCGATGTGGTGTTACGGAATGTGAGGATGTGATGAAAGGTGAGTGGATGGAATGATGATTATGATGTGGTTGATTCTATTGAATGATGTGTGTTTGTGTGATTGAATGGTTAGCTATAGACTTATATATGTGTTCTGATATGTATCTAGGTGATACTTGGTGATTATGATTGATGTGTATCTGATCTTCTATTGTGCTGTTCTGCATAGCTAGGTAAGTCTCTTCGAAGCTTACTCAGATTGACGGAGAGATATTTCATGCTTTATGTGTATGATATACTAGGTGCTTGCATTCATGATCAGCATGGCATGTAGTACCATGTTATGTTGCATTGACCGTTGAACATTCTATTTCTTTATGCATATGTAAACAGAACGATCTTTATCTGTGAAGTATCTGGAGTCTTTGCTAGGATCATAGGACGGCCTAGCCTCATCGGGTCTCAACCTGAGTCATTCAAGTCATATGGCACCACATTTACTTATATTATGAGCATGATTACGAGATTTACCTGCGGGCTTTATATATGATTACGAGTCGAGCTTGTGGGCCGATTCAATTATAATGGAATGGAATGCATTCATGAGCTGGCCAGTGTCCGCCCTATCGGGAAGGGGGGTGGAGGTAGGATAGGGATATACCATTTGGTATTCTGTGTTAAGGTCTTATTATTATTTTTCACTTGATCTTAGGGGCATGTTAGTTTGTTAATATTCCGCTTTGCATCTAGAAACATCTTTATTAGGTATAGCGTATATGTGTGCTTAAGGTCGGGATGCAGTAGGTGGGCGTCATTCTGATCCCGCTCAACATTAACAATTTTAGGTATTATTATTGTGTTCGTTCTATTGGTACTGCTTGACTATTGCGCGGGTCCTTTTTTCCGGCGGAGAGTGAGTGTCGGAGGTCTTGACTTCACTAGACTTTGACTATGCTTTTAGACTAATGCTTTTAGACTCCGTTTTGACTAGGCTCTGCCGTGGCACCCCTTTGGTATTATACTTTACTTCCGCTTTTGTATGACTATGATTTTTTTACGCTTAGACTTACGATAGGTACATGGGACTTCCCCGGGGATTCCAACGAACCCTTCGAATTTTGGGTGCGAAATCCCACTTGAAAACATTAGAGTTGAATTTCAAACCTTCAACCTATACTCGGGGCGCAAGATCCTAGCGAGGGGTTTCATCCCTCGAAACGTAACCCGGGAATCGTAATCTCGGGTCGTTACACCAACTACATTGAATTTTCACGTCTCTGTTTTAGTATTATTTATTGATTTTTTTTAACCGGAAAGAATTTGCAATAAGGAAACCTGTCCAAACAGACGTAATTACGAACAAAAGAATCGTTAGGTGTCATAGAGCAAGAGAAGGCGAAATTGAGGTGCGAAAGTCGGTCCGCAACTTGGTTAGCCTCCCGAAAGACGTGACGAATTTCAGATGTCTGGAAGAAACCGAGGGAGACTAGACTGTCTGAGACAATCATTTTCGAGTCGCCCAAAGGTTTCCCACAGCCCTTAACGTTGTTGATGATGATTAGATTATCGCCCTCAATGATGAGCTTGGTAATGTTGAGTTGTCGGGCAGCGTTGATACCATTCTAAGGGCCCAGGCCCTCCGCACCAGTGATTGATGAAATAGAGGACGAATCCGCGGCACAGAAAATCGGTTTGCATGTATGGTTTCTTATGATGTATCCAAAGGAGCCTTCAGAAGAGGGAGAAAAGGCACCATCAAAGTTTAGCTTGTGTGTGCTAGGAGGAGGAAGCCATCTTGCCTTATTCCTACTCCTAGCATAACTGGCTCGAGTTTTGTTATTGTTTGTTTTTGGAGTTTGGTCATTGGTGAAATCATCAATTTGTTTTGAGTTATTCCATAAGTAGGTTTGATCTTTATAGAAGGTGATGATTTTTTGTATATTTGGTTTTGCATTATCAAAGAGAGTCTTATTTCGTGAATACCAAATACTCCACCAACCCAATGCCTATTTTGTGAAGCGTTTAGTTCTTCTTTTCTCTTTTATGTCACAAATGATGTTGTTAATGTCGGTACGATTTGTGAAATAGTTATTTAGGATAGTTGACAGGCCAGTGTCTAGCTTTGCTATCGTTGCTTGGTTGATAAGGCATTCCCATAGTAGATGCGATAAGTCTTCATAATTTGAGTCGCAGTGTGGGCATATAGTAGGGATTCTAATCCCTCTTGATACTCGTCTTGATGATGTGGGTAGTCAATTTTTAGAAATTTTCCATAATAAGGTTATGACTTTTGGGGGTAAATCAAGCTTTCAGATTCATCTCATGTCAGATTTTTGGTGTTTTTGTTTTGTGTATGATCATCTGAAGTGCAGAGAATGTACAGAACCATCCATTTCTGCTCCACTTCCAGTATATCTGTCGATGTGTATATTCTTGGGTATCGGGGATGTTTCTATCATTTCTATGACGTCATTCGGCAGAATATTCTGTAATGATGTACGTAATTTATCGGTGTTTCACTTTCTCTCGTTTGTTATATATTGGTTTATGGTTATGGTAGTATCAATTTGTGTATGATCTGGTATCAAAGTGATAAGGGGTGATTCATCAATCCAATGGTCATTTCAGAAGTTGATATTTTCACCATTCCCGATGGACCAGCGGATATCTCCTTTGAATAATTGTAGTAATTTCATAAGTTGAGCCAATTGTTAGGAGGAGTCTCCCTTTTTATGTTACTGTAATATGTGTTTGTTTTTAAGGTATTTTTCTGTGATTAAGGATACCCACGGGTTATGTGGTTCGGCTAGGATTTTACATCATAATTTGAGTTGTAATGCTCTGTTCATGTCTTCTGAGTTTCGAAGCCCAGACCCCCGTTTGTTTTTTCCTTATAGATCTCAAACCAACTAATAAGCGGCTTGTGTCTAGGTCCCTTGTTCCAGAGAAATTTTCTATTGATTTTGTCTAGTTCAATGTGTATTGTTTTTGGTAAGAGGAAGCATTACATAAGGTGTAAAGGCTTGGTTGATAGTGTAGTTCTAATTAATGTGCATCTTCCTGCTTGTGACAAACAGTTAGCTTTCTGTTTATGTAGTTGTGTTTTGATTGTATGTAGAAGGTTAGAAAACGTGGTTTTAGTAACTCTTCTGCAGATAATTGGACAGCCAAGGTAAGGCCCTAGATTGCTTGTATAGTTAATTTCCAATTAATTATGAATCGCATTTCTCTGGCTTGTTGTTATATTTGGGGTCGTTGGAATTTTTATTTGTTTCTATTTAACTTTTGTCCAGATAGTGACGTGAATTCTCAAAGAACCTTATTTATTTAGTCGTAGGCAGTCTTAGTTGACGATGCAAAAATAACGATATCATTTGCGAAGGCCAGAAATGGGATTATGTTTCCATTATGTGTTATGGAGATACCTAAATGATTACGGAGAGCCGTTGATTCCTTGAATAGCCCGCGAGCTAGGACTTCTAACAACATGAGGAAGAGATATGGTGATAGCGGGTCTGCCTTTCTAAGTCCTCGTTTAGGTGTAAAGAGGTATGTAGGCCCATTGTTTACTAATACCAAGTAGGTAACTATGGTTATACATTCTTTTATCCATCAAGTGAAAAGAGGAGAGAAGCCAAAACTATCCATTACGGATAATAGGAAATTCCAGTCGACTAGGTCGAAAGCTTTTTCCATATCAAGCTTCACTGCCATCCAACCAGATTTTTCTTATTTCTTTGAGAATGAATGGAAAATGTCGTTTGCTCTTAATATATTATCTTGTATCGATCTACCCGCTCTAAAAGCAGTCTGCAGTGGGTTGATGATCTTTGGTAAAATCTCCTTTCGTCTTGTCGCCATTACTTTGGAGATTATCTTATATATCGTTGAGCATAAACTTATTGATCTATAGTGAGATGCCATAGTTGGATTGTCTCCTTTTGGTATGAGTGTTATGAAGGTATGATTTATCTGTTTTAAAATCCGACCACCAAGGAAAAAACCTTTGACATCCTTGATGACAGACGGGCCCACAATATGTCAGTATTTTTTTAAAAAACCAGTTGGGAACCCGTCAGGGCCAGGGGATTTGTCGTTAGCTAGGCTAAAGGTCACATTTTTTATTTCACTATTCAATATTTGCTTGTTAAGCCACTCTTTATCCTCGTTAGTGACTTCTTTTGTGATATAACTAAGAAGGTTACTCGGAGGTTTTTGTTTGCGGGTGTTTTGGTATCTTTTTGTGAAATCATGTTTCATCGCTTCCCTGATTTCTGCGTCATTTGTAGCCGTAATCCTGGCTAATTTTTGGAGAGATTTAATAATATTTATGTTCCTTCTCCTTGTTGCTATTCTGTGGAAATACTTAGTGTTTGCCTCAATGGATTTTATGTGGTTTCTTTTAGCTCTTTGTCCCCAGTATGTGTTTTGATAATATAGTAATGAAGAGTGTTTAGTAGTTAGCCTTTTGATTCTCTCATCGGTTTTTTTATCATGTATTGTAGAGTTGCATTTGAAGTTCTTGTATTTCTTTTCTACCGTTGCTAGTAGGCGAAATATATTGCCGTATGTGAACTTACTCCAGATTTTACGCTTTCTTTTGACCTCTCCTAGTTTCTTTCTTTTGACCTCCCCTAGTTTCTTTGTTAGTTTATCATAAGTATTGTAGATTTTTAACTAGAATTTCAAAATCCGGTCTTGTAGTCCAGGCTAATTCAAATTTGAATGGTTGTAATTTTGGCTTTTGTTTATCCATTAGGTCCAACGTAATTTGGGTATAGCCAGACCTGATAAAAGAATGATTTTTTGTATGTAGATTGGGGACCTATTGTAGAAGGTTATGGCTTATCAAGGTTCTATCAAGCTTTTCTAGAATGTTATTAGCTCCGTGAGAGCGCTTCATCCATGAATATTTATTTCCAGTTGACAGGGCCTCTATAAGGTTGTGTGTAGTGATAAATTCGGAAAGTCTATGGAATCGATGCACATCTGGAGTAATTTCACCCTTTTTGTCAGATGATTCTAGGATTTAATCGAGGTCTCCCATAAGGATAATTGGGTCCTTAATGCTCAGAACCGTTTGGGATAGGGAAGCCCAGAAGCTATCCTTATCTGGCTCGTGAGGAGGGGCATAAAGAAAGAAGATCGTGATGGTGTGATAATCTATGGTTGGTGTATTTTTCTTGAATTGTTCTATTGTCAGAGTTAATAATGTCAAAAGATTCATTGTTGAATTGTGAAGCTTTCCAAAGAAGGCAAATACCACCTGAGAAACCAACCGACAGAAAAAAGGGGATTTTGTCAAAACCTGGTTTTTTCCAGCAATTATCCGGAGGGGGATTTTGTAATTTGGTTTCCGCAAGGGCCAAAATTTTGATATGTTCTAATATGCAAGTTGATTCAATATGGGTCCAAACATGTTTCCTGCTAAGGCCCCGGACATTCCAGAAACTGAATTTCATTCATAAGAATCTTAATGTGGGGTATAAGCTCGTTTATAGCACATAATGGGCGAAAAACGAGTTGATAATACTTAGATTGGTTTGATTTTGATTTATTGATTTTGGTTTATTGCACTCTTGTTGTTTATTATGGATTGTATTTCTTAGTGCCCTTATTTTAAGAGATCGCAAAAGAATATTCAATATAGTTGGACTCTTAGACAGTTTGTCCCTTTAGTGAAGGTCGTTGTGTTTATGAGACGTAAGACAAGTCACAAGACACTTCTTGGTAGCATATGGATACACGGAGAGATTGTAGTAACAAGAAGAACTAACATCGATAGCTTGTATCATCAGATGGAAAGAAACATTGTATCTAAATATTACATTTAGGGGTTTGGAGTATTCTGCAATTTTTAATTGTTCTAAATTTTGTGTAAGTCTTGGTAGTGTACCGAGAAGTGAGTATTAGACTTAGAAAAAAAATCAAAGGGAAACAATTCAAATTATTATCATAGTTGTTATAGTGAATTAAATTGAAAGTCTGTTCATGGAGGCAATGTAGCTTGACACATGTGATACGTTTGGAATCCTCGATCCTTCGCCTATGGGCTCATAATCAAGAACCACGCCGTATATTTGCCCGATCTTGCAATTTTCTTTGATATATCTCATGATTTGGAACAAATTAAAGCAAGTGAGTGAACCCTTGCACGAGTGACGGAGGTAAAACCTGTCGTTGATCCGTCAAAGAAAACTCAAACCTATAACTAGTATAGCAATAAGTAAGAGGTCGATCCACAGGGAAATTTGTTATCCAAGTATGATTTGAGTGTCGATTCAAGTAACCAAGAAGGGGTTTTTTGAGTGTGAAAGCTCCGCCTTTTATCAAAGGGGATTGATGAAAGCAAAACAAATGAGTTTGGTTCAAACAATTATGAGAAGCAATTCTACCTACAATTTTCTACTTTATTTGGTTTGAAACGATCCTTGTAACTTCTTCTCGTCCTTTTAAGGTTTTCTATGAATTCCCTTGTCCCCACCTAATATAGTTACTAGTCCAATCAGTCCTAGCAACCCTTACCAATCGAACAGTCCCTAAAAAAGGATTTAACCCAATTGATAGCTTTAAGTTCAGAGATTAGCCAAGATATTTGCAGTCCCTAAAGAGGGATTTAACAACACATTCAACTTCCTACTCATTCAATTAGTTCAACCAGCCCTAAATGAACAAGTTTGCCACTTAGGTTAAGGTTCACAACCAGGAATCTACAAAACCTTAGCAATTGAATTGATCTAACTAATTGGCCAGATAGGATAGAACAAAACAATAAACAATCAAGCACAAAGAAGTTGAAGCATTCAAATATAGGAAACAAGGAACGAGAATTAGAAACTCACAATCAATCCAAATAAAGCTTCAAAATGTGGCAAAATAGATGAGTTTAGTTCCTCATGGAAAACATCGCTCAATCTCTAAATTGTCTAATGAAGGTAGAATAGAATAGAAGTTAAAAAGAAATAATAACAATCGGCCTTTTAATTAGTCTAAGTCGGCCACCAAACAAACTAACAAAACTAGGGTTTTAGTTAAATGAAACGCGGTGCTCAGCTGCATTTGTCTTTCACAGAAAATCTGTGTCGAATATTCTCTTGTTGTCAACATGAAAGTTGTAGCTCTCTGAAAGGGCATTCCAACGCATGGTCATAATAGTCAATCGGACAACCGAGGCCTCCAGAAAGTACAAAACAAGTTCAGCATGTCTAGCGACAACTTCTGCATACTTGTTCTTCGTTTAGGTTCACTTCTTCTTCTCATGACCTCTTGAGATATTCATGTAAGCTTCTTCGATCAACTAGACATTCTCATCTAATGCGTTATCTACCCATGTCTCCTTGTCGGATCCACAGTTATCTGAAATAATTAATAAAAGCATGTAGATTCCGACTCCAACCACACAGAGAACAAATATGCAAATTATACTTAAACCATGCATGATATGCATCATAACTAAGTTAAATGCAACCTATTATGACCCTCTAAATGCATGCTATCAACGAGTGATAGGACCATTAAATGGCACCTTCATGTTGTCCTCAATGTCACCAGGAGCCATTGCCATTTGTACTGCATCAACATGTACACATGTGAACCTTTGTGTTATTTTGCTTGAGACTTGAAACATTGTGTCTTGTTTGCTTCGTGGCTCAGCTACTTGTGTTGTGGTTGGGGTGACATTTGTTATGTCTCCTGAGACTATCCTGCAGAAGGAGACAAGAGTACAAGAGACCAAAAGGGGAGATCTCTCGAGCCAGAGCAGTATTGGTTAGAAATAATTTTGATGCATGTGAGTTCATAGCAAAGTATTGAATCAGAGTATGCATAGTGAGATTGAAATGCTTATCCAGGGCACACTGTATTTTAAAAGAATTGCAGCAGCTAGAGCCTAACTTAATTATCAAATATAGTTGAAAGGTCTCAAGACAGTGGATTTTGTCCAATTACTTCAGCAAGTAGACATGCTTGGTTACTTATCTTTTTTTGTGCCAGCCATTGGAGCTCTTGTTCTCCCTTATGTTTCTGCATATGGTAAATGGGAAATAGATACTCTAGAGAGCAGCTCACTCAAGAAAAGTTAGTAAATGATTGGTTAGGTAAAGAAGGCAACAATCTATCTAGCCATATGTTGTTATAATGTCTGTTGTGGGTAAGAGTGATGCTACTGCTTATTGTTTGATTGTTTTTGCCTTTGTTAAGAGTATACTGATGTAATGGGTACCAAGTAATATGCTTGTGTGTTGAATGTGGAGTACCTGAAAGTAATAGCAGTACAGTGTAATTTTTATGGGGAAATTAGTACAATAGAAAGTGTTATGAGGGTTAGAGAATCGAGCCCCAAACCAATGGTTTGGGAGCTCAAGGATTTGAAGGTCACCGGATATGCCCTTCCAATCGAAGGTGAGTTTAGACTCAATTTTTTTGAAATCAGTTGGGGCTCCAAATGCTCTTCCATAAAGAATAGCATCGGTTTCAAATTGGTATTAGGGCTGGTATTGTTGGAGCTGATCAAAGAACATGTTAAGATCAAGTTTACCTTCTCCTTTATCACTCTTGAGTGACTTGGGAACATGTGGTGATTTGTGGGCGTCACCCAAAGGCTTCCCGTTGGTTTGGTTATTTTTGGGTGTCAGTGGAGACCTATTGGGACTCCCCTTCCCTTTAGTAGGTTGGGTGATTGCCATAGAAGCAAGACAATAATACTTGTTACCACAACAACCAGAGATAGCAGAAATTTTGTAGAGAGTAGCAGAAGAGAGTGAGAGAAGCAGAAAGTATGCATTTAATTTGTTCATAAGACTTCTTTTATAGTAACATTTAGTAAGCGTAGATATGTGGGTATCCCAAATTCCAAAAAGCATCTGGATTTTGCGATTGATTGAAAGAGTATGAACATCATACCTGTCACAGAAAAGAAGAACGCCCAATAAATTCAGGGCAAGACAGAAGCCATGATGGGAGTGCAGACCTCTGAAGCCAGGAACCAGAAGATGACTCCAGTTGGAAGGAGACTCGTCCAATCGACCAAGACGGCCGAGGAAGATAGAGATAGAGTGGAGCCTCTGATTCAGGAACCAATACTATTTATTTCGTGAACCACTTGGTATTAAACCCCTGAACCACTTGGTACTAAAACCCTGAACCACTTGATTTAAAACCTTGAACCACTTCACATAAAAATCCTGAACCACTTGGTATAAAACCCGGAACCACGTGGTATAAACCCCTTAACCACTCAGTATTAAAACATGAACCACTTGATTTAAAAACCTCGAACCACTTCGTAAAATAAGAAAATAAGAATCCAATCAATTGCAACCATTTTATTTAGCCCCACCTTAATGATGAAATAACCCTACTTTAAAGATGAAAATGCAATATATTAGAACAGTGTCTCCTTCACTTTCTTCCAGTGGGCGATCAAAGGCATAATCATTTCAAGAATCCATAGCCACATTTAATTTTGTTTGATTAATATTATTGTTGGACGATTAATCGCGCAGTGGGCAAGTTTTCACCAAACGTGGGAGGGCTACGTCGGCGAGTTCAAGGGAATCCGACCTTCAGCGTCCTCAAGTCCTCGATGATGGAACGGTCGTCGTATGCATCGGTGACGGTATGACTCCTCCGGCTGCAAGGAGTACATGATCGAGGGGTCGTTCGCGAAACGGAGCTAGAATGTGTACGACGCAGCCACCCGAGCGATGGTGGCGAAGATACGGCGGAAAATGGAGGCCAGTGCCAACGTGTTCCTCAGGAAGGACGTCTTTCACATTTTCGTCAGGGCCAGCTTCGACTGTGCTTTTGCAACGGCTCTGGTTCTCATCCTCGATCAGATCTGCGGCGCCGACGAGGAGGGGGAGGTTGCCAGAAGCTAGGGTTGTACAACAACCGCAGGACAAGAAGAGTCACCTGGAGCTGAGTTATCTGAGCACTCAGTACCGAAGACTCACCTATTACTGACGAACTAGTCGATGGAAATATGATGTTCCCTTGAAGATGGAGACATGGAGGGAAGGAGACAATTACAATGCGTGAGGGTTTTTTTTTCTAAGAAAAAAAGAAAGATCTGATTCAACCAATCAGATTACTTCTTTCCTTCTCACTTGAACCCTCCACCATATATATATATATATATATATATATATATATATATATATATATATATATATATATATATATATATATATATATATATATATGATTATTTAAGGAAAAACCAATAAAACGTAAAAAAAAGAGGAAAACAAAGGCATCAAATATTAATTTTTGAATGGTTTATGAAATAATATATATATATATATATATATATATATATATATATATATATATATATATATAACAATGATTATTTAAATAAAAATGATTATTTATATATTCGTTGTCTTTATAATTGGAAAGACAATGGTTTCAATTGGTTATAAACAACGGTTCTGTCAGCTGTGTTATTTGAGATGCCTTCTACGCAATTCAAGAAATACTGCACAAATAATGTCAAATATGATCAAATATGCACAAAGTTAGCCCTTCCCCCACCCCATACTTAAACTATACAGTGTCCCCACTGTATAAAATCAAATAAAAACAAGAATAAAGGAAGAAACTCACAGGATAACACATCGAGGAAGGCGGATCAGGCATGTCGAGTAAATGAGCTTGTCGATCTCGAGTACAGGTTACTCGATCTCGAGTAGCTTTTCTGCGTCCAGTGGTTTCTGAAGTCGAAGAGCTTTTGATGGCTTGTCGACATCGAGTTGGCCTACTCGATATCGAGTAGTATCTGGGCTGCTCCTCCTTGTCGTCGTCGACTTGGCCTTCGTCGATTCTGACTGTTTTTCAGGGACTTCTTCTTTTCACCTTTCGCGATCTTTATATGCTTTGCCGACCTAAAAGTGTTAGATTGCACACAAAAACAAGACTATCCACATTAAGTATTCTAAAAGACATAAAACCAAAACCAAAAACAAAAACCAAAAACTAAAAAGTTCAAAAGTCCCAAAAATTCATAAAGTTTATATACATGCTCTAGATTTTAGAGTCGCTAGGCCGACTTCTCTGTTTGTGCATTAGCCTGGCTCATCTTTGTCCGGAGGTATAGGTAGGTCTGGTGGTTCCTCCGGTGGTGGGAAGCGTTGGATGTCATCCGGAGGCATCGTGTGAAGAAGCTTAAACCTCCCCGAGTGAATACTCCATGGCTTCACCCATACATCTTCCTGGGCTTCAGCTGGCATGCATAAAGGAATATATAAAGGAAATTTGCATACCTCATCATCATACCTCTTCCGCTTCATTGGTTGATTTGTTTGCACATCTCCACCACAACAAAACGGTGGAGTGGGCAGAGATATTTTCACCTCATCATGTGGAGTTTCATGCCACTTTGCTAGGACCCCATACTTGAACACAAACATCGATTGCTCAAAATTGTCAGGAATGACCTTCACCTTATAAGGCAAAAGCGACCTTGAAGCACCATGGGCAACGACGTCCGGCTTTTGCGTTGGTGGCTCTTCTTCTTCTTGGGATCCTTCCAAAGATTCTTCAAAGATAGATAGCGAAATAGATATCAAAATAGAGGAAGGACATACCTGGGTTTCTGTGGTACAGACGTTTTCGGCCAGTGTTTCTGGATCAGTTCCTCCAGAATGTGTATATGTCGAGTCCAGGTAGTCGCTGTCGACTGGCTCATAGAAGGGGACATTGTCGAACCAACTTGTCATTGTTGATTTGGGCAATTTAGCGTAATGTTCCCATCTACGCAACACAAGCTTAGCTTCTGCCTGCCTCGCACGCTCAGCTTCCTTTTCCCTCCCTGCTCTCTCAGTGGCGAGAGCAGCTTCCTTGGCGGCTAATTCCGTCCTTAGCCTCAGTATCAGCTGTTCTGGTGTTTCTGCGGCCACCATGGCTCTTTTTAGTTTAGAATGGATGTGTAGGACGCGTTCCGGATCATCTAAGGTGTCAAACTCAGGTGGTTGACCAGAACGACGTATACACCTGCAAAGTAACTTAAAGTAGATGTGAGATTTTAACTACCTAAGGCGCGAATGATAGCCTCCCCGGCAACGACACCAATTTGTTGATAGGAGGAAATAGAGTATGCAAATAAAATATAAATAAACTAAGGCAAACCAGATTCCGTCCCTTGCAAATAATTACAAGACCTCCTCCTGATGCAGCAGTGGGAAGTCAGGATCGATCCACGAGGAAGCGTGTCAGCGGATCCTAGGCAGCGGATAAATCTCACAGTCAGAAGTCGACAACAGGGTCCTCGATCTCGACTTGGGTAATCGACAGAAGATCGGACAGTCGAACACAGCGCAGCAGCAAGCACAGGTTGTAGTCGATATCGACCAGAGGCTACTCGATATCGAGTAGAATCCTTGTCGACTTCGGCTTTTCTTGTCGAGTCCCTGCACACAGAAGCTGCAGCGATGCTAGATCGGAAATCAGTAGTCGAGCTCGACCAGGCTTGGTCGAGATCGAGTAGAGCAGAAACTTAAAACGGAAGAAAGAAATAAAGTAAAGGCAAATGCTTTGGGATTTCGAAATAAACTTAATGTAAAAGATTTCCAGAATTGGGGTTTGCAACAACGATAACCAAGCATGCATAAGGCAGAGATAAACAAATAATCATGTGAATCGCACCAAGGACAAGCTTTCGCCTTTTCCAACAATTAGACAACTCTTTCATGAAACCCTAATTGTCTCTACTAATTTTATGTTTACAATCCAAGTTGTTAGCATGGATCTCCATTAGATGGGCAATAAACACATAAACAAGTAGGAGTTGCTCAAAACATGATAAAGGTCGGATCTTTACCTCAGGCACGCATGGCTATCGTCGGGCTCGCCCCAACCCTAGAAGTGGGTGGACTACTCGCGCTTCATCGCAAACTCAGACATCATTGATTGAAAGAAAACAACAACTTGCATTAACTAAATTCAAAGACTTTACAATCCCGGCGATCCAACTCTCGTTGAACGCCAAAACCCTAAAACCTTCGAACTCCTAAACCTTCTCTTTGGAACTACTTGTCTCTAACTGAAATTCAATGCTAGAAATCAGCCCCATGGGCTTTGTTTATAGGCTTCTAAACCTTGCTACTCAAGGATAGAAATATCTATCTATATCTAAAACTATATCTAAAAGCATTAAAGATAAATAAAAGCAACAAAGGAATTAAATCCAAAATAGGGAAATATATCTAAAAGTCTTAAAGTGGATAGATCTTCTCCTTCCATGATGCATCTTGATAAATTCGGATAGAATCGGCAATCTTCGGGCCCAAGTAATCCACACCGAGTAGGATTCGTCAAACCGAGTAACATGGCTTCTGGAACCGTCGTCGATCTCGACAAGGGTCTTGTCGATCTCGAGTAGGAAAGTTGGTCGACTGGCTCGGCTTCGTCGGCTCGGCTAGCTGGTCCTCGACGGACTCGGACATGGCTCCTGGGTCTAGTCGATCTCGAGGACCCCTTGTCGATCTCGACTAGATTGGCCTTGTCGAGTAGGTCTTCTCGGGTGACTCTGCTCGACATGCTCGGGCACGCCTTCCGGACTTCTCGATCTCGAGTAGGTCTACTCGATCTCGAGTAGGGTGTAACCCGGTCTGTCCTCGTCTTCGTCTTCTCGATCAACTCTTCCTCGACCAGGCCCTCCTCGAACACTTTTGGTCGATCTCGAGTAGAGTGTACTCGATCTCGAGTAAAGTTTTCTCAGCTTTCTGCTCTGTTCTTAAAACGCACTTTCCTGAGTTCTCGTTCGTCGGATTGACGCATATGACCATGCGTTGGAAAGCTCCTTCCGAGGGCTACAACTCTCATGAAGACATCAAAGCTTGATTCAGAACGAATAATGGTCAAAAATGGAATTTTCTCCAGCTGCACCATTCTTAGCTTCTCCATGAGTTTCCTTTAAGCTCCAAAGTGCGTCCCATTTCTGCGAAATATAACCAAAACTTGTGTAGACCTCCATACATTGCAAATAAGTGTAAACTACATAGATTCTGTATTACTCTAACCCAAAATGCATGAAATATATGCAGAAATCGATATAAAATTAAGTGTAAAACATGGCAAATTAGGCTCACAACAAACACCCCATACTTACGCTCGCTTGTCCTCAAGCAATACTTTTAATTGTCATTCAGGGGAAGAATTCGAACTCTCAACATCTTAGATTCATTCTCATATATCCCTGCAATCAATTACCATCCTCGAAAAAGGTACTAGTGTCACAAATCCATGCATGTGCAATAAAAAGCAACATCTACTCACAAACGGAGGGTTATGCAAAAACATTTATGTGACAAAGCAACAATAATCAAGAGGACTTTAATTTAAGCTCAATAAGAAGTAGATTGGTAAAAGGCTAAAGGTGGGCAATTTTTTGGCAATGTGGTGCTAATGATCCGGGGAAATGGAGTATTTCCAAACTGAATTTCCATATTCCTTCTCCCTTTGATTCATAACCTTTCATATTGCTTTTATCAGTAATGATGCTTTTACCTCTCTGACCTCAGCACTGCCTTCTCGCGAGTCGCAAACATGGGTGTCATGAATGGCCCCGGATACTTAGTGCTTTGGACTCCTCACAATATGTCCCATCTCTCCAAACTATTATCTTAGAGAGCAGGGTCAATCTACCTTTATCTCCTGAGGTGATTGGATTTTCTTTCACTCATTAAATTTTCCATATATTTCAAACAATTTCCTTCCAAACTCTGTATCACACAATAACCATATAACGTCTCCATAATGTAACATCATTCTCAACATAATCCCCGGATAGGGTAAAGAATGGCAATATTTAGATCATGTGGAGCAATATATGAAATAAGGCGTATTATGGCTTTTGTGATGCATAAGCATAGGTAAGGCTATAACAATGAGCACATTATATGGAAATATAAAGTCCTCAATCCTCTTATCATGCAACATGTCAAAAGCAACTTCAAATTTTACCTCCTTTCATGGTTTTCAAGAAAATATGTACTTCATTGTGACTTCCCTTTACTAGGCAATTTCATGATATATCTCTAATGAATCCAATTTTGCATCGTTGGGTTCAAATATAAGCTTCCATGACATTATCAAAAATTTCAATGGGGGTCATTTTGGGGTCATTTTCCAAAACTTTGGAAAACATGCAAATAAGCCCATCCATAAATCAATAATGAATTCCAAAATAGCCATGTATACGCAATTCAAGAAATACTGCACAAATAATGTCAAATATGATCAAATATGCACAAAGTAAGCCCTTCCCCCACCCCATACTTAAACTATACAATGTCCCCACTGTATAAAATCAAATAAAAACAAGAATAAAGGAAGGAACTCACAGGATAACACATCGAGGAAGGCGGATCAGGCATGTCGAGTAAATGAGCTTGTCGATCTCGAGTACAGGTTACTCGATCTCGAGTAGCTTTTCTGCGACCAGTGGTTTCTGAAGTCGAAGAGCTTCTGATGGCTTGTCGACATCGAGTTGGCCTACTCGATATCGAGTAGTATCTGGGTTGCTCCTCCTTGTCGTCGTCGACTTGGCCTTCGTCGATTCTGACTGTTTTTCAGGGACTTCTTCTTTCCGCCTTTCACGATCTTTATATGCTTTGCCGACCTAAAAGTGTTAGATTGCACACAAAAACAAGACTATCCACATGAAGTATTCTAAAAGACATAAAACCGAAACCAAAAACAAAAACCAAAAACTAAAAAGTTCAAAAGTCCCAAAAATTCATAAAGTTTATATACATGCTCTAGATTTTAGAGTCGCTAGGCCGACTTCTCTGTTTGTGCATTAGCCTAGCTCATCGTTGTCCGGAGGTATAGGTAGGTCTGGTGGTTCCTCCGGTGGTGGGAAGCGTTGGATGTCATCCGGAGGCATCGTGTGAAGAAGCTTAAACCTCCCCGAGTGAATGCTCCATGGCTTCACCCATACATCTTCCTTGGCTTCAGCTGCCATGCACAAAGGAATATATAAAAAAAATTTGCATACCTCATCATCATACCTCTTCCGCTTCATTGGTTGATTTGTTTGCACATCTCCACCACAGCAAAACGGTGGAGTGGGCAGAGATATTTCCACCTCATCTTGTGGAGTTTCATGCCACTTTGTTAGGACCCCATACTTGAACACAATGATCGATTGCTCAAACTTGTCAGGAATGACCTTCACCTTATAAGGCAAAAGCGACCTTGAAGCACCATGGGCAACGACGTTCGGCTTTTGCGTTGGTGGCTCTTCTTCTTCTTGGGATCCTTCCAAAGATTCTTCAAAGATAGATAGCGAAATAGATATCAAAATAGAGGAAGGACATACCTGGGTTTCTGTGGTACAGACGATTTCGGCTAGTGTTTCTGGATCAGTTCCTCCAGAATGTGTATATGTCGAGTCCAGGTAGTCGCTGTCGACTGGCTCATAGAAGGGGACATTGTCGAACCAACTTGTCATTGTTGATTTGGGCGATTTAGCGTAATGTTCCCATCTACGCAACACAAGCTTAGCTTCTGCCTGCCTCGCACGCTCAGCTTCCTTTTACCTCCCTGCTCTCTCAGTGGCGAGAGCAGCTTCCTTGGCGGCTAATTCCGTCCTTAGCCTCAGTATCAGCTGTTCTGGTGTTTCTGCGGCCGCCATGGCTCTTTTCAGTTTAGAATGGATGTGTAGGACGCCTTCCGGATCATCTAAGGTGTCAAACTCAGGTGGTTGACCAGAACGACGTATACACCTGCGAAGTAACTTAAAGTATATGTGAGATTTTAACTACCTAAGGCGCGAATGATAGCCTCCCCGGCAACGGTGCCAATTTGTTGATAGGAGGAAATCGAGTATGCAAATAAAATATAAATAAACTAAGGCAAACCAGATTCCGTCCCTTGCAAATAATTACAAGACATCCTCCTGATGCAGTAGTGGGAAGTCAGGATCGATCCACGAGGAAGCGTGTCAGCGGATCCTAGGCAGCGGATAAATCTCACAGTCAGAAGTCGACAACAGGGTCCTCGATCTCGACTTGGGTAATCGACAGAAGATCGGACAGTCGAACACAGCGCAGCAGCAAGCACAGGATGTAGTCGATATCGACCAGAGGCTACTCGATATCGAGTAGAATCCTTGTCGACTTCGGCTTGTCTTGTTGAGTCCCTGCACACAGAAGCTACAGCGATGCTAGATCGGAAATCAGTAGTCGAGCTCGACCAGGCTTGGTCGAGATCGAGTAGAGCAGAAACTTAAAACGGAAGAAAGAAATAAAGTAAAGGCAAATGCTTTGGGATTTCGAAATAAACTTAATGTAAAAGACTTCCAGAATTGGGGTTTGCAACAACGATAACCAAGCATGCATAAGGCAGAGATAAACAGATAATCATGTGAATCACACCAAGGACAAGCTTTCGCCTTTTCCAACAATTAGACAACTCTTTCATGAAACCCTAATTGTCTCTACTAATTTTATGTTTACAATCCAAGTTGTTAGCATGGATCTCCATTAGATGGGCAATAAACACATAAACAAGTAGGAGATGCTCAAAACATGATAATGGTCGGATCTTTACCTCAGGCACGCATGGATATCGTCGGGCTCGCCCCAACCCTAGAAGTGGGTGGACTACTCGCGCTTCATCGCAAACTCAGACATCATTGATTGAAAGAAAACAACAACTTGCATTAACTAAATTCAAAGACTTTACAATCCCGGCGATCTAACTCTCGTTGAACGCCAAAACCCTAAAACCTTCGAACTCCTAAACCTTCTCTTTGGAACTACTTGTCTCTAACTGAAATTCAATGCTAAAAATCAGCCCCATGGGCTTTATTTATAGGCTTCTAAACCTTGCTACTCAAGGATAGAAATATCTATCTATATCTAAAACTATATCTAAAAGCATTAAAGATAAATAAAAGCAACAAAGGAATTAAATCCAAAATAGGGAAATATATCTAAAAGTCTTAAAGTGGATAGATCTTCTCCTTCCATGATGTATCTTGATAAATTCAGATAGAAACGGCAATCTTCGGGCCCAAGTAATCCACACCGAGTAGGATTCGTCAAACCGAGTAACATGGCTTCAGGAACCGTCGTCGATCTCGACAAGGGTCTTGTCTATTTCGAGTAGGAAAGTTGGTCGACTGGCTCGGTCTCGTCGTCTCGGCTAGCTGGTCCTCGACCGACTCGGACATGGCTCCTGGGTCTAGTCGATCTCGAGAACCCCTTGCCGATCTCGACTAGACTGGCCTTGTCGACAAGGTCTTCTCGAGTGACTCTGCTCGACATGCTCGGACACGGCTTTCGGACTTCTCGATCTCGAGTAGGTCTACTCGATCTCGAGTAGGGTGTAACCCGGTCTGTCCTCGTCTTCGTCTTCTCGATCAGCTCTTCCTCGACCAGGCCCTCCTCGAACACTTTTGGTCGATCTCGAGTTGAGTGTACTCGATCTCGAGTAAAGCAAAGCTTGATTCAGAACGAAGAATGGTGAAAAATGGCCTTTTCTCAAGCTGCACCATTCTTAGCTTCTCCATGAGTTTCCTTTAAGCTCCAAAGTGCGTCCGATTTCTGCGAAATATAACCAAAACTTGTGTAGACCTCCATATATTGCAAATAAGTGTAAACTACACAGATTCTGTATTATTCTAACCCAAAATGCATGAAATATATGCAGAAATCGATATAAAATTAAGTGTAAAACATGGCAAATTAGGCTCACAACAAACACCCCATACTTAAGCTCGATTGTCCTCAAGCAATACTTTTAATTGTCATTCAGGGGAAGAATTCGAACTCTCAACATCTTAGATTCATTCTCATATATCCCTGCAATCAATTACCATCCTTGAAAAAGGTACTAGTGTCACAAATCCATGCATGTGCAATAAAAAGCAACATCTACTCACAAACGGAGGGTTATGCAAAAACATTTATGTGACAAAGCAACAATAATCAAGAGGACTTTAATTTAAGCTCAATAAGAAGTAGATTGGTAAAAGGCTAAAGGTGGGCAATTTTTTGGCAATGTGGTGCTAATGATCCGGGGAAATGGAGTATTTCCAAACTGAATTTCCACATTCCTTCTCCCTTTGATTCATCACCTTTCATATTGCTTTTATCAGTAATGATGCTTTTACCTCTCTGACCTCAGCACTGCCTTCTCGCGAGTCGCAAACATGGGTGTCATGAATGGCCCCGGATACTTAGTGCTTTGGACTCCTCACAATATGTCCCATCTCTCCAAACTATTATCTTAGAGAGCAGGGTCAATCTACCTTTATCTCCTGAGGTGATTGGATTTTCTTTCACTCATTAAATTTTCCATATATTTCAAACAATTTCCTTCCAAACTCCATATCACACAATAACCATATAACATCTCCATAATGTAACATCATTCTCAACATAATCCCCGGATAGGGTAAAGAATGGCAATATTTAGATCATGTGGAGCAATATATGAAATAAGGCGTATTATGGCTTTTGTGATGCATAAGCATAGGTAAGGCTACAACAATGAGCACATTATATGGAAATATAAAGTCCTCCATCCTCTTATCATGCAACATGTCAAAAGCAACTTCAAATTTTACCTCCTTTCATGGTTTTCAAGAAAATATGCACTTCATTGTGACTTCCCTTTAATAGGCAATTTCATGCTATATCTCTAATGAATCCAATTTTGCATCGTTGAGTTCAATAATATAAGCTTCCATGACATTATCAAAAATTTCAATGGGGGTCATTTTGGGGTCATTTTTCAAAACTTTGGAAAACATGCAAATAAGCCCATCCATAAATCAATAATGAATACCAAAATAGCCATGTATACGCAATTCAAGAAATACTGCACAAATAATGTCAAATATGATCAAATATGCACAAAGTAAGCCCTTCCCCCACCCCATACTTAAACTATACAGAGTCCCCACTGTATAAAATCAAATAAAAACAAGAATAAAGGAAGGAACTCACAGGATAACACATCGAGGAAGGCGGATCAGGCATGTCGAGTAAATGAGCTTGTCGATCTCGAGTACAGGTTACTCGATCTCGAGTAGCTTTTCTGCGTCCAGTGGTTTCTGAAGTCGAAGAGCTTCTGATGGCTTGTCGATATCGAGTTGGCCTACTCGATATTGAGTAGTATCTGGGCTGCTCCTCCTTGTCGTCGTCGACTTGGCCTTCGTCGATTTTGACTGTTTTTCAGGGACTTCTTCTTTCCACCTTTCGCGATCTTTATATGCTTTGCCGACCTAAAAGTGTTAGATTGCACACAAAAACAAGACTATCCACATGAAGTATTCTAAAAGACATAAAACCAAAACCAAAAACCAAAAACTAAAAAGTTCAAAAGTCCCAAAAATTCATAAAGTTTATATACATGCTCTAGATTTTAGAGTCGCTAGGCCGACTTCTCTGTTTGTGCATTAGCCTGGCTCATCATTGTCCGGAGGTATAGGTAGGTCTGGTGGTTCCTCCGGTGGTTGGAAGCGTTGGATGTCATCCGGAGGCATCGTGTGAAGAAGCTTAAACCTCCCCGAGTGAATGCTCCATGGCTTCACCTATACATCTTCCTGGGCTTCAGCTGGCATGCATAAAGGAATATATAAAGGAAATTTGCATACCTCATCATCATACCTCTTCCGCTTCATTGGTTGATTTGTTTGCACATCTCCACCACAGCAAAACGGTGGAGTGGGCAGAGATATTTCCACCTCATCTTGTGGATTTTCATGCCACTTTGCTAGGACCCCATACTTGAACACAAACATCGATTGCTCAAACTTGTCAGGAATGACCTTCACCTTATAAGGCAAAAGCGACCTTGAAGCACCATGGGCAACGACGTCCGGCTTTTGCGTTGGTGGCTCTTCTTCTTCTTGGGATCCTTCCAAAGATTCTTCAAAGATAGATAGCGAAATAGATATCAAAATAGAGGAAGGACATACCTGGGTTTCTGTGGTACAGACGATTTCGGTTGGTGTTTCTGGATCAGTTCCTCCAGAATGTGTATATGTCGAGTCCAGGTAGTCGCTGTCGACTGGCTTATAGAAGGGGACATTGTCGAACCAACTTGTCATTGTTGATTTGGGCGATTTAGCGTAATGTTCCCATCTACGCAACACAAGCTTAGCTTCTGCCTGCCTCGCACGCTCAGCTTCCTTTTCCCTCCCTGCTCTCTCAGTGGCGAGAGCAGCTTCCTTGGCGGCTAATTCCGTCCTTAGCCTCAGTATCAGCTGTTCTGGTGTTTCTGCGGCCGCCATGGCTCTTTTCTGTTTAGAATGGATGTGTAGGACGCGTTCCGGATCATCTAAGGTGTCAAACTCAGGTGGTTGACCAGAACGACGTATACACCTGCGAAGTAACTTAAAGTAGATGTGAGATTTTAACTACCTAAGGCGCGATTGATAGCCTCCCCGGCAACGGCGCCAATTTTTTGATAGGAGGAAATCGAGTATGCAAATAAAATATAAATAAACTAAGGCAAACCAGATTCCGTCCCTTGCAAATAATTACAAGACCTCCTCCTGATGCAGCAGTGGGAAGTCAGGATCGATCCACGAGGAAGCGTTTCAGCGGATCCTAGGCAGCGGATAAATCTCACAGTCAGAAGTCGACAACAGGGTCCTCGATCTCGACTTGGGTAATCGACAGAAGATCGGACAATCGAACACAGCGCAGCAGCAAGCACAGGTTGTAGTCGATATCGACCAGAGGCTACTCGATATCGAGTAGAATCCTTGTCAACTTCGGCTTGTCTTGTCGAGTCCCTGCACACAGAAGCTACAGTGATGCTAGATCGGAAATCAGTAGTCGAGCTCGACCAGGCTTGGTCGAGATCGAGTAGAGCAGAAACTTAAAACGGAAGAAAGAAATAAAGTAAAGGCAAATGCTTTGGGATTTCGAAATAAACTTAATGTAAAAGACTTCCAGAATTGGGGTTTGCAACAACGATAACCAAGCATGCATAAGGCAGAGATAAACAGATAATCATGTGAATCGCACCAAGGACAAGCTTTCGCCTTTTCAACAATTAGACAACTCTTTCAAGAAACCCTAATTGTCTCTACTAATTTTATGTTTACAATCCAAGTTGTTAGCATGGATCTCCATTAGATGGGCAATAAACAAATAAACAAGTAGGAGATGCTCAAAACATGATAAAGGTCGGATCTTTACCTAAGGCACGCATGGCTATCGTCGGGCTCGCCCCAACCCTAGAAGTGGGTGGACTACTCGCGCTTCATCGCAAACTCAGACATCATTGATTGAAAGAAAACAACAACTTGCATTAACTAAATTCAAAGACTTTACAATCCCGGCGATCCAACTCTCGTTGAACGCCAAAACCGTAAAACCTTCGAACTCCTAAACCTTCTCTTTGGAACTACTTGTCTCTAACTGAAATTCAATGCTAGAAATCAGCCCCATGGGCTTTATTTATAGGCTTCTAAACCTTGCTACTCAAGGATAGAAATATCTATCTATATCTAAAACTATATCTAAAAGCATTAAAGATAAATAAAAGCAACAAAGGAATTAAATCCAAAATAGGGAAATATATCTAAAAGTCTTAAAGTGGATAGATCTTCTCCTTCCATGATGTATCTTGATTAATATTTTGATAGAATCGGCAATCTTCGGGCCCAAGTAATCCACACCGAGTAGGATTCGTCAAACCGAGTAACATGGCTTCTAGAACCGTCGTCGATCTCGACAAGGGTCTTGTCGATCTCGAGTAGGAAAGTTGGTCGACTGGCTCGGCTTCGTCGTCTCGGCTAGCTGGTCCTCGACGGACTCGGACATGGCTCCTGGGTCTAGTCGATCTCGAGGACCCCTTGTCGATCTCGACTAGACTGACCTTGTCGACTAGGTCTTCTCGGGTGACTCTGCTCGACATGCTCGGACACGGCTTCCGGGCTCCTCGATCTCGAGTAGTTCTACTCGATCTCGAGTAGGGTGTAACCCGGTCTGTCCTCGTCTTCGTCTTCTCGATCAGCTCTTCCTCGACCAGGCCCTCCTCGAACTCTTTTGGTCGATCTCGAGTAGAGTGTACTCGATCTCGAGTAAAGTTTTCTCAGCTTTCTGCTCTGTTCTTAAAACGCTCTTTCCCGAGTCCTCGTTCGTCCGATTGACGCATATGACCATGCGTTGGAAATCTCTTTCCGAGGGCTACAACTCTCATGAAGACATCAAAGCTTGATTCAGAACGAAGAATGGTGAAAAATGGCCTTTTCTCCAGCTGCACCATTCTTAGCTTCTCCATGAGTTTCCTTTAAGCTCCAAAGTGCGTCCGATTTCTGCGAAATATAACCAAAACTTGTGTAGACCTCCATATATTGCAAATAAGTGTAAACTACACAGATTTTGTATTATTCTAACCCAAAATGCATGAAATATATGCAGAAATCGATATAAAATTAAGTGTAAAACATGGCAAATTAGGCTCACAACAAACACCCCATACTTAAGCTCGCTTGTCCCCAAGCAATACTTTTAATTGTCATTCAGGGGAAGAATTCGAACTCTCAACATCTTAGATTCATTCTCATATATCCCTGCAATCAATTACCATCCTCGAAAAAGGTACTAGTGTCACAAATCCATGCATGTGCAATAAAAAGCAACATCTACTCACAAACGGAGGGTTATGCAAAAACATTTATGTGACAAAGCAACAATAATCAAGAGGACTTTAATTTAAGCTCAATAAGAAGTAGATTGGTAAAAGGCTAAAGGTGGGCAATTTTTTGGCAATGTGGTGCTAATGATCCGGGGAAATGGAGTATTTCCAAACTGAATTTCCACATTCCTTCTCCCTTTGATTCATCACCTTTCATATTGCTTTTATCAGTAATGATGTTTTTACCTCTCTGACCTCAACACTGCCTTCTCGCGAGTCGCAAACATGGGTGTCATGAATGGCCCCGGATACTTAGTGCTTTGGACTCCTCACAATATGTCCCATCTCTCCAAACTATTATCTTAGAGAGCAGGGTCAATCTACCTTTATCTCCTGAGGTGATTGGATTTTCTTTCACTCATTAAATTTTCCATATATTTCAAACAATTTCCTTCCAAACTCCATATCACACAATAACCATATAACATCTCCATAATGTAACATCATTCTCAACATAATCCCCGGATAGGGTAAAGAATGGCAATATTTAGATCATGTGGAGCAATATATGAAATAAGGCGTATTATGGCTTTTGTGATGCATAAGCATAGGTAAGGCTACAACAATGAGCACATTATATGGAAATATAAAGTCCTCCATCCTCTTATCATGCAACATGTCAAAAGCAACTTCAAATTTTACCTCCTTTCATGGTTTTCAAGAAAATATGCACTTCATTGTGACTTCCCTTTACTAGGCAATTTCATGCTATATCTCTAATGAATCCAATTTTGCATCGTTGAGTTCAATAATATAAGCTTCCATGACATTATCAAAAATTTCAATGGGGGTCATTTTGGGGTCATTTTTCAAAACTTTGGAAAACATGCAAATAAGCCCATCCATAAATCAATAATGAATTCCAAAATAGCCATGTATACGCAATTCAAGAAATACTGCACAAATAATGTCAAATATGATCAAATATGCACAAAGTAAGCCCTTCCCCCACCACATACTTAAACTATACAGTGTCCCCACTGTATAAAATCAAATAAAAACAAGAATAAAGGAAGGAACTCACAGGATAACACATCGAGGAAGGCGGATCAGGCATGTCGAGTAAATGAGCTTGTCGATCTCGAGTACAGGTTACTCGATCTCGAGTAGCTTTTCTGCGTCCAGTGGTTTCTGAAGTCGAAGAGCTTCTGATGGCTTGTCGACATCGAGTTGGCCTACTCGATATCGAGTAGTATCTGGGCTGCTCCTCCTTGTCGTCGTCGACTTGGCCTTCGTCGATTTTGACTGTTTTTCAGGGACTTCTTCTTTCCACCTTTCGCGATCTTTATATGCTTTGCCGACCTAAAAGTGTTAGATTGCACACAAAAACAAGACTATCCACATGAAGTATTCTAAAAGACATAAAACCAAAACCAAAAACAAAAACCAAAAACTAAAAAGTTCAAAAGTCCCAAAAATTCATAAAGTTTATATACATGCTCTAGATTTTAGAGTCGCTAGGCCGACTTCTCTGTTTGTGCATTAGCCTGGCTCATCTTTGTCCGGAGGTATAGGTAGGTCTGGTGGTTCCTCCGGTGGTGGGAAGCGTTGGATGTCATCCGGAGGCATCGTGTGAAGAAGCTTAAACCTCCCCGAGTGAATGCTCCATGGCTTCACCCATACATCTTCCTGGGCTTCAGCTGGCATGCATAAAGGAATATATACAGGAAATTTGCATACCTCATCATCATACCTCTTCCGCTTCATTGGTTGATTTGTTTGCACATCTCCACCACAGCAAAACGGTGGAGTGGGCAGAGATATTTTCACCTCATCTTGTGGAGTTTCATGCCACTTTGCTAGGACCCCATACTTGAACACAAACATCGATTGCTCAAACTTGTCAGGAATGACCTTCACCTTATAAGGCAAAAGCGACCTTGAAGCACCATGGGCAACGATGTCCGGCTTTTGCGTTGGTGGCTCTTCTTCTTCTTGGGATCCTTCCAAAGATTCTTCAAAGATAGATAGCGAAATAGATATCAAAATAGAGGAAGGACATACCTGGGTTTCTGTGGTACAGACGATTTCGGCTAGTGTTTCTGGATCAGTTCCTCCAGAATGTGTATATGTCGAGTCCAGGTAGTCGCTGTCGACTGGCTCATAGAAGGGGACATTGTCGAACCAACTTGTCATTGTTGATTTGGGCGATTTAGCGTAATGTTCCCATCTACGCAACACAAGCTTAGCTTCTGCATGCCTCGCACGGTCAGCTTCCTTTTCCCTCCCTGCTCTCTCAGTGGCGAGAGCAGCTTCCTTGGCGGCTAATTCCGTCCTTAGCCTCAGTATCAGCTGTTCTGGTGTTTCTGAGGCCGCCATGGCTCTTTTCAGTTTAGAATGGATGTGTAGGACGCGTTCCGGATCATCTAAGGTGTCAAACTCAGGTGGTTGACCAGAACGACGTATACACCTGCGAAGTAACTTAAAGTAGATGTGCGATTTTAACTACCTAAGGCGCGAATGATAGACTCCCCGGCAACGGCGTCAATTTGTTGATAGGAGGAAATCGAGTATGCAAATAAAATATAAATAAACTAAGGCAAACCAGATTCCGTCCCTTGCAAATAATTACAAGACCTCCTCCTGATGCAGCAGTGGGAAGTCAGGATCGATCCACGAGGAAGCGTGTCAGCGGATCCTAGGCAGCGGATAAATCTCACAGTCAGAAGTCGACAACAGGGTCCTCGATCTCGACTTGGGTAATCGACAGAAGATCGGACAGTCGAACACAGCGCAGCAGCAAGCACAGGTTGTAGTCGATATCGACTAGAGGCTACTCGATATCGAGTAGAATCCTTGTTGACTTCGGCTTGTCTTGTCGAGTCCCTGCACACAGAAGCTACAGTGATGCTAGATCGGAAATCAGTAGTCAAGCTCGACAAGGCTTGGTCGAGATCGAGTAGAGCAGAAACTTAAAACGGAAGAAAGAAATAAAGTAAAGGCAAATGCTTTGGGATTTCGAAATAAACTTAATGTAAAAGACTTCCAGAATTGGGGTTTGCAACAACGATAACCAAGCATGCATAAGGCAGAGATAAACAGATAATAATGTGAATCGCACCAAGGACAAGCTTTCGCCTTTTCCAACAATTAGACAACTCTTTCAAGAAACCCTAATTGTCTCTACTAATTTTATGTTTACAATCCAAGTTGTTAGCATGGATCTCCATTAGATGGGCAATAAACACATAAACAAGTAGGAGATGCTCAAAACATGATAAAGGTCGGATCTGTACCTCAGGCACGCATGGCTATCGTCGGGCTCGCCCCAACCCTAGAAGTGGGTGGACTACTCGCACTTCATCGCAAACTCAGACATCATTGATTGAAAGAAAACAACAACTTGCATTAACTAAATTCAAAGACTTTACAATCCCGGCGATCCAACTCTCGTTGAACGCCAAAACCCTGAAACCTTCGAACTCCTAAACCTTCTCTTTGGAACTACTTGTCTCTAACTGAAATTCAATGCTAGAAATCAGCCCCATGGGCTTTATTTATAGGCTTCTAAACCTTGCTACTCAAGGATAGAAATATCTATCTATATCTAAAACTATATCTAAAAAATCATTAAAGATAAATAAAAGCAACAAAGGAATTAAATCCAAAATAGAGAAATATATCTAAAAGTCTTAAAGTGGATAGATCTTCTCCTTCCATAATGTATCTTGATAAATTCGGATAGAATCGGCAATCTTCGGGCCCAAGTAATCCACACCGAGTAGGATTCGTCAAACCGAGTAACATGGCTTCTGGAACCGTCGTCGATCTCGACAAGGGTCTTGTCGATCTCGAGTAGGAAAGTTGGTCGACTGGCTAGGCTTCGTCGTCTCGGCTAGCTGGTCCTCGACGGACTCGGACATGGCTCCTGGGTCTAGTCGATCTCGAGGACCCCTTCTCGATCTCGACTAGACTGGCCTTGTCGACTAGGTCTTCTCGATTGACTCTGATCGACATGCTCGGACACGGCTTCCGGACTCTTCGATCTCGAGTAGGTCTACTCGATCTCGAGTAGGGTGTAACCCGGCCTGTCGTTGTCTTCGTCTTCTCGATCAGCTCTTCCTCGACCAGGCCCTCCTCGAACACTTTTGGTCGATCTGGAGTTGAGTTTACTCGATCTCGAGTAAAGTTTTCTCAGCTTTCTCCTCTGTTCTTAAAACGCACTTTCCCGAGTCCTCAGTCTTCGGATTGACGCATACGACCATGCGTTGGAAAGCTCTTTCCGAGGGATACAACTCTCATGAAGACATCAAAGCTTGATTCAGAACGAAGAATGGTGAAAAATGGCCTTTTCTCCAGCTGCACCATTCTTAGCTTCTCCATGAGTTTCCTTTAAGCTCCAAAGTGCGTCCGATTTCTGCGAAATATAACCAAAACTTGTGTAGACCTCCATATATTGCAATAAGTGTAAACTACATAGATTATGTATTATTCTAACCCAAAATGCATGAAATGTATGCAGAAATCGATATAAAATTAAGTGTAAAACATGGCAAATTACGCTCACAACAAACACCCCATACTTAAGCTCGCTTGTCCCCAAGCAATACTTTTAATTGTCATTCAGGGGAAGAATTCGAACTCTCAACATCTTAGATTCATTCTCATATATCCCTGCAATCAATTACCATCCTCGAAAAAGGTACTAGTGTCACAAATCCATGCATGTGCAATAAAAAACAACATCTACTCACAAACGGAGGGTTATGCAAAAACATTTATGTGACAAAGCAACAATAATCAAGAGGACTTTAATTTAACATCAATAAGAATTAGATTGGTAAAAGGCTAAATGTGGGCGATTTTTTGGCAATGTGGTGCTAATGATCCGGGGAAATGGAGTATTTCCAAACTGAATTTCCACATTCCTTCTCCCTTTGATTCATCACCTTTCATATTGCTTTTATCAGTAATGATGCTTTTACCTCTCTGACCTCAGCACTGCCTTCTCGCGAGTCGCAAACATGGGTGTCATGAATGGCCCTGGATACTTAGTGCTTTGGACTCCTCACAATATGTCCCATCTCTCCAAACTATTATCTTAGAGAGCAGGGTCAATCTACCTTTATCTCCTGAGGTGATTGGATTTTCTTTCACTCATTAAATTTTCCATATATTTCAAACAATTTCCTTCCAAACTCCATATCACACAATAACCATATAACATCTCCATAATGTAACATCATTCTCAACATAATCCCCGGATAGGGTAAAGAATGGCAATATTTAGATCATGTGGAGCAATATATGAAATAAGGCGTATTATGGCTTTTGTGATGCATAAGCATAGGTAAGGCTACAACAATGAGCACATTATATGGAAATATAAAGTCCTCCATCCTCTTATCATGCAACATGTCAAAAGCAACTTCAAATTTTACCTCCTTTCATGGTTTTCAGGAAAATATGCACTTCATTGTGACTTCCCTTTACTAGGCAATTTTATGCTATATCTCTAATGAATCCAATTTTGCATCGTTGAGTTCAACAATATAAGCTTCCATGACATTATCAAAAATTTCAATGGGGGTCATTTTGGGGTCATTTTTCAAAACTTTGGAAAACATGCAAATAAGCCCATCCATAAATCAATAATGAATTCCAAAATAGCCATGTATACGCAATTCAAGAAATACTGCACAAATAATGTCAAATATGATCAAATATGCACAAAGTAAGCCCTTCCCCCACCCCATACTTAAACTATACAGTGTCCCCACTGTATAAAATCAAATAAAAACAAGAATAAAGGAAGGAACTCACAGGATAACACATCGAGGAAGGCGGATCAGGCATGTCGAGTAAATGAGCTTGTCGATCTCGAGTACAGGTTACTCGATCTCGAGTAGCTTTTCTGCGTCCAATGGTTTCTGAAGTCGAAGAGCTTCTGATGGCTTGTCGACATCGAGTTGGCCTACTCGATATCGAGTAGTATCTGGGCTGCTCCTCCTTGTCGTCGTCGACTTGGCCTACGTCGATTCGGACTGTTTTTCAGGGACTTCTTCTTTCCACCTTTCACGATCTTTATATGCTTTGCCGACCTAAAAGTGTTAGATTGCACACAAAAACAAGACTATCCACATGAAGTATTCTAAAAGACATAAAACCAAAACCAAAAACCAAAAACTAAAAAGTTCAAAAGTCCCAAAAATTCATAAAGTTTATATACATGCTCTAGATTTTAGAGTCGCTAGGCCGACTTCTCTGTTTGTGCATTAGCCTGGCTCATCTTTGTCCGGAGGTATAGGTAGGTCTGGTGGTTCCTCCGGTGGTTGGAAGCGTTGGATGTCATCCGGAGACATCGTGTGAAGAAGCTTAAACCTCCCCGAGTGAATGCTCCATGGCTTCACCTATACATCTTCCTGGGCTTCAGCTGGCATGCATAAAGGAATATATAAAGGAAATTTGCATACCTCATCATCATACCTCTTCCGCTTCATTGGTTGATTTGTTTGCACATCTCCACCACAGCAAAACGGTGGAGTGGGCAGAGATATTTCCACCTCATCTTGTGGATTTTCATGCCACTTTGCTAGGACCCCATACTTGAACACAAACATCGATTGCTCAAACTTGTCAGGAATGACCTTCACCTTATAAGGCAAAAGCGACCTTGAAGCACCATGGGCAACGACGTCCGGCTTTTGCGTTGGTGGATCTTCTTCTTCTTGGGATCCTTCCAAAGATTCTTCAAAGATAGATAGCGAAATAGATATCAAAATAGAGGAAGGACATACCTAGGTTTCTGTGGTGCAGACGATTTCGGCTGGTGTTTCTGGATCAGTTCCTCCAGAATGTGTATATGTCGAGTCCAGGTAGTCGCTGTCGACTGGCTCATAGAAGGGGACATTGTCGAACCAACTTGTCATTGTTGATTTGGGCGATTTAGCGTAATGTTCCCATCTACGCAACACAAGCTTAGCTTCTGCCTGCCTCGCACGCTCAGCTTCCTTTTCCCTCCCTGCTCTCTCAGTGGCGAGAGCAGCTTCCTTGGCGGCTAATTCCGTCCTTAGCCTCAGTATCAGCTGTTCTGGTGTTTCTGCGGCCGCCATGGCTCTTTTCTATTTAGAATGGATGTGTAGGACGCGTTCCGGATCATCTAAGGTGTCAAACTCAGGTGGTTGACCAGAACGACGTATACACCTGCGAAGTAACTTAAAGTAGATGTGAGATTTTAACTACCTAAGGCGCGAACGATAGCCTCCCCGGCAACGGCGCCAATTTGTTGATAGGAGGAAATCGAGTATGCAAATAAAATATAAATAAACTAAGGCAAACCAGATTCCGTCCCTTGCAAATAATTACAAGACATCCTCCTGATGCAGCAGTGGGAAGTCAGGATCGATCCACGAGGAAGCGTGTCAGCGGATCCTAGGCAGCGGATAAATCTCACAGTCAGAAGTCGACAACAGGGTCCTCGATCTCGACTTGGGTAATCGACAGAAGATCGGACAGTCGAACACAGCGCAACAGCAAGCACTGGTTGTAGTCGATATCGACTAGAGGCTACTCGATATCGAGTAGAATCCTTTTCGACTTCGGCTTGTCTTGTCTAGTCCCTGCACACAGAAGCTACAGTCATCCTAGATCGGAAATCAGTAGTCGAGCTCGACCAGGCTTGTTCGAGATCGAGTAGAGCAGAAACTTAAAACGGAAGAAAGAAATAAAGTAAAGGCAAATGCTTTGGGATTTCGAAATAAACTTAATGTAAAAGACTTCAAGAATTGGGGTTTGCAACAACGATAACCAAGCATGCATAAGGCAGAGATAAACAGATAATCATGTGAATCGCACCAAGGACAAGCTTTCGCCTTTTCCAACAATTAGACAACTCTTTCAAGAAACCCTAATTGTCTCTACTAATTTTATGTTTACAATCCAAGTTGTTAGCATGGATCTCCATTAGATGGGCAATAAACACATAAACAAGTAGGAGATGCTCAAAACATGATAAAGGTCGGATCTTTACCTCAGGCACGCATGGCTATTGTCGGGCTCGCCCCAACCCTAGAAGTGGGTGGACTACTCGCGCTTCATCGCAAACTCAGACATCATTGATTGAAAGAAAACAACAACTTGCATTAACTAAATTCAAAGACTTTACAATCCCGGCGATCCAACTCTCGTTGAACGCCAAAACCCTAAAACCTTCGAACTCCTAAACCTTCTTTTTGGAACTACTTGTCTCTAACTGAAATTCAATGCTAGAAATCAGCCCCATGGGCTTTATTTATAGGCATCTAAACCTTGCTACTCAAGGATAGAAATATATATCTATATCTAAAACTATATCTAAAAGCATTAAAGAGTAATAAAAGCAACAAAGGAATTAAATCAAAATAGGGAAATATATCTAAAAGTCTTAAAGTGGATAGATCTTCTCCTTCCATGATGTATCTTGATAAATTCGGATAGAATCGGCAATCTTCGGGCCCAAGTAATCCACACCGAGTAGGATTCGTCAAACCGAGTAACATGGCTTCTGGAACCGTCGTCGATCTCGACAAGGGTCTTGTCGATCTCGAGTAGAAAAGATGGTCGACTGGCTCGGCTTCGTCATCTCGGCTAGCTGGTGCTCGACGGACTCGGACATGGCTCCTGGGTCTAGTCGATCTCGAGGACCCCTTGTCGATCTCGACTAGACTGGCCTTGTCGACTAGGTCTTCTCGGGTGACTCTGCTCGACATGCTCGGACACGGCTTCCGGGCTCCTCGATCTCGAGTAGGTCTACTCGATCTCGAGTAGGGTGTAACCCGGTCTGTCCTCGTCTTCGTCTTCTCGATCAGCTCTTCCTCGACCAGGCCCTCCTCGAACACTTTTGGTCGATCTCGAGTAGAGTGTACTCGATCTCGAGTAAAGTTTTCTCAGCTTTCTGCTCTGTCCTTAAAACGCATTTTCCCGAGTCCTCGTTCGTCGGATTGACGCATATGACCATGCGTTGGAAATCTCTTTCCGAGAGATACAACTCTCATGAAGACATCAAAGCTTGATTCAGAATGAAGAATGGTGAAAAATGGCCATTTCTCCAGCTGCACCATTCTTAGCTTCTCCATGAGTTTCCTTTAAGCTCCAAAGTGCGTCCGATTTCTGCGAAATATAACCAAAACTTGTGTAGACCTCCATATATTGCAAATAAGTGTAAACTACACAGATTCTTTATTATTCTAACCCAAAATGCATGAAATATATGCAGAAATCGATATAAAATTAAGTGTAAAACATGGCAAATTAGGCTCACAACATACGCCAAGAATCGGAAACACAAAGTCATCTTGTCAATTTTAACACATTTGTCCGCACTCAATTTAATTTGCCCGTAAAGGCTATTTAGTGTGACATGCGAGGAGAGTTTGACAACAATCTTATTTGCTCCTTTTGTCAACAAAATGGGATAGCACTCCGCTTCTCTTGCTGATGTCTCCAAAGTAGTCATGTCTTTATGCATATTTTAGTTCCATATTCTTTACATTTTGCATATTTCGGGTTAGGAATATATCGGATTTATGTAGTATATGCGTATTTGTCAGAAATGGAGATCTACATAAGTTTCTGTCTAATATTGCAGAATATGGAACCATTTCGGGAGAAAATCAAGAAGCGAGAACCGGAGCACAAAACTACTCGACATCGACAAGCCTTAGTCGATCTCGACAAGCCATGCCTAGACACTTGCCAAGATCGAGAAGCCTATGTCGAGAAGCTGAAGACAAAGAACCCGACTCCCGAACCTTCGTCGAGATCGAGTTAGGCTACTCGAGATCGACAAGATCTCGGAGACAACCCGGAGTCGAGGAGAGCATGTCCGAGGAGACTGAGAGACTACCCGACCATGCCCGGACACCCAACTCGAGATCGACGAGTGTTCCTCGAGATCGACAAAGCCGAGGAGCCACACCCGAAATTGTCGAGAAGATCTACCCGACGCTGCCAAGCCGGCCAAGTCGATGATCCATCCCTACTCGAGATCGAGAAGCGCTCTTCGAGATCGACGAAGCCCTTGAGCCATGACCGAGCAGCATCGAGCACCAGCTAGCCGAGACGCCGAGTCACAGCAGTCGACCAACAATCCTACTCGAGATCGAGTAGCCCTTTGTCGAGATCGAGGAGACTTCCGGAGACGCGTTACGCGGTTTGATCAATTCTACTCGGTGTGGGATTACTTGGGCCCGAAGATTGCCGATTCTATCAAGATACACCATCTATCCACTTGAAGACTATTTAGATATAATTCTCTATTTTAGATTTAATTTCTTTGTTGCTTTTATTTATCTTTAAAGTTTTAGATATAGTTTTAGACATAGATAGATATTTCTATCCTTGAATAGCAAGGTTTAGAAGCCTATAAATAAAGCCCATGGGGCTGATTTCTAGTAATTCAATTTTGAGAGGTGGATAAGTAGTTCCAAGGAGAAGTTTAGGAGTTCGAAGGTTTTAGGGTTTTGGCATTCAACGAGAGTTGGATCGCCGGGATTGTAAAGTCTTTGAATTTAGTTTAATGCAAGTTGTTATTTCTTTCCAATCAATCAATGTCTGAGATGGCGATGAAGCGCGAGTAGTCCACCCACTTCTAGGGTTGGGGCGAGCCCGACAATAGCCATGCGCGTTTGAGGTAAAGATCCGACTTTTATCATGTTTTGAGCATCTACTACTTGTTATGTGTTTATTACCCATCTAATGGAGGTCCATGCTAACAACTTGGATTGTAAACATAAAATCGGTAGAGACAATTAGGGTTTCTTGAAAGAGTTGTCTAATTGTTGGAAAAGGCGAAAGCTTAGTCCTTTGATGCGATTCACATGATTATCTGTTTTATTTCTGCCTTATGCATGCTTGGTTATTGTTGTTGCAAACCCCAATCTTGGAAGTCTTTTACAGTTTATTTCGAGATCCCAAAGCCTTTGCATTTATTTTCTTTCGTTTTAGTTTCTGTTTTCTTCGAGATCGAATAGCACTCCTCGGTCTCGACTACTGATCTTCGACCCAGGTCGTTGTAGCTTCTGTGTGCAGGTACTCGACCAGGACAAGCCGACGTCGACGAGGACTTTACTCGATCTCGAGTAGCCCTTTGTCGAGATCGAGTAGCCTTTGTCGAGAACTATTGCGCTGTGTTCGACTGTCCGATCTTCTGTCAAGCAACTGTACTCTAGATCTAGGACCCCTGTTATCGACCACTTCTGTCCGTGAGATTCCACCGCTGCCTAGGATCCGCTGACACGCTTCCTCGTGGATCGATCCTGACTTCCCGCTGCTGCATCAGGAGGAGGTCTTGTAATTATTTGCAAGGGACGGAATCTGGTTTGCTTTACATTATTTATATTTTATTGCAATTCTCGATTTCCTCCTATCAACACTTGCCCCTAAACCTCTCCACACAATGACAAAGCGGAACGCATTCTCCGGACCCTCAATGACAAAACTTGAACTCTCCTACATCACGTCTCTCTTCCCCTCTCCTTTTGGGTTGAGGCGCTTCACATGGCCACCTATCTCCACAATATCTTTTCATCCAAAGTCATTGGCAACTCCATCCCAACCTTGGCACTCTACAAGCGCTACCCTTCCTACAATCAAATTAGAGTGTTTGGATGTCTTTGTTTCCCAAACATGAGTGCCACCGCCCCTCACAAGCTCTCCCCACGATCCACCAAATGTATCTTCTTAGGCATCTCCCCACAACATCGGGGCTATCGTTGTCTTCGCTTGGATACCAATCGGGTTGTCATTTCGCGCCATGTGATTTTCGACGAACAAACCTTCCCATTCACCAAACCCCCTTCCCCTGTTGCCCCCACCCCCCCTACACCACCCAATTCGGACGACTTCCCACCCCTCCTGTGCCATCTATTCCAATAGGCCACATCCGGAGCCACACCACCAAATAACCCGCCCCCCGCCGAATTTGATATGCCGCGGCCGCAACACAATGCTGCGCCTGAGGCACCCCATGCTGCGCCCAACCCTCCCTGGCGGCGCCCGCAGCATCCCTCCGCAGCAATTGATATGCTGCGGCCGCAGCACCCTGCTGCGCCCGCGGTACCCCATGCTGCGGGCAACCCCCCCGGTAGCGCCCGCCGCAGCCCCCGCAGCCTTACCCCCGCCCCCCCAAGCGGCTCCCCTTAACCCCCCACCTCCACTTGCACCCCCCGTCCAACCCATGAAGACCCGGTCCCAGTCCGGGATCTTCAAACCTAACCCCAAATACAACCTTCTCACCTCGTCCCCCGACATATCCCCTCTACCCAAATCACCCCATAAGGCCTTATAGGACCCGAACTGGCATGCAACCATGATGGATGAGTTTAGTGCTTTAATTAAGAACGGAACGTGGGACCTCGTTCCAAGGCCTCGGGACACTAATATCATTAACTGCATGTGGTTGTTCAAACATAAGTACAGGTCTGACGGGACTCTTGAGCGACACAAGGCTCGCCTAGTGGTCAATGGCAAGTCTCAGAAGGTTGGAGTTGAGTGTGACAAAACTTTCAGCTCGGTCGTCAAACTGGCTACCATTCGCACAGTTCTGAGTATCGCCCTCACCAAGGACTGGCCCATCCATCAGCTGGACGTCAAGAATGCCTTCCTTCACAGCAACTTTCAGGAGACTGTGTATATGCATCAGCCATCGGGCTTCTATGATCGCTCCCGCTCATCCCACGTATGCCTTCTCCGGAAGTCTCTTTATGGGTTAAAACAGGCGCCTCGCGCCTAGTATCAACGATTCGCCATGTACATCACTGATATTGGGTTTCAGGGCAGTTAGTATAATCACTCCGTCTTTGTGTTCCACTCCGGGTCTGACAATGCCTATCTTCTCTGGTACGTCGACGACATTGTGCTCACCGCCTCCTCTACATCCCTCCTGTCTAGGCTGATGGCACTACTGCGTTCAGAGTTTGCCATGACTGACCTTGGTTCCCTGAGCTACTTCATTGGCGTCTCTGTGACACGCACCCCTTCTGCACTGTTCCTACATTAGCAGAAGTATGCCCTTGAGATTGTCGACAAAGCCAGAATGACGTCATGCAAGCCCGTCACCACTTCTATCGACTGCAAGTCGAAACTCGATGCTGCTTTGAGTCCCAAGGTTGAGGATCCTACAGCCTATCGCAGTCTGGCAGGTGCCCTCCAGTATCTGACTATCACTAGGCCGGACATCGCCTTCGCTCTCCAGCAGATTTGCTTATACATGCATGATCCCCGCGAGCATCGCCTTCAGGTCCTCAAGCGGATAATCAGGTACATCAAGGGCACCTCTGAAATGGGTTTGCATCTGACTCGCAGCCGGTTTGACTATCTTACCGCGTATTCCGATGCTGACTGGGCGGGTTGTCCCAAAACTCGCCGCTCCACTTCTGGTTTTGCTGTGTACCTTGGCGACAATCTGGTCTCCTGGTCCTCCAAGCGTCAGGCCACCATCTCCCGCTCGAGCGCCGAGGCCGAGTATCGTGGGGTTGCCAACGCCATGGTCGAAACATGATGGCTCCGCAACCTCGTCTACGAGCTCCGAGTTCCACTTCGATCGGCTACACTAGTCTACCGCGACAATGTCTCCGATGTTTATCTTTCATCAAACCCAGTTCAGCATCAGCGGACGAAGCATATCAAGATTGACATCCATTTCATCCGAGAGAAGGTCTCCCTAGCCAGGTCAGGGTTCTTCATGTCCCTTCTGCACATAACTATGCAGACATTTTCACAAAAGGATTACCTACTCCTCTTTTCTCTTCTTTTCGTTCCAGTCTTGCTCTTCGCTCACATCTAGCTGCGACTGAGGGAGGATGTTATCATATATTATTTATACGTGTACAGTTACCATTGTACCCTCAGGGTTTTCAACCCATTGATATATATACAGGAGTAGGCCTCTGAGATCCGGGGGGACTCAGTTATCCAAACACTTATATCTAGGACGTCGCTGGCGGGGACGAGTCTCGAACAGGGCGGGAGTCCGTTTCACTTCGGGATGAAGAAGAACCAATGTGGCTTGTGGCCCCACCTTTTCTAACTTATATATATATATATTTGTTATAGTATTTAACGGTTGGGAATTATATTAGCAGCTGGTTCGGTTTGGTTCGGGTTTAACCGTTTATTTATTTAATTAGTTAATATTAGTTGGGGATTTAAATATACAACATTATTTTGAGAGATCTATAAAGGGTTGGTTTTATTAAATAAGAATGGGTTGGAATTATTTTATAAAAAAATTTAGGGATGTTTTATAAATGTATTTAATAAATGGTGTTTTAAAATACAAGATAAAATCATTTCGGAGTTTAAAAAATAAATTATTTAGACTCGTCAATTTAAAAAGAGAATTTGGAAAAGAATTTTAAGGTTGGAAAATGATTTAATAAACGGTTTTGGATTTTGAAACGATTTTGGAAATGATTTAATAAATAATTATTGGATAATTACGAAAAGGTAGTAGGATTTTATATCACACAAATTATGTCTTATGGTTTTGATGAACTGTTGAGGTATATGCGAAAATGATGTATATGAACATGCGGAATTGGTTGAATGATTTATGGAAAACGATGTGGTCTTGTGGAGCGGATGATGCGATGAAATGACTTTCATAATGTGTTACTTGTTCTATTGATTGAGGTGTGCTTGAGTTCTTAATAGTTGGATGTAGAGTTATGTATATTCAATCATGTACTAGGTGATACTATGTGAATGTGACTACTGTGTGCTGGATTCTTTTGTTGCCGATCTGCTAGCCAGGTAAGTACCTCCGGGGCTTACTCAGTAACCAGTACCTCCTGCCTGATGTGTCATATAGTATGTAGGTGTTTCATATGCATAAGAGCATGCCATGTAGTATCATGCTTAGGAATTGCACTTACGAATGAGCATTGTTATTCTGTACGCGTTTGAATACAGAACGGCCGTTATCTATGAGTCCTATAATACTTGATAGGGTCATAGGATAGCCCAGTTCCATCGGGTTTGTCCTGAATCATTCGGGTCGTTGGAACACCTTTACTGTTATCAGCATTATTATTTTCTTTTCGAACTGGCCTGTCTCCACCCTACCTGGAAGGGGGGTGGTGGTAGAAGAGGGACATACCACTTGGTATTCTTTGTTAAGGCCTTACTTAATATTCTGCATATATGAATCAGGAGCATGATAGTGTGGTTAATATTTCAGTACTGCATGAAGGCATCCTTTATTCTAGGTATAGGCGTATCATATGTCCTCAGCGCGATCAGAGGGCCCACGGGCAGACTCTTGGCCTGACTTTGTGGTATAGTTTCAGGTACCCGATACACTGCTTGATTTTGTGCTGTTATGACGGGGTCTATTCTTATGGCGGAGAGTGAGTGTTTGAAACCTGACTTCACCAGATTCATGCTAATGGGATTTCTCCCTAGTTGTATCATTTTCAGAACTTATGCCCTTTGCATGATAAAGGATTTTCCGTGTTGTAGACATAGGACAGGTACAAGGGTTTACCCCGGGGTCTCCAACGGGCCTTCTGGATTTGGGAGTAAAATCCCACTTTAAACTACACATCTTCGATTTCAAACCTTCAACCTGTACTTGGGACGCAAGATCCCAGCGAGGGGTTTCATCCCTCATAACGTAACTCGGGAATCATAATCACGGGTCGTTACAGGCGGAGATACGGCGGAAGATGGAGACCAGCGCCAACGTGGTCCTCGGGAAGGACGTCTTCCACCTTTTCGTCAGGGCCAGCTTCGACTGCGCTTTTTGCGTCGGCCCTGGTTCTCGTCCTCGATTAGATCTGCGGCGCCGACAAGGAGGGGAAGGTTGCCAGAAGCTAGGCTTGTACAGCAACCGCAGGACAAGAAGAGTCACCTGGAGCTGAGTTATTAGAGCAATCAGTACCGAGGAGTCACCTATTACTGGCGAACTAGTCGATGGAAATATGATGCTCCCTTGAAGATGGAGAGATGGAGGGAAGGAGAAAATTACAACGCGTGAGGGTTTTTTTATAAGAAGAAAAGAAAAATCTAATTCAACCAATCAGAGTGCTTCTTTCCTTCTCACCGAACCAGATACTTATCACTTGAACCATCCCCTATATATATATATATAACAATGATTATTTATATATTCGTTGTCTTTATAATTGCAAAGACAATGGTTTTAATTGGTTATAAACAACGGTTCTTTCAGTTGTGTTATTTGAGATGTCTTCTATATCTTTGACAACAGTTTTTTATATATTCGCTGTCTTTGTAATTACAAAGACAACAATTTCAATTAGCCATAGACACAGGTTCTATCAATCATATTATTTGAAATGTCCTCTATATTTTTGACAACGGTTCTTTATATGTTCGTTCTCTTTGTAATTACAAACACAACAATTTTTAATTGGACATAGATAATGGTTTTGTCAACTGTATTTTTTTTGAGATGTCTTCTATATGTATCACAATGGTTCTTTATATATTCGTTGTCTTTGTAATTATAAAGACAAAGGTTTCAATTGGGCAGAGACAACGGTTCTGTCAATCGTATTCTTAGAGATGTCCTCTATATCTATGACAACGATTCTTTATATATTCGTTGTCTTTGTAATTACAAAGACAACAGTTTCAATTGGATATAGACAACGATTTTTTCACCGTATTTTTTGAGATGTCTTCCATATGTATACGGTTCTTTATATATTCCTTGCCTTTGCAATTACAAAGACAATGGTTTTAATTGGGCATAGACAACGGTTTTGTACACCGTATTCTTTGATATTCTTCTATATGTATAACAACGGTTCTTTATATATACATTGTCATTGCAATTACAAAGACAACGGTTATATCTAATAACCGTTGTCCACCCCAAAAAAATCAAAATTTTGCCAATATAGACAACATTATTTTAAAAACCGTTGTCTATAAGGCGTTGTGTAAAACCATTTTTGTACTAGTGGTTATAATGTCTGCTGTGGGTAAGAGTGATTCCACTGGTTATTTTTTTATTGTTTTTGCCGTTCTTAAGAGTATACTGATGTAATGGGTACCAAGTAATATGCTTGTGTGTTGAATGTGGAGTACCTGAAAGTAATAGCAATACAATATAATTTTTACGGGGAAATTAGTACAATAGAAAGTGTTATGAGGGTTAGAGAATCGAGCCTCAAACCAATGGTTGCAGGTATGTCCTTCCAATATGCCCTTCTAATCGAAGGTGAGTTTGGACTCAATTTTTTTGAAATCAATTGGGACTTCAAATGCTTTTCCATAAATAATAGCATCGGTTTCAAATAGGTATTAGGGCTGGTACTGTTGAAGCTAATCAAAGAACATGTTAAGATCAAGTTTACCTTCTCATTTATCACTCTTGAGTGACTTGGGAACAGGTGGTGGTTTGTGGGTGTCACCCGAAGGCTTCCCGTTGGTTTGGGTATTTTTGGGTGTCGGTGGAGCCCTATTGGGACTCCCCTTCCCTTTAGTAGGTTGGGTGATTGACATGGAAGTAAGACGATAATACTTGTTACCACAACAACCAGAGATAGCAGAAATTTTGTAGAGAGTAGCAGAATAGAGTGAGAGAAGGAGAAAGTATGAATTTAATTGTTCATAAGAGTTGTTTTATAGTAGCATTTATTAAGCGTAGATATGTGGGTATCCCAAATTCCAAAAAGTATCTGGATTTTGGGAATGATTGAAATAGTAAGAACATCATATATGTCACAGAAAAGAAGAACGCCCAACAAATTCAGGGCAAGACAGAAGCCATAATGGGAGTGCAGATCTCTGAAGCCAGGAACCAAAAGACGACTCCAGTTGGAGAGAGACTCATCCAATCGACCAAGACGGCCGAGGAAGAGAGAGATAGAGTGGAGCCCCTGATTCAGGAAACAATACTATTTATTTCGTGAACCGCTTGGTATTAAACCCCTGAACCACTTGGTACTAAAACCTTGAACCACTTGATTAAAAACCTTGAACCACTTCGCATAAAAATCCCGAACCACTTGGTATAAAACCATGAACCACGTGGTATAAACCCCTGAACCACTCAATATTAAAACATGAACCACTTGGTAAAATAAGAGAATAAGAATCCAATCAATTGCAACCATTTTATTTAGCACCACCTTAATGATGAAATAACCCCACTTTAAAGATGAAAATGCAACATATTAGAACAATATCTCCTTCACTTTCTTCCAGGGCCGATAGGAATTTGTAAACAACACATTGCCGATCAAAGGCATAAGCATTTCAAGAATCCATAGCCACGTTTAATTTTGTTTGATTAATATTATTGTTGGATGATTAATCGTGCAGTGGGCGAGTTTTCCCTAAACGTGGGAGGGCTACGCCGGCGAGTTCAAAGAAAGCCGGCCTTCAGCGCCCTCAAGTCCTCGATGATGGAACGGTCGTCGTATGCGTCGGTGACGGTACGACTCCTCCGGCTGCGAGGAGTATCTGATCGAGGGGTCATTCATGAAGCGGAGCTGCAAGGTGTACGACGCAGCCACCCGGGCGGTGGTGGCGGAGATACGGCAAAAGATGGAGGCCAGCGCCAACGTGGTCCTCTAGAACAACGTCTTCCACCTTTTCGCCAGGGCCAGCTTCGACTGCGCTTTTTTGACGGCCCTGGTTCTCGTCCTCGATCAGATCTGCGGCACCGAAAAGGAGGGAGAGGTTGCCAGAAGCTAGGGTTGTACAGCAACCGCAGGACAAGAAGAGTCACCTGGGGCTGAGTTATCAGAGCACTCAGTACCAAGGAGTCACCTATTACCGACGAACTAGTCGATGGAAATATGATGCTCCCTTGAAGATGGAGAGATGGAGGAAGGAGACAATTACAACGCGTTACGGTTTTTTTCTAAGAAAAAAAGAAAGATCCTATTCAACCAATCAGAGTGCTTCTTAGTACTTCTCAATTGAACCCTCCCCTATATATATATATATATATATATATATATATATATATATATATATATATATATATATATATATATATATATATATAAATGATTATTTAAATAACAATGATTATTTATATAATCGTTGTCTTTTTAATTGCATAGACAATGGTTTCAATTGGTTATAAACAACAGTTCTGTCAGCTGTGTTATTTGAGATGTCTTCTATATCTTTGACAACAGTTCTTTATATATTCGTTTTCTTTGTAATTACAAAGAGAACAATTTCAATTGGGCATAAACACTGGCTTTGTCAATCGTATTATTTGAAATGTCCTCTATATCCTTGACAAGTGTTCTTTATATATTCGTTGTCTTTGTAATTACAAACACAACAATTTTTAATTTGACATAGACAATGGTTTTGTCAACTATATTTTTTTGAGATGTCTTCTATATGTATCACAAAAGTTCTTTATATATTCATTGTCTTTGTAATTATAAAGACAAAGGTTTCAATTGGGCATAGACAACGGTTATGTCAATCATATTCTTAGAGATGTCCTCTATATCTATTACAATGATTCTTTATATATTCGTTGTCTTTGTAATTACAAACACAACGATTTCAATTGGATATAGACAACGATTTTGTCACCGAATTTTTTGAGTTGTCTTCCATATGTATGACAACAGTTCTTTATATATTCGTTGCCTTTGCAATTACAAAGACAACGGTTATATCCAATAACCGTTGTGCGTCCCAAAAAAATCAAAATTTTGTCAAGATAGACAACATTATTTTAAAAATCGTTGTCTATAAGGCGTTGTGTAAAACCATTTTTGTACTAGTGGTTATAATGTCTGTTGTGGGTAAGAGTTATGCTACTGCTTATTTTTTGATTTTTTTGCCTTTGTTAAGAGTATACTGATGTAATGGGTACCAAGTAATATGCTTGTGTGTGTTGAATGTGGAGTACCTGAAAGTAACAACAGTACAGTGTAATTTTTATGGGGAAATTAGTACGATAGAAAAAGTTATGAGGGTTAGAGAATCGAGCCTCAAACCAATGGTTTGGGAGCTCAAGGATTTGTAGGTCACCGGATATGCCCTTCCAATCGAAGGTTAGTTTGGACTCAATTTTTTTTTAAATCAATTGGGGCTCCCAATGCTCTTCCATAAAGAATAGCATCGGTTTCAAATCGGTATTAGGACTGGTACAGTTGCAGCTGATCAAATAACATGTTAAGATCAAGTTTACCTTTTCCTTTATTACTATTGAGTGACTTGGGACTAGGTGGTGGTTTTTGGGTTTCACCCGAAGGCTTCCCGTTCGTTTGGTTATTTTTGGGTGTCGGTGGAGCCCTATTGGGACTTCCCTTCCCTTTAGTAGGTTGGGTGATTGCCATGAAAGCAAGACAATAATACTTGTTACCATAACAACCAGAGATAGCAGAAATTTTGTAGAGAGTAGCAGAAGAGAGTGAGAGAAGAAGAGATTATGCATTTAATTTGTTCATAAGAGTTCTTTTATAGTAGCATTTAGTAAGCGTAGATATGTGGGTATCCCCAATTCCAAAAAGCATCTGGATTTTAGGATTGATTGAAAGAGTAAGAACATCATACCTGTCATAGAAAAGAAGAACGCCCAACAAATTCAAGGTAGGACAGAAGCCATAATGGGAGTGCAGACCTTTGAAGCCGGGAACCAGAAGACGACTTCAGTTGGAGGGAGACTCGTCCAATCGACCAAGACGGCCGAGGAAGAGAGATATAGAGTGGAGCCCTTGATTGGAGTAATGATTAACCCTATAGAACTCCATTGAAGCGATTTGAACGAACGGTGAGACCCAAACCCTAGAAAGAGGATTTCGCTTGGTTTTCCAATCGAATTCCAGAATTTCTTCCAAATCCAGAACCAAAATCGTTTGAGATTGATTGGACAATACCGAAAGAGGTTTTCGGGAGTGTTTTGAGTCGGATTTGCAGTGTGATTTCTCTTCTTTTCAGATTGGATTTTTTATTTCGCTCTGGATGATAAAGGGTTATGGGTAAAGAGGGGCGCATGACCCCGCGCATACTCTTGTGGAGTTTTGGGTTTTCGGATTTATTGATTGATTGATATTGATATATTGATTATATATTGATATTGATAATGTTAATTTATTTTCTCTACCAATCCATTAATTATGTAGGGATTTATTTTGATTTTGATTTTGTATTCAATTCAATGTAATGATAATTATTGGATTCTCTAGGGTAAATAATTTAAATTTTTTTAGAAAGTTGGCCGTTGCATTAATTTAAACGACCCATGCTCACCTTTAATTATATATAGCATTCAAAAGAACTACCAATTTATACCATATAAATTTCTTATCAAATTATTATATAGAAATGATTATATTACCAAACGCATGAAAATAACAAATATTTATAACAACTAATTCGAGTTAAATTTGATCGAGCAAATTAATGTTGGAAAAAAATGAAGCAAATCTTAATCAAGTAGAAGTGCCCTATATGGAGAACAACTAATATATATTAAATTAACAAACGAATTTATTTTATCTTTAAAGATATGGACGTATATCAACTAATATATGGATACTGTATTAGTATTTATTTTAGTTATTAGATTTAATTAAATTTATTGACAAATGAAGGTACGTATAAAAGGTTTTAATATAAAAAGATTAATGTTTATTTTTTTGGTAATCAAAAGATTAATGTTTATTACTCCCTCTGATAATTAAGACTAATCGTTTACTATTTATGCACATATTTTTAAAATGATCAAAACTATATAAAATATTAATATTTTTTACATTTTTTTATAAATTCATACTTAATTGTAATAAGTATGAAATTATTAAAAAAAATTAATATTTTATATAGTTGAACTTCTAAAAAAGTGTACGTGAATATTAAAAAGTTAAGTTTTAATTAACGGGGAGTATAATACAATGTATTACTGTTTAGTAATAAAAGGATTAATCTTATTTAAAATCGTTTACTATTTTATTTGTATTTATACTGTACGATTTGGAAAAAATTTTTTATAAGGTAAAATTTCGGCTGGCCGAAACCTAGCCCATCGCATCTTGCTGGATGAGGTCTAACAGACTTGGATGTGTTTCAAGTGCATGCCCCCGTAAAGAGAGACAAATGTAAAGGCCGGATATATTTTATATCATTTTATTATTATTCTAAATTAGATATATATATATATATATATTATTTTATTCAATTTGTAAAAATGAGAGAAAACTCATCCTCGAGCACAAGTTTCGATTTTAAAGTCATTCCGGCACCGTTTTAATGTTTTAATTTTGGCGGATTTTAATTCTGCCTTTGAGCTTCGAAATTGAGAAATTAATTTAATTTTGATCATTTGTAAATAAAGTCGTAAAAGTTGAATGGAATTTTATTGTATTTCGTTAAAGTCGGAATAAGCGTGTTCGAGTTTCAGATTTCGAGATTTTTTTTGTGAGCGGATTATAGTCGAGTGGCGGAAATTCAAATTGATATTTTGTGGGGGTCAATTCTATTTATTCCTTTTCTCTTCTCTCTCTCTCTCTCTCGTTGCCGTCTAGCTCAGCTCTTCTCTTCTTCCCTTCTTCTTATCCTCTACAGCTCAGCAGCAAGGGCAACAACACAAAATCTCCCCTTGCTTTATCTGATTTTAGCCATGTAGATTCTCACGCCAAATGCATAACCCAATCCCCCCTTTCTGACTTCATTGATTTTCTTTCAGAATTTTGATTCCCATCTATCTCTACTTGATTTCACTTTCAAATATCAAAACCCACAAAACAATACAACCCTCTCCTCATCCCCTCTCCTTGTTCTGTTTCAGAACTGAAGCCACCTCTCTTTCCTCTTGCTTCTGCCTTTCAAACAAACCCAGGAAGCATCTCCTCTTTCCATTTATTTTCTGTAGTCTCCAAACACCAACAACCACCAACTCTTGCCGCCGAAAAGGCCAGCACGACTAAGCATCCGTTTGAGCTCCCCGGCTTTCAGAAGCAACCACTGCCTCCTCTGTTTTGAGAGTACTGAAAGCTGAGCAACAGCTGCAACTTCCTCCTCTTAGCACGAGCCCCACTACAACCCCTCCGATGCCCAGAGATGCCCGAACGCGCCTATGAGCCGCCACCGCTGCCCCGAACGCCTCCCTAGTCCTCCTTCCCTTGCTTTCGCGTGAAGAGGTCGGTAAACTCATTTTCCTTTGCTTTTCAACCTAAAATCCCGTAAAGGCCCCCCTTTATTACCCTTTTATTCTTCCTAGGCCATCGTGGGCGTCTATCCATCTCCGACGAGGCCCCATCGACTCCGATTGGCGTTTTCCGGTGATGCTTTTCGAACCTCGGTGAGGACACCTTCTCTCCCTTCTTTCTTATCCGATTCCATGTTTGTAATACTGGGTTGAGTGGCCGGAGCGAGAGTCGCCGACAGGAGCCGACCTTGAGCATAGGCCAAAGAGGTCGCCTGTAAAGGCCCAGATTTCAAATCCTAAATTTTCGGAAAAAGGAAATTAAAAATGAACTTAAAACTCGTTTAGCGGATTTCGGCCGAAATATAAAATTTGACCAATAATTTCCGTTATTTTACCTCAAAAATTCAAAATAATTATCGAACAATGATATCCTTTTTGTTTTTAAAAGTCTAATTTATTGAGAAAGCGGGATTCGGAAAAACTAACATTCGGGAACTAATTTTCGGGATTCGAAATTCGCGTATTCGGGATTTATTTCCCGGTATTGGTTACCCAATACAACACTCAATCCCTCACCATACCCTTCAAATTCATTCCCCACTCCCCGTCATTCAGCACCATCACCCATCGACATCACCATTTCCTTTCACCATCACCTGCTCCATCACCTTTCTTTCCCCAATTTCCCAGCTTCTCTTCTAATTCAACCAAGCCTACTCCCACCTTTCCAATCTCTCTCATTTCTTCCATTTCAAACTCAAGGAACCAATAACCCCCCCCCCCCCCCCCTTTTCTTTTGGCCTGATGTCGTAGCTCTTCAAGACTCAAGCCCTCATCCTTCCTCTCTCCCTTGACTCCACTGTTCTGCCAAGGACTCAGCACCTCCGCCTCCTTCTTCCACCACCATCGTAGCCTCCCGCTTCCCTATTTTTGCCGAGAGCCACACAGAAAATCCAGTCCTCATTCTTCGTCCTTCTTCCTCGACCCAGCAGCAGAGGCTTCTCCACGCCTCCACGGAGCCGCCTGCATCAGCAGCCGCCGCCGGAGATCCCTGACGAGCCCAGCCGCCGCCTCCCTTTCTTTTCTCCTTTGGTTTTCGACCTCAAATGGTAAGGGGTTCATTCCATTTCTTTCACTGTGTTTCATCTCCAAACAATCTTAAAGGTGGGATCTTAATCCCCTTTCACTCTCCCTAGGACTTCCCCGACGAGAACCCATCTCCGGTGAGTCGAATCGAAGCCCCAATGAATTTTTCGACGAAGACAAAGGCCCCGGTGAGCTTCCTTCCTTTCTCTTCCTTCCCTTCCGTCCTGTGTGGGTATGTCTCGGGAAGGTGGCCGGAGCTCCACCCTCGCCGGTGACGGCTCCCCTCCCTTTCCTCCTCTCCAGTTTCGAACGCAGCAGTTGGTGAAAGTGATGATGAACAGTAACAAAGACCGTCAAGGTCGTCAGAACCCGCCTAGACAACAAAGCTCCCTCATAAAATCCGCCTACACCCCGCCTAGACCCTTGACCCTACCCTACCGCCAAGCACACACCAAGCGTTTTTTGGAACATTGCCTGCGGGCTTTGGGGTTCGCATGCGTGCCGCCCGATTATTATGGCATGCGTGCCGTCTCTCCCATATCGGAAAGGGGGGTGGAGGTAGAAGAGGGATATACCACTTGGTATTTTGTGTTAAGGCCTTATTATTATTATACACTTGATCTTTGGAGCATGTTAGTGTGTTAATGTTCCGCCTTGCATCTAGAAGCATCTTTATTAGGCATAGCGTATGTGTGTGCTTAGGGCCGGGATGCAGAGCCAAAGTGGGCATCGATCTGATCCCGCCCACTACCAATTTTTTTAGGTATTCGTTACACTTACTACTATTTATGCTGATTTGGCTCCATCACCACGGGGTCTAACATGGCGGAAAGAGAGAGTTGAGATTCCGACTTCACCAATTTAATTACAGTTTGGATTGGAATGGTTGATCATGTTTTGACCCGGCTTTGCCGTGGCACCCCCTTGTATTATGCTTTACTTCCGTTATTTATGTGACCATTGGGTTTCCACGCTTAGACCTACGACAGGTACAGGGGACTTCCCCGGGGACTCCAACGATCCCTTCGAACTTGGGTATGAAATCCCACTTTGAAAACGTTAGTTTAGAATTTTAAACCTTCAACCTGTACTCGGGGCGCAAGATCCTAACGAGGGGTTTGATCCCTCGAAACGTAACCCGAGAATCATAATTCCGGGCCGTTACAAAGTTGGTATCAGAGCCGAGGTTTTGCAAACCGAATATGATAGGTTGAAGTGGTTTTGAAAATGGCCCAAAGTTTTCAAATGGCTTTTCAAAATGTTTTAGAAAGGGCAAAATGAATTTAATATGGCTAACTCAAATGGACTAAATATGAACTTGACTCAATAAATCCGGTAATCAAACAAAGGGAAACGACGGGGTAGTAAATGCGTTAGACCATCCCTATTGGATGTAGTTGGGAAGGGGTAGGCAAAATACTAGCTTTCTTTTACAGATGGGGTTTGAAGACTCCAAGGAGCCCGAGGGTTAGGGTAGCTTGGGCTAGGCGGTCGTGAGGTATTTGCCCCTCTGGTCAGTTGTCCCTCGAAGGACGGCATAGATCGCCTCTGTGATTATATGCATTATATCCAACTGGTCCCGAGGGCGATCCTCCTCGAAGAGAATCATATTAATCCTGTTGATTGCTTTCATGTTGAGTGCTATTGTGCTTAGGATAGAGAATTAATAACTGTGCAAACGGGATAGCGTGAGAATACTCTGTTCTTATGTCATTGGAATTCTTGTCTTGTCGGAATAGCTCTTCCATAATTCAAACCCCTGATGATTTTTGACTCTGTCAACCGTCCCACTAAAATATTTAGGCATGTTAGCAAGGGTCGAAGAGCATCTGCTCTCCCCGTTTTGAGTCATGTTTCGTACCCCACCATCTATGCTTCTATCGAGTCATGTACCGAAGGTTGGTGTCTTCCAAAGGAAATTTGGGTTGGTTGACTAATTACCTTCGGAAATCGTGTCGGATGTGAGGGTTACTTGAGTATGTTAGTGGGAGTGATGATTGATGTAGTTTCGAGTTAGGAGTGAGTTGTCTCATGGGGTCACCCCTTTGATCCTCGTAACGGTCAGCCATGTCTTCTTTCTAAAAGAGTCTAAACACGAATTCTACCCTCACCTCTCGAGAACAACATGATGTCCTTGTGTCCTACCGAGCGGGTCATACGAGTGTCCCATGGGAAACGGGGTAATGAGTCGGAGATTGTCCTTAGAGAATGTTGTCCGGTTATAATAGTAACCCTCCTAATTGCATGACTTAATGCATTAATATATTTCAGCATGACTTGTCTGATATCTTGCGTGATTGCAATTGTGATTGAGTATATGTGCCGCATTTATGCATTTCCATGATTTTTGCTCTCCCTTGAATTAGGTCCATGATAGTGTGGTCAACCTTCGTTGAATGATTAACATATGAAATAAATTCTTAGCATGCTAAGTTAATCAAATTGAACCTCGTTGACTGTGTACATGCTTAATGAGTGTTTCTAGTACCATGTAGGACGTATGCCTTCTAATCATAGGCTCTCGCATGATTGTGTGCCATCTTGTCTTGTTATGTGAACATCGTTGTATTTGATGTGATAGTTACTATGTCCATATGACCTTACCATATCCTCTAGCATGATTATTAGGGTGCATCTCAACATGCTCGTAATTGACTTTGCATTGTCTCGATCTGCTTATGTGTGTTCCTAAAATGAGTGATGAATCATACCTGTGACATCCTACAATGCCCGCTATGTCGTACATAACTCATCCTGTATATGTCTGTTGTCGGTTTGTGCATATATGATCTTAATATATATCGAGCATGATTAGTGAATGAGATGGTAGGTTGCTAGCTTGTTCCGCGGGCATGAAAAGTTGATTATATGAATATGTTATGAATGTATAGATCATTATCCCTTGAGATAGGTACATGCTAGTGTGGAATGATGTGATGATATTCGGGAGTATTATATGTTTGTGTGTCACAATTATAACCTCATAGAATACCCTAAGGACATCGTTGTAATCCTCGGGTGGGGATTCTATCTTGGTCTTGTCGTCTCTAGTCTTGGTCTATGTCTGAGTCCTTAAGAAAGTTGTGTTGTCCGCTCTTGTCTCTCCCCTATCTCTGTAACTTCTAACCCTTGCGATCCTTCGGTGTGCGCCGACACGAAAAGAAGAGTTGGGGTGTAGGAACGATGCGTTAGCTTGGGTAGAGTCGACCGAGCGGGACTTGTCATAGGTAGTAGTCAGCATGTATAGTTGAGCTTCCTAATAGGTCTTAGGTGAGGAGTGGAGTTAGCATGGCGTGATTTCGAGGAAAAGGTCCTAGCTAGAAATGTCGATAGGTAGTGGGTGCAAGTATAGGTGGCTAGTGTAGTTCTAGAGGTAGATGAGTGAGCTAGGAATGGATCGGACCAGTAGAGAATGTCTAGATAGTCTAGGAGCGAATCGTGGGTGGCGCTGAGGACAATCGGTTATGGAATGTCTAAGGACTCATAGAATTGGGGACTAGGTTCTATGTGCGGTGATTATGAATAGTTTTTTTAAAGGATGAGGTTGACGAATCGCTAATGAAGAATAGTATGAGGTTTCTTGGAAAATTATCGCTCGTGGATATTAGGTCTTTCATGTCAGGGTTGTACTCGTGATGAGTAATTAGAGATTGTTTAGATAGAATTGATAGCGCTTGGAGAGTTAGTGAGTGAAGAATTCTGGATGCACTGTTGGAGGATTGTAGCTTAGGATAGGAATTGCGGAGAATCTTTTGGCTATTGAGGTATTTTGGGATGTGAGATGAGTCTTCGAGGAAAGGTTGATAGCTAGGCAAGGATGTCGTTGAGAATTCTAGTAAGAATGTGGGCTTGAGGATGAGATAGGGAGATTCTGAGCTTGGAATTGGGAACTGGGCAAGCGTAAGGCATTGAGAGTGCTAGAGGATGATGGATTTTAGAAGATGAGGCGAAATTGCGGTACTTGGGAAAGTTCGAATTGAGAGTGCCATAGGAATTCTGTGGGATTGATGATCGATACGTAAGAGGGTTTAGGCGGTAGAGATTTCGAGGCTCGCGGAAGCGTGATCTAAGGCAATTTGGGAATATGCTGAGAAAAGGATCTAGAGTAGGGCGGCTTGAGGAGTAGTGATTGGTTCCGGTTTCGTGAGATTCGGAATGGGAATGAGTAGGTAGAATCAGTGGTTGATCTTTGAGGATAAGCGCTGGTGATGAAGGTCTTGGTGATTCGTGGGTGGGAGTAGCACTAGATGGGTTTCGGCGTTAGAATTGGTCAGGAGTGACAGGTGTGAGATGGATGGTATGAGTTGGGTTCTTAGAGGTGGATGGCTAGTGAGGGTGATTAGTGGCGCAGGAAGTGTGATCAGGTTAGTAAGGTGATTCGAGATACCTCTTTGGGAGATGATGGTCAGGCGGAGTCTTGAGAGCCTAGGAAGAGTAAGCGAGATTGTTAAGAAGCGTCTAGATTGATCGCGAGAGCGGTTCAGTAGAGGATCTGAGATTCTCTTAGAAGGTAAAAATGGGACCGATAGGGAACCCCTAGGATGAGAGTATGCTTTATAGGGAGCCTTAGTAGTTGGTCGAGTTGTTAAACTTGTTGGAATAGGGAATTGTGCGATTGAGAACTCCGAGATATGGATTTTAGATGGTTGAGTGGAAGGGTAGGACTTGAGCTTGGGATATTGAAGTAGATTGATCTTTAGATGGTTGAGTGGAAGGGCAGGCCTTGAATTGCGGATAGTTATGAGGCTAGAAAGGTTGTGTACTAAGCGGAATTCAATGGAATTTAGAAATAGTATCGGATTTGAGTTGGTAGACCTAGGTGAGGTTAGTCTTGATGTGAGAGATGAGGAGTAGTGGTCGTGTCTTGTTATGGTTGATAGATATAGGCAAATTCTCTTGAGGATGTGATCTAGTGTATGCTTTATTTGGGGCCGAGTGTTGTGCGAACTCTATGCGATAGACGATGATGATTCCTTTATGTATTGCCCTAGGCGATACTGAGTTGTTAGTACTAACACTAATTATCCCCTGAACTTGATGAAATGCTAGTGTGTTGAAGTACTGGTTTGCCTCTAATGTGATGACGCTTGATAGTTAGTGTAAGTATGATGTGCCTATCTGACTGATATGATGTGCAACTTCTATGGTATGATATGTTGAATTCTACTATGTGCGATACTATGCTAGATATGTTAGGGCATGTGACTACCTTTACATGAGCATGATCTGTTTATGAATGTGTGATACGATTGTTATGTTACACAATTGTTATATGTTATATGATGCCGTGAACCGGAATTGCTAGGATGCTAGAACTGAATTGATGAAATGTGATTCTAACTTGGAACATAGGAAGAAAATATGGGATTAGCCCTTAGAGATGGATGATTCCACCTCATGAGATTGAAACGTGTTTGACTAACATCGGTTTAAGGGATTTTGAATAATGTTTAAAAATGACTAACTTGGATTTTGAGAAATTGAACGTGATCGAGTACTTCAATGATCTTGAGACTAATCCTTTTCAAACTAAGGAACCCTTATTGAAATTTTCTGACCGACCTTGCATTATGACACCCTACGATGTGGATACAAGCATTTTATAGGGGCCCTTATAGATTGCTTGCTATGACCTAGTGGTGATGCTATAATGCTTTTCGAGCTATGATATAATCGAGAAGTCGGGGTAAGGATGTGGTAAGGGCCCATATCACACTCTCGCTACGATCTATCGGGAATATTATGATCATGATGATGATGATGCTATGAGAACCTCATAGGGGCACCTATGAGGCACTTACGGGATCAATGGAATGGTCCTTGGACTCACCTACATCCAACTTTATCCCCTACATTGTTTTGGCTTTAGTCTCGGGGACGAGACTTGTTTTTAGAGGTGGATGATGTAAAGGCCCGGATTTCAAATCCTAAATTTTCGGAAAAAGGAAATTAAAAATGAACTTAAACTGAATTTAAAACTCGTTTAGCGGATTTCGGCCGAAATATAAAATTTGACCAATAATATCCGTCGTTTTACCTCGAAAATTGAAAATAATTATCGAACAATGATATCCTTTTCGTTTTTAAAAATCTAATTTATTGAGAAAGCGGGATTCGGGAAAACTAACATTTGGGAACTAATTTTCGGGATTCGAAATTTGCGTATTCGGGATTTATTTCCAGCTATTGGTTACCCAATACAACACTCAATCCCTCACCATACCCTTCAAATTCATTCCCCACTCCCCGTCATTCAGCACCATCACCCATCGACATCACCATTTCCTTTCACCATCACCTGCTCCATCACCTTTCCTTCCCCAATTTCCCAGCTTCTCTTCCAATTCAACCAAGCCTACTCCCACCTTTCCAATCTCTCTCATTTCTTCCATTTCAAACTCAAGGAACCAATAACCCCCCCCCCCCCCTTTTTCTTTTGGCCTGATGCCATAGCTCTTCAAGACTCAAGCCCTCCTCCTTCCTCTCTCCCTTGACTCCATTGTTCTGCCAAGGACTCAACACCTCCGCCTCTTTCTTCCACCACCATCGTAGCCTCCCGCTTCCTTGTTTTTGCCGAGAGCCACACAGAAAATCCAGTCCTCATTCTTCATCCTTCTTCCTCGACCCAGCAGCAGAGGCTTCTTCACGCCTCCACAGAGCCGCCAGCATCAGCAGCCGCCGCCGGAGATCCCCGGGGAGCCCAGCCGTCGCCTCCCTTTCTTCCCTCCTTCGATTTTCGACCTCAAATTGTAAGGGGTTCATTCCATTTCTTTAACTGCGTTTCATCTCCAAACCAGGTTAAAGGTGGGATCTTAATCCCCTTTCACTCTCCCTAGGACTTCCCCGACGAGAACCCATCTCCGGTGAGTCGAATCGAAGCCCCAACGAATTTTCCGGTGAAGACAAAGGCCCCGGTGAGCTTCCTTCCTTCCGTCCTATGTGGGTATGTCTCGGGAAGGTGGCCGGAGCTCCGCCCTCGCCGGTGAGCAGCTCCCGTCCCTTTCCTTCCCTCCATTTTTGAACGCAGCAGTTGGTGAAATTGATTATGAACAGTAACTTGGTCCGATTTCTATTTTATTTAAAAGGGGTCCGGTTCAGCTTAATCGGTTCGGTTTTGTTTTGTTTTTAATTGGTTTGGTTCAGCTTTTGAAAGGGGATTTTGGTTTTGGGATATATAAATTACTTACGTAATTAATCAATGTTATTTAAGGATTTAAATGATAAATATTATTTCGCGAGATTTTATAAAGGGGTTGATTTTGTTTAAGAAAAAAAATATGGTCGGGATTTTAAGCTTTGAAAATATCTTATAAAGGTATTTAATAAATGGAATTTGAAATATCATGTAATATTATTGGGACTTAAAATATATTATTGATTTAAAAAGAATTTAGAAATAATTTCAAGGTTGGAAGGTGATTTAATAAACTAATTGAAAAAGGAATTTTGCGAGTGTCTTCCAAGGTCGGAAATTCTAACTAGTTGTTTCGAATTTAGAAATGGTTTGGAGGTAACTTGGGAATCCGATTTGTTCAATGACTGACTAGCATGATGTTATGATATGTGTGACTGATAGCATGACTTGCAGTGATTTATTGTGCAAGGTTAAATGTTAGATAATTATGATTAGGATATGTAATTATATGCTAAGTAAGAATATGAGATGATATCATGCCAATTGGTTGAGTATGAATTGGAATTGTCTTAAGCTGATGAGTTGGTGAATTATATTGAATATGGTATAAGAAGTTGAGACGATGAAAATGATGATGTGATGATTATTGTGTTAAGTCATGAAGTTGTGTGTGTGATAAATTTTATGCTTTGTGTGCCTTAGAGATAGACTCATTCATGTGCTTATACTTGTTAGGTGACCATCTGTGACGTATTGGATTGCATATTGCCTGATTGATTGCCTTTTTGCTGTTCTGCGGTACCAGGTAAGTCTCTTCGGAGCTTACTCAGATTGAAATAGAGAAATTCCCTACTTTAGGTGCATGATATACTAGGCGCTTGCATTCATATTCAGCATGTCATCTAGTACCATGTTAGATTGTATTGACCGTTGAGCATTCTACTTCTTTATTCGTATGTAAACAGAACGACCGTTATTTGTGAACTAACTAGAGTCTTTGCTAGGGTTATAGGACGACCCAGTCCCATCGGGCCCCGTCCTGAGTCAATCGAGTAATGGAACTTCCTTTATTTATATTATGAGCTGCCTGCGGGCTTTGGGGTTGGCATGCGTGCCGCCCAATTATTATGGCATGCGTGCCGTCTCTGCCCTATCGGAAAGAGGGGTGGAGGTAGGAGAGGGATATACCAATTGGTATTTTGTGCTAAGGCCTTATTATTATTATGCACTTGATCTTAGGAGCATGTTAGTGTGTTAATGTTCCGCCGTGCATCTAGAAGCATCTTTATTAGGCATAGCGTATGTGTGTGCTTAGGGCCGGGATGCAGAGCCAAAGTGGGCATCGATCTGATCCCGCCCACTACCAATTTTTTTAGATATCCGTTATGCTTACTACTATTGATGCTGATTTGGCTCCATGACCGCGGGGTCTAACATGGCGGAAAGAGAGAGTTGAGATTCCGACTTCACCAATTTAATTACAGTTTGGATTTGAATGGTTGATCATGTTTTGACCAGGCTTTGCCGTGGCACCCCCTTATATTATGCTTTACTTCCGTTATTTGTGTGACCATTGAGTTTCCACGCTTAGACCTACGACAGGTACAAGGGACTTCCCCGGGGACTCCAACGATCCCTTCGAACTTGGGTATGAAATCCCACTTTAAAAACGTTAGTTTAGAATTTCAAACCTTCAACCTGTACTCGGGGCGCAAGATCCTAACGAGGGGTTTCATCCCTCGAAATTTAACCCGAGAATCATAATCTCGGGCCGTTACACCGCCGCCTCGAGCCCCCGATCCAGGAAGGGCCCCATAAAAAAATGTATAATGTATATAATTAAGATAATATGTATATCAATATTTTTGTATGTATAAGTAAAAAAAAAACTATTAATGTTGGGATATTAACAAAACACGTACTTTGTTACATAACTTGATAACTTATTTAATCTTCAATCTAAGAATAAATGACGGATATATCCCAAGATAACCTTATCTTGATTTCAATTCTTACAAGTAACAAGGTGGTTTTTTAGTAAAAAAGATTTTATTTGTATGGCCAATTTTGATATTGTTACTTGTTAAGTTTAACTTTAATTACAATCGAAAAACAAAGACATTGTTAAAAAAATGTTTTTCGAACTTTATTTATCACTAGCAAAGTCTTTGATCTATATAAACTCTTAATTTAGAAGAGTTTAGGATGATTTATCAAGCTTAGAGAAATTTTAGGAGTCTCGACCAATCTTTTTTTTTTGCCATTTTTCTTTAATTTTCTTTAATTCTATTTTTTTTCTTTTTTCTTTAATTCTCTTTTTCTTTAATTTTACTATCTATATATATCTATATAAACTCTTAATTCAGAAGAGTTTAGGATGATTTGTCAAGCTTAGAGAAATTTTAGGAGTCTCAACCAATCTTTTTTTTTTGCCAATTTTCTTTAATTCTATTTTTTTTCTTTTATCTTTAATTCTCTTTTTCTTTAATTTTACTAACTATCTATATATATCTATATAAACTCTTAATTCAGAAGAGTGTAGGATGATTTGTCAAGCTTAGAGGAATTTTAGGAGTCTCGACCAATCTTTTTTTTTTGCCAATTTTCTTTAATTTTCTTTAATTCTATTTTTTTCTTTTTCCTTTAATTCTCTTTTTCTTTAATTTTACTAACTATTGTGCTTAATTCAAAACATTGATCTTAGCCTAAATTATAATTTTAGTAGTTTTTTTCTATAAAAAAACAATCTATATCTATATAAACTCTTAATTTAGAAGAATTTAAGATGATGTGTCAAGCTTAGAGGAATTTTAGGAGTCTCGACCAATCATTTTTTTTTCCATTTTTCTTTGATTTTCTATAATTATTTTTTTTCTTCTTTTTTCCTTTAATTCTCTTTTTTCTTTAATTTTACTAACTATCTATATAATCTATATAAACTCTTAATTTAGAAGAGTTTAGGATGATGTGTCAAGCTTAGAGGAATTTTAGGAGTCTCGACCAATTTTTTTTTTTGCCATTTTTCTTTGATTTTCTTTAATTCTATTTTTTTTCTTCTTTTTTCTTTAATTCTCTTTTTCTTTAATTTTGATAACTATCTATATATCTATATAACTCTTAATTTAGAAGAGTTTAGGATGATGTGTCATGCTTAGAGAAATGTTAGGAGTCTCGACCAATCTTTTTTTTTTTTGCCATTTTTCTTTGATTTTCTTTAATTATATTTATTTTTTCTTCTTTTTCCTTTAATTATTTTTTTCTTTAATTTTACTAACTATTGGGCTTAATTCAAAACATTGATCTTAGCCTAAATTATAATTTCAATAGTTTTTTTTCTCTAAAAAAACAAGCTATATCCATATAAACTCTTAATTTAGAAGAGTTTAGGATGATGTGTCAAGCTTAGAGGAATTTTATGAGTCTCGACCAATCATTTTTTTGTCAATTTTTCTTTGATTTTCTTTAATTCTATTTTTTTCTTCTTTTTCCTTTAATTCTCTTTTTTCTTTAATTTTACTAAGCATTGAGCTTAATTCAAAACATTGATATTCGCCTAAATTATAATTTTAGTAGTTTTTTTCTGTAAAAAAACATATATAAACTCTTAATTTAGAAGAGTTTAGGATGATGTGTCAAGCTTAGAGGAATTTTAGGAGTCTCGACCAATCTTTTTTTTTTTTTGCCATTTTTCTTTGATTTCCTTTAATTCTATTTTTTTTTCTTCTTTTTCCTTTAATTCTCTTTTTCTTTAATTTTACTAACTATCTATATAAACTCTTAATTTAGAAGAGTTTAGGATGATGTGTCAAGCTTAGAGGATTGTTAGGAGTCTCGACCAATCTTTTTTTTTCCATTTTTCTTTGATTTTCTTTAATTCTAATTTTTTTTCTTCTTTTTCCTTTAATTCTCTTTTTCTTTAATTTTACTAACTATTGGGCTTAATTGAAAACATTGATCTTAGCCTAAATTATAATTTCAATAGTTTTTTTTCTCTAAAAAAAATCTATATCTATATTTATATAAACTCTTAATTTAGAAGAGTTTAGTATGATGTGTCAAGCTTAGAGGAATTTTAGGAGTCTCGACCAATCAATTTTTTTGCCCTTTTTCTTTGATTTTCTTTAATTCTATTTTTTTCTTCTTTTTCCTTTAATTCTCTTTTTTCTTTAATTTTACTAACTATTAAGCTTAATTCAAAACATTGATCTTAACTTAAATTATAATTTTAGTAGTTTTTTTCTCTAAAAAAACAATGGGATTAATTCAAAACATAAAATTAATAATAAGAAAACATAAAATTAATATTAGTAATCTATATCTATATATATCTATATATACTACTTCAATCATTTTTTCTCCCCATGAGTTTAATTCAAAATATTTAATTATCTGAACTTTTACAATTATGTTATAATATTAATTTAATATATTAGTATGATTTTATTTATAAAAAAATTGCGCCATGGCGCGGGGATCATACTAGTTCTTTTTATACTACTAATAGGGAAATCTATTAACCTCAAGTAAATAAATATAATGGCATAGAATCATTGCTTTGAATCGTGTATTAAATTAAGTTTAAATTTTATATTTTAAAATAATGTATTTTAAAATATAATTTGTCAGTAAATTTGTAGTAAAGGGCCCTGTTTTTTTTTCCGCCTATAGCCCTAAAAACATCAGGGTCGGTCCTGCCTTCCCTCTTTCTTTTCCTTCCGTTCGAATGCAGTGGAATTTTGGGGGAGATGAACAGTAGAAACGGGTTCGGTTTTGTTTCTTTTAAATTTAGACCGGTTTAGCCTTCTTTTTTTCCCACACCCGTTCGGTTCATTCTTTTAAAAAGAGAAAGGGGTTAGGCTAATCTTGCATCCGAGATTGAATTCGGGTCTCCTTCTTCCTTCTTTGGGCCGGGTATTTGGAAAGAGGCTTGGGCCTAATTATTTGTTATATAAATTGGGATTAATGGAAAAGGGTTTTAAGACTTGCTTCAAGTATTAAATAGATGTGAAATAAGTTTTAAATATTATGTTTATAAATGTTAAAATAAATGGAGTAGTATATATTATTACTATTTAGTACATGATTTTGGAAATGGTAAAGTAAATTGGTATTGTTGTTATATAAATGTGGGATACTAGGATGAATTTATTTTTGGTGAATTCTTATATTTTAAACATTATTTGGAGTATGTTATTAGATGTTGTTATAAATGGGATTTTAAAATAAAATGCCGGAATTATTTCTGTAAGATGATTTGGAGAGATTGGTTTTAACGTTAAATGTTTAATGTCGGGATTGGGCCAAGTACGATTTTAAAAGAATGGTGATTTTCTGTGTTGCCTTAACTTGAGATTTAAGAATTTGGAAAACTTCGGAAAATGATTTATCTGATTTAACTCGTTGAATCCTGCATGAGAATTTTGTGAATTTTGAATAAGATATGAAATGTTATATGATGATGCAAGATGAGATGATGGATGAGATATTATATGTTGAGATGAGATGAACATGAAATGATATGTTATATTTGATGAGATAAGATGGAATGATCTGAAATGGTATATGTGAAGTTTTGTATGATAGTTAGGGGTGCCTTCTGTGATTTAGATAGACTTATGCATATGTGATATATTTGTTAGGTGATTTGTGATCTGTTGGACATTGCTTGCTATTGATGTTGATTGCTTGGATTCTGCGCACCTCCAGTTAAGTATCCTACGGGACTTACTCAATAACCTGGACTTCTTGCCTGATGTGTCATATAGTGTGTAGGTGTTGCATATGCATAAAAGCATGGCAAGTAGTACCATGCTTAGGATTTGCACCTATGAATGAGCATCCCTATTTTTTATGCGTTTGAAAAGAGAACGACTGTTATCTGTGGGTCTTTAGAGTCATTGCTAGGGTCATTGGGGCATTCTTGTTTCATATCGTTTCGGTTCCAGTCGAGTCTTATATACGATCTAGTTGCGACGGTGACCGAGCGTCCTACCTGGGCTGCTTCGGGGTGAGGTACGAACAGATAGGTTGCGGCCCCGACCGAGCGTCCTACCTGGGCTGCTTCGGAGCGAGGTACGGACATATATGCCCCGGAGTGGGCACATATCAAGGGATATGTCACTTGGAACTCTTTGGGCACCTTTACTGTTTATCCGCACTTATATTTATATCCTGATAAGCATGCTTGTGTGATTTAAATCTTGTACGATATTAGATCATTCTTTATTTAGGTATAGACATGTTATATGGCCTCAGCGCAGTCAGAGGACCTGCAGGCGATTACAGGGCCCGCCTTCATGGATAGTGTGTTAGGTATTTTTCCTTTCTTGCTCATTCTCTAACGGGAAGTCTGTTGGCGAAATCGACGAACCTGGCTAATTCACTAACTTGGGTAAATGGTAAATCGCCCACTTATGATTTGGTTTTGACCTGGCTCTGTCATGGCACTCTGTACCTTAATTTCATTTCTGCTTTATTTCATGAAAATAATTTCACGACTTGGCCTTTAGGATAGGTTAAGGGTACCCAACGGCCTTACGATGATTTTAGGGTTATAAATCCCTTTTTCTTACTAATCTTAAAAAGCGGTTTGAAACCTCGACCCGTACCTGGATTGCAAGATCCGCGCGAGGGGTTTAATCTCTCGAAATGTAACCCAGGAATCATAATTTCGGACCTTTACAAAATTGGTATCAGTGCTGAGGTTTTACAATTCGGGTACGAAAGGGTTGAGTGTATGTTTTGAAAACGCCCACGAGTTTCAAGGAATTTTGAAAAGGATTTAAAGGGGCAAAATGAAATTAATATGCCTAACTCAATTGGACTAAGTATGAACTTGGCTTATTATACGAGATGGAAACCAACTAAAGAGGGACCGAGTAGGTAAAAAGGCGTTAGACCATCCCTATTGGATGTAGTTGGGAATGGGTAGGAAAATATTAGCTTGTTCTTTACAGATGGGTCTGGAAGATTCCAAGGAGATCATTATAAGTGTCATTGACTGGTTCTATGCTGAGTGCTTGATATGCTAAAGATCTGATTGGTATGCCTAACAATTAAATGTGTATTGACTGATCCGTGCAGACGGGGTAGTGGGAGTACCCTTATTTGTATGTGGTCAAGCCAAGCTTGTGTGGAACAACCCTTCCACTATGTAAACCCCTTTCGGTTCTATCGAATCTTTCTCCCTTATGTCTGTAACGGCCCAGAATTATGATTTCCGGGTTACGTTTCAAGGGATGAAAACCCTTGTTCGGATCTTGCAATCCAGGTATGGGTCGAGGTTTAGAACTCATTTTAAGATTAGTGGAAATAGGGATTTCAAACCCTAAAACCTCGAAGGGCCGTTGGGTACCCTTAACCTGTCCTAAGACTATGTCGCGGGATCTATTTCAAACGGAAGTAAAGCAGAAGCAAAGTAGAGATACAAGAGCCACGGCAGAGCCGGGTCAAAATCAAATCATGAGTGGGTAATTACCATTTTACTAAGTTAGGATATTAACCAGATTCTTCGTTTTGCCAAAAGGAAACCCCGTCATATAGACATCGAGCACTCAAAGTCTGTAGAAAATACCTTAAAAAAAAGAACGGGGAAAGGAGTCAGATCGAGCCACTCATGCAGGACCGGCAGTCCTCGCTGAGGCCACATAGTATGTGCTATACCTAACAAAGATGCTCTAATGCAGTACAAAAGTCAAACACACTAGCATGCTCCTAGTTATAATAATGTGTACAAAATGCTGTAAAGGGCCCAAGACAATGCCAAGTGGCATATCCCTCTCCTACCTCCACCCCCTTCCGATAGGGCGGAGACTGGCCAGCTCGTGAATGCATTCCATCATAATCGGGCGGCACGCATGCCTAACCCGCTCCACAATAAAGCCCGCAGGCATCTCATAATATAAGGAAGTTCATGACTCGATTGACTCAGGGTACCCGATGAGGCTGGGCTACCCTATGACCCTAGCAAAGACTCTAGGACTATCATATATAACAGCCGTTCTGTTTCAAACGGATAAAGTAAGCAGATGCTCATTCAATAAGTGCAACCTAAACAGGATACTACATGGCATGCTTTTTTGCATATGCAACACCTAACATAAAATGCAACAACAGGCATGAATGTCCAACCTGAGTATGCCCCCTAGGGAACTTACCTGAAGATGCAGAACAGCAAGATAACACAAGCAAGGGCCCAAATGCAAGTCCAAAGAAATCCAAAAGCAATACACACCTATCATCAAGCCACTTCCATAAGCTACCGAACCAACATTCAGACACACAAAACCCAAGTTTTCAACATACTCAAAACCAACCGATAGTAAAACCGTTTTCCAAAACACTTCCTATATGATCAACATCAACCAAAATCATTTCATTTCCAATCAAACCCATCGATAAATCTTACCAACAATATTTCCAAACTCATTTCCCTAAGTTTTCCAAACTCTTAAATATCAAGTTAAGTCAACTCATATTCAAAATAATTTCTCAAATCATACTTGGCCAAATCAAGAGGAAGTCACAAATTTTCTAAGTCAACCCAAAATCTATTTATAAAACAGTATCCTTTAAATCAACTTATTATTATTATTTTATCAATAACTCTGACAAGGTTAGAGTTTTTATTAAGAAAATCCACATTAATCAATAAACCCAATCTTCCAAGAATCAAATCCAAGTATTTTTTTTTTTTAATCTCGCAACTTATAAGGTCGGGGAAATTTCAAAAATGCATAATACTCGTATCATAAACCATTTATCTAATATTTACATAACTTACATAAGTCTTAAAACCTGATATCCATTAAATACATTTTCCACCAAATTTAGGCCCAAGCCGAAAGGCCCAAAACCCTACTCATTAAAATCGGATCCAATAAGTCCCAAACTCACCTCTTTTTTAAAATAACATGGGAACCGGTTTTCATTAAAATAAATGGGTGAACCGAACCAATTAAAATAAAATCAGAAAACCAACCGACCACTGTTCACTTCCTTCCCCAAATTACTGATTTCAATCGGCAAGGGAAAGAGGGAAAGGGAAAGGGGGGGGGGGGGTGGCTCGCCGGCGGCCTGCTCTCCGACCACCCTTCCGACCTTATGAATACGAAAAAACAGACAAAGAAAGGATAACGAGAGATAGATTCTCACCAAGCCTTTCGAAGTCGCCGGAAAACGCCGTCGGGGCTCGATTGGTGCTCGGTTTGGCTCGTCGGAGGCGGGATTCAACGATTCTAGGCCTAGGACAGAAGGAAAAGGTGTAAAGGTGGGGCTTTATAGGATTTCGAAGCAAAGAAAGAGGAAGGAATGCCCTACCGAACCTTATGCGCGAAACAGGGGGAAAGGAGGTCCACGGCGGCTCCTGGGCGACGCTAGAGTGTCGCTGGAAGGGGCTCGGGCCTTCTGTGGAGCAGAGATAGGGAGGTGGCGTCGCGGTGGGATAGAGGAAGGAGAAGGAGGGTGGCTATTAAGGTTCTGAAGGAGATATGTTCTCCTTCCTCTATCCCACCGCGACGCCACCTCCCTATCTTTGCTCCACCGAAGGCCCGAGCCCCTTCCACCCGACGTCCAGCGACACTCTAGCATCGCCCAGGAGCCACCAGCGTCGCCTAGGAGCCGCCGTGGACCTCCTTTCCCCCTGCTTCCAAAATCATTCAATCATCATTCTCAACTCAATATGAAACATAAGCCAATCAACTCATCAACTCATAACATCATTAGCCATCTTTCACATGGCAAAACTCAACATCAACCATGATAATCTCAACCAATTGACATCTTAATAACATAACATGTTTTCTCATAACATAAATCATATCATCCTTTCAAGACACGCCAAAACCAACAACAAAACCTCAACATCACATCACAAGTAGTAGAGTATATCTATATCATATTGAAGGCATCACGAGTGCATAATCAAAGTCTCATAACTTATCACGCAAGCACACATGTCCAGAAATCAACGGGTTAGATGTTATGGGGTTAGTACGTCAGTACGCATCAAATCTCACAATCGCATATCGATATCGCAACACAAGTAGAACATACTCATCACGTTAATATATCAACACAACCGGGTCATGCTATTAAGGTTCTGAAAAGGGTAGATCAGCAGTATATAAATCATCAAAATGTCAATATGGCCCAAAGGACATCACCTTAACTTGTCACAAAACCATATAACGACCACTTAGAAGTCATGCACCATTATCTCATATATATGAGTCATGTCCATACTTCAAGTCATATTCATCATTTACAAAATCAATAATCATGCTAGTCAACCATATAATACATCATCATGTCAGCAGATACAAATGAATAAAATAATCAAGAAAATCCTCACATCATACCAATCAAAAATAAAACACAATCCCCACTCGCCCATCTCCACTCTCAAGCCAAGACTAATCCTCTTCTAGACTCGCCAACATCAACTCGGACAAAATTTCCCCCAAAGAAATCTCAATTTATTTCGATACTCCAATCTCACCCCTCATTCCATCAAGCACTACCACACACCATCCACCTCTAAGAACCCAACTCTTATCTCTAACTTCACACCTGAGCACCCTCTCATACTATGTCCTCAATACTCTCAAAAGCCATTCCCCATACTTCTCATACTACTCAAGACATCACAAGCATCCTACCCTGCCAACATTTCTCTCTCGTGATTTGCCTAATAAACCATCGGTCATCCTAATCGCTCAAATTCTTTCACCACTCTCCAACCACACCACCAAATGATCTCACCCGCAGGTTTAAAGGAGAAACAATCATGGAATCATCATACATAAGATCTACATCAGGTCAACCAGCATTTATAAATATAGCATTATGGGTTCATAATCAATTATTGCAACTATGTCAACAAGTCTCAATTTACCATCATGCTCAATCATTATTACAAATCATCATATATGCACATAATCAAGTCAAGATAGCAAGTTGCATCATAACCTCAGAAGATAAACAATTCAGGTTTCCAGCATTTGCAGTTCATACTTTTATAGGTACAGTAATTTAGATCATGCTTAGTAACTCAGAGTATCAACATATCAAGGCATCATGGTTCATGGCACATTAGAACTATAAGGCGTAAAATCATACCATCATAGACAACAGACAATCAGGCAACAATCATTACCAAGTCAGCACATCAACACGTAAATTTCATCGTCAGGTTAGTGCAATATTGTCACCAACAAATTCTGAAGAATTAGCGATTCGAACAAAGGACACTCTCGCTTGCAAGTCATATCGCACTCAGTAATCGCATTCCTCGATTCCTGCTTGTCCCGCCGACATCATCGATCCCGAGGCTCGTGGGTTATGGGCCCACGCTTTTGTTGCGCTGCTCTATCACTATCTAACTTCCCATTCCCTCTTCCATGCGGTGGCTCATTCAATGTATCGCGTATGACTCCAAGTTAGCAAAGATAGGAGAGTGACAAGTGCGGACAACCCAATGTTCCTTTCGGAACCAAACATAGACCAAGGCTAAGAACGAAAAGACTAAAGACAAGACTTAGACCCGGGAATAGCAACGATGCCCTTATGAAAGTCTATTGGATTATAATTGCGACAAGTAACACAAATTCATCATGGAGCATATCAATTACAATAACCCACACTAACATGTACCTATCTCAAGGAGAACAACATGCGTATTCATTCCAAAAGACACAATCAACTTCTACATTAATGCATGTGAGACGAGCTAACAATTTATTATTCCATGAAAGCAGAGATGCCTACTAATTTCAAGCAAATTATGCGAAGCCAGTAATGGTCATGCGGGGTTTACCGAGGATGGCAAGTATCATGTATATGAAAAATGAACGAGCATGGTATACACGTCAACAAATGAGGTCGAACATAGCATGGCGAGGTACATCATAAAATCAAACTAAACGTTATTCGAGGATACAAAATAGCAGAATGACAATTATCACATCTAATAACAAGGATCATATAATAGGTTGAGAATGACGTGTAATCATATGACGAGATACATTTAAAAGCGTAAGTAATACATTATAATAGCGATACATGATAAGGCATGATCATAGTCAAGAATCATTTAAAGGAGTTCATCATAATGTCCATTAAAATAAAAGGGATCGCCACAGAGTAACAAATAGAACATTACGACGATAGATCATAATCATGCTAGGAATGAACTGTCGTAGGGCACATAAATCGGTACAATAGTCATCAATCGTAGAACAAGTACAACACGTGATCATTTGACGGGTCATATTGGAAATCATAAGCCCTACAGGATACTACTGGCACATATCGAACATGAGCACAATCAAGGTAATTTGACTAGATTCATCCTAACATTCATGTGTTATGCATATGTAAAATCATGGTATAGCGTGGTGTGTGATCATGCGAGGTGCCAAGTCTTACATTCCTGCAAGTGCGAGATGATAACACAAAGTAATAGGGAAGCACTACCGAGAGGTAACATGTAAGCATGCTAGGATAAACCATCACAAGAAGCAAGTCGCTCATCGAATTCAACATCAGTCTAATCATGAGTAAAACACCTAGGATGATATGAAAGAGGAGAATCACACTATCAGGGACCTTGCTCAAGAGAGAATCATCAACAACGCAGGCAAGATACAAGTTCACACAAGTCACAACCGAGGATCCTACATGATGCTAAGAGCTCAATATAACGTACGATACATGCATGCAACTAATCATGATGATGCATAAGAAATCACTCAATCATATTCCACGATATAGAAGCATGAGAAAAGTTAAGCGATGCATAATACGAGTCCAAGTAATGGGCAATACGATTAGAATACGGGGCATGAGTGCAGATCAACACTTAACATGACAAAATATGCATTCATTAAAGCTCAATTATACCACATATTCTCCATCATACGCATGTAATCATACAACAATATTAACTTGCAGAATCATCAATAATAGTCAATTGACGAATAAACATAGATGGGCGTGTTATAGATTCTTGTCTTAAATGAGCAATAAGTGTTGACACGTCAGCATCCAGCATGCTAAGGCAATCATCTATAAGCATTCATATAAAGGGGAGTTGATCACACTATCATAAACCTAATCAAAGAGGAAATAACGATCATATAGGTTCACATTATATGGTTCATCCTTCCAATCAATCATACGATCAATAGGCCAAGTAAACATGCTATAACAACATACAATCATGATAGGAGGCAAGACACAACACGAGACTCAAGCAATATAATCAATCACATATGTAATAGCAGGAGCAGTCTGTACTAATGGTCATTCGCAAAGTATATGCAGGAGGCTATAAAATCATGTCATGCAATTCAGAGAGAGTCACCATTACAACCAGACAGAGATCCCTAAGGGCAACCATTGACCTTTCCCAACCGACTCATCACCCCTCTTTCCCGTGGGACTCTGGTACGACTCTTCATGGCAAGAAGACACTGGTTGATCATCATAAGAATAAGGAAAGACAACCCTAGAAACACCTTACTTCTGACTCAAAGTGACATCAAGAACTTCCAACACTCACTCAGACAACCTTAATATCCGACCATGATTCCCGATACAATGTGTTTACCGCCCCAATCCCCGTGGAAGACTCTGACATCCGGGAGAAAGGCTCGATAGAACCGTCAAGAGGTTAACATGGCGGAAAGGGCTGTTCCACACAAGCTGAGTTTGACAATGTAGAAATAAAGGCACTCCCGCTATCCCGTTTTCTCAGGTAAGTCAATGCACATTTCATAGTTAAGGCATCCAAATCAAATCTCTAGCATAGCAAGCATTCGGCACAGAATTCGTTAATAACATTCATAATGATCTCCTTGGAGTCTCTCAACCCATCTATAAAGAACAAGCTGATATTTCCCCTACCCATTCCCAACTACATCCAATAGGGATGGTCTAACGTCTTTCTACCCACTCGATCCCCTCTTTAGTCGGTTTTCCACTTTTATGACAAGTCAAGTTCATTACTTAGTCCAATTTTTGGTTAGGCATCTTAAGTTCATTTTGCCTTTTAAAACACTTCAGAATCCTTTGAAATTCATGGGCAGTTTTCCAAAACATACACTCGACCCTTGTGTACCCGAATTGCACAACCTCAGCTCTGATACCATCTTTGTAACGGCCCAGAATTATGATTTCCGGGTTACGTTTCAAGGGATGAAAACCCTTGTTCGGATCTTGCAATCCAGGTACGGGTCGAGGTTTCAAACTCATTTTAAGATTAGTGGAAATAGGGATTTCAAACCCTAAAAACATCGAAGGGTCTTTGGGTACCCTTAACCTGTCCTAAGACTATGTCGTGGAATCTATTTTAAACGGAAGTAAAGCAGAAGCAAAGTAGAGATACAAGAGCCACGGCAGAGCCGGGTCAAAATCAAATCATGAGTGGGTAATTACCATTTTACTAAGTTAGGATATTAACCAGATTCTTCGTTTCGCCAAAAGAAAACCCTCAAAGTCTGTAGAAAATACCTTAAAAAAAAGAACGGGGAAAGGAGTCAAATCGAGCCACTCATGCGGGACCGGCAGTCCTCGCTGAGGCCACATAGTATGTGATATACCTAATAAAGATGCTCTAATGCAGTACAGAAATCAAACACACTAGCATGCTCCTAGTTATAATAATGTGTACAAAATGCTGTAAAGGGCCCAAGACAATCCCAAGTGGCATATCCCTCTCCTACCTCCACCCCCTTCCGATAGGGCGGAGACTGGCCAGCTCGTGAATGCATTCAATCATAATCGGGCGGCACGCATGCCTAACCCGCTCCACAATAAAGCCCGCAGGCATATCATAATATAAGGAAGTTCATGACTCGATTGACTCAGGGTACCCGATGAGGCTAGGCTACCCTATGACCCTAGCAAAGACCCTAGGACTATCATAGATAACAGCCGTTCTGTTTCAAACGCATAAAGTAAGCAGATGCTCATTCAATAAGTGCAACCTAAATAGGATACTACATGGCATGCTTTTATGCATATGCAACACCTAACATAAAATGCAACAACAGGCATGAATGTCCAACCTGAGTATGCCCCCTTGGGAACTTACCTGAAGATGCAGAACAGCAAGATAACACAAGCAAGGGCCCAAATGCAAGTCCAAAGCAATCCAAAAGCAATACACACCTATCATCAAGACACTTCAATAAGCTACCGAACCAACATTCAGACACACAAAACCCATGTTTTCAACATACTCAAAACCAACCGATAGTAAAACCGTTTTCCAAAACACTTCCGATATGATCAACATCAACCAAAATCATTTCATTTCCAATCAAACTGTTGGACGGTTTTTAGTCGCGTTAACCGTATCAAAATAATTTCGAACCTACCTAACTAATAGTGTGGTAAGCACGAGTCGATCCCATAGAGAATCAAGTTATTCCTAAGTTAAGTTTATTTACCAATTAGTATGAAACGGGGGGTTTTGGGGTGATTTCAATAATAAAGAACATAAAATAAATTATAAACAAATTAATGGAGATAACAGTTAATAAAATAGTTTCATCTACAAATATCCACTTTATTTGGATGAATTGATATTGTAACTTCCTCTTGTCCTTTTAGGTTTCATATGAATGCCCTTGTCCCGACCTAATATAGTTATTAGTCCAACCAGTCCTAGAAACCCTTATCAATCGAACAGTCCCTAAAGAAGGATTTAACCCAATTGATAGCTTTAAGTTCAGAGATTAACCAAGGTATTTGCAGTCCCTAAAGAGAGATTTAACAACACATCCAACTTCCTACTCATTCAATTAGTTCAACCAGCCCTAAAGGAACAAGTTTGCCACTTAGGTTAAGGTTCACAACCAGGAATCTACAAAACCTTAGCAATTGAATTAACTCTAACTAGTTGCGCGGGCTAGATAGAATAAAACAATAGACAATCAAGAACAAAGAAGTTGAAACAATCAATATAGGAAATAAGGAACAAGATTCAGAAACTCACAATTAATCCAAAGAAAGCTTCAAATTGTAGACGAAACGGGAGAGTTTAGGTCTCCATAAAAATAAAACAAAAGACAATTAGGTTTTTAGGAAACAAAACCAGTCGGCCGATCACAACTCACGTTCGGCCTCTGTATTCGTACTTCCGTATGAATGTAAATATATAGTGTTTCTATCCTAATCTATCCATCTAATATTCTAATATATCCTAATTTAAACATATAATATTAATAATATTAATATAGCTAATTTATATATCTAAACTATAATATTAATCGATCGGCAGAACTCTAGTGCTCCAAGCTGTGTGGCTCCTTCCGACTTCTATACGTATGAATAAGTCAGTCCCAATATCGATTCAAGCCGGCCACCTTGCTTCCAATTTGCGAAATAATCCCATAAATTATGATCGATCTCCGAATTCATACGATCCAGCCCAAAAATACCTGAAATATATAAAAACACTAGTGTAGACTCCGAAAACCAAATAATATAAATTAAACTATAAAATATGTAAAAATGATCTAAACTAATATGCAATTCCACACTAAAAACATGACTAAAATATACTCTATCAAACTACCCCATGCTTAGACTTTTGCTTGTCCTCAAGCAATGAAAAACAAATATAGAATTGATCATCCCACAAATAAGATTTTCATGCTATAATTTAGAAAAGCAACATCACGTAGTAGGAGTCATGAATAAGAGAACAAATATCCTAGCAAATATATGAGTGATCCAATAGTAAAGGCAAATTTTAATCCAACCTCACCGGGATAATGTGTTTCACTCAAGCTCTCATGTGTTTAGGCTTTAAAGTTCAACTCTCAACTCAATTCAAAATGCTCTATTCACCGTGAAAGTCATTACTTGCAAACAACATCATGAGGACTTTTATAGGGTTGTAATGGGGCTTTGGTAGGAACATAAGGTATGAGAAATATTTAGGCTTGTGGTGCAAAAAATCCGGGAAAAAGGAACAACATTCAACCAAAACAACACCAAAACTTCCATACTTCGTAAACCATTCCAATAACATAAACTCCAATACACATTAATAAGCTCTTCGATTTTAATAGCCATACACATGCATTTTTTTTTTATTATGATGACTTCTTTTCTTTTATGCTTACTTTTGCCCCTAGGTGAATTTTATCCTCCCTAGGTCCAAGCTTACTAGACTTTTACTCCTAAGTGAATTTTATCCTCCTTAGGCCCCTAGTAATAAGTCATCTCTATTATGCAAGAAGGGTTACCTTATTTTGGCTATGCCTCTCGCAATGCACAATCATACATACATCATCTCCACTCAAAGCAACTCCAACATAAAGATTTTTCACCATTTCTCCTCATAATTCCCGGATAGGGCCAGACTAATCATTGGCTATGATATATTTTTGTGGAGCTATCAAAAAGAATAGGCTTTAAGGTTCAGATTGGCTTCAAGCAAAGGATAATATGTAAGGTAGATAGGGTATAATATGGCTAAAGAAAACATGCCTCAATCATTTGAAATTCACAAGCAACAAACATGTGCAATACGGTAGTGAAAAATAAGCATATGAAGAGTATACTCACACGATAGAAGCAAAAGGGAAATAATTATGAATAGTCCCTATAAGGCCAAAATCAAACTCACAAGGGTTACATTTTTGCTAGATTTCAATTAAACCTCAACTATGAACCATACTTGCTCAATTATATTCTCAAATCATGCTCCAAAAATCATTTTCAAGCAATTCAATCAATTTATGGGATTTATGCATTTGAGATCATAAAAATGAATTAGAGGACAAACTAAACTAAGGGTATCGTTAATAACACCTAAATGCAATGAAAAAAAAAACATATATATAAAGACGGAGCTACGCTTGAATTCCCCACCCCATGCTTAAAATCTTACTTTGTCCTCAAAGTAAAGAAAATGAATAAAAGAGTAAGGGGAAACTCACTAAGTCATCAGGCATTCGAGACAAATCATTCAGCTTAAGACCATAAAATTCAGCACTTCTCATAGATATAGGACCGCCCTGGGTGTTCAGCAGAAACTTTCAGCAACTCTTGGATGTAATTGCCAGTCGTGAACCTTCTTGGAGTTGGACAAATATAGGGCTATCCTCTTTGCAAAACGCCTAACCATTGCACAAAACAAAAAGAATGCACCACAAACAAACACATTCCAACCACCAAGAAAAATATACCATCCAAGAATGAAGAACAACAAAGACCATTCAAACCAAAAAAAAAAATCAGCCCCTACAAGTCATGCTCAATCACTTTTATCAATTTTAAAACATGGAATTCAAGTGATTTCAGGGAGCAATCAATAGGCAGAAGATCACAAGTGAACTATAATCAAAATTTCTTGGTCAAGCAGAGAGCATCAAACAATTCAGCAGCCATCGCTTCTAATAAGTGAAAACTTTTACAAACCAAAATCAGGAACTAAAGTGATAAGTTTAGCATGAAAATTTAGTCAAGTTCCACTTCTAATTAAATCCAAACAGGAATTCACCCAAACCACAACAATCTAACTCGAGCAGAATCAATCGACCACTCAATCAGTTCAACATCAATTAAGCACAAAATCAGTCTAGAAAAGCCCAAAATCGAAATTCATCAATAACTAGCTCAGGAAGAAAATAAGATATGAGCAATTTCAACAAAATCAATTCATCATCCTCTAGCATAAATCACGAGAATCTCAATAAAAGGGTGAAAAGGATGACATACCTGCTGCACTTACTCGAGTGAAATCACGGTCTGGAAATTCAGAGTCGCTTGATGAAGGTGAATCAAAGGCAATTGAAGGAAGCAGGGGCGACTAGCAATAGAAATTCCGAGAGGGACCGGTACTGGGGCAATGCTGGCGATCGGGTAGAGCATTGTCGGTAGCGGATTAGGAAGCGTTGGCTTAGGGTTCAGCGAAGATCCCGGTGAGGAGGGGAGCGGGTCGGGAAAGCTGTTGGGTAGGAGGGCGAGAAAAGGGAAGATCTGGTGGAGGGTGCGGTAGTGGCGGCCGGTGGCGAGAGGCTAGGGTGCCGACTGCGAGGCGGGAACACCGGCATCGGAGGAGAAGGGCGGCGGCGAGATCGGATGGCGGCCTGGAAGAGAAGAGAGAAGGGAAGTGGAGGCGAGGGCTGGAAGTCTGGTGGTCCTCCAATGGTGGGTAGCGAAAGAGTGCGTGAGACTAGTGAGAGGCAGAGGCAGAGTGCGGGGGCGGTGCTCAGCAGGTTTGAGACGGCCGGAGTCGGTAGAGAGAAAAGAGACGAAGAAGGACCGAGGAAGACGGGAACAGGTTTTTCTTTTTTCTTTTTTCTTTTCTTTTTTTTTTACCAAAAAATCCTAACTAAAATAGAAAATAAAATAACAGTAAAATAAAATTTTAAAAATAACAATAAAAATTATTCCGTTCTAAAAGTAAAAAAAAAAAATTTTTTTTTTTTAAAAAAACATACCTTGTTTTGACTAAGATCAATTCAGACATCGTTAAAGCCCTCAACAACTTATCAAATATACGAGCATGGCTCTCTGCAGATGATATGTAATACCACCAATTCAGTTCCATTGGTGACTTCTCAAAATATGCGCTCCTCTTTTTCCATCTCTTAGCTCTTTGTCCGTTTGCACCCTCATCAAATTCAAACAACAGAATCCTCTTTGTCAAATTTTCCTCATCTTGCTCATCTATCCAATCTCCTAAGATCTCCTCGTCAAGAGAGATGATAGCGTAGTCGTCACTAACCACCACCTCCGTTTGTCTAGGAAATATCTCTGAAATAATTGGAATTGTAATTTGTTGAGCCACTTGGATCCGCCTCATCTCATTATTGAAATCAGTTTGGATCATTATAAGTTGGGACTCCATTGCAGCAAAGTACTCTTCCATACGGGGCAACATGGACGATTCTTGTGATGATTGTGGAGCCAGACATGGAGGCTCTAGTTGTCCGATTTGGAGCTCTAATTGTGCAATCTCATGTATGATATCCATCTCACGAGAAAGTTGAGTTTTGCACAAATGATGTACTTCCATAATCTTTTCAATTGGAACCCTAAACACCGGACAATCTTTAAATATATGATTAGAAACTCCACAAAAATCACAAAATAAACCATGAGTCATCTTTAAAGGGTACCACCTATACACACGAACACAAACAGTTAGTAGCACGGGTGTTATGAACCGTAAGATAGGCTCACAACAAAGTTAATTATATACAATAATTGGCAAACACACAAAACAAAGAAATAAACTTTGATTCCCCGGCAACGGCGCCAGTTTGTTGGACGGTTTTTAGTCGCGTTAACCGTATCAAAATAATTTCGAACCTACCTAACTAATAGCGTGGTAAGCACGAGTCGATCCCACAGAGAATCAAGTTATTCCTAAGTTAAGTTTATTTACCAATTAGTATGAAACGGGGGGTTTTGGGGTGATTTGAATAATAAAGAACATAAAATAAATTATAAACAAATTAATGGAGATAACAGTTAATAAAATAGTTTCATCTACAAATATCCACTTTATTTGGTTGAATTGATATTGTAACTTCCTCTTGTCCTTTTAGGTTTCATATGAATGCCCTTGTCCCGACCTAATATAGTTATTAGTCCAACCAGTCCTAGAAACCCTTATCAATCGAACAGTCCCTAAAGAAGGATTTAACCCAATTGATAGCTTTAAGTTCAGAGATTAACCAAGGTATTTGCAGTCCCTAAAGAGGGATTTAACAACACATCCAACTTCCTACTCATTAAATTAGTTCAACCAGCCCTAAAGGAACAAGTTTGCCACTTGGGTTAAGGTTCACAACCAGGAATCTACAAAACCTTAGCAATTGAATTAACTCTAACTAGTTGCGCGGGCTAGATAGAATAAAACAATAGACAATCAAGCACAAAGAAGTTGAAACATTCAATATAGGAAATAAGGAACAAGATTCAGAAACTCACAATTAATCCAAAGAAAGCTTCAAATTGTAGACGAAACGGGAGAGTTTAGGTCTCCATAAAAATAAAACAAAAGACAATTAGGTTTTTAGGAAACAAAACCAGTCGGCCGATCACAACTCACGTTCGGCCTCTGTATTCGTACTTCCGTATGAATGTAAATATATAGTGTTTCTATCCTAATCTATCCATCTAATATTCTAATATATCCTAATTTAAACATATAATATTAATAATATTAATATAGCTAATTTATATATCTAAACTATAATATTAATCGATCGGCAGAACTCTAGTGCTCCAAGCTGTGTGGCTCCTTCCGACTTCTATACGTATGAATAAGTCAGTCCCAATATCGATTCAAGCCGGCCACCTTGCTTCCAATTTGCGAAATAATCCCATAAATTATGATCGATCTCCGAATTCATACGATCCAGCCAAAAAATACCTGAAATATATAAAAACACTAGTGTAGACTCCGAAAACCAAATAATATAAATTAAACTATAAAATATGTAAAAATGATCTAAACTAATATGCAATTCCACACTAAAAACATGACTAAAATATACTCTATCACAAACCCATCGATAAATCTTACCAACAATATTTCCAAACTCATTTCCCTAAGTTTTCCAATCTCTTAAATATCAAGTTAAGTCAACTCATATTCAAAATAATTTCTCAAATCATACTTGGCCAAATCAAGAGGAAGTAACAAATTTTCTAAGTCAACCCAAAATCTATTTATAAAACATTATCCTTTAAATCCACTTATTATTATTATTTTATCAATAACTCTGACAAGGTTAGAGTTTTTATTAAGAAAATCCACATTAATCAATAAACCCAATCTTCCAAGAATCAAATCCAAGTATTATTTTTTTTTTTTAATCTCACAACTTATAAGGTCGGGGAAATTTCAAAAATGCATAATACTCGTAACATAAACCATTTATCAAATATTTACATAACTTACATAAGTCTTAAAGCCTGATATCCATTAAATACATTTTCCACCAAATTTAGGCCCAAGCCGAAAGGCCCAAAACCCTACTCATTAAAATTGGATCCAATAAGTCCCAAACTCACCTCTTTTTTAAAATAACATGGGAACCGGTTTTCATTAAAATAAATGGGTGAACCGAACCAATTGAAATAAAATCAGAAAACCAACCGACCACTGTTCACTTCCTTCCCCAAATTACTGATTTCAATCGGCAAGGGAAAGAGGGAAAGGGAAAGGGGGGTGGCTCGCCGGCGGCATTCTCTCCGACCACCCTTCCGACCTTATGAATACGAAAAAACAGACAAAGAAAGGATAACGAGAGATAGATTCTCACCAAGCCTTTCGAACTCGCCGGAAAACGCCGTCGGGGCTCGATTGGTGCTCGGTTTGGCTCGTCGGAGGCGGGATTCAACGATTCTAGGCCTAGGACAGAAGGAAAAGGTGTAAAGGTGGGTCTTTACAGGATTTCGAAGCAAAGAAAGAGGAAGGAGTGCCCTACCGAACCTTATGCGCGAAACAGGGGGAAAGGAGGTCCACGGCGGCTCCTAGGCGACGCTGGTGGCTCCTGGGCGACGCTAGAGTGTCGCTGGACGTCGAGTGGAAGGGGCTCGGGCCTTCGGTGGAGCAGAGATAGGGAGGTGGCATCGCGGTGGGATAGAGGAAGGAGAAGGAGGGTGGCGCCTCGGCTGTTCGGTGGCGGCAAACGGCGAACAAGGAAGTGCTCCTGGGCTAATCGAAGAGAAAGAAGGGTGGTGGGTTATTGTGCTCGGATTCAAGGAAGGGGAAGAATGGAAGATGGAGCTGCGTCGGAAATTTGAGGTTGGAGGTGTTGTGTGGTGAAAGGAGATGGTCTCCAATTTGTGCAATCAAAAGAAAGAGTGGGAAGGTCTCCTGATTTCACAGCAAACGGTCCCTGCAAGTTTGATTTGAAATAGGGCAAGGGATCAGATTTGGCGTGGCTGTGTTGTCCTGCTGCTTCACTAGATCAGATAGGAGTCTCAGAATTGGCGTGGGAGACAAAGCCAAAGGAGGCAAAGAGATGTGGTAGACGGGAAGAGAGGGAGGGTGAGTGTTTGTCTATGAATGGAAAAAAAAAAAAAACAAGCTGCACAGCTTTCGGATACGAGAAGAAGCAAAGCAACAAGTGGTCCCAATATAATATTTCAACTATCCAAGAAAATATCTCGAAACCCGATCTCTCGTCCTTATCCCGAGTCAAAATGGATTTTAAATTTTCAAATCGAATGAAATAATGTAATCCGAACATTATTTTCCAATTTTCGGTATATAAAAGCATAGTATAACATATTTTAAATTTCCAATTAAATAATGCCGGAACTCGTTTTGAAATATTTAGAATAAAATCAATAGCTCAAGGGCGGAAATTCCAAACCTCCCAAATCTTAGAAATCGGAATGATTATGAATCACTATTTTAATAATTTAATATTCTAAAATTTCCCGGTCTTTACAATGTCAGTGTCTTTCAGGAGGAATCGGGTTGGTATACACATTTTGTCAGAAGTCATGTATGGATTTGAAGGTTGTCTGAGTGAGTATTGGAAGGTGGTTTTTGATGGCATTTTGAGTCAAAACTAAGGTGTTCTCGGGATGTCTTTCTTGATTCATATGATGATCAACCAGTGTTTTCTTGCCATAAAGAGTCGTACCAAAATCCCACGAGAAAGAGGGGTGATGAGTCAGTTGGGGAAAGTCAATGGTTGCCCTTAGGGATTTCTATCTCCCGCATGTACCTTGCAAATGATCAGTAGTAAAAAGCAACTCATGTTATGCCTTGCCTTCTGTCATGATTGTATTGTTAAGCTCGTATTGTGGTTAATTACATTGCTTAGGTTCGTGTTGTGCCTTGTTTTCTATCATGATTATATGTTGTAATAGCATGTCTACTTGGCCTGTTGTATTGATCGTATGATTGATTGGAAGCATGAACCACATGATATGAACCTATATGATTGTCGTTTTCTCCTGGATTAGGTCCATGATAGTGCGATCAACACTTCTTTATATGAATGCATGTTTACCCTAGTATGTGTTGATTTGTACTTATGCCCCCGTATTCTAATCATATTACCCATTACTTAGACCTGTGTTATACATCGTTAAACTTTTCTCATGCTTCTATATTGTTGGAATGTGATTTAGTGATTTCTTATGCATCGTCGTGATAAGTTGCAAACATGTATCGTACGTCATGTTGAGCCTTCAGCATCATGTAGGATCCTTAGTTGTGACTTGTGCGAAATTGTATCTTGCCTACATTATTGCGGATTTTCTCTTGAGCTAGGTCTCTGATAATGTGATTCTTCCCCTTTACTATCATCTCAGATTGTTTTACTCATCCTCATTAGATTGACGTTGTATTCGATGAACGATTTGCTTTCCGTGCTGGTTTATCCTAGCATGTTTACATGTTACCGCTCAGTAGTGTTTCCCCATTTTCTCTATGATATCATCTTGTGCTTGTATGAACATATGACTTGGCACCTCGCATGATCACACACCACGCTATACCATGATTTCACATACGTAGGACGCATGAACGCTAGAATGAACTTAGTCAAGTTATCTTGATTGTGTCCATGTTCGATATGTACTAGTAGTGTCTTGTAGGGATTATGATTTCCAATATGACTCGCTAAATGATCACGTGTTGTACTTGTTCTATGATGTGATATCTATCGTACCATATATGTGCTCTATGATGGTTCGTTCCTAGCATAATTATAATATATCACCCATGATGTCCTTCGTGTTACTTTTGATGATGCCTCGTGCTTCGTGAATATTATGATGAACTCCTTTTAATGACTCATGTCTATCACACCATGTATCATTAGTATCATGTAGGACCTGTGCTTTCTAAATGCATCTCGTCGTATAATTACATGCCATTCTCGACCTATTGTACAATCATTGTGTCACATGTGATAGTTACCATACTGCTCTTATGTGTTCTCGTATGAGCTTAATCTGATTTATAAGATATACCTCGTTGTGCTATAATTGACCTCATGTTGTGAGCCTAATTCTCCATATTTTATACTATCTTTTATATCAATTTCCACATACATTTCATACATTTGGGTTAGAATAGTACAGATTCTATGTATTTTATGCTTAATTGCCAAATTATGGAATCTACACTAGTGTCTGTTTAATTTCGTAGAAATCGAGGCATTTTACAACAATTCAGAGAAATGGAGGAAAAGCTCGAAGTCCACTACAAGAAGTCCAAAGTCAAGGAGTAGCAGAACCGGGACAAATCGAGCTGGAAACGAGGACAAAAGCACTCGACACAAGAGGTCGATATCGACCACTCTGGTCGATATCGAGTGAAGAAAACTGAGTCGAGATACCAAGAATCGACCAGAAAATGGGAGCGGAAAGCGAGAGGTCGATATCGACCACTCTGGTCGATATCGAGTGAAACTTGGTCGATTTTCCTCCTGGAGCCCAATATCGAGTGTCAGAATCCGAATCCGAGAAGATAGGTCAATATCAACTATATTGGGTCAATATCGACCAGTACACAGAGGCCGATTGCGAGTGGTTTCGGGTCCGAATGCTGAGCTGGCTTTCTTCCACATTAAGCAAGAGATATTCTATCAACTCAAGAAGAGATTTATTAAGAAAAGAAGGATCTATCCACACTAATCCTAGTTTCCTTTTAGATATAATTGTTTTATTTCCAAATTTAATTTTTAAGTATTTAGATAGATAAATTTAGATGTTTCTTTCCTAGATTAGCTAGGGAACGAAGCCTATAAATAAATCCTTAGGGACTGAGTTTTATTCATTCAATTCTAGTTCCAATTACATATATATATATATATATATATATATATATATATATATATATATATATATATATATATATATATATATATATATATATATATATAGAGAGAGAGAGAGAGAGAGAGAGCTTGTGGCGAGGAGCAGCAAGAGAGTTGAGAGACGATTTAGCTTCGATTGGTTGTAAGTTTTCTTTGATTTTATTTAATGCAATTTATTTCCCTTTTATTATTAATGTCTTTCTTGATGATGAAGAGCGAGTAGTCACCCAACTTCTAGGGTCAGGGTGAGCCTGGCGGTAGCCATGTGAGGTGATGCGGTAAAGGTACAATCTTTTGATGCAATTTCGTCTTCTATCCCTATGAGCATGATTCTTTTGCGAAAGTTGAAGGTGATCCTTGGTTGTGTTATTGAAGCGAAAGTGATCTTAATGCAACTTGGATTAATTATGTGAAAAAGGGTTAGTAACAATTAGGGTACATGCGAAAGCCTCTATCTTCCTATTTGTTAATAACGAAAGTTATTTGATGAAAAGCATGATCTTTTATGCCTTTATGTGTTATTTTACATGGTTATCATTGTGGTGTTGAAATCCTGATTTTGGAAGTATTTTAGTTTATTGAGTAATTTCATAAATTTCGAGTTCTGTCTGCGAAAAGTTGCGATTTAAAGTTTCCGTTTCAAGTCGATATCGAGTAGGTAGGTCGATATCGACCGGTCTGAGTTTTCTGTTTTGTTTTGCTTGTTTCTGCGTTTTACAGTTCCTGTCGAAGTAGTGGTCGATATCGAGTGGTAAGGTCGATATCGAGCGCGCTTCTAGTCGATTTTCTGCTGAGTTCCGGAACTGAAAAGACGGGCGCTGACACGCTTCCTCGTGGATCGATCCTGGCTGCCTTCTACTACAACGGGAGGAATTCTTGTATTTTATTTATATTTCATACTTGACCATCCTCCTGCAACAACAAAATTGGCGCCGTTATTGGGGAAGCAATCAATCGTGCCCTTTTTAGTTCTTTTTCTTTTCTTTATATTTGTTTTTTTGCTTTTTAGTTTCTTTTTACTTGTTTCTTTTTGCTTTTGTTTTTCAGGTGCATGCGAAGAACGGATCGCACACCCAATTCTCGAGCCCGAATGTTTCTTCCATCTTCAGCAAAGGCTTAGGAGGAGACTTATGGCGACTCCACCCAACGACAATTTGGGCCATCTCACACCAACACAGGAGCTTGAGCAACTCCGCCTACGAATAGAGGAGTTCACCACCTGAGAAGCAGAACACGCCCGACGAGAGGCGGAATATGCTCAGAATCAGCAACGGTGGGAAGTGAGGGTGGATCGCGAGATCAACGCAAGAAGGGAACTTGAGGAGCGGATAAGGCATGTCCCGGACAACGCAAAGGAATATCTGCATCCTACTCTGGAAGTTCTAGAATCACCGATCGTTCTTCCCGCTATTCATTTTGAAATTCGTCCTTCTTTTATTACTGAAATTAGGAGGAGTCAATATAGGGGAAGAATCAATGAATGTCCTTTGGAGTATGTTACTACTTTTCTAGATTTATGTGAAGCAATTGCAGATGGTGCTAATCTAGAATATCTAAAACTAAAGGCTTTTCGTTGGTCCCTTGTAGGAATAGCACAATAGTGGCCGGAAGGATTGCCTTCATAGTCAATTCGCACCTGGAATGAACTACATGACCTATTCCTCAACAAGTTCTTTCCTCTTGCAAAGACAGCTGCTCTCAGACAACAGATCACGGCTTTCAGACAAAAGCCAGGGGAAACACTTGCACGGGTCTTGCAGTGCTACAAGAGGCTTCTGAAATCGTGTCCTACGCATGGACAGCCGTCCTACGTCATCCAGGAGATCATCTTCAATTGCATGGATGCGCCCACTAAGGATAGGATCAACAACTACACTGCTTATGGGTATCTCTAATACACTCCACGCCGTGCTTGGGAGGTGTTTGAGACGGTGGCCAACTACGACAACACATATGGGACTTCTGCGGCCTCTTCTGATGAAAGGTATGAAAGGCCTTCCCCATCTATGCCGTTATATGTGCCAGCCAAAGAAGTTGATCCAGACGTCAGGGACTAGTTCCACAGTGATCAGGTACGCCGTCTCACCAAGTAGGTTAAGTTTCTGTCTAAAGATAAGCCTTGCTTGGAATGTGGGTCTGTGAGGCACAACACTACTGCGTGCCCACATGTCGATCAAGTACATCAAGGAGAGACCCACGAAGAGGTAAGGTATGCGGGGGGACACTACTCAGGGCCACATTAGAACCAGAACTGGAGCTATTATCGCTAGCCCCAACATCAAAACCCCCCTCCCTACAGAGCTCCTGGTCACCTTGATAGAGAAGGTAAGAAAGATGACATGCAGACCATTCTTGAGGAGATGCAGAGGAATCATTCAGACACCAAGCAGTCTATCAATTCCATCTACACTCAAAAGCATGGTGTAAATTCTAGGCTTGGAGAAATCGTTATCTGGAGGAAATCGATTGACACACAGATTGGCCAGTAGCAACATCTGTCCCCAAACAATCAGGTACGCTCCTTAGAACCTCTGAACCTAACCCTAAGGGTAAATCTACAGGACAGGTGGCCGCCATGAATCTAAGGAGTGAGCGACAGATGCAAACGCCTGAGCAAACGACGGAGGAGAAGGGCACTTGAGACCAGTCGATATCAACCAACCCAGTCGATATTGACCAGTCCCTAGTCAATATCAACCCTCCACTGGTCGAAATCGACCCAAATCGTCCATAGAGGCCGAGGCCAGCAAGTCAACTCGATATCGACAAGACACAGGTCGATATCGACCAGGCACTAGTCGATTTCGACCCTCTCCACTCGACATCAGTACCTCCGGCAAAGAAAAAGCTGCCTTAATTTCCCGATGAAATCTCCAAAGGATCCAGCAGAGAAGAAGTTTTAGCGTTTCATCAAGATGCTTCAAAGGCTCAACGTCACGATACCCTTCACAAAAGCTCTTAATGAGATGCCATCCTATGTCAAGTTCCTCAAGGAGATTCTGAGCAAAAAATGGTCAATGGCTGAGATCGCAGAGGAGTGCAGCCAAATGGACGTTCTTGAGAAAAGGCCAGATCATGGTAAGTTTGCTATAACCATTGGATTTGGTCAATACAAATTTAATGCTTTGTGTGACTTGGGAGCCAGTGTGAGTATAATGCCTTTATCAATCTGGTCCAAGATTAAGATAGGTGCCTTAGAGCCTGTGGATGCAAAATTATACATGGCAAACAACACGGTGGTCATCCCAACAGGCATGGTGGACAATGTACTGGTGCAAGTAGGTAAGTTCTTTATCCCTACTGATTTCTTAGTTATTGATATGGCGGATGACCCTACTTGTCCAATCATTCTAGGAAGGCCCTTCTTAGCGACGGTGGTTGCCAACATAAGCGTAAGGAAGGGAGTGCTCACTTTCAACATCATCGATGAGGTAATTGAGTATTCCTTTAATAAAACTGAAAGACATACAGGTCGCATGGAAGAGGTCATGTCCATATAAGCCAGGTACATCACTTGCGGGGAGCCTAAGGTAAGAAACATGACCCTTGAGGAGCTGGAAAAGAGGTATATGGAAGCCCAGGTGGAGGAGATCATGGCCATCCTGAATGAAGAAGTAGAGAATCCACTCGACATAGACCAAGGTAAGTCGATATGGACTAACTATTTTTTGGATGCTTTGCTAGGTCTTAAGTATGGGGTCAGAATCGACCAATAAAAATCGACTGCGCCACAGAACCGGTCGATATCGACCACTCCAGGTCGAAATCGACCCCTCCATATCGAGTCGACTCCACCAGAAATCGAGCCAGCCAGTATCGAGCAGCAAAGCTCCATATCGACCACCTCTGGTCGATATCAACCAAACTATATCGAGCAGTCTTCCTCTGAATCGACTCCGTCTCCACCAGAGCAGCAAAACTCGATATCGACTGATACTAGTCGATATCGACCAGACCCGCAGAAGGCCCCCAAATCCGAATCTGCAAAGGTAAGCCAAGGTATGGATCTTTCTTCTCCCATTTCAATTAAAAATCAATCTATACATGGGAGAGGTTTGCCTTGGTATGTGCGCTTATGCAGGGTTTCCAATGATGAGCCCAATAAATATGAAGATGGAGACAAGGTCTATGTTTCCAAATCGAATGATCATTGGTTCCCTAACAAATTCAAGAAGAAGAAGATGAGGCCCTTCACGGTGAATAAAATGCATTCAGGATGATTGCATTTGATGGACAATAATGGAGTCATGTTTGAAGCCCAAGCTACATGGGCCTTGCAAATGCCACCTTCAGCTTAATGAAGAAAGTCGGCCTAACAACTATAAAGTCTAGAGCTTGTAAATAGACATTTAATTTTTGGGATTTTTGAACATTGTTGCTTATGTTTTTGGTTTTGGACATTATTTTCTATTGTGGGTATTTCTCTTCTCATTTTTGCAGGAATAAAGAAAGAAGCAGTAACTCGATTTTGAGTCATCTAGGTCGATATCGACTATGGCCCTCGAAATGGACCAGTCCCACAGCAGCATTTGTACTCGATTCTTATGTCTAGCACGTCCGTCTAGTGAGTCTCTTTCTTTACCCTTATTTTTTATATAGTGAGGACACTGTAATGTTTAAGTATGGGGTGGAGGAAGGGCTTACTTTGTTCATATTTGATTTAGTTGACCATATGTGTGCATATTTTAAGTTTATTTCTTGAATTGCTTAGACATAGCTACTTTGGATTTCATATTTTATTTATGTTCTTATATGTTTGTTTTCCAAAGTTTGAAAAATCACCCCCATTGAAAAAATTTGATTAGTGTCATGGAAGTTATATTGAACTCGACGATGGAAAATTGGATTCATTAGAGATATAGCATGAAATTGCCTAGTAAAAGGAAGTCACAATGAAGTGCATAATTTTATTGAAAACCATGAAATGAGGTAAATATTGATATTGCTTTTGACATGTTGCAAGATGAGAGGATGGAGGACTTTATATTTCCATATAATGCTCATATTGTTATATCCTAGCCTTTACCTATGCATATGCATCACAAAAGCCATATTGAGCCTTATTTCATATTTTGCTCCACATGACCTAAATATTACCCATTCTTTACCTTATTTCCTATCCGGGGAATATGTTGAAAATGAAAGTACATTATGGAGATTATTATATGGTATTTGTGTTGTTATCATTATTGGAGTCTGGCAGGAAATTGAGAAAATATATGAAAAATTTAATGAGTGAAAGAAAATCCAATCACCTCAGAAGATAAAGGTAGATCGACCCTGCCTGCGTTGAGATAATAGTTCCGTAGGATGGGACACCAAGGTGAGGAGTCCAAAGCACTAAGTATCTGGGGCCATTCATGACATCCATGTTTGCAACTCGCGAGAAGGCAGTGTTGAGGTTAGAGAGGTAAAAGCATAATATTGAAAAAAGCAATGAGCGAATGAGCGAAAGGTGAAGAATCAACGAAAGAAGGAATATGGTATGAATGTTTGGAAATACTCCATTTCCCCGGATTATTAGCACCACATTGCCAAAAATTGCCTACCATTAGCTTTTTGCCAATATACTCCTTATTGAGCTTAAATTAAAGTCATCTTGATTATTAATGCTTTGTCACGTATGAATTGTTTTTGCATAACCCTCCTTTTGTGAGTAGATGTCGCGTTTATTTGCACATGCATCGATTGTGACAGAAGTACCTTTTCGAGGATCGTAATTGATTGCAGGGACATATGAGAATGAATCTAAGATGTTGAGAGTTTTGAATTCTTTCCCTGTATGACCATTTAATGTGTTGCTTGAGGAGAAGCAAGCTTAAGTATGGGGTGTTTGTTGTGAGCCTAATTCGCCATATTTTATACTATCTTTATATCGATTTCTGCATACATTTCATAAATTTGGGTTTGAATAGTACATATTCTATGTAGTTTATGCTTAGTTGCCAAATTATGGAATCTACACTAGTGTCTGTTTAATTTCGCTGAAATGGAGGCATTTTACAGCAATTCAGAGAAATGGACGAAAAGCTTGAAGCCAAATACAGAAAGTCCAAGTTCAAGGAGTAGCGGAACCAGGACAAATCGAGCTGGAAACGAGGACAAAAGCACTCGACACAAGAGGTCGATATCGACCACTCTAGTCGATATCGAGTGAAAAAACCCGAGTCGAGATACCAGAAATCGACCAAAAATGGGAGCGGAAAGTGAGAGGTCGATATCGACCACTCTGGTCGATATCGAGTAAAACCTGGTCGATTTTCCTCTTGAAGCCCAATATCGAGTGTCAGAATCCGAATCCGAGAAGATAGGTCAATATCGACCATATTGGGTCGATATCGACCAGTACACAGAGGCCGATTTCGAGCGGTTTCGGGTCCGAATGCTGAGCAGACTTTCTTGCACATTAAGAAAGAGATATTCTATCAACTCAAGAGGAGATTTATCAAGAGAAGAAGGATATATCCACACTAATCCTAGTTTCCTTTTAGATATAATTGTTTTATTTCCAAATTTAATCTTTAAGTATTTCGATAGAAAAATTTAGATATAGATAGATGTTTCTTTCCTAGATTATCTAGGGAACGAAGCCAATAAATAAAGCCTTAGGAGCTGAGTTTTGTTCATTCAATTCTAGTTCCAATTACATATATATATATATATATATATATATATATATATATATATATATATATATATATATATATATATATATATACAGAGAGAGAGAGAGAGAGAGAGAGAGCTTGTGGCGAGGAGGAGGAAAAGAGTTGAGAGAGGATTTGGCTTCGATTGGTTGTAAGTTTTCTTTGATTTTATTTAATGCAATTTATTTCCCTTTTATTATTAATGTCTTTCTTGATGATAAAGAGCGAGTAGTCACCCAACTTCTAGGGTCGGGGTGACCCCGACGGTAGCCATATGAGGTGATGCGGTAAAGGTACAATCTTTTGATGCAATTTCGTCTTTTATCCCTACGAGCATGATTCTTTTGCGAAATTTGAAGGTGATCCTTATTTGTGTTATTGAAGCGAAAGTGATTTTAATGCAACTTGGATTAATTATGTGAAAAAGGGTTAGTAATAATTAGGGTTTATGCGAAAGCCTCTATCTTCTTATTTGTTAATAACGAAAGTTATTTGATGAAAAACATGATCTTTTATGCCTTTATGTGTTATTATACATAGTTATCGTTGTGGTGTTGAAACCCTGATCTTGGAAGTATTTTATTTTATTGATTTATTTCATAAATTTCGAGTTCTTTCTGCAAAAAAGTTACGATTTTAAATTTCTGTTTCAAGTCGATATCCAGTAGGTAGGTCGATATTGACCGGTTTGAGTATTCTATTATGTTTTGCTTGTTTCTGCGTTTTACATTTTCTATCAACGTAGTGGTCGATATCGAGTGGTAAGGTCGATATCGAGCGCTCTTTTGGTCGATTTTCTGCTGAAATCTGGAACTGAAAAGGCGGGCGCTGATATGCTTCCTCGTGGATCGATCCTGACTGCCTTATACTACAATGGGAGGACGTCTTGTATTTATTTGCTGAGACAGGGAGTCAGTTTCCTTTATATTTTATTTATATTTCATACTTGACCATCCTCCTGCAACAACACCTCACTTGTTGATGGGTACATCATGCCCGTGTATTGTTCATATATGTGCTAATTACTATGTTTATCCCGCATATCTTGTTTAAAGTGCTAAGCATATCCGCATTTGTGGAACAATATACTGCTAGCTCATCTCACATGCATCAAAGTAGGACTCGATTGTGTCTTTGATATGAATATGAACGTTTCTCCTCTTGAGATAGGTACATATTAGTGTGGATTAGTGTGATTGATATGCTCTATGATGAATTCGGGGTTGTTTGTCGCGATTATAACCTATTAGACTTCCATAAGGGCATCGTTGCTATTCTCAGGTCGGGGTTCTATCTCTAGTTGTCGTCTTTCGTGTTGGTTCGTGTCTGTTTCCAAAAGGAACATTGGGTACTCCGCTCTCCTCCCTCCATTATCTCCGCTAACTTGGACTCATACGCGATACATTGGACAAGCGGCCGCATAGAAGAGGAAATGAAAGTTAGATAACGATAGAGCAGTGCGGCGGAACGTGGGCCCATAACCCACATGCCTCAGGATCAACGATGTCAGTGGGACGAGCACGTCACGAGGATTGCGGTTACCGAGTACAATATGACTTGTAAGTAGAAGTGTCCTCTATTCGAATTGCTAATCCTTTCTGAGATAATTGATGATGATGTTACACTGACCTGGCGATGAGATTTACATGTTGATGTGCTGACATGGTAATGATTATTGCCCGGTTGTTTATTGTCTATGATGATATGATTTGATGCCTTACAAGTTCTAATGTTCCATGATGCCTTGATGCGTTGATACTCTGAGTTACTAAGCATGACCTAAATTCCTTTGCCTATGAAGTATGAACTGCAAATGCTGATAAGCCTGAATTGTTTATCTGATAAGGTCATGATGGAACTTGCTAACTGGACATGATTATGTGCATATATGATGCTTTGCAATAATTATTGAGCATGATGGTAAATGGAGACTGATTGACATAGTTGCACTATTTGATGACTAGTTAATGATGCTATTGTTATAAATGCTAGTTGATATGATGTAGTCCTTATGTGTAATAATGTCCATGATTGCTTCTTATTTGAACTTGTGGGTCAGATTCTATTGAAAAATGGTCGGAGGATGGTGGAATAATTTGAGTGGTTAGAATGATCGATGATAATATGAGGTAAGTCGCAAGAGAGGGATGTTGGCTTGAGTAGGACTGGGCGAGTTTTTGAGATTTATAAGAGGCAATGCTTGGTGGTTTCCGATGACCTTCTAGGTGAATTTTGGGTGGCATGGGAAGCGTAAGGAATGTCCTTTGTGGATATCAAGGACATAGTATGAGAGGGTACTCGGGGTGAGATTAGAGATATGAGTTGGGTTCTTAAAGGTGGATTGCTAGCGGGAGTGCTTGATGGAATGAGGGGCGAGATTTGAGTATCGAAATGAATTGGGATTTCCTTAGGGGATTTTGTCTGAATTGATGTTGGTGAGTCTAGAAGAAGATTGGTCTTGGTTGGGAATTGAAATCGGGCGAGTGGAATTGTGTTTTATTTTGACAGGTATGATGTGCAAATTTTCTTGATTATGTGACTTGTTAATATTTACTGGCTTGATGTTACATAACGAACATGATGAGCCTGATATGGAATAATATTACCTGTTGATACGCAATACTGAAACCTAATTGTTAGTGGCAAGCGTTATCATGATATATTGATGCATTGCTATCCTGCTATGTTGTTTTATAAGTATGTTATTATGTGGGTTAGTATGTGAGAGCATGATGTTATATTACATGGTTGACAAGCCTGATTATGGATATATTAAATGATGAATACGACTTCGTGGTTAAATATGATTGTATATATATGAGATAATGATACCTGATTACTAAATGATCGTTATATGGTATTGCGATGAGTTGAGATGATGTCTAGAGTGCATGTTGATATTTTGATGTTGATATACTGCTTGACCTTCCCTTTTTCCGGGTCTTAATAGCATGACCTTGTGGTATTGATGTGTTGATAACTAGTTTTGGTTCGTTGACTTATGATGGAATTTCTCTATTGGTAACTTTGCGAGTATCAATGCTTGACGTGATAGACCTGTTATGATAATGCTAGATAGAAATTGGGTAGGATGACTATGTGAATTTATGCGTTAAATGAGATCCTTTGTTGTGACTGTTAATATGATTGTGATGCTGATATGCGATAGTGGGATATTTTTTTATGACTTTTGGTGTGATATCGAGTCGTGTGTTATGATTTTGGCATATTGTTGAGATGCATATTATGACCTTTAGTATGATGTGGAGAAGTTGATGTGACCTTGTGGCACTGTATTGTCATATGTTGAGACTTGTCGTGTGATGTATTGGTTGGTTTATGTGGTTGTTGTAGGAGGAAATCGAGACTTGCAATAGTAAAATAGAAATAAATCACAGCAAACCAGACTCCGTCCCTTGCAAATAATTACAAGACCTCCTCCTGATGCAGCAGCGGGAAGTCAGGATTGATCCACGAGGAAGCGTGTCAGCGGATCCTAGGCAGCGGAGAAATCTCACGGACAGAAGTCGACAACAGGGGTCCTAGATCTCGAGTACAGTTACTCGACCGAAGATCGGACAGTCAAACACAGCGCAGCAGCTCTCGGCAATTCTAGTCGATCTCGATAAAGCTCTACTCGAGATCGAGTAAGCTTGTCGACGTCGATGACTGGCTTTGTCGATTACCAGCACACAGAAGCTACGGCGATGCTGGATCGAAGATCAGTAACTCGAGGTCGAGTAGTGCAATTCGATCTCGAGGAAGAGCAGAAACTAAAACGAAACGAAATAAAATAAAGACAAGTGCTTTGGGATTTTGAACTAAACTGAAAAAGACTTCCAAGATTGGGGTTTGCAACAACGATAACCAAGCATGCATAGGCAAGAATAAAACAGATAATCATGTGAATTGCATCAAAGGACTAAGCTTTCGCCTTTTCCAACAATTAGACAACTCTTTCAAGAAACCCTAATTGTCTCTACTGATTTTATGTTTACAATCCAAGTTGTTAGCATGGACCTCCATTAGATGGGTAATAAACACATAACAAGTAGTAGATGCTCAAAACATGATAAAGGTCGGATCTTTACCTCAAACATGCAAGGCTATTGTCGGGCTCGCCCCAACCCTAGAAGTGGGTGGACTACTCGCGCTTCATTGCAACTTCAGACATTGATTGATGAAAAGAAACTAATTACTTGCATTAAATCAAAACAGAGCTTACAACCAAAGGAAGTCAATTCCGCTCTCGCTTCACCAACTTCTCTTGGCCACTCACTCTCTCTCTCTACTACTTCTCCTACTGAAATTGAATGATTCCTAAAATCAGCCCCATAGGCTTTATTAATAGGCTTCTAATCCTTGCTACTCAAGGATAGAAACATCTATCTATATCTAAGTCTATATCTAAAACATTAAAGATAAATAAATGTCATAACATAATTAAATCTAAAAAGGAAATTATATCTAAAGACTAAAGTATCTTCATGTGGATAGGTGTTGATAGATCTCGGATAGACTCGTCAATCTTCGGCCCCAAGGAATCCCAATCCGAGTAGGACAGCTCACAACGCGTTACGCGGCTTTTGGAAGCTTCCTCGATCTCGAGGAGTTTTCCTCGATCTTGAGTAACTTTGGTCGTCGACTTCAGCTGCTCGGCGTCTCGGGTTGCTCTTCCTTGATGTGGCTCGGGTGCTGACTCCATATTTTTGTCGATCTCGAGGAGCGTCCTCGATCTCGAGTAGAGTGACTTCGTCGACTTTGCTGGCTCGGTCATGTCGGGTAGCTTTCTTCGACCTTGCTCGGACAGCTGCTCAGGGTTTGTCGATATTGAGGACTTTCCTCGATATCGAGGAAGTTGTCGCTAAGTGTCCGGCATACTCGACCAGGTCGGGTAGCGCTCCTCGGCCTCTTCGGGTAGACTCTCCTCGACTCCGGGCATGGTCTTCAGGGCTTTGTCGACATCGAGTAGGTAACTCGATCTCGAGGAAAGTGCTGGAGTCGGGTTGGCTCATCTTCACCTTCTCGACATGGGCTCCTCGATATAGAGTAAAATGTGTCCTCCATCTTGACTTATTGGTTTTCCCCTGAAATGGCTCCATATTCTGCAATATTAAACAAAACATATGTAGATCTCTATTTCTGACAAATTAACATAAACTACATAAGTTCGACATATTCCCAACCCGAAATATGCAAAGTGTATCGAATATGGAACTAAAACATGCATAAAGACATGGCTACTTTAGAGACATCAAATCACCTCATACTTAGACTTGCTTGTCCTCAAGCAATAACCAAACAATAACCAAGACCTACAACACATCCTTCAAGTCTTTGCCCTTGTCAAAAGCAACATCTCAAGTAGTAGCAATGCAAGGCAAGTGAATTTAACGTCATCACACATATAAGAGCGATCCATAGACATAGGCAATATAAATCCAACCTCACAGGAATAATGTGTTTACACTCAGCTCTCAATGTGTTTAGGCTATGTAGATCAACTCTCAACTCAATTCCATATACAATCTCTTAAACATTGCAATTTAAATATGAATCCACTTCGCAACCAATTATGAAAATGAAATAAGAATTATCAGGAGGACTTCGCTCAATGGAAGTCTTCAAAGAAGATTCCATTCGGCGGGGTTGTAATGGGGCTTGGTAAGAAATATAAGGGTATGGAATTATTTGGCCATGTGGTGCTTAACAAAATTTGGGAATCAAGACTCCTAAATCTCCAACACAACTCAACCAAACCATAACTCTCAATCATATGCATCAACCAAACTCACCAACTTATCTCAATGAAGTATGTAACCTTTCAAACTTCCTCAACCCCTCCAAAGTATGTATCTTGCGAATAATGAAAGAAATAAGGTAAATTTGGCTCATGCACTTTATTCACAAACATATATACTTTTTCTCTTCTTTTTTCGAATTTTTTTTGAAACGAAAATAACATAAAATAACTCTAGTGCATTTATAGGGTGAGCCAAAAATCCTTTTACATAATATGCATATGAAGATAAAAATATAGAACCAACCCATATCTCAATAAATTCAAAGATCCTCCTCACTTGAATTGAAACACAAGCTCATTCCTTCCACAAATCATTATTCCACCCAACTCTAAGTCTTAATTCCCAAATGGGGGTCAGGCTCAATTTGGCTAAGGATAATTTTGTGGAGTTTATAATAAAAGTCTCAGGCTAATGTTCTGGCTTCAAGCAGGGATAATGCAGGGTAGGTAAAGAGAGGATAAAATTGGCTTAAAAGGTACCTCCATCATTAAACTCTCATTCACATAAACATATAAATGCATTGACTTTGAATAACTATCACAACATTTAGAGATGCATAGGAAGAGTACATACACTCAGGAAAGCAGAGGGATTTTTTATGTTCTCCCTATAAGGCAAAAATTCTCACTGAGAAAATTTTTGTTGGATTTTAACCTTTAGCTTAGGATCATATGTGCTCAATTTCATCACAAGTTCACAATCCACATAAAAACAATTTCGAGGACTTAGGCTAAACCTCCCAAACATGCCATAGGGTTTATATGATCAAGTCAATCATTATTCATCATCATAGGACATCTAAGTTAGGGTATAAAAACTAAGACAATGCAAAAATTTAAACATGCATTTTTTTTTCTTTTTCGACTAAAGCCGGGCTCCTAGCTTGATTCAACTGGTTCCGCTGCTTCTTGACCTTGGACTTCTGTAGTTGATTTCAGAGCTTTTCCGGCCTTTCTCAGAACTGCTGTAATTTGCCTCGAATTCTGCGAAATTAAATAGAAACTGGTGTAGATTCCATAATTTGGCAAATAAACATAAACTACATAGATTCTGTATTATCCTAGCCCAAATGCATGAAATGTATGCAGAAAACGATATAAAAGTTATTGTAAAACATGGCAAATTAGGCTCACAACAAACACCCCATACTTAAGCTTGCTTGTCCTCAAGCAATACTTTTATTTGTCATACAGAGGAAGAAATCAAAACTCTCAACATATTAGATTCATTCTCATATGTCCCTGCAATTAATTACCATCATTGAAAAGGTACTAGTGTCACAAATCCATGCATGTGCAATTAAAAAGCAACATCTACTCACAAAAGAAGGGTTATGCAAAACAATTCATAAGTGACAAAGCATTAATAATCAAGAGGACTTTAATTTAAGCTCAATAAGGAGTAGATTGGTAAAAGGCTAAAGGTGGGCACTTTTTTGGCAATGTGGTGTTAATGATCCGAGGAAATGGAGTATTTCCAAATTGAATTTCATACCAAATTCTTTCTCATAAGATTCTTCACCTTTCATAATGCTTTTTCTCAATAATAATGCTTTTACCTCTCTAACCTCAGCACTGCCTTCTCGCGAGTCGCAAACATGGGTGTCATGAATGGCCCCGGATACTTAGTGCGTCGGACTCCTCACCTGGTGTCCCATCTCGCCAAACTATTATCTCAGCGAGCAGGGTCGATCTTTGATCGGATTTTCTTTCACTCATTAAATTTTCCATATATTCAAAACAATTCCGCCAAACTCCCATAATGACAACAACAACACAATCACCATATAACATCTCCATAATGTAACATCATTCTCAACATAATTCCCAGATAGGAAGTAAGGTAAAGAATGGCAAATATTTAGATCATGTGGAGCAATAATTTGAAATAAGGCATAATATGGCTTTTTGTGATGCATAAGCATAGGTAAGGCTAGGAATATAAACATATGAGCATTATATAGAAATATAAAGTCCTCCATCCTCTTATCATGCAACATGTCAAAAGCAACTTCAAATTTTACCTCCTTTCATGGTTTTCATAAAAATATGCACTTCCTTGTGACTTCCCTTTACTAGGCAATTTCATGCTATATCTCTAATGAATCTAATTTTGCATCGTCGAGTTCGATATAGCTTCCATGACATTTATCAAAATTTTTCAATGGGGGTCATTTTTCTTCAAATTTTGGAAAACATGCATGTAAGCACATAAATCAATAATGAATTCCAAAATAGCCATGTATAAGCAATTCTAAAATATGCACATATATGGTCAAATAAATCAAATATGCACAAAGTAATTCCTTCCTCCACCCCATACTTAAACATTACAGTGTCCTCACTGTATAAAAACAAGGGTAAAGAAAGAAACTCACTAGACAGGTGTGCAGGGCTTCATAATATCAAGTGAAAGAATGCCTGGGCCGAGTCTGAATATAGCTTGCTTCTATCCACGGACCTGAAAAGTGTAGAAGACATATACCCACAATAGAAAAACTAAAAGTTCCAAAAACAAAAACAAACAAAAGCAACAAAGTCTCAAAAGTTCCAAAATAAAATGTCTATTTACAAGCTCTAGATTTTATAGTCGCTAGGCCGACTTTCTTCATTAAGCTCAAGGTGGCATTTGCAGGGCCCATGTAGCTTGGGCTTTAAATAGGACTCCATTCTTGTCCATCAGTTGTAATCCTCCAGAATGGATCTTGTTCACCACAAAAGGTCCCATCCTCTTCTTGTTGAATTTGTTAGGAAACCAATGATCCTTTGATTTAGAGACATAGAGCTTGTCTCTAACTTAATACTCCTTGGGCTCATTATTGGAAATCCTACATAAGCGCACATACCAAGGCAAACTTCTCCCATGTATAGATAGATCTTTAATGGAAATAGGAGAAGAAAGATCCATACCTTGGCTTACCTTCGCAGAGACGGAATCGGGGACCACGGTGTTTGGTCAATCTCGAGTAACTGTACTCGATCTCGAGTAACTTTCATGTTCTGGTGGCTTGCCGCTCGAGGATGCAGGAGCTGGGGAAGGTGGATGTTGCTCGATCTCGACAAATTTAGTCGATCTTGAGGAGTTCTGGCCTTCTGGTGGAGTCAACGTCGAGGAAGGCGAAGTCGAGACAGCAGAGTCTTGGTCGATCTCGAGTAAGGTACTCGATCTCGAGGAGTCTGGTGCTTCAGTGTTGCTACTCGATGACGCTGGTGCTGGTGGAGGCTCTTGGTTTCGGTCGAGATCGACTAGAGTCCTTGATGTCGAGGAATCTTGGTCGACTATGACCCCATACTTGGTTCCTGTCAAGGCATCCGAAAAATAGTTAGTCCATAACGACGTACCTTGGTCCGTGTCGAGTGGATTCTCTGTTTCCTCCTTTAGGATGGCCATGATCTCCTCCACCTGGGCCTTCATATCCCTCTTTTCCAGCTCCTCAGGGGTCATATTTCTTACCTTGGGTTCCCCGCAAGTGATGTAGCCAGCTGAGATAGATTTGACCTCTTCCATTGGACCTGTATGCCTTTCAGTTTTATTAAAGGAATACTCAATTACCTCATCGCTGATGTTGAAAGTGAGCACTCCTTTCCTCACGCTTATGTTGGCATCAACCGTCTCCAAGAAGGGTCTTCCTAGAATAATTGGACAAGCAGGGTCTTCTTGCATATCAACCACTAAGAAATCAGCAGGGACAAAGAATGTACCTACTTGTACTGGCACATTGTCCACCATGCATGTTGGGATGATCACCGTGTTGTTGGCCATATAAAGCCTAGCATCCACAGGCTCTAGGGCACCTATCTTAATATTGGACCAAATTGTTAAAGGCATTATACTTACACTAGCTCCAAGATCACATAAAGCATTAATTTTTTATGGACCAAATCCAATGGATATAGCAAACTTACCTGGATCTGGCCTCTTCTCCAGTATGTCCAAATGGCTGCACTCCTCTGTAATTTTAGCCATTGATCTCTTTTTGCTCAGAATCTCCTTTAGGAACTTGACATAGGATGGCATTTCATTGAGAGCTTCTGTGAAGGGGATGGTGACATTGAGCGTCTGATGCATCTTGATGAAGCGCTGAAATTTCTTCTCTGCTGGGTCCTTTGGAGATTTTGTGGGGAAAGGCCGCTTCTTTTTCTGATTTGGAGCCAGAACAGATGTCGGGTTTTCTGTATCTTCCTCGATCTCGGGTTGGGTTTCCTCGATATCGACCAGATTCTTTGGTGTCGAGTTGCTGTGCTGTGCAGACGAAGGCTGGCCTAGCTGTTCCTCGAGATCGAGTTGCCCTTGCTCGAGATCGACTAAGTGCTTGTCGACGTCGACTTGCTGTTCTTCTTCGTTCTGCTGTTTTCCGACCTCTGGCTCTTGCAGTTGATGGACACTTCTGAGTTTGACAGCAGCGATGTGTCCAGTCTTTCCCTTGGGATTTGGTTCTGAAGATCCAGGGAGCGAACCTGACTGTTTGGGGATTCCTGCTGCTAGCTGGCCTATCTGTGTATCAACTGATTTCCTCCATATATCAATTTCCCCAAGCCTAAAGTTGACACCTTGCATCTGAGTGTAGACGGAGTTGAAGGACTGCTTAGTTTCTGAATGATTCCTCCGTATTTCCTCCTGGACTGTCTGTAGATCATCCCTTTTCTGGTCCCTTTCCGGATGTCCTGGAGCTCTGTAGGGCGGGGGGTTCCTGGGGACACCTTGGTTCCATTGTGGTTGTTGAAACCTTTGGTCCCCCATGTAGCGATTGGGACCCCCTGCGTAAGCTGCCTCTTCATGGTATTTTGCCAGCCTGACTTGCTCAGTGTGTGGGCACTCAGTAGTGGTGTGCCACTGTGATCCGCATTCAATACAAGGCTAGTTGACAGAAAGATACTTTACTTGTTTGAGCAGCTTCTTATTCTGGTCTCTGTAGTACTGCTCCCTAACATCTAGATCAATCTCCTTACGGGGCTCATATAGGGGCATAGATGGTTGACGGAGGGAAAAGTCGTTGATTTACCTCACCAAAAATAATTCCCAAACGAACAAACTAGTATAGTATGCAAGTAAGGGGTCGAACCCTAGAGAATCAAGTATTTCTAAATATTGTGTATTTATCAATATAAAAGAAACAATTTTTATGAATGAAAATAAAAGAAAATAATATTGACAAAAGCAAATAAAGGATAGAAGAAAAGCGTTTCCATCTACAAGTTCTCGACTTTGGTTGGTTTTATTGATCATCGAATCCTTTTCAAGCTATTATCTTTTCCTACGAATTCCTCCCGTCTTGGTTTAAGTAGATTAAAAGTCCTACGAGTCCAATTAATCCCTTACACCTCAATGCAACCCTAACACGGTTAAGATTTAACAAAGAGATAGCAAATAGTCCCAAGAACTTGAGCATATAAATAACACCAATTAAACACGGTAAATCAATGTTTAAGATATATGTCAACTCCCTACATAATCATGCTTCAAACACGGAATCCACAATCTTATGCGTGCTACTACGAAAATAACACAAATACGAAAGTATTAAATCCTAGCATGAAATCAATATTATCAAGGTCACGAATCAAGATAACATCAATAACATAATCAATATCACACAAAGAAGTTAAGGAAATTATAGAGGAAAAATAACTTGAATTAGAAACTCACAAACCACCAACCAAGTCTCGAAAGTGTAGGCGAAAACTAGAAAATTAGCCAAACATGGCTTACCTAAACTTTCTTCTCTTCAAAGGTGATTGCTCTATTTGAATCCATTCATAAACTAATCCTAAAACATCCTATTTATAAGCCTAAAGTCTTGCATAAACAAGGTAAAAGATAGATAAACTAGATAAAAACTTCCTAAACAAACTAGATAAAAGATAGAACTTTCCTAATTTAATTCAGCGTCACATTCCACTGGCAGCGAGAAATTTCCGCTAGCAGCGAATGGCCTCAAATTAGCTACTGTTGGATTTTCGCTACCACCTCGCTAACACACTCGCTGCTAGCGAATGTCCATGCCTTAGAAATTTTCAAGCTTCTTCGATTCCATCGTTTTCGCTTCCGCGATTCCACCCTTCCGCTGCCGCGAGAGTCTCCATTCGCTGTCGCGAAAGCTTACATCCGCTGCAGCGAATCTGGTCGTCCGCTGAAGTGACTCCATTCGCTGGCAGTGAGTCACCATTCACTAGCAGCGACTCATGTTGCCTGCTCGTTGACTCTGGGTTGACTCGACTCGCTGGCAGCGAGTTTCCATTCGCTGGCAGCGAGACATGCTGGCTCTAGGACATCCTCCCGTTGACTCCACTAGCTGGCAGCGAGATTCCATTCGCTGGCAGTGAGACGTGCTGGCTCCTGGACCTGCTCCCACTGACTCCACTCGCTGGTAGGGAGATCCCATTCGCTGGCAGCGACAAATGCCCAGAAGCTTGTTTTCTCTTCATTCTTCCCTCGTTCTTTCTTGCCTCTTTTCTTTCTTTCCTTAGCTTGCTTTCTTGACTTCACTTAGACATGTTGTTCACCTTTCCTTTGCTTTCAACCATGTCGGATCTACGATTCTGCACAATTCAACCGAAATAGCGTAGATTCCGAACATTGTCACGAAAAGAGTTTAATCTAACTTGACACGAAACATGCATATTCTACAATGCAAATGCATCTAAACTACCCTATAATGCCCATTAGAAATGTGCATTATCAAACTCCCCCACACTTAACCTTTTGCTTGTCCTCAAGCAATGCAAAAACAAGAGCAAAACCATCATACCACAAATATGATCTTCAAGCACTAACCTTGTCAAAAACAACATCAAAGTGTAGGAGACATGAACATGAAAGCCAACATCCTAGCAAGTATATGAGCGATTCAAAGTCAAAGGCACATTTAGTCCAACCTCACCGGGATCATGTGTTTACTCTTACTCTCATGTGTTTAGGCTTAACAATGTATCTCTCAACTCAATCCAAAATGCAAAAAACTACATAGAAATTGACACATATATCACATATTCTCCACCATGGATGCCATCACTTATAAGAAATATCAAGAGGTCTTTTATCAAGGTTATAATGGGGCTTGGTAAGAAATTAAGGTAGGAAGATATTTAGGCTTGTGGTGCTAAAAATCCGGGAAAAAGGGATCCCTAAGAACAACCGGAAGAACATCAGAAACCAAATAATTCCAAAACCAAAATAACTCACACTTTCACTCTCAAAACACTCAACAAAAGAACTTTCTCTTAACTATACATTTTTTCTAGCTCTCACATACATGATAAAGATAAAAGGCTCTTATTCTTTTTTTTCTCTCTTCTTCTTTTTTTTTCCGCTTTTTTCTTCTTTTTTTCATTTTTTTTCTAGAGCCAAAAATACAATAATGCATAATGTGATGAATAAAATCAAATTACATAATCATCCAAAACTCGTAACTCTCTTAGCAACATTTTCTTTTCCACTCATCATACTAGATCAATCGTTCACCAACTCTAATCCTAATTCCCGGATAGGGTAAGGCTTATCATCGGCTAAGGATAAATTTTGTGGAGCTTCAAAGAAAAGGCTAAAGCTCAAATTTGGCTTCAAGAAAAGGACACATATGTAGGGTGGATATGGATAATAATATGGCTAAGAAAATTATGCCTCTATCATTTGAAACTCATAAGCAATAGACATATAAATTCGGCCTCAAATATAGATAACAATGTCAATCACAAGAGGTAATTGCATAAGGAGAGTATAATGTCACACAAGAAAACAAAAGGGAATAAATATGATGAAAATCCCTATAAGGCTAAAAAATTCTCACTAGGACAAGTTTTGTTGGATTTCAATAATGCCTAAGACTAAGAATCATACTTGCTCAATTGAACTAACAAGTCATGCTCCCAATAAAAATCATTTCAAGTATGTGACAAGGCTAGACAATTCAATCATATTATGGAACATATATGGTAAAATTGATAAAAATAAAGTAGAGGACAAACTAAGTCAAGATGGGTATTTGAATAACACATATATGCAATGCATGATCTTTTTGGATTTTTGTTTTATTTTCCAATTTTTTTATTTATTTTCTAATGCAATAAATTAACAAAAAATAAACATGAATTGATGAATAAAATAACGAAAAAATAAATATGAATGCATGAATCTATGAATGCAACACTCCCCCACACTTAAATTCTTCATTGTCCTCAATGAAAATCAAAGACAACAAATCATAAAAATATGAGGGAAAGAGGGTAAAGAATAACTCACATTTTGGGAAAAGTTTTGGTGGCAAAGGTGACGAAGAATGATTACGATAGGTTGCGACAACAACGGGCGAAGATTGGGCATGAGCTGCTGGATTCGCTGTCTGCGAATGAAATCAGCTCTTATGTCATCTGTGATGCTGGACTCGCTGGTAGCGAATCATGATTCGCTGGCAGCGAATTAAGCCCAGAATCTCTATTCTTCGATCTTTTCTTTTTTTTCTCTTTTTTTTTTCTGCATGGTTATCTCAAAATATCCGAAAGCATCTATCTATCATATAGAATAATTAGGAAATTTCTAATTTATTAATCAAAAAAACTAATTAACTAGCTAGGAATTGAAATAACGAATTTAGGAAAACTTACCTCGGGTTGCCATCCGAGAAGTGTCCTTGTTTATCGTCATAGACTCGACGGTTTATTCGTCCATGTGTTCAAGATTCACTCGGACATCGCCAATGCTCTCTTTAGCAAATCAAACTCCGGTGCACACCATCTAGGTAGGCGAGCACCACATATGAAGAAGCCGAAGTCAAATGATGTGATATTGAAGAAGGTCTCCAAGTCTTCATATGCTCGAGCGTGACTTCCCGCCGAGGGTATGTAGTACCACCAACACAGTTCCGTTGGTGGTTTGTTGAAGTAATGCTCCCAAGGATCTACATATTCACCAAAATCCACAAAAGTGTAAGAAATATCATTACCTTGTTCGGGAGCCACATAAATCGGCTCCGGATTTGGTTCCTTAATGGATGAGTTGAGGATGATTTCTATAGGCGGAGTAGGTGTCAAAATACATGTTTTCTCATCCGCGCACTCATGAGACTCCATGTCAAGGGGCATCGGGCTTTCTTCTCCATCTTCGATTGAACCATTGATGCTTGCATCTTGGCTTCCCTCATGTTTCTCGCCCGCCATTGCTTTGAAAGGTAAGGGCATGGATGCCAACTTGTAGTCTTCTTCCACCTTCACCATGTCACCCATGCAAAGGAAAAGATCCCACAATTCCGACCAATCCAAACCGTAAAAGCCTTCATCATTCAATGATTGGGCGAATTCTCGTATCTCGGGAAGCATGCCATCTTGAACGCAAAGTACTCGTTCTTTCAAATCATCTTGGATACCCCGTGAAGCATGGTCGTCCACTAAATCTTGCACTCTTGCGAGGTAATGGTGAAAGTATTCTCCTTGGTATTGCCATAACTCCAACTCCATTGCAAACAATTAGTAACGAGGTGTCGTGAACCGTAAGATAGGTCCACGACGGGGATATATATATACATACATATATATATATATACAAAAATTAAAAAATACACAAAATAAATAAATAAACTTGATTCCCCAGCAACGGCGCCAATTTTGACGGAGGGAAAAGTCGTTTATTTACCTCGCCAAAAATAATTCCCAAACGAACAAACTGGTATAGTATGCAAGTAAGGGGTCGAACCCTAGAGAATCAAGTATTTCTAAATATTGTGTATTTATCAATATAAAAGAAATAATTTTTATGAATGAAAATAAAAGAAAATAATATTGACAAAAGCAAAGAAAGGATAGAAGAAAAGCGTTTCCATCTACAAGTTCTCGACTTTGGTTGGTTTTATTGATCATTGAATCCTTTTCAAGTTATTATCTTTTCCTACGAATTCCTCCCGTCTTGGTTTAAGTAGATTAAAAGTCCTATGAGTCCAATTAATCCCTTACACCTCAATGCAACCCTAACACGGTTAAGATTTAACAAAGAGATAGCAAATAGTCCCAAGAACTTGATCATATAAATAACACCAATTAAACACGGTAATCAATGTTTAAGATATATGTCAACTCCCTACATAATCATGCTTCAAACACGGAATCCACAATCTTATGCGTGCTACTACGAAAATAACACAAATACGAAAGTATTAAATCCTAGCATGAAATCAATATTATCAAGGTCACGAATCAAGATAACATCAATAACATAATCAATATCACACAAAGAAGTTGAAGGAAATTATAGCGGAAAAATAACTTGAATTATAAACTCACAAACCATCAACCAAGTCTCGAAAGTGTAGGCGGAAACTAGAAAATTAGCCAAACATGGCTTACCTAAACTTTCTTCTCTTCAAAGGTGATTGCTCTAGTTGAATCCATTCATAAACTAATCCTAAAACATCCTATTTTTAAGCCTAAAGTCTTGCATAAACAAGGTAAAAGATAGATAAACTAGATAAAAACTTCCTAAACAAACTAGATAAAAGATAGAACTTTCCTAATTTAATTCAGCGTCACATTCCGCTGGCAGCGAGAAATTTCTGCTAGCAGCGAATGGCCTCAAATTAGCTACTGTTGGATTTTCGCTACCACCTCGCTACTATACTCGCTGCTAGCGAATGTCCATGCCTTAGAAATTTTCAAGCTTCTTTGATTCCATCGTTTTCGCTTCCACGATTCCACCCTTCCGCTGCCGCGAGAGTCTCCATTCGCTACCGCGAAAGCTTACATCCGCTGCAGCGAATCTGGTCGTCCGCTGAAGCGACTCCATTTGCTGGCAGCGAGTCACCATTCGCTGGCAGCGACTCATGTTGCTTTCTCGTTGACTCTGGGTTGACTCGACTCGCTGGCAGCGAGTTTCCATTCGCTGGCAGCGAGACATGCTGGCTCTAGGACATCCTCCCGTTGACTCCACTAGCTGGCAGCGAGATTCCATTCGCTGGCAGCGAGACGTGGTGGCTCCTGGACCTGCTCCCACTGACTCCACTCGCTGGTAGCGAGATTCCATTCGCTGGCAGCGACAAATGCCCATAAGCTTGTTTTCTCTTCATTCTTCCCTCGTTCTTTCTTGCCTCTTTTCTTTATTTCCTTAGCTTGTTTTCTTGACTTCACTTGGACATGTTGTTCACCGTTCCTTTGCTTTCAACCATGTCGGATCTACGATTCTGCACAATTCAACCGAAATAGCGTAGATTCCGAACTTTGTCACGAAAAGAGTTTAATCTAACTTGACACGAAACATGCATATTCTACAATGCAAATGCATCTAAACTACCCTATAATGCCCATTAGAAATGTGCATTATCAATGGTGCTGGCCTGGCGTAGGGGTTCTCCTTATAGTTGACTGGAGTCCCCTACTTGTTGTCATAGTTGGTCAGCTTGTCGAGAGCATCCCATGCGTCAGCAGGCGGCATTGTCAGATACTCATAGTGGGTATATGTGTTGATTCTATCCTTTGCAGCCAAGTCCATAGAATTTAAGAAGATCTCTTGAACTATACAGGGTTGCTGTCCATGTGTAGGGCATGATCGCAGTAGATCTTTATAGCGTTCCCAAGCCTTTGCTAGCGGCTCCCCAGGCTGCTGTTTGAAAGATGTGATCTTCTGGCGTAGGAGTGCTGTCTTGGCAGGAGGAAAGAACTTATTCAGAAATTCTTGTTTCACTTGAGCCCATGTCGTGAGAGATCGTGGTTTCAGCCCTTCCAGCCATTTCAGCGCAGGACCAGCGGAAAGCCTTCATTAGGATGTACTCCAAGGTCGTACCTTCAGAAAGAGTACGACACATGTCAGTAAAGTTGGTAATATGCCTTAGAGGCATTCATTAAATCTACCATGAAAAGCATGATTTTTAATTTCAATAAGGAATTGAGTGCGAATTTCATAGTTGTTTTCCGGGATTAGAATGGCCGATTCAGGCACGACGAGAGTCGGGTGCATATAATCCTCTGCAGTGGTTGGGTATAGGGCAAGCTCAGCTTCTGCTTGCCTCGCACGCTCAGCTTCCTGTTGCCTTCCTGCTCTCTCAGTGGCGAGAGCAGCATCCCTGGTGGCTAGATCCCTCGTGAGCCTCTCGATCAGCTGTTCCTGTGTCTCTGCAGCTGCCATGGCTCTTTGTAGTTTAGCTCTAATGTGTAGAAGGCGCTCTGGTTCGTCTAAGCCGTCAAACTCAGGTGGTTGACCAGAACGGCGCATACACCTGTAAAGTAACTCAAAGAAAAAGTGAGATCTGACTACCTAAGGCGCGAATGATAGCCTCCCCGACAACGGCGCCAATTTGTTGTGAGGAGGAAATCGAGTATGAAATATAATGAAATAGATCAAACCAGATTTAGGCCCACGCAAATAATTACAAGACTCCCTCCAATGTAGTAAGAGAAAGTCAGGATCTAATCCACGAGGAAGCGTGTCAGCGGATCCTCGGTAGCTATAAATCTCACAGAAAAGCAAACAGAAGATAGAAACAAAGAAATAAAGACAGAAATAACAAACGAAAGCAAGAAATAAAAGCAAACACAGAAGCTAACTCCATCTCGATAAAACTAACTCGAGATCGACTATAAATAGCAGAAACAGAAACTTCAGAAAACTCAGAAACACAACTCAAAAACTCGATCTAGACCAAATCTCCTCGAGATCGACAACAAACCAACTCAATATCGATAAACCACTGCTCTAGATCGACCAAAACACAGAAAACTGTAATCGCAACTTCGAACACAGATTCGCAAATTTCGACAGAAATAAACTCAATATATAAAGAACTTCCAAGGCCAGGGTATCAACGCCACAATGATAACCATGCAAAGTAACACATAAAGGCATAAAAAATCATGCTTTTCATCAAAATAACTTTCGTTATTAACAAATAGGCATATAGAGGCTTTCGCATAAACCCTAATTGTTACTAACCCTTTTCAGATAATTAATCCAAGTTGCATTAAGATCACTTTCGCTTCAATAATACAAACAAGGATCACCTTCAACTCTCGCAAAAGAATCATGCTCATAGGGATAGAACACTAATTGCATAACAAGATTGTACCTTTACCGAATCACCTCACATGGCCACCGTCGGGCTCACCCCAGCCCCATAAGTGGGTAGACTACTCGCTCTTCATCGCAATCGCAGACATTGATGTATAAAAAGAAACTTGCATTAAACTAAATTCAAAGCCTTTACAATCCCGGCAATCCAACTTTCGCTGAATGCCAAAACCCTAAAACCTCTGAACTCCTAAACTGTCTCTGTGAACTACTTCTCTAACTTGTGAATTGAATTGGGATAAGATGCCTAATCCTCAGCCCCTAAGGCTTTATTTATAGCCTTCTATTCCTTGCTATTCAAGGATATAATATATCTATCTATATCTAAAAAGTTTAAAAGATAAATAAATGAAATAAAGGAATTAAATCTAAAAGGAAAAGTATATCTAAAATAGGTAGAATATCTTCTTGTTGATAGATCTTCTCTTCCATGGATAGTTGTTGATAGATCTCGGATAGACTCGGCTTCCTTCGGCTCCAAGCAACTCCAATCTGAGTAGGACAGTGAAACCGCGTAACGCGCTCCCGGACACGGTTTCCTCGATCTCGACTAAGTCTCCTCGAGATCGAGTAAGGGTGACGTCGACTTACGGCTGTCTGGACGTCTCGGGTAGCAGGACCTCGACATGGCTCGGGTGTGTGGTGCTGTGTTCCTCGAGTACGGCTGGCGTCGAGGATGGCTTGGCTGGGCTTGGTCGAGCAGCTGATGCTCGTCATGGCTCGGACCCTGGCTCTCTGAGTCATCGAGATCGAGGAAAGAACTCAAGATCGAGTAACATGGGTTCATCTACTTGGTGGCTAAGGCATGTCGAGTAGCTTCTCCTCGATCTGGCTTGGAATGGCGGTGTTGATCTTGTCGACATCGACAACCTTTGTCGAGATCGAGTAGAGTGGTGTCGGCGTCTTCAGTCCTCGGCTTCTCGACTTGGCACAGCTCCTCGACTCCGGACATGGCATCACAGTGTTGTCGAGCTCGACAAGATTCCTCGAGATCGAGTTGGCTTCCGGAGTCGGGTTATCTCTGACTCAGTTTCTCGATCAGTGCTTAGTCGACAAGGCTTGTGCTCGGACACCTTTCCTCTAGATCGAGTAAGCTAACTCGAGATCGAGTAAATCTGGGCTCCTAGAGCCTGAAATAAATCACAGCAAACCAGATTCCGTCCATTGCAAATAATTACAAGACCTCCTCCTGATGCAGCAGCGGGAAGTCAGGATCGATCCACGAGGAAGCGTATCAACGGATCCTAGGCAGCGGAGAAATCTCACAGAAGTGGACCACAGGTCTCCTAGATTTCGAGTACAGTTACTCGACAGAAGATCGGACAGTCAAACACAGCGCAACAGCTCTCGGCAATTCTGGTCGAGGTCGAGTAAAGCTTACTCGAGATCGAGTAGAGTTCATCGACGTCTGGTTGGTCTTCGTCGACTTCAGCTGCTCGGCGTCTTGGGTTGCTCTTCGTCGATGTGGCTCGGGTGCTGACTCCAGATTTTTGTCGATCTGGAGGAGCTTTCTCGATCTCGAGTAGAGTGACTTCGTCGACTTTGCTGGCTCGGTCATGTCGGGTAGCTTTCTTCGACCTTGCTCGGACAGCTGCTCAGGGTTTGTCGATATCGAGGACTTTCCTCGAGATCGACAAAAATCTGGAGTCAGCACCCGAGCCACATCGAGGAAGAGCAACCCGAGACGCCGAGCAGCTGAAGTCGATGACCAAAGTTACTCGAGATCGAGGAAGCTTCCAGAAGCCGCGTAACGTGTTGTGAGCTGTCCTACACGGATTGGGATTCCTTGGGGCCGAAGATTGCCGAGTCTATCCGAGATCTATCAACACCTATCCACATGAAGATACTTTAGTCTTTAGATATAATTTCCTTTTTAGATTTAATTATGTTATGACATTTATTTATCTTTAATGTTTTAGATATAGATTTAGATATAGATAGATGTTTCTATCCTTGAGTAGCAAGGATTAGAAGCCTATAAATAAAGCCCATGGGGCTGATTTTAGGAATCGTTCAATTTCAGTAGGAGAAGTAGTAGAGAGAGAGAGAGAGAGAGTGATTGGCCAAGAGAAGTTGGTGAAGCGAGAGCGGAATCGACTTCCTTTGGTTGTAAGGTCTGTTTTGATTTAATGCAAGAAATTAGTTTCTTTTCATCAATCAATGTCTGAAGTTGCAATGAAGCGCGAGTAGTCCACCCACTTGTAGGGTTGGGGCGAGCCCGACGATAGCCATGCATATTTGAGGTAAAGATCCGACTTTTAACATGTTTTGAGCATCTACTACTTGTTATATGTTTATTACCCATCTAATGGAGGTCCATGCTAACAACTTGGATTGTAAGCATAAAATCAGTAGAGACAAATAGGGTTTCTTGAGAGAGTTGTCTAATTGTTGGAAAAGGCGAAAGCTTGTCCTTTGATGCGATTTACATGATTATCTGTTTTATCTCTGCCATATGCATGCTTGGTTATCGTTGTTGCAAACCCCAATCTTGGAAGTCTTTTACAGTTTATTTCGAGATCCCAAAGCACTTGTTTTTATTTTCTTTCATTTTATTTTCTGCCTTTACTCGATCTCGAATTGCACTACTCGACCTCGAGTTACTGATTTTCGATCCAGCATCGCCGTAGCTTCTGTGTGCAGGTGATCGACAAGACCAACCAGACGTCGACGAAGTCTACTCGATCTCGAGTAAGCTTTACTCACTCTCGACCAGAATTGCCGAGAGCTGCTGCGCTGTGTTCGACTGTCCGATCTTCTGTCGAGTAACTGTACTCGAGATCTAGGACACCTGTGGTCGACTTCTGTGAGATTTCTCCATTGCCTAGAATCCGCTGACACGCTTCCTCGTGGATCGATCCTGACTTCCCGCTGCTGCATCAAGAGGAGGTCTTGTAATTATTTGCAAGGGACGAAATCTGGTTTGCTGTGATTTATTTCTATTTTATTATTGCAAGTCTCGATTTCCTCCTACAACAAATTGGCGCCGTTGCTGGGGAGATATCAATCGCGCCTAGTTTAATTGTGTTTAAGGTTCAGAAAAGCGCATCCCTTTTTCTTACCCTTCACATACCCTACCACCACCTACCTCACCGGTACCAACTGGGTGCCAAGCTTTTGCCACTAATTAGTGTTCTTGATTGTGATTTCAAAGCTTAGGTACAAAGATGGAAGACTTTGTTGAAGGGAATCCTGCATGGGAAGAATGGTATCAAGATTTGAGATGGAGAAATAGGATCAAAGTGGAGGAGTCACGATTAAGGGAAATAGCTCGGCTGGAAGACGAAATCCGAAGGCTTGAGGCTTCTATTCAGTCTAAAGGACCATGCCCTCCTCTCAACGAGCCAATTGACCCACTCAATGTCGACAACCAGGTATGTCCTTCCTCGAATTTCATTCCTACTTTGCTACCTATTGTTGATGAATCATATGAAGGATCCCACAGCGAAATAGCACTAGAAGAGAAGAAGTTGGACATTGTTGACCATGGCATTCCAAGATCGCTTTTACCTTACAAGGTGAAGGCTATCTGTTGTAGGAGGAAATCGAGTATGAAATATAACAAAATAAATCAAACCAGATTCTGCCCACGCAAATAATTACAAGACCTCCTCCTGATGTAGCAGCGGGAAGTCAGGATCGATCCACGAGGAAACGTGTCAGAGGATCCTAGGTAGCGGAGAAATCTCACAGACAGAAGTCGACAACAGGGTCCTCGATCTCGACTAAGGGTTAGTCGACAGAAGATCGGACAGTCGAACACAGCGCAGCAGCTCGGCAAAGGGTGGTCGATCTCGACCAGATGCTACTCGAGATCGAGTACGGTCTGTCGAAGTCGAGTTGGTCTTCGTCGATTTCTGCACACTTAAGCTACGGCGACTCTAGGTCAAAGATCAGTAGTCGAGGTCGACCAGGGTTTGGTCGAGATCGACGAGGGCAGGGAGTAAAACGAAATAAAAGAAAGTAAAAACAATTGCTTTGGGTTCGAACTAAACTGAATGTAAAAGGACTTCCAAGATTGGGGTTTGCAACGACAATAACCAACCATGCATAAGGTAGAACCAAACAGATAATCATGTGAATAACATTAAAGGATTAAGCTTTCGCCTTTTTCAACAATTAGACAACTCTCTCAAGAAACCCTAATTGTCTCTACCGATTTTATGTTTATAATCCAAGTGGTTAACATGGATCTCCATTAGATGGGCAATAAACACATAAACAAGTAGGAAAATGCTCAAAACATGATAAAGGTCGGATCTTTACCTCAAATATGCATGGCTATCGTCGGGCTCGCCCCAACCCTAGAAGTGGGTTGACTACTCGCGCTTCATTGCAAACTCAGACATCATTGATTGAAAGGAAATAACATGCATTAAACTAAATTCAAAGACTTTACAATCCCGGCGATCCAACTCTCGTTGAACGCCAAAACCCTAAAACCTTCGAACTCCTAAACTGTCTCTGTGGAACTACTTGTCTTGCTCTGAAAATTTGAATGAATAAAACTGAGCCCCATGGGCTTTATTTATAGGCTTCATTCCCTAGCTATTCTAGGAAAGAAGATATCTATCTATATCTAAAACTTTATCTAAAACTTAAAAAGATAAATAAAAGCTATAACATAATTAAATCCAAAATAGGAAAATATATCTAAAGGTCTTCAATGGATAGAACTCCTTCTCTTCATGATAGATGTGGATAAATCGGATAGACCTTGGCAAACTTCGGCTCCAAGGATTCTGCACCGAGTAGAGTTGATCAAACCGCGTCGCACAGCCTCTGGAAGCGTGGTCGATCTCGACAAGACTCTTGTCGATCTCGAGTAGGGATGAGTTCTCGACTTGGTTGGCTGGCTTCTCTGCTCGACAGGCTCGGACTCTGGCTCACGGGTCTAGTCGATCTCGACCAACCTTTGTCGAGGTCGAGTAGACTGGCTATGTCGACTGGGTCTTCTCGGGTGGCTCTCCTCGACAGGCCTGGATCTGGTCTCCGGCCTTCGTCGATCTCGACTAAGAGTCCTCGAGATCGACTAGGATTGGTCGAGGATGGCTCTTTGTGGTAGTGTCGAGGACTCCTCCTCGGACTGGCTCGGGGTGGCTTGTCGATCTCGACCAGGTCTAGTCGAGATCGAGTTGGGATGTGCTCGGCTTCTCGTCCTCCGCTTCTCGGTCAGCTCTTCTCCTTGTCGACTCCGGGTGTGGTGCTGAGGCGTCGTCGATCTCGACCAGGGCTTGTCGAGATCGAGTAGACTTCCGGAGCTGGGCTGGTCTGGCTCTCGATCAGGCTTTGTCGACAAGGCTGTGCTCGGCTATACTTGTCTAGATCGAGTAGGGTTTACTCGAGGTCGAGTAACCTTTGTTCTTGACTCGATTTGACTGGTTTCGTTGCTGCTTCGACCTTGGACTTCTGTAGCTGTTTTCCGAGCTTTTCTGACCTTCTGTAGAATTGCTGTAAAACGTCTCGAATTCTGCGATTTAAACAAAAACTGGTGTAGATTCCAAAATTTGGCAAATAAACATAAACTACATAGGTTCTGTACTATCTAAGCCAAAATGAATGCAATGTATGCAGAAATCGATGTAAAAGTAAATGTAAAACATGGCAGATTCAGCTCACAACAAACACCCCATACTTAAGCTTGCTTGTCCTCAAGCAATACTTTTAATTGTCATTCAGGGGAAGAATTTAAACTCTCAACATCTCAGATTCATTCTCATATAACCCTGCAATCAATTACCATCCTCGAAAAGGTACTAGTGTCACAGATCCATGCATGTGCAAATATATAAGAGCAATATCTACTCACAAAAGGAGGGTCATGCACAAATAATTTTTATGTGACAAAGCAACAATAATCAAGAGGACATTAATTTAAGCTCAATAAGAAGTAGATTGGTAAAGGGCTAAAGGTGGGCAATTTCTGGCAATGTGGTGCTAATAATCCGGGGAAATGGAGTACTTCCAAACTGAATTTCCACATTCCTTCTCTTTAAGATTCATCACCTTTCATAATGCTTTTATCCATAATAATGCTTTTACCTCTCTAACCTCAGCACTGCCTTCTCGCGAGTCGCAAACATGGGTGTCATAAATGGCCCCGGATACTTAGTGCGTCGGACTCTGTTGATAGGAGGAAATCGAGTATGAAATATAAATAAATCAAACTAGATTCTGCCCACGCAAATAATTACAAGACCTCCTCCAGATGTAGCAGCGGGAAGTCAGGATCGATCCACGAGGAAGCGTGTCAGCGGATCCTAGGTAGCGGTGAAATCTCACGATCAGAAGTCGACAACAGTGGTACTCGACCTCGACTAAGGGTTAGTCGACAGGGGCCAGGCACAGTCGAACACAGCACAGCAGCTCGGCTAAGGGTGGTCGATCTCGACAAGGCTCTACTCGAGATCGAGTAGCCTTCGTCTTGGTCGAGTAGGTCTGGTCGAGTTCCTGCACAAGTAAGCTACGGCGACTCTAGGTCGAGAATCAGTGGTCGAGGTCGACCAGAGTGTGGTCGAGAACGACGAGGGCAGGGAGTAAAACGAATGAAATAAAGAAAATAAAGAACAAATGCTTTTGGGATTTCGACTTAAACTTTAATGTAAAAGAACTTCCAAGATTGGGGTTTGCAACGACAATAACCAAGCATGCATAACGTAGAATCAAACAGATAATCATGTGAATCGCATTAAAGGACTAAGCTTTCGCCTTTTCCAACAATTAGACAACTTTCTCAAGAAACCCTAATTGTCTCTACTGATTTTATGTTTATAATCCAAGTGGTTAACATGGATCTCCATTAGATGGGCAATAAACACATCAACAAGTAGGAAAATGCTCAAAACATGATAAAAGTCGGATCTTTACCTCAATTATGCATGGTTATCGTCGGGCTCGCCCCAACCCTAGAAGTGGGTTGACTACTCGCGCCTCATTGCAAACTCAGTCATCATCGATTGAAAGAAAACAACTTGCATTAAACTAAATTCCAAAAGATTTTACAATCCCGGCAATCCAACTCTCGTTGAATGCCAAAACCCTAAAATCTTCGAACTCCTAAACTGTCTTTGTGGAACTACTTGTCTTGCTCTGAAATTGAATGAATAAAACTGAGCCCCATGGGCTTTATTTATAGGCTTCATTCCCTAGCTATTCTAGGAAAGAAGATATCTATCTATATCCAAAACTTTATCTAAAACTTAAAACATAAATAAAATGTTTTATGGAAATAAATCTATAAGGAAGAGATAAAACTAAATAGGGTAAGTCTTCATGATGTTGATAGATCTTGTCTCCTTGGATAGAACTTGATGGATTTGGATAGAATCTTCGGCCAAATCGACTTTCCTTCACGCCCAAGGAATCCCAAGTCTAGTCGGATTGTTCCTCGTCGAGAAGTTTCTGGAAACGGCTCTACTCGACTTCGACAAGGCTTCGTCGACCTCGAGTAGGATTCCTCGTCTCGGCTAACTGGTGCTCGATGTGGCTCGGTCTTGGCTCACGGTGCTCGTCGACCTCGAGTAGCCCTAGTCGACCTCGAGTAGACTGGCTTGCCGACTAGGTCTTCTCGAGTGACTCTGCTCGATGGACTCCGGATCTGGACTCAGAAGCTTGTCGATCTCGACAAGGCGTAGTCGAGATCGAGTAGGGTTCGTCGAAGATGGCTCTCTGGTGGTGTCGACTAGAGCTCCTCGGCATGGACTCGGACAACCTCTGGTCGGCTCGTCGATCTCGACAAGGCGTAGTCGAGATCGAGTAAAGTTGCTCGGCGTCTTCGTCCTCGGCTTCTCGGGCAGCTCCTCTCCTTGTCGACTCCGGGTGTGGCGTCAGGGCTTCGTCGATCTCGACTAGGGTTTGTCGAGATCGAGTTGACTTCCGGAGCTGGGCTGGTCTGGCTCTCGATCAGGCTCTATCGACAAGCTGTGCTCGGCTATACTTGTCTAGATCGAGTAGGGTTTACTCAAGATCGAGTAACCTTGGTTCTTGACTCGATTCAACTGGTTCCGTTGCTACTTCGACCTTGGATTTCTGTAGCTGTTTTCCGAGCTTTTCCGACCTTCTGTAGAATTGCTGTAAAATGCCTTGAATTCTGCGAATTAAACAGAAACTGGTGTAGATTCCATAATTTGGCAAATAAACATAAACTACATAGATTCTGTACTATCTTAGCCCAAATGAATGCAATGTATGCAGAAATCGATATAAAAGTAAATGTAAAACATGGCAGATTCAGCTCACAACAAACACCCCATACTTAAGCTTGTTTGTCCTCAAGCAATACTTTTAATTGTCATTCAGGGGAAGAATTCAAAACTCTCAAAATCTTAGATTCATTCTTTATATGTCCCTGCAATCAATTACCATCCTCGAAAAGGTACTAGTGTCACAGATCCATGCATGTGTAAATATATAAGAGCAACATCTACTCACAAAAGGAGGTTTATGCACAAATAATTTTTATGTGACAAAGCATTGATAATCAAGAGGACTTTAATTTAAGCTCAATAAGGAGTAGATCGGTAAAAGGCTATAGGTGGGCAATTTTTTGGCAATGTGGTGCTAATGATCCGGGGAAATGGAGTATTTCCAAACTGAATTTCCACATCCCTTCTTCCTTTGAGATTCATCACCTTTCATAATGCTTTTATCCATAATATTGCTTTTACCTCTCTAACCTCAGCACTGCCTTCTCGCGAGTCGCAAACATGGGTGTCATGAATGGCCCCGGATACTTAGTGGGTCGGACTCCTCACCTGGTGTCCCATCTCGCCAAACTATTATCTCAGCGAGCAGGGTCGATCTTTGATCGGATTTTCTTTCACTCATTAAATTTTCCATATATTTCAAATGATTCCATCAAACTCCAATAATGATAACAACAACACAACAACCATATAATAATCTCCATAATGTAACATCATTCTCAACATAATCCCCGGATAAGGTAAAGAATGGCAAAATTTTGGAACATGTGGAGCAATATATGAAATAAGGCATAATATGGCTTTTGTGTAATGCATAAGCATGGGTAAGGCTTAGGATTATAACAATGAGCATTATATGGAAAATATAAAGTCCTCCATCATCTTATCATGCAACATGTCAAAAGCAATATCAAATTTACCTCCTTTCATGGTTTTCATCAAAATATGCATTTCATTGTGACTTCCCTTTACTAGGCAATTTCATGCTATATCTCTAATGAATCCAATTTTGCATCATCGAGTTCAATATAAGCTTCCATGACATTACTCAAAAATTTCAATGGGGGGGTCATTTTTCTCAAATTTTGGAAAACATGCATATAAGCACATAAATTAATAATGAATTCCAAAATAGCCATGTAGCAATTCCAAGAAATAATGCACATATATGTCAAATATGATCAAATAAATCAAATATGCACAAGGTAAGCCCTTTTCCCACCCCATACTTAAAATTTACAGTGTCCTCACTGTATAATAACAAGTAAAAACAAGAGTAAAGGAAGGAACTCACAGGATCATATCGAGGAGGCAAATCAGTCTAGGTCGAGTAGGTTGCTCGTCGATCTCGAGTACAGTCTACTCGATCTCGAGGAGGCTCGTCTGCGTCTAGTGGATTCTGAAGTCGAGGAGTGTTCGTTGGCTTGTCGAGGTCGAGTACGTCTACTCGATCTCGAGTAGCTTCGTTTGGGCTGCTCCTCCTTGTCGTCGTCGACTTGGCCTTAGTCGATTCTGACTGTTTTTTAGGGACTTCTTCTTTCCACTTTTTGCGATCTTTATATGCTTGCCAACCTACAAGTGTTAGATTCCTCACCAAAAAACAAGACTATCCATATGAAGTTCTTAAAAAGACATAAAACCGAAACCAAAAACAAAAACCAAAAACTAAAAAGTTCAGAAAGTTCATAAAGTCTATATACATGCTCTAGATTTTAGAGTCGCTAGGCCGACTTCTCCGTTTGTGCTCAAGGAGGACCATTATTGTGGGGCCCACTCATGCTTGGCCCTTCTCCTGGATCATCTAGGTCCTGATGGTAGTATGCAAGCTCAGCTGACAGGTGGTTGCTTGCATCATCTCCTTTCCCTTTCTTCTTTTTCTTTGTAGCCTTTAATTTCTGCAAATTCTCTCGCCATGGTGTCTTAGCTCCCTTTAAATCATTGAAAATTTTACTTATGGACTGAGGGGGAGTAGAATTCATACCTGCACTTACCTGTTCGGACCCAAAACAGAAATCTTTGGGCTTGGGTCTACTCGATGTCGAGTACTACTGGTCGAGATCGAGTATAGGGACCCCATACTTAGGCTCCTGGCAAGTTTCTGGCTCAGTGATGGTGGTCGAGATCGACAAAGGTTTGTCGAGCTCGAGGAGGGTGCTTGTCGAGGTCGAGGAGAGCTTGTCGACCTCGAGTACAGTTTTGGCTTCTTCCTCCGCTGTTTGCTTGGTCTTGTCGATGCTGATGCTTTTCACCTCCAGCCATGAAACTTCCTCCTTTGCAGGGCCAAAAGAGAAATCCAAAACCTCATCGCCTATGGTGAAGGTGAGCGACCTATTCTTGACACTAATTCGGGCATCTGCAGTAGCTAAGAATGGTCTACCAAGAATAATAGGGCTGGTAGGATCTTCAGCACAGTCAATGTTAAGGAAATCAGCTGGAACAAAGAATTTACCAACCTGGACTGGGACGTTTTCAACTATACCTGTAGGGATGACCACAGTATTGTTCGCCATATATAATTTGGCATCCACAGGTTCTATGCATCCTATTTTTACTTTCCGCCAGATTGATAGAGGCATGATGCTCACACTTGCTCCTAAATCGCATAGAGAATCATATTTATATTGTCCAAAACCCACAGTAACAGAAAACTTACCAGGGTCAGGCCTCTTTTCAGGGAAGTGGAGTACTTTGCATTCGCCTGCGATCTCTGAGATGGATCGCTTCTTGCTCAGGATTTCCTTCAGAAATTTGACATATCCAGGCATCTCTTGCAGGGCTTCTGTAAAAGGAATAGAAAAGTTTAGCTCTTGCAACATATTAACAAATCTATTGAATCTACCCGCAGTGGGGTCTTTAAGAGTTTTAGAAGGGAAAGGAAGTGGCTTTTTCTGTTTCGAAGCCAGATCAGCTGTCGGAGATGCTGCAGAGTCGTCGACGTCGGCCAGATGCTCCTCAACATCGACCATGGGCTTGTCGACATCGACCAGAGGTTTGTCGACCTCGAGTTGGGTTGTCGACCTCGGGTTGCTGGTCTGCGCAGCGGAGTCCGAGCTCAGCTTCTGGTCTTGGTCGAGTAGAGCCTCGTCGAGGTCGACCACGGTCTTGTCGACATCGAGTACAGGCTTCTCGAGATCGAGTTGTTGTTCTGCTTGGCTCTGCTGTTTTCCGACCTCTGGCTCGTGTAATTGATGCCCACTCCTGAGTTTGATGGCCGCGACGTGTCCGGTTTTCCCTTTAGGATTTGGTTCTGTTTGCCCAGGAAGTTGTCCGGATGGTCGTGGGATCTGTGCAGCGATTTGTCCCATCTGAGTCTCTATTCCTCTTTTCCAGATGTCTAGTTCCCCAAATTTGGTGGTGATGCTCTGGAACTGGTTGTTGATGGTGCCCTGATTTCGTCGCATCTCCTCAAGGATCAAGTGTAGATCATCCTTCTTTTGATCCCTTTCTAGATATCCTGGAGCTCTGTAGGGTGGGGGGTTCCTAGGAGGACCTTGGTTCCACTGAGGCTGATAGAACCTTTGATCTCCCATATAGCGATTTGGACCCCCAGCGTAGGCTGCTTCCTCATGTGTCTCTGCCATTCTGACTTGCTCAGTGTGTGGGCACTCAGTAGTGGTGTGCCTCTGTGATCCGCATTCGATGCAAGGCTGGTTGACAGATAGATATTTGACCTGTCTGAGGAGCTTGCGATTCTGGTCCTTGTAGAACTGCTCCCTGACATCTGGGTCAATCTCCTTTGCTGGCTCATAGAGTGGCATAGATGGTGCTGGTCTGGCATAGGCGTTCTCATCATAGTTTGCAGAAGTCCCATACTTGTTGTCATATGCTGTGAGCTTGTCTAGCACACCCCATGCGTCAATTGGTGGCATCGTCAGGTACTCATATCGAGTGTACTGATTGATCCTGTCCTTAGTGACTTGGTCAAGAGAGTTGAAGAAGATCTCCTGAATGACGTAGGGTGGCTGTCCATGAGTAGGGCAAGATCGCAGTAGTTCCTTGTACCTTTCCCATGCCTTTGCTAGCGGCTCCCTAGGCTTTTGTTTGAAAGCTGTGATCTTTTGGCGGAGGAATGCTGTCTTGGCAGGAGGGAAGAATTTGTTGAGAAACTCTTGCTCTACTTGTGCCCATGTTGTAAGGGATCTTGGTTTCAGTCCTTCTAGCCACTTCAGTGCAGGTCCAGCGAGCGACCAGCGGAAAGCTTTCATCTTGACATATTCCAGAGTTGTACCTTCAGCAAGAGTACGGCACATGTCATGAAAATTGGTAATATGTTCAAGAGGGCACTCATTAAATCTTCCATGAAAAGCATTGTTTTTAAGTTCTATAAGAAACTGAGTGCGAATTTCAAAAGAGTTTTCAGGGATTAGAATCGCCGATTCAGGCACGACGAGAGTTGGATCCATATAATCCTCTGCTGTAGTTGGATATTGGGCAAGCTCAGCTTCTGCTTGTTCCCTTGCTGCTTTCTCAGCGGTGATAGCAGCATCTTTTGTGGCGATAGCAGTATCCTTTGCGGCTAGCTCCCTGGTAAGCCTCGCAATCAGCTGTTCTTGTGTCTCAGCAGCCGCCATGGCTCTTTGTAGTTTAGCTCGGATGTGAAATAGGCGTTCCGGTTCGTCTAAAGCGTCAAACTCAGGTGTTTGACCAGAACGACGCATACACCTGCAAAGTAACTCAAGGTAGACGTGAGATTTAACTACCTAAGGCGCGAATGATAGCTTCCCCGGCAATGGCGCCAATTTTATTGATAGGAGGAAATCGAGTATGAAATATAAATAAATCAAACTAGATTCTGCCCACGCAAATAATTACAAGACCTCCTCCTGATGTAGCAGCGGGAAGTCAGGATCGATCCACGAGGAAGCGTGTCAGCGGATCCTAGTTAGCGGTGAAATCTCACGATCAGAAGTCGACAACAATGGTACTCGACCTCGACTAAGGGTTAGTCGACAGGGGTCAGGTACAGTGGAACACAGCACAGCAGCTCGGCTAAGGGTGGTCGATCTCGACAAGGCTCTACTCGAGATCGAGTAGCCTTCGTCTTGGTCGAGTAGGTCTGGTCGAGTTCCTGCACAAGTAAGCTACGTCGACTCTAGGTCGAGAATCAGTGGTCGAGGTCGACCAGAGTGTGGTCGAGATCGACGAGGGCAGGGAGTAAAACGAATGAAATAAAGAAAATAAAGAACAAATGCTTTTTGGATTTCGACTTAAACTTTAATGTAAAAGAACTTCCAAGATTGGGGTTTGCAACGACAATAACCAAGCATGCATAAGGTAGAATCAAACAGATAATCATGTGAATCGCATTAAAGGACTAAGCTTTCGCCTTTTCCAACAATTAGACAACTCTCTCAAGAAACCCTAATTGTCTCTACTGATTTTATGTTTATAATCCAAGTGGTTAACATGGATCTCCATTAGATGGGCAATAAACGCATCAACAAGTAGGAAATTGCTCAAAACATGATAAAAGTCGGATCTTTACCTCAATTATGCATGGCTATCGTCGGGCTCGCCCCAACCCTAGAAGTGGGTTGACTACTCGCGCCTCATTGCAAACTCAGTCATCATCGATTGAAAGAAAACAACTTGCATTAAACTAAATTCCAAAAGATTTTACAATCCCGGCAATCCAACTCTCGTTGAATGCCAAAACCCTAAAATCATCGAACTCCTAAACTGTCTTTGTGGAACTACTTGTCTTGCTCTGAAATTGAATGAATAAAACTGAGCCCCATGGGCTTTATTTATAGGCTTCATTCCCTAGCTATTCTAGGAAAGAAGATATCTATCTATATCTAAAACATTATCTAAAACTTAAAACATAAATAAAATGTTTTATGGAAATAAATCTATAAGGAAGAGATAAAACTAAATAGGGTAAGTCTTCATGATGTTGATAGATCTTGTCTCCTTGGATAGAACTTGATGGATTTGGATAGAATCTTCTGCCAAATCGGCTTTCCTTCACGCCCAAGGAATCCCAAGTCTAGTCGGATTGTTCCTCGTCGAGAAGTTTCTGGAAACGGCTCTACTCGACTTCGACAAGGCTACGTCGACCTCGAGTAGGATTCCTCGTCTCGGCTAACTGGTGCTCGATGTGGCTCGGTCTTGGCTCGCGGTGCTCGTCGACCTCGAGTAGCCCTAGTCGACCTCGAGTAGACTGGCTTGCCGACTAGGTCTTCTCGAGTGACTCTGCTCGATGGACTCCGGATCTGGACTCAGAAGCTTGCCGATCTCGACAAGGCGTAGTCGAGATCGAGTAGGGTTCGTCGAAGATGGCTCTCTGGTGGTGTCGACTAGAGCTCCTTGGCATGGACTCGGACAACCTCTGGTCGGCTCGTCGATCTCGACAAGGCGTAGTCGAGATCCAGTAAAGTTGCTCGGCGTCTTCGTCCTCGGCTTCTCGGGCAGCTCCTCTCCTTGTCGACTCCGGGTGTGGCGTCAGGGCTTCGTCGATCTCGACTAGGGTTTGTCGAGATCGAGTTGACTTCCGGAGCTGGGCTGGTCCGGCTCTCGATCAGGCTCTGTCGACAAGCTGTGCTCGGCTATACTTGTCTAGATCGAGTAGGGTTTACTCGAGATCGAGTAACCTTGGTTCTTGACTCGATTCAACTGGTTCCGTTGCTACTTCGACCTTGGATTTCTGTAGCTGTTTTCCGAGCTTTTCCGACCTTCTGTAGAATTGCTGTAAAATGCCTTGAATTCTGCAAATTAAACTGAAACTGGTGTAGATTCCATAATTTGGCAAATAAACATAAACTACATAGATTCTGTACTATCTTAGCCCAAATGAATGCAATGTATGCAGAAATCGATATAAAAGTAAATGTAAAACATGGCAGATTCAGCTCACAACAGACTCCTCACCTGGTGTCCCATCTCGCCAAACTATTATCTCAGCGAGCAGGGTCGATCTTTGATCGGATTTTCTTTCACTCATTAAATTTTCCATATATTTCAAACAATTTCCGCCAAACTCCATTATAATAACAACAACACATCACAAACACCATATAACATCTCCATAATGTAACATCATTCTCAACATAATCCCCGGATAGGAAATAAGGTAAAGAATGGGCAATATTTAGATCATGTGGAGCAAGGCATATTATGGCTTTTGTGATGCATAAGCATAGGTATGGCTAGGATTATAAACATATGAGCATTATATGGAAATATAAAGTCCTCCATCATTTTATCATGCAACACGTCAAAAGTAATTTCAAATTTTACCTCCTTTCATGGTTTTCAATAAAATAATGCACTTCATTGTGACTTCCCTTTACTAGGCAATTTCATGCTATATCTCTAATGAATCTAATTTTGCATCGTTGAGTTCAATTTAAGCTTCCATGACATTATCCAAAAATTTCAACGGGGGTCATTTTTTCAAATTTTGGAAATCATGCATGTAAGCACATAAATCAATAATAAATTCCAAAATAGCCATGTAGCAATTCAAAGAAATAATGCACATATATGTCAAATATAATCAAATAAATCAAATATGCACAAGGTAAGCCCTTCCCCCACCCCATACTTTAAAATTTACAGTGTCCTCACTGTATAAAATCAAATAAAAACAAGAGTAAAGGAAGGAACTCACAGGATAATGCATCGAGGAAGGTGAAACTGGGCCTGTCGAGTAGGTTGCTCGTCGATCTCGAGTACGGTGTACTCGATCTCGAGGAGGCTCGTCTGCGTCTAGTGGATTCTGAAGTCGAGGAGTGTTCGTTGGCTTGTCGAGGTCGAGTACGTCTACTCGATCTCGAGTAGCTTCGTCTGGGCTGCTCCTCCTTGTCGTCGTCGACTTGGCCTTCGTCGATTCTGACTGTTTTTCAGGGACTTCTTCTTTCCACCTTTCGCGATCCTTATATTCTTGCTGACCTAAGAGTGTTAGATTGCCCAAAAGAACAAGACTATCCACATGAAGTATTCTAAAAGACCTAAAACCAAAAACCAAAAACAAAAACCAAAGACTAAAAAGTTCAAAAGTCCAAAAAATAAATGTCTATGTACATGCTTTAGATTTTAGAGTCGCTAGGCCGAATTCTCCGTTTGTGCTCAAGGACCATTATTGTGGGGCCCGCTCATGTTTGGCCCTTCTCCTGGATCATCTAGGTCCTGATGGTAGTATGCAAGCTCAGCTGATAGGTGGTTGCTTGCATCATCTCCTTTCCCTTTCTTCTTCTTCTTTGTAGCCTTTAATTTTTGTAAATTCTCTCGCCATGGTGTCTTAGCTCCCTTTAAATCATTGAAAATTTTACTTATGGACCGAGGGGGAGTAGAATTCATACCTGCACTTACCTGTTCGGACCCAAAACAGAAATCTTTGGGCTTGGGTCTACTCGATGTCGAGTACTGCTGGTCGAGATCGAGTATAGGGACCCCATACTTAGGCTCCTGGCGAGTTTCTGGCTCAGTGATGGTGGTCGAGATCGACAAAGGTTTGTCGAGGTCGAGTAGAGCGCTTGTCGAGGTTGAGTAGGGCTTGTCGACCTCGAGTACAGTTCCGGCGCTTTCCTCCGTTGTTTGTTGAGTCCTGTCGATGCTGATGCTTTTCACCTCCAACCATGAAACTTCCTCCTTTGCAGGGCCAAAAGAGAAATCCAAAACCTCATCGCCTATGGTGAAGGTGAGCGACCTATTCTTGACACTAATTCGGGCATCTGCAGTAGCTAAGAACGGTCTACCAAGAATAATAGGGCTAGTAGGATCTTCAGCACAGTCAATGATAAGGAAATCGGCTGGAACAAAGAATTTACCAACCTGGACGGGGACATTTTCAACTATACCTGTAGGGATGACCACTGTATTGTTAGCCATGTATAATTTAGCATCCACAGGTTCTATGCATCCTATCTTGACCTTCCGCCAGATTGATAAAGGCATGATGCTCACACTTGCTCCTAAATCGCATAGAGAATCATATTTATATTGTCCAAAACCCATAGTAACACAAAACTTACCAGGGTCAGGCCTCTTTTCAGGGAAGTGGAGTACTTTGCATTCGCCTGCGATTTCTGAGATGGATCGCTTCTTGCTCAGGATTTCCTTCAGAAACTTGACATATCCAGGCATCTCTTGCAGGGCTTCTGTAAAAGGAATAGAAACATTCAGTTCTTGCAGCATATTAACAAATCCGGTAAACCTACCTGCAGTGGGATCTTTCTGTGCTTTTGAAGGGAAAGGCAGTGGCTTTTTCTGCTTCGGAGCCAGATCAGCTGTCGGAGAAGCTGTAGAGTCGTCGACCTCAGCTTGCTGCTCCTCGACATCGACCAGAGGCTTGTCGACATCGACTAGGGGCTTGTCGACATCGAGTTGGGTTGTCAACCTCGGGTTTCTGGTCTGCGCAGCGGAGTCCGAGCTGAGCTTCTGGTCTTGGTCGAGTAGATGCTTGCCGACATCGAGTACTGGCTCCTCAAGATCGACCACGTTCTGCTCTGTCTCGAGTTGCTGCTCTGCGTTGTTTTGCTGTTTCCCGACCTCTGGCTCGTGTAGTTGATGCCCACTCCTGAGTTTGATAGCTGCGACATGTCCGGTTTTCCCCTTAGGATTTGGTTCTGGTTGCCCAGGGAGTTGCCCGAATGGTCGTGGGACTTGTGCAGCGATTTGACCCATCTGTGTCTCGATTCCCCGTTTCCAGATGTCCAGCTCTCCAAATTTTGTGTTGAAGTTCTGGAGCTGATGGTTGATGGTGTTTGTAGCCTGCAGGTTCTGTACATGATTCCGACGCATCTCCTCAAGGATCAGCTGCAGATCATCCTTCTTTTGATCCCTTTCTGGATGTCCTGGGGCTCTGTAGGGTGGGGGATTCCTAGGAGGACCTTGGTTACACTGAGGTTGATAGAACCTTTGATCTCCCATACAGCGATTTAGACCCCCAGGATAGGCTGCTTCCTCATGTGTCTCTGCCATTCTGACTTGCTCAGTGTGTGGGCACTCAGTAGTGGTGTGCCTCTGTGATCCGCATTCGATGCAAGGCTGGTTGACAGATAGATATTTGACTTGCTTGAGGAGCTTGCGATTCTGGTCCCTGTAGAACTGCTCCCTAACATCTGGGTCAATCTCCTTTGCTGGCTCATAGAGTGGCATGGATGGTGCTGGCCTGGCACAGGCGTTCTCATCATAGTTTGCAGAAGTCCCATACTTGTTGTCATATGCCGTGAGTTTGTCTAGCACACCCCATGCGTCAATTGGTGGCATCGTCAGGTACTCATATCGAGTGTACTGATTGATCCTGTCCTTAGTGACTTGGTCAAGAGAGTTGAAGAAGATCTCCTGAATGACGTAGGGTGGCTGTCCATGAGTAGGGCAAGATCGCAGTAATTCCTTGTACCTTTCCCATGCCTTTTCTAGCGACTCCCCAGGCTTTTGTTTGAAAGCTGTGATCTTTTGGCGGAGGAATGCTGTCTTGGCAGGAGGGAAGAATTTGTTGAGAAACTCTTGCTCTACTTGTGCCCATGTTGTAAGGGATCTTGGTTTCAGTCCTTCTAGCCACTTCAGTGCAGGTCCAGCGAGCGACCAGCGGAAAGCTTTCATCTTGACATATTCCAGAGTTGTACCTTCAGCAAGAGTACGACACATGTCATGAAAATTGGTAATATGTTCAAGAGGGCACTCATTAAATCTTCCATGAAAAGCATTGTTTTTAAGTTCTATAAGAAACTGAGTGCGAATTTCAAAAGAGTTTTCAGGGATTAGAATCGCCGATTCAGGCACGACGAGAGTTGGATGCATATAATCCTCTGCTGTAGTTCGATATTGGGCAAGCTCAGCTTCTGCTTGCTCCCTTGCTACTTTCTCTTGTTCCTTTGCTGCCCTTTCATTGGCTATAACGGTGTCCTTTTCGGCTAGCTCCCTTGTAAGCCTGGCAATCAGTTGTTCTTGTGTTTCAGCGGCCGCCATGGCTCTTTGTAGTTTAGCTCTGATGTGTAGAAGGCGCTCTGGTTCGTCTAAGGCATCAAACTCAGGTGGTTGACCAGAACGGCGCATACACCTGTAAAGTAACTCAAAGCAGACGTGAGATGTAACTACCTAAGGCGCGAATGATAGCTTCCCCGGCAACGGCGCCAATTTGTTGTAGGAGGAAATCGAGTATGAAATATAACAAAATAAATCAAACCAGATTCTGCCCACGCAAATAATTACAAGACCTCCTCCTGATGTAGCAGCGGGAAGTCAGGATCGATCCACGAGGAAGCGTGTCAGCGGATCCTAGGTAGCGGAGAAATCTCACGGACAGAAGTCGACAACAGGGTCCTCGATCTCGACTAAGGGTTAGTCGACAGAAGATCGGACAGTCGAACACAGCGCAGCAGCTCGGCAAAGGGTGGTCGATCTCGACCAGATGCTACTCGAGATCGAGTACGGTCTGTCGAAGTCGAGTTGGTCTTCGTCGATTTCTGCACACTTAAGCTACGGCGACTCTAGGTCGAAGATTAGTAGTCGAGGTCGACCAGGGTTTGGTCGAGATCGACGAGGGCAGGGAGTAAAACGAAATAAAAGAAAGTAAAAACAATTGCTTTGGGTTCGAACTAAACTGAATGTAAAAGGACTTCCAAGATTGGGGTTTGCAATGACAATAACCAAGCATGCATGAGGTAGAACCAAACAGATAATCATGTGAATCACATTAAAGGATTAAGCTTTCGCCTTTTCCAACAATTAGACAACTCTCTCAAGAAACCCTAATTGTCTCTACCAATTTTATGTTTATAATCCAAGTGGTTAACATGGATCTCCATTAGATGGGCAATAAACACATAAACAAGTAGGAAAATGCTCAAAACATGATAAAGGTCGGATCTTTACCTCAAATATGCATGGCTATCGTCGGGCTCGCCCCAACCCTAGAAGTGGGTTGACTACTCACGCTTCATCGCAAACTCAGACATCATTGATTGAAAGGAAATAACTTGCATTAAACTAAATTCAAAGACTTTACAATCCCGGCGATCCAACTCTCGTTGAACGCCAAAACCCTAAAACCTTCGAACTCCTAAACTGTCTCTGTGGAACTACTTGTCTTGCTCTGAAAATTTGAATGAATAAAACTGAGCCCCATGGGCTTTATTTATAGGCTTCATTCCCTAGCTATTCTAGGAAAGAAGATATCTATCTATATCTAAAACTTTATCTAAAACTTAAAAAGATAAATAAAAGCTATAACATAATTAAATCCAAAATAGGAAAATATATCTAAAGTCTTCAATGGATATAACTCCTTCTCTTCATGATAGATGTGGATAAATCGGATAGACCTTGGTAAACTTCGGCTCCAAGGATTCTGCACCGAGTAGAGTTGATCAAACCGCGTCGCACAGCCTCTGGAAGCGTGGTCGATCTCGACAAGACTCTTGTCGATCTCGAGTAGGGATGAGTTCTCGACTTGGTTGGCTGGCTTCTCTGCTCGACAGGCTCGGACTCTGGCTCACGGGTCTAGTCGATCTCGACCAACCTTTGTCGAGGTCGAGTAGACTGGCTATGTCGACTGGGTCTTCTCGGGTGGCTCTCCTCGACAGGCCTGGATCTGGTCTCCGGCCTTCGTCGATCTCGACTAAGAGCCCTCGAGATCGACTAGGATTGGTCGAGGATGGCTCTCTGTGGTAGTGTCGAGGACTCCTCCTCGGACAGGCTCGGGGTGGCTTGTCGATCTCGACCAGGTCTAGTCGAGATCGAGTTGGGATGTGCTCGGCTTCTCGTCCTCGGCTTCTCGGTCAGCTCTTCTCCTTGTCGACTCCGGGTGTGGTGCTGAGGTGTCGTCGATCTCGACCAGGGCTTGTCGAGATCGAGTAGACTTCCGGAGCTGGGCTGGTCTGGCTCTCGATCAGGCTTTGTCGACAAGGCTGTGCTCGGCTATACTTGTCTAGATCGAGTAGGGTTTACTCGAGGTCGAGTAACCTTTGTTCTTGACTCGATTTGACTGGTTCCGTTGCTGCTTCGACCTTGGACTTCTGTAGCTGTTTTCCGAGCTTTTCTGACCTTCTGTAGAATTGCTGTAAAACGTCTCGAATTCTGCGATTTAAACAAAAACTGGTGTAGATTCCAAAATTTGGCAAATAAACATAAACTACATAGGTTCTGTACTATCTAAGCCCAAATAAATGCAATGTATGCAGAAATCGATGTAAAAGTAAATGTAAAACATGGCAGATTCAGCTCACAACACTATCCCCGATGATTTTGAGCAACCAATGTTCATATTCAAGTATGGGGTCCTAGCAAAGTGGCATGAAGCTCCGCATGATGAGGTGGAAATATCTCTTCCCACTCCGCCGTTTTGTTGTGGTGGAGATGTGCAAACAAATCAACCAATAAAGCGGAAGAGGTATGATGATGAGGTATGTATATTTTCTTTATATCTTCCTTTATGCATGCCAGCGGGAGCCCAGGAAGATGAATGGGTGAAGCTATGGAGAGTTCACTCGGGGAGGTTTAAACTTCTTCACATGATGCCCCCGGATGACATCCCACGCTTCCCACCACCGGAGGAACCACCAGATCCACCTATACCTCCGAACAAAGATGAGCCAGGCTAATGCTTAATGGAGAAAGTCGGCCTAGCGGCTATAAAATCTAGAGCTTGTAAATAGACATTTATTTTTTAGGACTTTTTTGGACATTGTTGCTTTTTGTTTGTTTTTGAACTTTTAGTTTTTCTATTGTGGGTATATGTCTTCTATATTCTTCAGGTCCATGGGGATAGAAGCCAGCTCAATCAGACTCGGCCCAGGCATTTACACTCGATATTATGAAGCCCTGCACACCTGTCTAGTGAGTTTCTTTCTTTACCCTTGTTTTTATACAATGAGGACACTGTAATGTTTAAGTATGGGGTGGGGGAAGGGCTTACTTTGTGAATATTTAACATTTTTGACATTATGTGTGCATATTTTTTATTGCTTATACATGGCTATTTTGGAATTTATTATTGATTTATGGGCTTACATGCATATTGATTTATGGGCTTACATGCATGTTTTCCAAAATTTGAAAAAATGACCCCCATTTAAAATTTTGAATAGTGTCATGGATGTTTTAATTGAACTCGACGATGCAAAGTTGGATTCATTAGAGATATAGCATGAAATTGCCTAGTAAAGGGAAGTCACAATGAAGTGCATATATTTTCTTGAAAACCATGAAAGGAGGTGAAATTTGATGTTGCTTTTGACATGTTGCATGATAAGAGGATGGAGGACTTTATATTTCCATATATGCTCATTGTTTATATCCTAGCCTTTACCTATGCTTATGCATCACAAAAGCCATACTATGCCTTATTTCATATATTGCTCCACATGATCTAAATATTGCCCATTCTTTACCTTATTTCCTATCCGGGGATTATGTTGAGAATGAAAGTTACATTACGGAGATATTATATGGTGTTTGTGTTGTTATAATTATTGGAGTTTGGTAGGAAATTGTTTGAAATATATGTAAAATTTAATGAGTGAGAAAAAATCCGATCACCTCAGAAGATAAAGGTAGATCGACCCGGCTCGCTGAGATAATAGTTTGGCGAGATGGGATACACAGGTAAGGAGTCCAAATCACTAAGTATCCGGGGCCATTCATGACACAAATGTTTGCGACTCGCGAGAAGGCAGTGCTGAGGTTAGAGAGGTAAAAGCATTATATTGAAAAAAAAAGCATTGAGCAAAAGAGAGAAAGGTGATGATTCTTATGAAGAAGAAATGTGGTATGAAAAGTTTGGAAATACTCCATTTCCCCGGATTATTAGCACCACATTGCCAAAAATTGCCTACCTTTAGCCCTTTACCAATCTATTCCTTATTGAGCTTAAATTAAAGTCCTCTTGATTATTGTTGCTTTGCAACATATAAATCGTTTTGCATAACCCTCCTTTTGTGAGTAGATGTTGCTTTTTTAAATTGCACATGCATGGATTTGTGACACTAGTACCTTTTCGAGGATGGTAATTGATTGCAGGGACATATGGAAATGAATCTAATATGTTGAAAGTTTTGATTTCTTCCCCTGAATGACAATTAAAAGTATTGCTTGAGGACAAGCAAGCTTAAGTATGGGGTGTTTGTTGTGAGCCTAATATGCCATGTTTTACATCTACTTTTATATCGATTTCTGCATGCATTTCATACATTTGGGTTAAAATAATACAAAATATGTGTAGTATATGTTTATTTGCAATATATGGAGGTCTACACAAGTTTTTGTTATATTTCGCAGAAATCGGACGCACTTTGGATCTTAAAGGAAACTCATGGAGAAGCTAAGAATGGTGCAGCTGGAGAAAAAGGCCATTTTCACCATTCTTCATTCTGAATCAAGCTTTGATGTCTTCATAAGAGTTTTTGCCCTCGAAAAGAGCTTTCTAACGCATGGTCATATGCGTCAATCCGACGAACGAGGATTCGGAAAAGTGCGTTTCAAGAACTGAGCAGAAAGTTGAGAGACTTAGTCGATCTCGAGTTGTTTTACTCGATATCGAGTAAAGACCCCAGAAATCGACAAGAGAAACTGGGAGCTGGAGCAGGTTAGTCGATATCGACAAGAATTAGTCGATATCGATGAAACACTTGGTCGATTTCCATGTCCAGAACCGAGATCGACGAAGCTGAGCACTGGGAGCCGAGCAGAAGTTAGTCGATATCGAGTAACTTTACTCGATATCGAGGACAACTCAAGTCGACATGTGTTCTGTTGGCCGACATGGAGTTGCTGAGCACAAGACGAAGAAAATGCTAGTCGATATTGAGGACTCCTACTCGATATCGAGGACGTCTCAGTGGCGGATTCCGAGCTATCCGATTATCTTGTTAAGTTTCTATCCCGAAGCCGATGGTGATATTTTCGAGACCAAATTCTATCCACATCTATCAAGAGCTATCAAGTTCAAGGAAGATTTATCCACATTAGATATTTTCCTTATTTAATTATTAGATTTATTTCCTTTATTTATCAAGTATTTAGCTTAAGTAAGTAGATAGATAGATATAGATATAGACAGAGTTTCTTTCCTAGATTAGCTTGGAATGAAGCCTATAAATAAAGCCCTAGGGGGCTGATTTTCATTCATTCAAGCAAAGTCGTCTTCGGGGGCAAGGAGAGAGGAGAGAGGGAGGAGGCAGGAGAGGAGAGAGAGAGAGAGAGAGAGAGAGAGAGAGAGAGAGAGAGGAGGAGGAGGAGGAGGAGGCGAGAGAGAAGGAGAAGGAAGAAGACGAACGGTTGTAAGTTTTAGTTTATTTTATGTTAAAGTTAATTTCTTTCATTATGTTTTGTTTCTAATTTCTTTCTTCTAGGGTTGGGGTGATCCCAACATAGATATGTGTGTTTGATTTATAAACCCATGAATATATATGTCTTTATCATCTACCTATGTGCTTAATCCTTTGCGAGAGTTGAGGAAATTCCTTATTCATGATATTGAAGCGAAAGTGATCTTATTATGAATTGGATAGTAATTAGGGTTTATTTGCGAGAGCCGACTAATCCTAATTAAGAAAAGGGTAGAAACAAATTAGGTTTTTATGCGAGAGCCTCTATCACCTAAATTGTTGGAATTTACGAAAATCGATTCTTTGATATAAAGCATGCATCTTTATGTGATTTATGATCTGCACATATGTTTATTGTTGTGGTGATCCCTAACCTTGGAAGTTTGCATCGTTATTTGTTTTATTTCATTATTTTTATCCGGCAAAGTTACCTGACACCGACCACCTCTTCTCCTATCATTCCCTCGACATCGACAGCAACCTCCCCACCTTTTCCCGCTATTCCCGAACCCTTAAACACATTAAACCTAGAACCGCTGACTTCTCTCCTGAGGACGAACCTGACTCCCCTATACTATAGCGAGGGTCTTGACTACAAATTTATTTGGTCGAGAAACCCTCTCGTCAAATTGGCGCCGCCGTTGCCAGATCCAGGTAAGTTTGCTATATCCATTGGATTTGGTCCTTATAAAATTAATGCTTTATGTGATCTTGGAGCTAGTGTAAGTATAATGCCTTTAACAATTTGGTCCAAGATTAAGATAGGTGCCCTAAAGCTTGTGGATGCTAGGCTTTATATGGCCAACAACACGGTGGTCATCCCAACCGGCATGGTGGACAATGTGCCAGCATAAGTAGGTAAATTCTTTGTCCCTGCTGATTTCTTAGTTGTTGATATGCAAGAAGACCCTACTTGTCCAATTATTCTAGGAAGACCCTTCTTGGCGATGGTTGATGCCAACATAAGCGTGAGGAAAGGAGTGCTCAATTTCAACATCAGCGATGAGGTAATTGAGTATTCCTTTAATAAAACTGAAAGGCATACAGGTCCAATGGAAGAGGTCAAATCTATCTCAGCTGGCTACATCACTTGTGGGGAACCCAAGGTAAGAAATATGACCCCTGAGGAGCTGGAAAAGAGGGATATGGAGGCCCAGGTGGAGGAAATCATGGCCATCCTAAAGGAGGAAACAAAGAATCCACTCGACACGGACCAAGGTACGTCGTTATGGACTAACTATTATTCGGATGCCTTGATAGGGAACCAAGTATAGGGTCATAGTCGACCAAGATTCCTCGACATCAAGGACTCTAGTCGATCTCGACCAAAACCAAGAGCCTCCACCAGCACCAGCGTCGTCGAGCAGCAACACTGAAGCACCAGACTCCTCGAGATCGAGTACCTTACTCGAGATCGACCAAGACTCTGCTGCCTCGACTTCGCCTTCCTCGACGCTGACTCCACCAGAAGGCCAGAACTCCTCGAGATCGACTAAATTTGTCGAGATCGAGCAACATCCACCTTCCCCAGCTCCTGCATCCTCGAGCGGCAAGCCACCAGAACCTGAAAGTTACTCGAGATAGAGTACAGTTACTCGAGATCGACCAAACACCGTGGTCCCCGATTCCGTCTCTGCGAAGGTAAGCAAAGGTATGGATCTTTCTTCTCCTATTTCCATTAAAGATCTATCTATACATGGGAGAGGTTTGCCTTGGTATGTGTGCTTATGTAGGATTTCCAATAATGAGCCCAAGGAGTATGAAGTTGGAGACAAGCTCTATGTCTCTAAATCAAAGGATCATTGGTTTCCTAACAAATTCAACAAGAAGAGGATGGGACCTTTTGTGGTGAACAAGATCCATTCTGGAGGATTACAGCTGATGGACAAGAATGGAGTCCTATTTGAAGCCCAAGCTACGTGGGCCCTGCAAATGCCACCTTGAGCTTAATGAAGAAAGTCGGCCTAGTGACTATAAAATCTAGAGCTTGTAAATAGACATTTTATTTTGGAACTTTTGAGACATTGTTGCTTTTGTTTGTTTTTGTTTTTGGAACTTTTAGTTTTTCTATTGTGGGTATATGTCTTCTACACTTTTCAAGTCCGTGGATAGAAGCAAGCTATATTCAGACTCGGCCCAGGCATTCTTTTACTTGATATTATGAAGCCCTGCACACCTGTCTAGTGAGTTTCTTTCTTTACCCTTATTTTTATACAATGAGGACACTGTAATGTTTAAGTATGGGGTGGAGGAAGGGCTTAATTTGTGCATATTTTATTTATTTGACCATATATGTGCAAATTTTAGAATTGCTTATACATGGCTATTTTGGAATTCATTATTGATTTATGTGCTTACATGCATGTTTTCCAAAATTTGAAGAAAAATGACCCCCATTGAAAATTTTTGACAAATATCATGGAAGCTATATCGAACTCGCCGATGCAAAATTAGATTCATTAGAGATATAGCATGAAATTTTGTAGTAAAGGGAAGTCACAAGGAAGTGCATATTTTTATGAAAACCATGAAAGGAGGTAAAATTTGAAGTTGCTTTTGACAAGTTGCATGATAAGAGGATGGAGGACTTTATATTTCCATATAATGCTCATATGTTTATATTCCTAGCCTTACCTATGCTTATGTATCACAAAAAGCCATATTATGCCTTATTTCAAATTATTGCTCCACATGATCTAAATATTTGCCATTCTTTACCTTACTTCCTATCCGGGGATTATGTTGAGAATGATGTTACATTATGGAGATGTTATATGGTGATTGTGTTGTTGTTGTCATTATTGGAGTTTGGCGGAATTGTTTTGAATATATGGAAAATTTAATGAGTGAAAGAAAATCCGATCAAAGATCGACCCTGCTTGCTGAGATAATAGTTTGGCGAGATGGGACAGCAGGTGAGGAGTCCGACGCACTAAGTATCCGAGGCCATTCATGACACCCATGTTTGCGACTCACGAGAAGGCAGTGCTGAGGTTAGAGAGGTAAAAGCATTATTATTGAGAAAAAACATTATGAAAGGTGAAGAATCTTATGAGAAAGAATGTGGTATGAAATTCAATTTGGAAATACTCCATTTCCCCGGATCATTAACACCACATTGCCAAAAAAAATGCCCACCTTTAGCCTTTTACCAATCTACTCCTTATTGAGCTTAAATTAAAGTCCTCTTGATCGATTATTAATGCTTTGTCACTTATGAATTGTTTTGCATAACCCTCCTTTTGTGAGTAGATGTTGCTTTTTAATTGCACATGCATGGATTTGTGACACTAGTACCTTTTCAATGATGGTAATTAATTGTAGGGACATATGAGAATGAATCTAATATGTTGAGAGTTTTGATTTCTTCCTCTGTATGACAAATAAAAGTATTGCTTGAGGACAAGCAAGCTTAAGTATGGGGTGTTTGTTGTGAGCCTAATTTGCCATGTTTTACAGTAACTTTTATATCGCTTGTTGCATACATTTCATGCATTTGGGCTAGGATAATACAGAATCTATGTAGTTTATGTTTATTTTCCAAATTATGGAATCTACACCAGTTTCTGTTTAATTTTGCAGAATTCGAGGCAAATTACAGCAGTTCTAAGAAAGGCCGGAAAAGCTCGAAAATCAACTACAGAAGTCCAAGGTCAAGAAGCAGCGGAATCAGTCGAATAAAGCTAGGAGCCCAGCTTTACTCGATCTCGAGTTAGCTTACTTGATCTAGAGGAAAGGTGTCCGAGCACAGGCCTTATCGACTAAGCACTGATCGAGAAACTGAGTCAGAGACAACCCGACTCCGGAAGCCAACTCGATCTCGAGGAATCTTGTCGAGATCAACAACACTGTGATGCCATGTCCGAAGTCGAAGAGTTGTGCCAAGTCGAGAAGCCGAGGACTGAAGACGCCGACACCACTCTACTCGATCTCGACAAAGGTTGTCGATGTCGACAAGATCAACACCGCCATTTCAAGCCAGATCGAGGAGAAGCTATTCGACATGCCTTAGCCACCAAGTCGATGAACCCATGTTACTCGATCTCGAGTTCTTTCCTCGATCTCGAGGACTCAGAGAGCCAGGGTCCGAGCCATGACGAGCACCAGCTGCTCGACCAAGCCCACCCAAGCCATCCTCGACGCCAGCCGTACTCGAGGAACACATCACCACACACTCGAGCCATGTCGAGGTCCTGCTACCCGAGACGTCCAGATAGCCGGAAGTCGACGTCACCCTTACTCGATCTCGAGGAGACTTAGTCGAGATCGAGGAAACCGTGTCCGGGAGCGCGTTGCGCGGTTTCACTGTCCTACTCGGATTGGAGTTGCTTGGAGCCGAAGGAAACCGAGTCTATCCAAGATCTATCAACAACTATCCATGGAAGAGAAGATCTATCAACAAGAATATATTCTACCTATTTTAGATATAATTTTCCTTTTAGATTTAATTCCTTTCTTTAATTTATTTATCTTTTAAGCTTTTTAGATATAGATAGATATATTCTATCCTTGAATAGCAAGGAATAGAAGGCTATAAAAAAAGCCTTAGGGGCTGAGCATTAGGCATCTTATTCCAATTCAATTCACAAGTTAGAGAAGTAGTTCACAGAGACAATTTAGGAGTTCAGAGATTTTAGGGTTTTGGCATTCAGCGAAAGTTGGATTGCCGGGATTGTAAAGGCTTTGAATTTAGTTTAATGCAAGTTTCTTTTTATACATCAATGTCTGCGATTGCGATGAAGAGCGAGTAGTCCACACACTTCTGGGGCTGGGGTGAGCCCGACGGTGGCCATGTGAGGTGATGCGGTAAAGGTACAATCTTGTTATGCAATTCGTCTTCTATCCCTATGAGCATGATTCTTTTGCGAGAGTTGAAGGTGATCCTTGTTTGTATTATTGAAGCGAAAGTGATCTTAATGCAACTTGGATTAATTATGTGAAAAGGGTTAGTAACAATTAGGGTTTATGCGAAAGCCTCTATATGCCTATTTGTTAATAACGAAAGTTATTTTGATGAAAAGCATGATTTTTTATGCCTTTATGTGTTACTTTGCATGGTTATCGTTGTGGCGTTGATGCCCTGGCCTTGGAAGTTCTTTATATATTGAGTTTATTTCTGTCAAAATTTGCGAATCTGTGTTCGAAGTTGCGATTACAATTTTCTGTGTTTTGGTCGATCTAGAGCAGTGGTTTGTCGAGATCGAGTTGGTTTGTTGTCGATCTCGAGGAGATTTTGTCTAGATCGAGTTTCTGAGTTGTGTTTCTTAGTTTTCTAAAGTTTCTGTTTCTGCTATTCTTAGTCGATCTCGAGTTAGTTTTGTCGAGATCGAGTTAGCTTCTGTGTTTGCTTTTATTTCTTGCTTTCGTTTGTTATTTCTGTCTTTGTTTCTTTGTTTCTGTCTTCTATTTGCTTTTCTGTGAGATTTACAGCTACCTAGGATCCGCTGACACGCTTCCTCTTGGATTCGATCCTGACTTTCTCTTACTACATTGGAGGGAGTCTTGTAATTATTTGCGTGGGCCTAAATCTGGTTTGATCTATTTCATTATATTTCATACTCGATTTCCTCCTCACAACAAATTGGCGCCGTTGCCGGGGAAGCAATTCACGAGGAAGTGTCAGATCCATTTCGGGGATAGAAACACCACTACTGAGTGCCCACACAATGGGCAAGTCAGGTTGGCAGAGACAGATGAAGAGGTGGCCTACGCTGGGGGTCCCAATCGCTACATGGGAGATCAAAGGTTCTATCAACCGCAGTGGAACCAAGGTCCTCCTAGGAACTCCCCACCCTACAGAGCTCTAGGACATCCAGAAAGAGATCAAAAGAAGGACGATCTGCAGCTGATCCTTGATGAGATGCGCCGAAATCATACACAGAACCTGCAGGCTACAAACACCATCAACAATCAGCTCCAGAATTTCAACACAAAATTTAGAGAGCTAGACATCTGGAAAAGGGGAATAGAGACCTAGATGGGTCAAATCGCTACACAGATCCCAAGACCATCCGGACAACTGCCTGGGCAAACAGAACCAAACCTTAAAGGGAAGACCGGACACGTCGCAGCTATCAAACTCAGAAGTGGGCATCAATTACCCGAGCCAAAGTTCAGGAAACATCAAGACAAGGCAGAACAGAACCTCGACAAAGAGCAGGACCAACTCGATCTCGGGGAAAATCTACTCGACCTCGACAAAACTTTCGTCGACACAGACCAGAGGCCAAGTTCAGACTCCACTGCGCAGCTCAGCAACTCGAGATCGACAACCCGACTTGATGTCGAGGAGCCCCTGGTCGAGATCGAGGAGAAGCAAGCCGACTTCGACGACGCTGCAACACCTCCGCCGTCTAATCTGGCTCCAAAGCAAAAAAGCAACTGCCTTTCCCTTCCAAAGCATAGAAAGATCCCACTGCAGGTAGGTTTAACCGTTTTGTTAATATGCTGCAAGAACTGAACGTCTCTATTCCTTTTACAGAAGCCCTGCAAGAGATGCCTGGATATGTCAAATTTCTGAAGGAAATCCTGAGCAAAAAGCGATCCATCTCAGAGATCGCAGGCAAGTGCAAAGTACTCCACTTCCCTGAAAAGAGACATGACCCTGGTAAGTTTTCTGTTACTGTGGGTTTTAGACAATATAAATATGAGTCTCTGTGTGATTTAGGAGCAACTGTGAGCATCGTGCCTTTATCAATCTGGCGGAAGGTAAAGATAGGATGCATAGAGCTTGTGGATGCCAAACTATACATGGCAAACAATACAGTGGTCATCCCTACAGGTATAGTTGAAAATGTCCCCGTCCAGGTTGGTAAATTCTTATTTCCAGTAGATTTCCTTATTATAGACTGCGCTGAAGATCCTACTAGCCCTATTATTCTTGGTAGACCATTCTTAGCTACTGCAGATGCCAGAATTAGTGTCAAGAATCGATCGCTCACCTTCACCATAGGCGATGAGGTTTTAGATTTCTCTTTTGGCCCTGCAAAAGAGGAAATTTCATGGCTAGAGGTAAAAAGCATCAGCAACCACGGGACCAAGCAATCGACGGAGGAAAGCACCAGCACTGTACTCGAGATCGACAAAGGCAACTCGATCTCGACAAGGGTGTTCCTCGATCTCGACCAAGACTCATCGATGTCGAATTCCTCTGCTGAGCCACAGACTTGCCAGGAGCCTAAGTATGGGGTCCTTGTACTCGATGTCGACCAGCCGTACTCGACATCGACTAACCCCAAGCCCGAAGATTTCTGTTTTGGGTCCGAAAAGTTAAGTTCAGGTATGAATCCTACTCCCCCTCAGTCCATTAAGAAATTTATCAATAATTTAAGGGGAGGTAAGGCCCCGTGGCGAGAGAATCTGCGGAAACTAAGAGTTGGAAGGAAGAAGAAAGAGAAGGAAGATTATGCGAGCAACCACCTGTCAACTGAGCTTGCATACTACAATCAGGACCTAGATGATCCAGGAGAAGGGCCAAGCTTAAGCGGGCCCCACACTAATGGTCCTTGAGCGTAAACGGAGAAGTCGGCCTAGCGACTCTAAAATCTAGAGCATGTATATATGACTTTTTAAATTTTTGGGACTTTGGAACTTTTTTTTGGTTTTGGTTTTGTTTTTGGTTTTTTGGTTTAGAATACTTCATATGGAAAGTCTTGCTTTTGTGTGCAATCTAACACTTTTAGGTCGCAAGCATAAAAGGATCGCGAAAAGTGGAATAAGAAGTCCCTGAAAACAGTCAAAATCGACGAAGGCCAAGTCGACGACGACAAGGAGGAGCTGCCCAGACACTCGTCGATATCGAGTAGGCCAACTCGAGATCGACAAAGCCCAGAAGCTCCTCGACTTCAGAAATCCACTGGACGCAGACAAAGCTACTCGATATCAAGTAGGGTACTCGATATCGACAAAGATTCTACTCGACCTGCACTGATCTGCCCTCCTCGATGTGTTATTCTGTGAGTTCCTTCCTTTACTCTTGTTTTTATTTGATTTTATACAGTGGGGACACTGTAAATTTTAAGTATGGGGTGGGGGAAGGGCTCATTATCATTATTACATGTTTTAGTCTTGCTTTTGGTTTTGCATGGTGAAATTTTAATTTTTATGTCATGCATTATTTTTATGTTATGCATTCATGTTTAAATTTTATGCATTTTCCATACTTTAGTTTTGTTTTTAGTTGCATAAAAAAAAGAAAATGTCGAAAAAAAAGAAAAAAAAAAGCATGTTTAAATTTTTGCATTGTCTTAGTTTTTATACCCTAACTTAGATGTCCTATGATGATGAATAATGATTGACTTGATCATATAAACCCTATGGCATGTTTGGAAGGTTTAGCCTAAGTCCTTGAAATTGTTTTTATGTGGATTGTGAACTTGTGATGAAATTGAGCACATATGATCCTAAGCTAAAGGTTAAAATCCAACAAAAATTGTCCCAGTGAGAATTTTTGGCTTATAGGGAGAACATAAAAAATCCCTCTGCTTTCTTGAGTGTATGTACTCTTCCTATGCATCTCTAAATGTTGTGATAGTTATTCAAGGCCAATGCATTTATATGTTTATGTGAATGAGAGTTAAATGATGGAGGCACCTTTTAAGCCAATTTTATCCTCTCTTTACCTACCCTGCATTATCCCTGCTTGAAGCCAGAACATTAGCCTGAGACTTTTATTATAAACTCCACAAAATTATCCTTAGCCAAATTGAGCCTGACCCCCATTTGGGAATTAAGACTTAGAGTTGGGTGGAATAATGATTTGTGGAAGGAATGAGCTTGTGTTTCAATTCAAGTGAGGAGGATCTTTGAATTTATTGAGATATGGGTTGGTTCTATATTTTTATCTTGCCATGCATATTATGTAAAAGGATTTTTGGCTCACCTTATAAATGCACTAGAGTTATTTTATGTTATTTTCGTTTCAAAAAAAATCGAAAAAAGAAGAGAAAAAGTATATATGTTTGTGAATAAAGTGCATGAGCCAAATTTACCTTATTTCTTTCATTATTCGCAAGATACATACTTTGGAGGGGTTGAGGAAGTTTGAAAGGTTACATACTTCATTGAGATAAGTTGGTGAGTTTGGTTGATGCATATGATTGAGAGTTATGGTTTGGTTGAGTTGTGTTGGAGATTTAGGAGTCTTGATTCCTGAATTTTGTTATGCACCACATGGCCAAATAATTCCATACCCTTATATTTCTTACCAAGCCCCATTACAACCCCGCCGAATGGAATCTTCTTTGAAGACTTCCATTGAGCGAAGTTCTCCTGATAATTCTTATTGCATTTTCATAATTGGTTGCGAAGTGGATTCATATTTAAATTGCAATGTTTCAGAGATTGTATATGGAATTGAGTTGAGAGTTGATCTACATAGCCTAAACACATTGAGAGCTGAGTGTAAACACATTATTCCTGTGAGGTTGGATTTATATTGCCTATGCCTGTGGCTCGCTCTTATATGTGTGATGACATTAAATTCACTTGTCTTGCATTGCTACTACTTGAGATGTTGCTTTTGACAAGGGCAAAGACTTGAAGGATGTGTTGTAGGTCTTGGTTATTGTTTGGTTATTGTTTGAGGACAAGCAAGTCTAAGTATATGGTGATTTGATGTCTCTAAAGTAGCCATGTCTTTATGCATATTTTAGTTCCATATTCTATACACTTTGCATATTTTGGGTTGGGAATATGTCGAACTTATGTAGTTTATGTTAATTTGTCCGAAATATAGATCTACATAAGTTTCTGTTTAATATTGCAGAATATGGAGCCATTTCGGGGGAAAACCAAGAAGTCAAGACGGAGGACACATTTTACTCTATATCGACTAGTCTTCGTCGATATCGACAAAGACATGTCCGGACACTGCACTGATCAAAGAGCCCATGTCGAGAAGCTGAAGACGAGCCAAATCGACTCCAGAACCTTCCTCGAGATCGAGTACCCAACTCGATGTCGACAAAGCCTCGGAGACAACCCGAAGTCGAGGAGAGCATACTCGAGGATGCCGAGGAAGAGCTACCCGACCTGGCTAGGCACCCGGACAGCACAACTCTAGATCGAGGACTTTCCTCGATGTCGATAAAAAGACGAACACCTGTCCGAGCATGTCGAGATGAGTTGCTCGACAACACCAGAAGGCCAAGACGATGGACCACCTCAACTCGAGATCGAGTTACTTCCTCAAGATCGAGAACACCCTAGGAGCCATATCCGAGCCCTGTCGAGGACCAGCAACCCAAGACGCCGAGCCGCTGAAGTCGACGTCACTTCTACTCGAGATCGAGTAAACTTCCTTGAGATCGAGGAACCTTCCAGAAGCTGCGTAACGCGTTGTGAGCTGTCCTACTCGGATCGGGATTACTTGGAGCCGAAGATTGCAGAGTCTATCCGGGATCTATCAACACCTATCCACATGAAGATACTTTAGTCTTTAGATATAATTTCCTTTTTAGATTTATTATTGTTATTTCTTTTATTTATCATTAAGCTTTCTAGATATAGTTTTAGATATAGATAGATATTTCAATCCTTGAGTAGCAAGGATTAGAATCCTATAAATAAAGCCCATGGGGCTGATTTTAGGAATCATTCAATTTCAGTAGAAGAAGTAGTAGAGAGATAGAGAGTGAGTGACCAAGAGGAGTTGGTGAAGCGAGAGCGGAATTGGCTTCCTTTGGTTGTAAGCTCTGTTTGATTTAATGCAAGTAGTTATTTCCTTTCCATCAATGATGTCTGAAGTTGCAATGAAGCGCGAGTAGTCCACCCACTTCTAGGGTTGGGGCGAGCCCGACGATAGCCATGCATATTTGAGGTAAAGATCCGACTTTTAACATGTTTTGAGCATCTACTACTTGTTATATGTTTATTACCCATCTAATGGAGGTCCATGCTAACAACTTGGATTGTAAACATAAAATCAGTAGAGACAATCAGGGTTTCTTGTGAGAGTTGTCTAATTGTCTCTACCGATTTCATGTTTACAATCCAAGTTGTTAGCATGGACCTCCATTAGATTGGTAATAAACACATAACAAGTAGTAGATGCTTAAAATATGATAAAAGTCAAATCATTACCTCAAATACGCATGGCTATCGTCGGGCTCGCCCCAACCCTAGAAGTGGGTGGACTACTCGCGCTTCATCGCAACCTCAGACATAGATTGATGAAAAGAAACTTGCATTAACTAAATTCAAAGCCTTTACAATCCCGGCAATTCAACTCTCGTCGAATGCCAAAACCCTAAAACCTCTGAACTCCTAAACCTTCTCTGTGAACTACTACTAATTGCTGTGTGATTGAATGAATAAAACTCAGCCCCCTAAGACTTTATTTATAGGCTTCTAATCCTTGCTATTCAAGGATAGAATATATATATCTATATATAAAACTATATCTAAAACATTAAAGATAAATAAATGCCATAACATAATTAAATCTAAAAAGGAAATTATATCTAAAGACTAAAGTATCTTCATGTGGATAGGTGTTGATAGATCTCGGATAGCCTCGGCAATCTTCGGCTCCAAGTAATACCAATCCGAGTAGGACTATCCAAACCGCATTACGCTTCTCCGGAAGATTTCCTCGATCTCGAGTAGAATGGTCGTCGACTTCAGTGGCTCGGCGTCTCGGGTTGCTGGTCCTCGACAGGGCTCGGATATTGCTCCTAGGGTGTCCTCGATCTCGAGGAATTCTTCTCGATCTCGAGTTTGGTGGCTTATCGACTAGGCCTTCTGGTGTTGTCGAGCAACTCTTCTCGACATGCTCGGACAGGTGTTCGGCTTTGTCGACACCGAGGAAGATCCTCGACATCGAGTTGTGGTGTCCGGGCGCCAGGTCGGGTAACTTCTCCTCGGTCTCCTCGGGTAACCTCTCCTCGACTCCGAGTGGTTCTTTAAGGTTTAGTCAATCTCGAGGTGAGTACTCGATCTCGAGGAAGGTGTTGGAGTCGGGTTGGATCGTCTTCAGCTTCTCGACATGTGCTCCTCGATCAGTGCAGTGCCTAGACATGGTTGTCGATATCGAGTAACATTTGTCGACATCGAGTTGGCTTAAGCTTCCGTCCTTGCTTCTTAGTTTTCTCCCGAAATGGCTCCATATTCTGCAATATTAAACAGAAACTTATGTAGATCTCCATTTCTGACAAATAAGCATATACTACATGAATTCGACATATTCCCAACCCGAAATATGCAAAATGTATAGAATATGGAACGAAAATATGCATAAAGACATGGCTACTTTAGAGACATCAAATTGACGGTGGTTGCTCGCATAATCTTCCTTCTCTTTCTTCTTCCTTCCAGCTCTTTGTTTCCGCAGATTCTCTCGCCACGGGGCCTTACCCCCCCTTAAATTATTGATAAATTTCTTAATGGACTGAGGGGGAGTAGGATTCATACCTGAACTTACCTTTTCGGACCCAAAACAGAAATCTTCGGGCTTGGGGTTAGTCGATGTCGAGTACGGATGGTCGACATCGAGTACAGAAACCCCATACTTATGCTCTGGGCAAGTCTGTGGCTCAGTAGAGGAATTCGACATCGACGAGTCTCGGTCGAGATCGAGGAACACCCTTGTCGAGATCGAGTTGCCTTTGTCGATCTCGAGTACAGTGCTGGTGCTTTCCTCTGTCGATTGCTTGGTCCCGTGGTTGCTGATGTTTTTTACCTCTAGCCATGAAATTTCCTCTTTTGCCGGGCCAAAAGAGAAATCTAAAACCTCATCGCCTATGGTGAAGGTGAGCGATCGATTCTTGACACTAATTCTGGCATCTGCGGTAGCTAAGAATGGTCTACCAAGAATAATAGGGCTAGTAGGATCTTCAGCGCAGTCTATAATAAGGAAATCTGCTGGAACAAAGAATTTACCAACCTGGACGGGGACATTCTCAACTATACTTGTAGGGATGACCACTGTATTGTTTGCCATGTATAGTTTGGCATCCACAGGCTCTATGCATCCTATCTTTACCTTCCGCCGGATTGATAAAGGCATGATGCTCACACTTGCTCCTAAATCACACAGAGACTCATATTTATATTGTCCAAAACCCACAGTAACAGAAAACTTACCAGGGTCAGTTCTCTTTTCAAGGAAGTGGAGTACTTTGCACTCGCCTGCGATCTCTGAGACGGATCGCTTTTTGCTCAGGATTTCCTTTAGAAATTTGACATATCTAGGCATCTCTTGCAGGGCTTCTGTAAAAGGAATAGAGACGTTCAGTTCTTACAGCATATTAACAAAACGGTTAAACCTACCTGCAGTGGGATCTTTATGTGCTTTGGAAGGGAAAGGCAGTTGCTTTTTCTGCTTCGGAGCTAGATTAGACGTCGGAGGTGTTGCAGCGTCGTCGAAGTCGGCTTACTTCTCCTCGATCTCGACCAGGGGCTCCTCGACATCGAGTTGGGTTGTCGACCTCGAGTTGTTGGGCTGCGCAGTGGAGTCTGAACTTGGCCTCTGGTCTGTGTCGACGAAAGTTTTGTCGAGGTCGAGTAAATGTTCCTCGAGATCGAGTTGGTCCTGCTCTTTGTCGAGTTGCTGTTCTGCATTGTCTTGATGTTTCCCGACCTCTGGCTCATGTAATTGATGCCCACTTCTGAGTTTGATAGCTGCGACGTCTCCGGTCTTCCTTTTAGGGTTTGGTTCTGTTTGCCCAAGGAACTGTCCGGATGGTCTTGGGATCTGTGCAGCGATTTGACCCATCTGGGTCTCTATTCCCCTTTTCCAGATGTCTAGCTCTCTAAATTTTGTGTTGAAATTCTGGAGCTGATTTTTGATGGTGTTTGTAGCCTGCAGGTTCTGTGTATGATTTCGACGCATCTCATCAAGGATCAGCTGTAGATCGTCCTTCTTTTGATCCCTTTCTGGATGTCCTGGAGCTCTGTAGGGTGGGGGGTTCCTAGGAGGACCTTGGTTCCACTGCGGTTGATAGAACCTTCGATCTCCCATGTAGCGATTGGGACCCCCAGCGTAGGCCACCTCTTCATGTGTCTCTGCCAACCTGAATTGCTCAGTGTGTGGGCACTCAGTAGTGGTGTGCCGTTGTGATCCGCATTCGATGCCAGGCTGATTGACAGACAGATATTTGACTTGCTTGAGGAGCTTGCGATTCTGGTCTCTGTAGAACTGCTCCCTGACATCTGGGTGAATCTCCTTTGCTGGCTCATAGAGTGGCATAGATGGTGCTGGCCTGGCATAAGAGTTCTCCTCATAGTTTGCAGTAGACCCATATTTGTTGTCATAATTGGTGAGCTTGTCTAGCACACCCCAGGCGTCAATTGGTGGCATTGTCAGATACTCGTAGCGAGTATACTGGTTGATTCTGTCCTTAGTGACTTGGGCAAGAGAGTTGAAGAAGATCTCCTGAATGACGTAGGGTGGCTGTCCATGAGTAGGGCAAGATCGCAGCAGTTCTTTGTAGCGTTCCCATGCCTTTGCTAGCGGTTCCCCAGGCTTCTGTTTGAAAGCTGTGATTTTCTGGCGGAGGAGTGCTATCTTGGCGGGAGGGAAGATTTTGTTCAAGAACTCTTGCTCTACTTGGGCCCATGTTGTGAGTGATCTTGGTTTCAGCCCTTCAAGCCACTTCAGTGCAGATCCAGCGAGAGACCAGCGAAAAGCCTTCATCTTGACATATTCCAGAGTTGTACCTTCAGCAAGAGTACGGCACATGTCAGAAAAATTTGTAATATGTTCAAGAGGACACTCATTAAATTTCCCATAAAAAGCATTATTTTTAAGCTCTATAAGAAATTGAGTGCGAATTTCAACTCGCATTCTGAAATAGATGTCATTGGCAGGCCCCTTGCTTGGCAAACACATAGTGGTCCCTCAAACCTTTGACAATACTAAGATGCCGATCAGAGACAAACATTACGTCCGGTGCATCCTCGATGACATATAGCATGTTCTTGAAGAAGAAGCCCCATGACCCGTGATTCTCACCATCGACAATCGCCAACGCGATCAGGTGTACATTGTGGTCTGCATCCTGGGTTGTGGCAAAGAGAAGCATGCCCCTGAACTTCCCTTTGAGGAAACATGCAATATCATAGTACCGACATCAAGTTTTACCTTTCGAAGGTAGGGGATCGCCTTGCGCCATACCCCGAAGCTAACAAAGGCTTACTTGAATCTTTGGGATGAGTTCAGCTCTAACCTAGTATATGTCCCGGGGTTAGTCTGCTCCAACATGTGCATGTATGGAATAATATCTCGGTAGCTGTCTTTGTCGGTCCCATGCTTCACCTCCCTCGCTGCCAGTCGTGCCCTTCATTCCTTTCAGTAGCTACACGAGACGCCATACTGAGACTTTGTCATTTTCTGCACTTGGTCGGGAACGAGGTCCTTTCGAGTCCCGGTGAACCTGCATATAATGGTGACATGTTGAGTTACATCATGTGACATGTGGAATATTATTTTGTGACATAAATAGGTGTTCACAACTAAAGTAACACTTACGTGGTCACGAGGTTGTGTCCAATCATGTTCGACGTAGCATGTCGACTATGGTTGTGCTTCATGTTTAGGTCACATGTATGCTCATGGACATACTGTCGTATGGACCACATAGTGGTGCGCTGGTAAGTCGACGCCCTTAACATCCACGTGCACTTGTTGTCTACACAACCAACTACATACGACGATTTACACGACCTCTTCACAATAAACTCAAAGCACTTCTCTACTGCATTCCACTTAAGGCGACTCTGCACATCAGCCTTCGAGGTGAACAATTGTCCCTCCAAAAGTTTTGTTAGGTTGCGTCGTAGATCCTGGGTGTGAGACGTTGCTTTTTCCACCATAGCTTCAACATTCTCCATCGTAGGTGGGGATATGCTGGACCTCGGAACCCAATCTTCAAGTTCCCTCATCACCTCATCCTCAACTTCGTCCTCCTCCGTTGACACCCTCATACCCGGGTCGTCCACAAAATCCTGCCAGTCAAAATCATCATAGACTTCTTCCCGCTTCACTCCGACGTCGAAGTCCTCATCCTTCTCCTGACTGCTTATGGATATGACCTCCAACCCATGATACATGTCACCTTGACATTTTACCGTGTCATCGGAGGAGGAGTCTGTGTCACCCAATTGGATCACATCAAGACCCTCACCCTTGTCACGCTCATAAATGTTCTTATGACCAGTTCCAAACCCCTTCTCAGTATTGTCTACCATACCCAGCTCCTTGCTCTTCCCTATGGCCTACTTCACCTTACACAAGTGGATCATCTCCGGAGCTTTACCCTTGTCACCTTCACGCATATGGTTGTCACCAGCTCAAAACCCCCTGTCAGTAGTGTGCTCCTGGCTCTTCCCTATCATCTCACCCAAGTGGATCAACTCCGGACCTTCACGCTTGTCACCCTCACACATATGCTTGTCACCAGTTCCAAACCCCTTGTCAATAGTGTGCACCTGGGTCTTCCCTATCACCTCACCCAAGTGGATCAACCCCGGACCTTCACCCTTGTCACCCTCACACATATGCTTGTCACCAGTTCCCAACCCCCTATCAGTAGTGTGCTCCTGGCTCTTCCCTATCACCTCTCCCCAATTGATCAACTTCCGACCTTCACCCTTGTCACCAGTTCCAAAACCCCTGACAGTAGCATGCTCCTAGCTCTTCCCTATCACCTCACCCAAGAGGATCACCTCCGGACCCTTACCTTTGTCACCTGCACATATATCCTTGTCACCCCTTCAAAACCTCGTGTGAAGCTTGTCTTTCACCCCTATATCCTCTCTCTTCCCTGTTGATTCACTTACCCCTCCTCCCTCATATAACCGAACATCTACAAACACAGGGTTTGGTTGTGCCTTACCTTCTGCCTCTAGGTCGTCCACTTTTTGGGAGGTACGTGGCCCACTAAAGCATTCTTCCCCGAGGCCGAGTTGCGGTACTTCAACGCTCTCTTTCACCACTGGACCAACATATATCGCCATGGGCCATGGATGTTCCCCACACTTCGAGTTCTGAAACTTAAAAGCCTCAAGGTCGTCATCATCACCTATCGTGATCGGATGACCCCCTTCTTCCGCCTTTGGCATGTAAGACAATCGCCAATCTTCATATGAAGAATCATGGCCGACCTTGAGCCTGATCAGTTTATTCAAAGAGGCAAAGTCGATACCCTCTTCAATGATCACATTCTTGCGCTCGGTCTCACCAGAATACACCCACCCGACACCCTTGAATAACCAATGACCTTTGAAGATGAGAGTGACACATACTTTGGCATTTTCCCATGCAAATGAGAAGTGGGATCAGCGCCATTGTTAATGGATATCTACTTTTCGCAAAACGTGAGGAGAAAGAGGAGAGACGTCTACCCATTGCAGCTGAGAATTAGGGTTTCTCAGAAAGCTCAGTGACACGAAAGTTAAAGAACACTAACACAAACAAAAAATGAGCCGGACAAGTGCTCTGCAACTGGACCTTGATGCTGATGGATTTTTCTTCAATGATGGCCTTCTTCTCCAACTGTTTTGTCCATGGGAGGAAGAAACTGAGTGTCCTCTCTCCTCCTCTTTTTTTATACTTTGCAAATGGAGGGAAAGCCCATTTCCCATCACCGTTTCCCATAGGCCATCATTACACTTCTCTCTCTCTCTCTCTCTCTCTCTCTCTCTCTCTCTCCTAGTTTTAACGCCAATTTTCCCCATCAGAACATCTCTATCTCTCTCTCTCTCTCTCTCTCTCCTGGTCACCCTTGTGATGACCTGCAACCGGCTTTACCCTTCTCCATTTCAATTTCTACCAAATACCATACATTCTAGTTATGCAAATTTGGGGAAAAAGTGCCATTTTTGCAAAGTGACACAAAAAACATGCTAGTTGTGCAAATTGCCCTAGAATTTTACCCAAACAAGAGGGATGAGTTGGAATTTGATAAGGATGGGAGAAGAGGATGAAATTGTGGTCCCGAGTCGGAAATTTGATGTAAAGGCTCGAATTTTAAAATCCTCAATTTTCGGAAAAAGAGAATTAAAAATGAATTTAAATCGGATATAAAACTCGTTAAGATAATTTTCGACCCGAATTTAAACATTTGATGAGCGATTTCGTCCTTTCACCTCGAGAATTTAAAATAATTTTGGATGGCGATATCCTATTCGATTTAAAAAAAATGTAATTGATCGAGAGAGCGAGATTCGGAAAACTAGCATTCTGTTGTAAGAGGAAATCGAGTTTAAAATATAATGAAATAAAGCAAACCGGATTCCGTCCCTTGTAAATAATTGATAGCACCTAGTTTTATATATTATTCATATGCATTTAGGTTAGTTTCATGCATAATTTTAGAGTATTTTTATTGTCTTTTTGTGTGCTTTCTGTATTGTTTATGATTCAGAGATCTAGACATGCTTTGTTTGTGTTTCGTAGGTTTGGGTCGGTGATTTGGGCTAAATTGCATGCATCTAATGGAAAGGGATTGAAAGAAAAGCAAAAGAGACGGCTTATAGAGCAAGTATATCAAGCGAAACACTCATAGGAGCTCAAGGTGGTGTAGCACAACTCGCGGGATAAAGGCGTTTGTGCAATTTTCAACTTCAGCAAGCTGTCACGACTCGTGGGAGGCCTTCACGAGTCGTGACAGGTGAACTCATCTCTTTGAGGCGTACTGCAGGCTGTCACGACCTGTGACAGACTCTTCACGAGTCGTGACAGTGCCAGATCAGCCCAACCTTTCACATTTCCGTTGTTTGTTTGGATGAATTAAAACCATTGTAATATCCAGATTTCTTGGGGGGGTTACGTTCTTTGTTGGGGATAAAGCTCAGGCCGAACCATTGACATTGTAGTTGAGCTTTTGGCGAGTTTTGGGAGACTAGGATTTTGGAGAAGAAGACTTGTTCGATTTATCCAATTCCGGTAAATTTTATTTTCATCTCTATTGGTCTATGTTTGTCTTGCCGAATTTGATTGAATCAAGCATGTACTTTTCCATAAGTGGCTAGATCTCTTGTTCTAGGGTCGGGGTGATCCCGGTGATGCGAAAATAGACTCGTTCTTAGTATTGTTTGATTGATTTATGATTTTGTTTAGTGATTTAATCCTATTGCGCCAGCCTTAATCGATGAGAATTGGTTAGAACTGATTTTGGGTTTGAAATCGAAAGACTAAAACCCTAAATTGGAATTTAGATGGTGAATTTAAGCCGTAAGGCTATTTGATCCATTGGAACCATAGGATTAAACCCGAAGTTTAGTTGATCGAAAGGGAAATTGAACTTCTTGAGGATTATGGATTGTGATAGATATTCTAAATGATCGTTATATCAACGGAGACCGAAAGGCGAAGTTGATGTGATTTTCATTTAGAATTCTAAGTGCTTAAAGGTTTCTAAATTGGTTGCTTGAAACCGAATGGAGATCGTTAATCAATTTAGACACATTCTCATCGATTCCGAAAGGAGCTTTGCGATTACCTTAGACAATCTACCTTCTCTTTGAGTTAGAAATCATTCAAGCGAGAATATATTTTGGTCTATTGACGATGCATCGTTGGTGAATCCCTAGCCCTAGAATATCTTCCATACATATATTTGTCATCTCTTTTATCTGTGTTTGCTATTTTTTACACATACTTTTTCCCTCAATTTGTTTGTTACTTTTGGGCTTAGTTGAACTAGTTTGAAATTGACAATCGATATTCCTCTGGTCCTTGTGGATACGACACTTGATTACTACATCTGAACCCCATACACTTGTGGGTGTAGGTTTTAGCCTATCAAGTTTTTGGCGCCGTTGCCGGGGACTATTGTTTATATTGGTTGTTTATTTAGATTGATTTTTCTAAGTCATTCTTTTTCTTTTGATTTTTTTTACTTTTGTTTTTGATTTCAGGTTGTGCTCAAATGGATGGCATAAGCTATTGTTAGTTTTGTGGAGCTTTTGATCATGTAACTAGTGATTGCCCGGTGTTGTTTGGGAATGAACAAGAGGTGTACTACTCGTTGCATCCTCACCTTTCTTACGAGAGGGATATCACCGAGGGATACGCACCGCCTGAGTGTCGAGATCAAGCTTCAGAAAATTCACAAAAATCGTCCAAGTTGATTTATATGGAAGAGTACTTCACTTTCTTGGAAACCCACCTCTCAAATATCCAAGTTGTTTTTGAGGATGAGATGTTGCGGATCCAAGAGGCTCAACAAATGAATGTTCCATGTTTTCCCAAAGTTTTCTCTGTTGAAGGTGAGGTTAGTGACAATGACGATTGCACTATCGTCTTTCTTGACATGGAGGATTCTGAAGATGAGCTGGAGGAGAAAATTTTCATGGAGGGGTTTCCATTTGGATTTGGTGAAGATACGAAAGGACGAAAGAGGAGCACAATCCTTGGGAGTTTGAACTTCAACGGATCTCTACTATTATGCTCCAATAAGACTCTGCTTGATGGATGGATTGAGCTATGGACCATCCATTCAGGAAGGTTCAAGCGCTTTCGAAAATCCGACAGAGGTAAATTTTTCGTATTTTATTTCTTTCATTCTAAATAATACATTCAAGGGTTTATTCAAACTTCCACGAGTCGTAGTGAGTCTCCACGAGTCGTGGAGGCCACTCCAAAGCTTGGTGGACTTCTCTGTAAAGCGTCACGACCCGCGTGATGCTTCCCACGACTCGTGACACCTTGACTTAAAAAAAGAGAAAAAAAAGTCAGACCCTTTCTCTCTCTGCCGCCTAGCTCTCTACCCGGCGGAAGCCCAGCCATCTCTATCTTCCTCCTGGCCGCCGGCAGCAGCACTGCCATTCCTCCCTCGCGCCACCTCTCACCGATGCCCACCACCACATCGCCGACGATCCACCACCATCTCCATCTTCTTCTTTCTCCTGCTGGAACCCTAAACTCCTTTCTTCCCCTGATGCCCACACCAGATCCCCTCTTTGACATCGTCCCCCCTCCTTCAGCACCACCGCCACCGCACCAGAGACCACCGTGCCACTAACAGATTCCCTTTTCCGTGCCTGCGCCTCGCTAGCGACATCTGTTGTAGGAGGAAATCGTGAATGCAAACAGTAAGTAAATAAAATAAGGCAAACCAGATTCCGTCCCTTGCAAATAATTACAAGACTTCCTCCCGATGCGGCAGTGGGAAGTCAGGATCGATCCACAAGGAAGCGTGTCAGCAGATCCTAGGCAGTGGATGAATCTCACGAGCAGAAGTTGACCACAGTGCTCGATCTCGACTAGGGTTAGTCGACAGAAGATCGGACAAGTCGAACAGCGCAGCAGCAGCTCCTGGTTTTGGTCTATATCGAACACACTCTACTCGATATCGAGTAAAGCCTTCATCGACGTTGGGTACCTGCACAGGAAAAGCTACATCGATCTTTTATCGAATATCAGTAACTCGAGATCGACAAGCCTTAATCGATATCGAGGAAGGCAGAAACTTTAAAACGAACTAAAATAAAGACAAGGCTTGTGGGATTCGAAAATAAACTATGTGTGAGAAAACTTCCAAGATTGGGGTTTGCGACAACGATAACCAAGCATGCAAAAGGCAAGAATAAACAGATAATCAGGTAAATCGCATCGAAGGACCAAGCTTTCTACTTTTCCAACAATTAGACAACTCTTTCAAGAAACCCTAATTGTATCTACCGATTTTATGTTTACAATCCAAGTTGTTAGCATGGACTTCCATTAAATGGGTAATAAACACATAACAAGTAGTAGATGATTAAAACATGATTGAAAGTCGGATCTTTACCTCAAACACGCAGGGTTGTCACTGGGCTCGCCCCAACCCTAGAAGTAGGTGGACTACTCATGCTTCATCGCAATTGCAGACATTAATTGAAAGGAAATAACTACTTGCATTAAATCAAACAGAGCTTACAACCAAAGGAAGCCAATTCCGCTCTCACTTCACAAACTCCTCTTGACCACTCACTCTCTCTCTACCTCTATGTCTCCTCTACTTCTCTCCGAAATTGAATTGCTGTGTGATTGAATGAATATAACCCAGCCCCCTAAGGCTTTATTTGTAGGCTTCTAATCCTTGCTAATAAAGGATAGAAATCTCTATCTATATCTAAGGATAAAACATTAATAAAGGGAACTTTTATCTTAAAAGGGAAATATATCTAAAAGGCTAAAATATCTTCATGTGGATAAATCTTATTCTCCATGGACAGATGTTGATAGATCTTGGATAGAATCGGACATCTTCGGCCCAAAGCAAGCCCAAACCGCGTCGGACAGCTCACCGCGTAACGCGGTCTAGGATAGCTGTCCCCGATATCGAGTAAAGTCCTCGATATCGAGTAAGTGTGGGTCGTCGACTTGGCTTACTGGCTTGCTCGAGTAACTGGTCCTCGATCTGCTCGGACACCGGCTCTCTGGTCTTGTCGATATCGAGTAGATTACTCGATATCGAGTAAGTGCCGTCGATCATGGTTGGCCTGGTGTTGTCGAGCAGCCTCTCCTCGATACTGGCTCGGTCAGGTGATTCTGGGTTCGTCGATATCGAGAAACTTCCTCTACATCCAGGAGTGGTGTCGCTCAGCATCGGGTTGTCTGGTCAGGTCGAGCAGCGCTCCTCGGCTCCTCGATCAGGCTCTCCTCCTCGACTCCGGGCTGGCTTTCAATTCTTGTCGATATCGAGTAGATTACTCGATATCGAGTAACTCTCTGGAGTCGGGGAGTTTTGCCTTCAGTTCCTCGATCCGGCCTGTCCTCGATCATGCTGTGTCTGGACTTCTTTAGTCGATATCGACAAAGAGTAGTCGACATCAAGTAACAATCAACTTCCGTCTTTACTTCTTGGTTTTCTCCCAAAATGGCTCCAAATTCTGCAATATTAAACCAAAACTTATGTAGACCTCTATTTCTTGAAAATAAGCATATACTACATAAATTCAACATATTCCCATCCTGAGATATGCAAAGTATATAAAACATGGAGCTAAAATGTGCATTTCAACATGGCTATTTTAGTGGACATCAAATCACCCCATACTAAAGCTTGCTTGTCCCCAAGCAATAACTTGGATGGTCATTCAGGGGAAGAAATTAAACCCTCAACATCATAGATTCATTCTTATATATCCCTGCAGTCAATTACCATTATCGAAAAGGTACTTGTGCCACAAATCCATGCATGTGCAATTAAAAAGCAACATCTACTCACAAAAGGAGGGTTACGCAACACACAATTTAGGTGACAAAGCAACAATAATCAAGAGGACTTTAATTTAAGCTCAAATAAGGAGTAGATTGGTAAAAGGCAAAAGGTGGGCAAATTTTTGGCAATGTGGTGCTAATAATCCGGGGAAATGGAGTATTTCCAAACTGAATTTCCACATTCCTTCTCCATAAGATTCATCAGCCTTTCATGTTGCTTTTTTTTTCAATAATAATGCTTTTACCTCTCTAACCTCAGCGCTGCCTTCTCGCGAGTTGCAAACATGGGTGTAATGAATGTCCCCGGATACTTAGTGCTTTGGACTCCTCACCTGGTGTCCTATCTCGCCAAACTATTATCTCAGCGAGCAGGGTCGATCTTTGATCTGATTTTCTTTCACTCATTAAATTTTCCATATATTTCAATCATTTTCCCGCCAAACTCCAATAATGATATATAATAATACAATCACCATACAACATATCCATAATGTAACATCATTCTCAACATAATCCCTGGATAGGAAATAAGGTAAAGAATGGCAAATATTTAGATCATGTGGAGCAATATATGAAATAGGGCATAATATGGCTTTTGTGTAATGCATAAGCATAGGTAAGGCTAGGATATAGCAATATGAGCATTATATGGAAATATAAAGTCCTCCATCCTCTTATCATGCAATATGTCAAAAGCAACATCAAATTTTACCTCCTTTCATGGTTTTCAAGAAAATATGCATTTCATTGTGACTTCCCTTTACTAAGCAATGTCATGCTATATCTCTAATGAATCCAATTTTGCATCGTCGAGTTCAATATTAGATTCCATGACACTATTTCTTTGACAATTTACAAGCAATGAGAGATGTCTTAAAGAATTTTGAGTTTAGCAATTATGCATAAAATTTTAAAATTTTCTCAAAATTTCACCATGTAAAACCAAGAACAAGAACAAAACATATAATAATGATAATGAGCTCTTCCCCCACCCCATACTTAAATATACAGTGTCCCTACTGTATAAAATCAAATAAAAACAAGAGTAAAGGAAGGAACTCACTAAATAATGCGTCGATGAGGGCAATTCAGGGCATGTCGAGTAAACTGGTTTTGTCGATATCGAGTACTGTACTCGATATCGACTAGGCTATCTGCGTCGAGCGGAATATGAAGTCAAGGAGATTCTTCTGGCTTGGTCGATATCGATTGGCCTACTCGATATTGATGAACTTCTAGGCTGCTCCTCTTGTTCGTTCTCGACTGGCCTAGCCGATTCCGACTGTTTTTTAGGGACTTCTTATTCCACCTTTCGTGATCCATTTATGCTTGCTGACCTAAAAGTGTTAGATTGCACACAAAGACAAGACTTTCCACATGAAGTATTCTAAACTAAAAAACCAAAAACAAAAATCAAAATCAAAAATAAAAAGTTCCAAAAGTCCCAAAATTCAAAAAGTTTTATATACATGCTCTAGATTTTAGAGTCGCTAGGCCAACTTCTCCGTTTGTGGGGCCCCACATTGACAGTCCCAAAATTCAAGGACTGTCAATGTGGGGCCCGCTTGTGCTTGGCCTTTCTCCTAGATCATCTAGGTCCTGATTGTAGTATGCAAGCTCAGCTGATAGGTGGTTGCTTGCATAGTTTTCCTTTTCTCCCTTCTTTTTCTTTCCAGCTCTCAGTTTCCGCAGATTCTCTCACCACGGGGCCTTACCTCCCCTTAAATTATTTATAAATTTCTTAATTGACTGAGGTGGAGTAGAACTCATACCTGAACTTACCTTTTCAGGCCCAAAACAGAAATCTTCGGGCTTAGGGTTAGTCGATATCGAGCAGAACTGGTCGATATCGAGTACATGGACCCCATACTTAGGCTCTTGGCAAGTTTGTGGTGTTGCAGCAGAGGAAGTCGATATCGATGAACGTTGGTCGATATCGAGTAAGGGCTTGGTCGATATTGAGGACAACTTGTCGATATCGAGTTGGGTATGGCTGCCTTCCTCCGTTGTCTGCTTGATCCCGTGGTTGCTGATGCTTTTCACCTCCAACCATGAAATTTCCTCCTTTGCAGGGCCAAAGGAGAAATCTAAGACCTCGTCGCCTATGGTGAAGGTGAGCAATCGCTGTTTGACACTAATCTTGGCATCTGCAGTAGCTAAGAATGGTCTGCCCAGAATAATAGGACTAGTAGGATCTTCAGCACAGTCTATAATAAGGAAATCTGCTGGAATAAAGAATTTACCAACCTGAACGGGGACATTCTCAACCATACCTGTAGGGATGACTACTGTATTGTTTGCCATGTATAGCTTGGCATCCACATGCTCTATACATCATATCTTTACTTTCCGCCAGATTGATAAGGGCATGATGCTCACACTTGCTCCTAAATCACACAAGGACCCATATTTATATTGACCAAGTCCTACAGTAACAGAAAACATACCAGGATCAGGCCTCTTTTCAGGGAAGGGGAGCATTTTGCCTTCGCTGGCGATCTCTGAGAGTGATCGCTTGATGATCAGGATTTCCTTCAGGAATTTGACATATGCAGGCATCTCTTGCAGAGCTTTTGTAGAAGGAATAGAGACATTCAGTTCTTGAAGCATATTAACAAAACGTTTAAACTTACCTGCAGTTGGATCCTTCAGGGCTTTGGAAGGGAAAGGCAGTGTCTTTTTCTGCTTTGAAGCCAGAACAGATGTTGGAGGTGTTGCAGAGTCGTCAACATCGGCCAACTTCTCCTTGATATCGACCCAAGGTTCCTTGATATCGACAAGGGTTGTCGATCTGGAGTTGCTGGGCTGTGCAGTGAAGTCCGAGCCTGGATTCTGGTCTGTGTCGAGGTGGTTTTTGGCGATATCGACCAAGGGTTGGTCGACATCGAGTTGCGGCTGCTCGTTCTCGAGTTGCTGCTCTGCTTTGTCTTGGCGCTTTCCGACCTCTGGCTCGTGTAATTGGTGCCCGCTCCTGAGCCTTACAGTTGCAACGTGTCCGGTCTTCCCCTTAGGATTTGGTTCTGTTTGCCCAGTGAGTTGCCCGGTCGGTCGTGGAGTCTGTGCCGCGAATTGGCCCATCTGTGTCTCTATGCTCTTCTTCCAGATATCCAGCTCTCCAAATTTGGTATTGATGTTCTGGAACTGATTGTTGATGGTGCCTTGATTCCGGCGTATCTCATCAAGGATGAGCTGTAAATCATCCTTCTTTTGGTCCCTTTCTGGATGTCCTGGAGCTCTGTATGGCGGGGGGTTCCTAGGAGGACCTTGGTTCCATTGTGGTTGATAGAACCTTTGATCTCCCATATAGCGATTGGGACCCCCTGCGTAAGCCACCTCTTCCTGGGTCTCTGCCATCCTGACTTGCTCTGTGTGTAGGCACTCAGTAGTGGTGTGCCGCTGTGATCCGCATTCGATGCAAGGCTGGTTGACAGAGAGATATTTGACTTGCTTGAGGAGCTTGCGATTCTGGTCTCTGTAGGACTGCTCCCTGACATCTGGGTCAATCTCCTTAGAAGGCTCGTAGAGAGGCATGGATGGGGCTGGCCTTTCATCATAGTTTGCAGTAGCCCCATACTTGTTATCATAGTTGGTGAGCTTGTCTAGTACTCCCCATGCGTCAGCTGGTGGCATCGTCAGATACTCATAGCGAGTATACTGGTTGATCCTGTCCTTAGTGACTTGGTCAAGAGAATTGAAGAAGATCTCTTGAATGACGTAGGGTGGCTGTCCATGAGTAGGGCAAGATCGCAACAGTTCTTTGTATCGCTCCCATGCTTTTGCTAGTGGCTTCCCAGACTTCTGTTTGAAAGCTGTGATCTTCTGGCGGAGGAGTGTTGTTTTGGCAGGAGGAAAGAATTTGTTGAGGAATTCCTGCTCTACTTGAGCCCATGTTGTGAGGGATCGTGGTTTCAGCCCTTCTAGCCACTTCAATGCAGGACCAGCGAGAGACCAGCGGAAAGCTTTCATCTTGAAATATTCCAGAGTAGTACCTTCAACAAGAGTACGGCACATGTTAGTAAAATTGGTAATATGTTCAAGAGGGCATTCATTACATCTTCAATGAAAAACATTGTTTTTAAGTTCAATAAGGAAGTGAGTGCGGATTTCAAAGTTATTTTGAGGGATTAGAATCGCCGATTCAGGAACGACGAGAGTCGGGTGCATATAATCCTCTGCAGTGGTTGGAAATTGGGCAAGCTCAGCTTCTGCTTGTTCCCTGGCTGCTCTCTCAGTGGTGATAGCAGTATCTTTGGTGGCTAGTTCCCTTCGAAGCCTCTCAATGAGTTGTTCTTGTGTTTCTGCGGCCGCCATGGCTTTTTTCAGCTTAGCTTGGATGTGTAGAAGGCGTTCCGGTTCGTTTAAGCCGTCAAACTCATGTGGTTGACCAGAACGGCGCATACACCTATAAAATAAGGCAAACTAGATTCCGTCCCTTGCAAATAATTACAAGACATCCTCCCGATGCAGCAGTCGGAAGTCAGGATCGATCCATGAAGAAGCGTGTCAGCGGATCCTAGGCAGCGGATGAATCTCACGGGCATAAGTCGACAAAAGTGCTCGATCTCGACTAGGGTTAGTCGACAGAAGATCGGACAAGTCGAACAGCGCAGCAGCAGCTCCTGGTTTTGGTCGATATCGAAGACACTCTACTCGATATCGAGTAAAGCCTTCATCAATGTCGGGTACCTGGACAGGAAAAGCTACATCGATCTTTGATCGAATATCAGTAACTCGATATCGACAAGCGTTAATCGATATCGAGGAAGGCAGAAACTTTAAAACGAATTAAAATAAAGACAACGCTTGTGGGATTCGAAAATAAACTATGTGTGAGAAACCTTCCAAGATTGGGGTTTGCGACAACGATAACCAAGCATGCAAAAGGCAAGAATAAAATAGATAATCAGGTAAATCGCATCGAAGGACCAAGCTTTCGCCTTTTCCAACAATTAGACAACTCTTTCAAAAAACCCTAATTGTATCTATCGATTTTATGTTTACAATCCAAGTTGTTAGCATGGACCTCCATTAAATGGGTAATAAACACATAACAAGTAGTAGATGCTTAAAACATGATTAAAAGTCGGATCTTTACCTCGAACACGCAGGGCTATCGCTGGGCTCGCCCCAACCCTAGAAGTAGGTGGACTACTCGTGCTTCAGCATAATTGCAAACATTGATTGAAAGGAAATAACTACTTGCATTAAATCAAACAGAGCTTACAACCAAAGGAAGCCAATTCCGCTCTCGCTTCACAAACTCCTCTTGGCCACTCACTCTCTCTCTACCTCTCTGTCTCCACTACTTCTCTCCGAAATTGAATTGCTGTGTGATTGAATGAATATAACCCAGCCCCCTAAGGATTTATTTATAGGCTTCTAATCCTTGCTAATAAAGGATAGAAATCTCTATCTATATCTAAGGATAAAACATTAATAAAGGGAACTTTTATCTTAAAAGGGAAATATATCTAAAAGGCTAAAATATCTTCATGTGGATAAATCTTCTTCTCCATGGATAGATGTTGATAGATCTTGGATAGAATCGGACATCTTCGGCCCCAAGCAAGCCCAAACCGCGTCGGACAGCTCACCGCGTAACGCGGTCCAGGATAGCTATCCTCGATATCGAGTAAAGTCCACGATATCGAGTAAGTGTGGGTCATCGACTTGGCTTACTGGCTTGCTCGAGTAACTGGTCCTCGATCTACTCAGACACTGGCTCTCAGGTCTTGTCGATATCGAGTAGATTACTCGATATCGAGTAAGTGTCGTCGATCATGGTTGGCCTGGTGTTGTCGAGTAGCCTCTCCTCGATACTGGCTCGGTCAGGTGATTCTGGGTTCGTCGATATCGAGAAACTTCCTCGATATCGAGGAGTGGTGTCGCTCAGCTTCGGGTTGTCTAGTCAGGTCGAGCAGCGCTCCTCGGCTCCCGATCAGGCTCTCCTCCTCGACTCCGGGTTGGCTTTCAATTCTTGTCGATATCGTGTAGATTACTCGATATCGAGTAACTCTCTGGAGTCGGGGAGTTTTGCCTTCAGTTCCTCGATCCGGCCTTTCCTCGATCATGCTGTGTCCGGACTTCTTTAGTCGATATCGACAAAGAGTAGTCGACATCGAATAACAATCAGCTTCCGTCTTTACTTCTTGGTTTTCTCCCCAAATGGCTCCAAATTCTGCAATATTAAACCAAAACTTATGTAGACCTCTATTTCTTGAAAATAAGCATATACTACATAAATTCAACATATTCCCATCCTGAGATATGCAAAGTATATGAAACATGGAGCTAAAATGTGCATTTCAACATGGCTATTTTAGTGGACATCAACATCACCGGCCTCCTCCTTTGCTGCTCCTCACCCTCTTCGAGTCGCTCCTTCCGCCTCTCGTCATGGCTGCTCTCGACTAGGTGCTGGTAAATTCCATTCTGAATCTTTACAGCACTTTAAGCTTTGGTTGAATCTACTGATTTTGTTTTAAAATGATGCCAATCTTATTGTGGTGATATCGAATTGGGAGTGTTGTAGTCAATGGGTTCACTTATTGATGAGATGTGCTGGTCGATTGATAAATCGTTGATTTCTTTTTGGCTAGGTGATTTTTATGATTTGGTTGGGTGCTTCTAGTTTTCTCAGTTTTGCACTTCCTGAAGTTACTTGAGTTTATTGATTTTTATTGGCATGTGACTAAGTGCAACTGCAATAATTTTTTGGATGAACCTTAGCTTTTGATCATTCTGCTGGACATTTGTTTGTTATATGTGCTGATTTCATAGTCTCCTTGATCTTAAGCGCTTGTCACCTAGTGTTTCTTTTGTTCTGATGGGTTTAAGGTGTTATAGTGCTGATTGTATTGGTTATTGGATCATGGGTGCTGGTTTGATATCGTTGTGCTTGTGAGGATGGTGTCTAGTGCTGTTGTTTTTGTGCTCTGCATAGGCACAATTACAAAGGAGATGCTGCCGAAATTTTGTAAGATATCACAGAAGGCTCCAAAACAATTTCATGCACTACTAGGATTGCTTGAATTGCTCGATTTTGCCTGATTCTTTGGTGAGTTTCCTCTACCTCTCATTCTTCATAATTTCTATACTTTGGGGACAAAGTAGATTTTAAGCATGGGGTGGGGAACTTCTAGTGTAACTCCGTTTTTGCATATAATTTTTTTCATTTTTCTTTTTCATGTGCATTGCATTTTCATTTGCATATAGATGTCTTGAGATGAACCCTTGCTATAAAAAAATCCTTCCTCTTCTTGAAAAACTTGTCATTTCCTTGATTGGATTTGGTTGATGATATCCTCTAAGGCATGTTAAAAAGCTTGTGATAATCTAGATTGTTGGGTTATGCTATAATTCTTTCAAAACTAATCATCATGAGACTTGTTGAGATTGAGATTCTGAGACAAAAGCATGTGAGCTTCTGAGCCTAGGACTGGCAGTCATGAGTCCTCTTTCCTTTGTGTGTGAATTGCTCATCTTGATTGTCTCTATCTTCAGAACGTGCGTTAGAACCTCTCGAGGTCACATATATGACTTGTGTGCATTGCATAAACATGATTGAGGCAACTTTTGTTAGCCTATTATTCCCTTCCTACCCTATTATGATATCCTTTGCTTGAAGCCCGTTGAGCCTAATAGATTATTCATTTGTAGCTCCACAAGATTATCCTTAAGCCTATTTTAGCCTCGTTTACCCATTCGGGAATTAGGATGAAATAGATTTATCGATAGTTTTGTGGACAAGAAGGAATATGTGCTTTGAGTGATTATGTATTGAATGAGGGGTAGGTGCTTCAAATGTAATTTTCTTGTGATGAAGAAATAAAAAAACAATGGAAAAAAAATGGAAAAAAAATGAAAAAAAAAAGAATAAATTCTTCTTCATCGCTAGGAAAAGTTTGTGAAAAGGGAATGGGTTATCAAAAGTTGAGAGTTTTTGAGCTTATTTGATTATGTGATGTGGTTGTGAGAAATTTGGTATGTGTCTTGAAAAAAGATGAATTGTGGTGGAAGTTTAGGAAGTAATTCTATTTCCCGGATTTTAGCACCACATGGCCAAAGAATCCATATCTTTTGTTTCTTACCTTGGCCAGATTACAACCCATGAAAGGACCTCATGATTTATGTTTATGTGCATAGTCCAAGTGGTGGAGAGTTAGGATGCTAATGTAAGCCTATGGTAGATGAGTTTTCAAGATATGAGTTTGAGCGGAATATTTAACCTTAAACAGAAGAGGGAGAGCGTTCCACTAAATATGTCTATGTGAGGCATTGGAATTGATGTTTTGACTTGTCTTTTGCATGATTTGCTTACTCTTGTTTTGAACCCAATGTCTAGATCTAAGTGGGCAAACACATTGCTTGGATAGAAGCCGAAATCTTTCTTGTGAATATTTACACTTGTTCTTGCTTGAGGACAAGCAAGGTTCAAGCAAGGGGTGATTTGATAATATCTATTTTAGTCATAATTTAGGATTGCATTTGCATACTAGTTTAGATCATTTTCATGCATATTTATCATATTTTATACTTTATTTATTTTCTTTTGCATTTTCGGAGTCTACACCCGGTTTTTATGTGTTTTAGGCATTTTGAGGTCAATATTGAGGAAAGTGAAGCTTTAATACGAAGCGTCAAGCATGTTGGATCGGAAGCGAGGAGCTAAAGTACCAAGTGCGGAAGTTGTTAAGTCTTGGGGCTATTTTACGAAGTTAAATCTATTATTGGGTGCTGGGTCAGTTTTCAATTATTTAATTTTGGGCCTGCAAAACAAAAGTCCGAACAAAACCCCTCTCAATTCCAAACACACGGGAGTATATATTTGGCTTTTAAGAAAATTACATTTTCAACCCCCAAAATGAAATAATTGAAAACTGACCTAGCACCCAATAATAGATTTAACTTCGTAAAATAGCCCCAAGACTTAGCAACTTCCGCACTTGGTACTTTAGATCCTCGCTTCCGATCCAACATGCTCGACGCTCCGTATTAAAGCTTCATTTTCCTCAATATTGACCTCAAAATGCCTAAAACACATAAAAACCGAATGTAGACTCCGAAAATGCAAAAAAAAAAAGTATAAAATACGGTCAAATGAATGCATCCCCATGGAGTTGTTAAGGTATGGAGCAAACGGACCAGAGAGTTTAAGGTGAATGGACAAAGACTAAAGGAATACTCCGCCATAGATCCGACCAAGGAGGTTGTTTCCATTCAACCACCTTGACCCAAGAAATCGAAGGTAATGGAAGGTCGGCTTCAGACCTGAAACTAGCGCTTCTCGAGAGGCAACCCGAGGTATGTTTTCTTTATTTTTCATTTTCAGTTTTTTTTCTTTTGTTTTTTTGAGGTTAATTTACAAAAGTGCAAGTATGGGGTGGAGAGTGCGCTATATTGAGAATATTGTTTGCGTTTTGAGCTGAATTAAAGGTGCTAGACACCTATCTACTAACCCCCATCTTGCTGAGTTTTGTTGTTTTATTTGTGTTGTTTGCCTTGGTCCAGTTTTCGACACATATGGCTTTGGCTTGGCCACCTTCAAGACACCCTTTCTACACGTTGAAATTGTGAGTATTCACATCTCTTCCTTGATTGATTTACACATTGAGGACAATGTAGGAGTGAAGTATGGGGTGGGGTGTGCATGCATTTGCATTGTATGTATAGTCCTCATTGCATTGCATTTCATTGCATTTCCACTTGCATTCTGCACTTTTATTTTTATATTCTCTGTTTTTTTTTCTTTTTTTTTTTCTTTTCTATCTATGTTTGGCTAGTATGTGTGATAAATCCCCATGTTTTTAAAGAATTCACAATGATATGTTGATGATCTAGGAAGCTCAAAGTTGCTCTTGATTTATGTGTTAAGCTCAGTTTAGATGAATGAATTGCCTAGCTTAGGAGTCATTGATGAGAATCATGCATAATTCAGCTTCCTAAGCAACCACCCTGATGGAAGGAGTCTAAAAGGACATAACTTGAGTCCTCTTATACCATATTGAGAGTCACTCACATGATTGCTTAATCTCTTGAACTTGCATTAGAATCTGGGTTGATGCTATTTTGTGCATATGCATGACTATGATGTGATGGAGGCATGATATTTGTTTCTTAGCCTATTTTGCCTTCTTTTTCCTTGTCTTATACTAATCCTCTGCTTGACAGCCCATTGAGCCTTTAATTCCCTATTTTTGGTAGCTCCTCAAAACATCCCGAGCCTTATTATTAAGCCTATTACCCATCCGGGAGTTAGGACCATGAGTAGTGATGGTTTGTGGAGTGTGATGGTTGTTGAAAAAAATGAATGTTGAGTATGGATAAGAAATGGAAGAGTTTGCTTGATATTGATGTGTACTAGTGAAAGTGAAAGGAAAAAAGAGAAGAAAAAAAAAGCTTCTAAAGAAAAATGAAAGAAGAAGAAGTTTGAAATGAAAATTCTAGTTCATCACTAATGTGCAACAAAAGAATGCAAGTGTAGCACAATAAAGAGAGAAGAGACAAGAGTGAGCTTCATTGTCTAAGTTTTGGTGTGTCAATGTAAGATAAGAGGTAGAGTGATTTCATATGAAAATGGTGCATGAGTTTAGATGGTCTAAGTCCCGGATTTTAGCACCACAATTCCAAAAATATTGCCTTTCCCTCTATGTCTTACCATGGCCCCAGTACACACGGATTAAGACCTCTTGATTTTAGTCATATACATGTGTGGGTGGTGGATATCTAGAATGTTGTGCAAGTTTTTGGTTGATTAGCATCATCGTGAGACCCAGCGAAATTGATCCCTCTAAACACATTTGAGTGAGTGTGATTCACTAAAGATATTCCATGTGAGGTTTAGGGGTTCATGATTGCATTTTTCTCGATCAATGATGATGACTTAGCAAGGATGGCATGCGTTTAAGTGAATTGAGCAAAAGTTTGTATTTTCAAGCATCGGATGAGCTGAGATTTTTGAACATGTCTTGCACTTGTGATTTTGAATACCGAATTTTGCTTGGGGACAAGCAAGGTTTAAGTATGGGGTATTTTGATAGCACCTAGTTTTATATATTATTCATGTGCATTTAGGTTAGTTTCATGCATCATTTTAGAGTATTTTTATTGTCTTTTTATGTGGTTTCTATATTATTTATGATTCAGAGATCTACACAAGCTTTGTTTGTGTTTTGTAGGTTTGGGTCGGTGATTTGGGCTAAATTGCATGCATCTAATGGAAAGGGATTGAAAGAAAAGAAAAAGAGATGGCTCATAGAGCAAGTATATCAAGCGAAAACACTCATAGGAGCTCAAGGTGGTGTAGCACAACTCGCGGGATAAAGGCGTTTGTGAAATTTTCAGCTTCAACAAGCTGTCACGACTCGTGGGAGGCCTTCACGAGTCGTGACAGGTGAACTCATCTCTTTGAGGCGTACTGCAGGCTGTCACGACCCGTGACAGACTCTTCACGAGTCGTGACAGTGCCAGATCAGCCCAACCTTTCACATTTCCGTTGTTTGTTTGGATGAATTAAAACCATTGTAATATCCAGATTTCTTGGGGGTGTTACGTTCTTTGTTGGGGAAAAAGCTCAGGCCGAACCATTGACATTGTAGTTGAGCTTTTGGCGAGTTTTGGGAGACTAGGATTTTGGAGAAGAAGACTTGTTCGATTTATCCAATTCCGGTAAATTTCATTTTCATCTCTATTGTTCTATGTTTGTCTTGCCGAATTTGATTGAATCAAGCATGTACTTTTCCATGAGTGGCTAGATCTCTTGTTCTAGGGTCGGGGTGATCCCGGAAATGCGAAAATAGACTCGTTCTTAGTATTGTTTGATTGATTTCTGATTTTGTTTGGTGATTTAATCCTATTGCGCCAGCCCTAATCGATGAGAATTGGTTAGAACTGATTTTGGGTTTGAAATAAAAAGACTAAAACCCTAAATTGGAATTTAGATGGTGAATTTAAGCCGTAAGGGTATTTGATCCATTGGAACCATAGGATTAAACCCGAAGTTTAGTTGATCGAAAGTGAAATTGAACTTTTTGAGGATTATGGATTGTGATAGATATTCTAGATGATCGTTATATCAACTGAGACCGAAAAGCGAAGTTGATGTGATTTTCATTTAGAATTCTAAGTGCTTAAAGGTTTCTAAATTGGTTGCTTGAAACCGAAAGGAGATCGTTAATCAATTTAGATACATTCGCATCGATTCCGAAAGGAGCTTTACGATTACCTTAGACAATCTACCTTCACTTTTGAGTTAGAAATCATTCAAGCGAGAATATATTTTGGTCTATTGACGATGCATCGTTGGTGAATCCCTAGCCCTAGAATATCTTCCATACATATATTTCTCATCTCTTTTATCTGTGTTTGCTATTTTTTACACACACTTTTTCCCTCAATTTGTTCGTTACTTTTGGGCTTAGTCGAACTAGTTTGAAATTGACAATCGATATTCCTCCGGTCCTTGTGGATACGACACTTTATTACTACAGTTGAACCCCATCCACTTGTGGGTGTAGGTTTTAGCCGATCAATAATTACAAGACCTCCTCCTGATATAGAAGAGGGAAGTCAGGATTGATCCTCAAGGAAGCGTGTTAGCGGATCTCAGGTAGCGGATGAATCTCACGGGCAGACAATAAACCAGACAGACAGAAATAACAGAGAAAAGCATAAACAAAAGCAAAGCATAGAAAACTGGTCGATATCGATCACTGTTCCTCGATATCCAGTAAGGAAATCGACTAACAGTGTTCGAAATCAACTTGCAGAAACTAAAACTAAACAAAGTAACTCGACTTCGACAAATCAACTCGATATCGAGTAAACAACTCGAGATCGACAAAACCTGCTCGAAATCGACTAACTCATAAACTAAAATTCGAAGCTTTTCGTAACATAGAACACGATTTTCGATGAAATAAATCAATAAACTAAAGACTTCCAAGATCAGGGTTTCAACACCACAACGATAACCATGCAAAATAACACATAAAGGCATAAAAGATCATGCATTTCATCAAATAACTTTCGTTATTAACAAATAGGAATATAGAGGCTTTCGCATAAACCCTAATTGTTACTAAACCTTTTCATATAATTAATCCAAGTTGTATTAAGATCACTTTCGCTTCAATAACACAAACAAGGATCACCTTTAAATTTCGCAAAAGAATCATGTGTGTAGGGATAGAAGACGAATTTGCATAAAAAGCTCAAATCTTTACCGCATCACCTCACATGGCTACCGTCGGGCTCACCCCGACCCTAGAAGTTGGGTGACTATTCACTCTTCATCATCAAGAAAGACATCAATAATAAAAGGAAATAAGTTTGCATTAAAATAAAACTAAAAAGAAAGCTTACAACCGAACAAGCCAAATCCGCTTTCGCCTTTCCACTTTGCTCTCGCCACAAACTCTCTCTCTCTCTCTACTTACTACCTCTTCTCCTTCTCTAGAATTGAATGCTTTGAAATCAGCCCCTAAGGCTTTATTTATAGGCTTCATTCCCTATCTAATTAGGAAAGAATTACGTATCTATATCTATATCTATTTATCTACTTTATTAAGATAAAAACATGGATATAAATAATTAAATCTAAAAAGGAATTATATCTAATGTAGGTAAACATCTTCTCCTCTTGATAGCACTTGATAGATCTTGATGGAATTTGGTCTCGAAAATATCTCCATTGGATTCGGGATAGAAACTTAACAAGATTCGGATACCCTCGGAATCAGCTTCTGGAATTAACTCGATATCGAGTAGGATTGCTCGATATCGACCAGCATTTTTTTCGTCTTCTACTCAGCAACTCGATTCCGGCCTCCAGGAGCAAAGTCGACTTGATTTTTACTCGATATCGAGTAGATTTCCTCGATATCGAGCAACGTCTTCCAGCTCCAGCTTTACTCGTCGACTACGGGGTCTTGACTCGATATGGCTTACTCGATATCGAGTAAAACAACTCGATATCGACTAACTTCTTCAGCTCTACTCGATTTTTGGTTTTCCGAGTGGAAATCGACTTTGACCTTACTCGATATCGACTTGCAGTACTCAATATCGAGTTGTGTGTTTTGAGTCGGTTTTCTTCTTTCCAGCTCGATTTGTCCTGGTTCCGCAGCTCCTTGACCTTGGACTTCTGTAGTTGACTTCGAGCTTTCCCTCCTTTCTCAAAACTGTTGTAAATGACTTGAGGTCTTCAGGTTGGGTCTTTGGTTGTGTGAGATGCATAGGGTGCAGGAATGATGTGTTAGCTTCGTAGAGCCGAGTGAGTTGGGATGTGTCAAAGATAGTGGTCCGTGAATATAGATGAGCTTCCAAATAGTTCTTAGGTGGGGAGCGGGACTAGTATGGTGAGATTTTGATGGAGATGTCCTAGCTAGAAGAGTCGGTAGGTAGTGGGTGCGCAATGTGAGTTTTTAGGATAGGAGGGTAGTGGTTGTTGTCTAGACTAGTTCCATGAGGGTGACCTTGAGAGTAAGTATGAGTATAGGCAGTTGGCGTAGTTCTAGAGGTGGATGAGAGAGCTAGGATTGGATCGGGAGGATTCTTGAGGTGAAGTGTTGTGAGGCGGGTTAGTATGCCTAGGGAAGAAGGTGTCTAGATAGTCTATGAGCGGATCGTGGGCGGTGTCGAGGATGATCGATTAAGGAACATTTGAGGAATCGTAGAATTTGGGACTAGGTGGTGTGTGCTGTGAGTGCATGGTTATTAGGATCGCGATCCGGATCGTACGATCCTAACGATCCTACGATCCTAGGAATAGTTTTGATCCGGATCGGTTATACATACTCGTTTATACTAGAATCGGAGTGAGATCAGCTAGGATCGGTTAGGATCGTTAGGATCTTTGTTAGGATCTTACGATCCTAACCGATCCTAGTAATTTCAGATTTTTATGAAATTAGGCCCATCCAAATTTTAGTCCACAAAGCCCATGTCGTTATTTTGATGAAATTGTGCCCATTTCTATTATTATTTTTAATTGTGTTTTAATTTTGGGGGGAAATTAAGCCTTAAAATCCCTAAATCGATGAAGCGGTGAAGCTTGAACTCTTAAGCTTGAGAGGAAAATTCCAACAATTCGGCAACCACAGTGCACTCCGGCAGCGGTGACTCTTGGTGCTAGCCGACAGCGAGCATCCTCACATTGTGGCGGCAAAGATGCACAATATGAAATTAAAGAATAAGAAACAACATAAAACAAGGAAAACTGAGTCGTCATACAATTTGAACTTGGAGTTAGAGGACATATCCTCGGATGATGAGTAGATAACCGAAAGGGCTAGTGAAGATCTTGCACCCCTCACAAAAGAGTGGAAAGCTATCATTGGGAAAGCCTTATGCACCGAAGATGATGATACTTATTCATGTTCTAGACGTAATCACTATCTTCCATATACTCTTTCTCATTTCTCCGATCCTTTATGTTTATTTAAACTTACAAATTTACAATATATAAGTATTTATGTATTTATGTTTTCCTTATTTGAATTTGCATAGGTGATAATGTTGAAAGTACGTGGCACCCATGAATCAACCCATGGAAGTTGTGTGGGTGGTGGTAGTGGTGAACCTATAATAACTTGTAGTGAAGATAACACTATAGAGATAAATGATGGTGAAGATGGTGTTGATGTTGATGATTTTCTTGAGAGAGATGCTGAAATTGTTTATGATGACATTACAAACTAGAGATGGGAAGAGGAATTTCTAATGTCTACTAAGTAGTGTTAACACTTAGCACCTATCATATATGGCATACCAGAAACAATAATGTGATGTGGGGTTTCATTTTTTGTTAATCTTGTTTCTTAGACCATTTTTAGTTTGGTTTATGGATGTTAAGTGACTTATTTAAACATTTTAAGTATCATATTATACCTTTTGACATATTATGCATGCTAATGAGTTATTATTGGCATATGTTAGTTACTTAGTTTATTTAAAGGAGAAACTGACTAGTTTTGTTTAAAAATTAAGGTATTTGTTTGGTATGACTTATTTATATTTGATTTTTTTATTTGATTTTCACTTTTTGCTAGGATCTTACGATTCTACGATCCGATCCTACGATCCGATCCTAGACCCTTGCATCGATCCTACATTAGGATCTCGATCCTAAAAACCATGTGTGAGTGGGAGCGATTTCAGTAAAGGATGAGGTTAAGGAAGTGCTAAGTTAGAGTAGTATAAAATTTCTCGGAAAATCATCGGTCTTGGATGTCAGGTTGTTCATATCATGTACGTGTGATGAGTTTTGAGGTTGTCTAGTTAGGATTGGTAATGCTTTGAGAAATCATGAAGAAAGCATTTCTAGATGCGTGGTTGGAGGATTTTGGCATAGGGAATGAATCGGGATTTATGAGTAGAGGTTATTGTGGCTATTGAGGTATTTGAGGAGGTGAGATGAACCTTCGAGGAAAGGCTAGTAGCTAGGCAAGGATGTAGTTGAGATTCCTAGTAAGATTATGAGCATGGATTTCGTAACTAGGCAAACCAGAAGGTATTGAGGACGCAAGAGGATAAGAGATTTTAAAAGGATGGTGAAGTTGCGGTACTTAGAAAATTCGAACAAGGATGTCATATCAGTTCGGTGGAAATGATGATCAGTAGATAAGGGTTTAAGCGGTAGAGATTTCGAAGTTTTAGGAAGCGTGATCTGAGGCAATTTGGGGAAACATGAGGAGTTGAGGGAACTGGTCCAGATAGAGTATGCTGGGAAGAGGATCTAGAGTGGGTCGGCTTGAGGGTCATGATGATTCGTGGTTGGGAGTACCACTTGTTGGGTTTCTGCGTTAGAAGTGGATGGTTAGTGAGAGTGGTTAGTGGTGTGGGAAGTATGATCAGGTTAGCAAGGTGATTCGAGATGTCTCTTTAGGAGATGATGGTCGGGCGGAGTCTTGAGAGCTTAGGAACAGTAAGTGAGATTGTTGAGAAGCGTCTAGATCGATCTTGAGGGAGGTTCAGTTAAGGACTTGGGATCTCTCTGAAAAGGAGAAGATGGGACCGCTAGAGGACCCCTAGGACGAGGGTGCGCTTGATAAGGAGTCTTGGTAGATGGTCGAGTTGTTAAGCTTATCGGATCATGAAACCGTGTGATTGGGAAATCCGAGAAATAGTTTAGATGGTCAAGTGGAAGGTAGGACTTCAGATCGGGATGTGGAAGTGGATTGGCCCTTAGATGGCTTGATGGCATAATAGTTGGGATACCTAGTAGTTCGTTTGGGTATTCGGTCTTGATTGCAAATAGTTTTGAGGCTAGAAAGGTTACAATGGTGCCTAAAACTGGTAGTGGATGGAGTTGGTAGACCTTAGTGAATTTGATCTTAGTGCAATAGATGGTGAGTTGTGGTCGTGTATCATCATGATTGGTAGTGTAGGCAGATTCTATTGAGGTGGTGATCAAGTGTATACTTTACTTGGGGACGAATGTTGTGCGAATTCTATGCAATAGACGATGTTGATTCTCTGATGTGTTGTCGTTGGCAATAGGGAACTGTTAGTGCTAACATAGTTATCCCTGAACTCGATGGAATGCTACTGTACGGAAGTACTTGTTTGCCGCTAATGCGATGACGCTTGGCAGTAGCATGAGTATGATTAGCTTACTTGATTGATATGATGTGCTTATCTAATTGATATGATATGTAACTTCTGTGAGATGATGTGATAATTCCTACCATGAACGATACGATGCTAGATATATTATGGTATGTGACTATTCGTGACATGAGTATGACCTGTTTATGAATGTGTGATACGATTGCTATGTTCAAAAATTGCCATGATATAAGATGCCTTGAATTGCAATTGCCAGGATTATAGAACCGAATTGATGAGATTTGATTTTGACTTGGAACCTAGGAAGGAAATATGGGATTAGCCCTTAGACGTGGATGATTCCACCTCTTGAGATTTAAAAATTTCTTGATTAAGGTCGGGTTAGGGAATTTTGAATGGTGTGTAAAAAGGACTAACTTGGATTCTGAAAAATATAACGCGATAGAAAACTTCAATGATTTTGAGGCCAAACCTTTTCAAACTGAGGAACCCTCTTGAATTTTTCTGACAGAGCTTGCATTATAACGCCCCCCGAAGTGGATACATGCATTTTATATGGGCCCTTATAGACTGCTTGCTAAGACCTAGGGGAGATGCTGTAATGCTTTTCAAGTTATGATATGACCAAGAAGTTGAAATAAGGATGTGGTAAGGGCCCATATTACAATCTTGCTACGATCTATTGGCGATATTATGATCACAGCAATTTCAAACTTGCGACATCTCATAGGGGCACTTATGAGGTACTTGCGAGATCCATGATATGATCCATGCACTTGCCAAATTCAAACTTCAACCCCTGTTTTAAATGATTTTAGTATCGGGGACGAGACATGTTTTTAGAGGTGGATGATGTAAAGGCTCGGATTTTAAAATCCTAAATTTTCAGAAAAAAGGGAATTAAAAATGAATTTAAATCGGATATAAATCTCGTTAAGATGATTTCCGACCCGAATTTAAACATTTGATGAGCGATTTCGTCCTTTCTCCTCGAGAATTTCAAATAATTTCGGATGGTGATATCCTTTTCGATTTAAAAAAAATCTAATTGATCGAGAGAGCGAGATTCGGAAAACTAGCATTCAGAAAATAATTGGGGGATTCGAAATTCGCGTATTTGACATTTGTTTCCGGGTATTAATTTTATCCAATTTCACACTCAATCCTCACCATACATCCTTCAAATCAACCCCCTCTCCCCGTCATTTCTTCATTCACCATCATCACCTACTCTCTCTTTCACCATACCTACACCCTCGCCATATCAGATCACCTCCATCACCATCTCCGGCTCCCTCCTTCACGCCATCCCCTGCTCTTCACCAATACATCACCTCCGCCATCACCACCACCGCAACCCCAATCCTCACCATACCTCCTTCAAATCAACCCTCCTCTCCCCGTCATTTCTTCATTCACCATCATCATCTACTCTCTCTTTCACCATACCTACACCCTCACCATATCAGATCACCTCCATCACCATCTCCTACTCCCTCCTTCACGCCATCCCTCTCTCTTCACCAATACATCACCTCCGCCATCACAACCACCGCAGCCCCACAGCCACCATCTCCGTCACTGACGCCACCCCCCTCCCACGCATCATCGCCATCACTTCCCCTATTTCACGCCACTGTTTTGAGCCATTTCGATTGCCATCGAACCTGTTCTTCCTCCTTCCTCGAGCCCAGCAGATGTAGCACCACCCCACCACTTCCATCGAGGTCCAGCTCCACAACACAGTCACCCAGAAGCCACCGGAGCCGCCGACGAGCCACCAAAGCGCCACCTGTCCTATTGAGCGCGAGCCACGTTTCGGTAAGCGATTCTCCTTTGTTTTTTTATCAAAATCGTCCTCGAGCCTCCCCATCACGCTCACCCATATCCGGCGCAGGTCCGACGAGCCATCGCATGCCTCCGACGAAGCCCAAAACTCCGATCGAGTGCTCCGAAGTCACGAACCCCCTTGGTGAGCTTCCATCATTTCCTTCCTTTGTCGATTCAAATTCGTGCTTCATTCGATGTTTAGATTAGTCGGGAGTGAGTAAGGGTTGAGTGTGGGACGATCGGGTGAGCTCGAGAGCTCCGGGGAGCTCGGGAGAGCGTGAACGAGCAAGGACGAGCAGCGAGCTCAAGAGCGAGGCAAAGGGGATCGTGAGTGCGGGGAGGGAGCGATGCGTGAGTGCGAACAAGAGAGATCTCCGGCGATCTCGAACTCCGGCAAGGACGAGCGGCGGCCATGGCATCTCCGTGCGCGAGCGAGCATGCACAAGGCAGGCGGGAGATCCTTGAAAATTTGGAGGAAGAAGAAGACATGTCGTGTGGCCCTCCTCTTTGTATATATTATTATATACTTAACCGGTTAGGGTTATAAATTAGCAGGTTCGGTTCGGTTTGGTTCGGGTTATCCGTTTATTATTTAACTAATTAGCGGTATTTAAATTATTATATAATATTATGAGGATTTAAAAGATACAACATTATTTTGAGAGTTTTATAAAGGGTTGGTTTTATTAAATAAGAATGGGTTGGAATTATTTTATAAAAGATTTAGGGATGTTTTATAAATGTATTTAATAAATGGTGTTTTAAAATATAACATAAAATCATTTGGGAGTTTAAAAATAAATTATTAAGATTCGTCAATTTAAAAAGAGAATTTTGAAAAGAATTTCAAGGTTGGAAAATGATTTAATAAATAATTGAAGAAGAAATTTTGCTAACACTTACTAGGGTCAAGATTCTAACTCGGGCTTGAAACATATTTGGAACTAAACTTGAGAATCTGAATTGCTCGGTGACTTACTAGGGTCGAGATTCTAACTCGGTTTTGATATGTGTGACTAATAGCATGACTTGCGATGATCTATTATAAGAGATGAAATGTTGGATAATTATGACGAGGAAGTATGATTTTATATCACACAAATTATGTCTTATGATTTTGATGAACTGTTGAGGTATATGTGGAAATAATGTATATGAACATGCGGAATTGGTTGAATAATTTATAGAGAACGATGTGGTCTCGTGGAGCGGATGATGTGATGAAATGACTTTCTGCCTGATGTGTCATATAGTATCTAGTATCATGCTTAGGAACTACACTTACGAAGGAGCATCCTTATTCTGTTTGTGTTTGAATATAGAACGACCGTTATCTGTTAGCCCTAGAGTCCTTGCTAGGGTCATAGGACAACCCAACTCCATCGGTTTTCGTCATGAGTCATTCGAATCGTTGGAACACCTTTACTATTATCAATATTATTATTTTCTTTTCGCAAGATCCACGATATGATGATGAGATTCGATCTGGTATAAAATCAAACTGGCAAATCTCCACCCTATTTGGAAGAGGGGTGGTGGTAGAAGAGGGATATACCACTTGGTATTATTTGTTAAGGCCTTACATAATATTATGCGTATATGAATTAGGAGCATGATAGTGTGGTTAATATTTCAGTACTGATCTAGCATAGTATCGTACATAGAAGGATTCATCTTATCACAAAAGTTTCACAGCATATCAATCAAATCGATAAGCACATCATACTTATGCTAACTACCAAGCATTATCACATTAAAGGCAACCAAGTACTTCTGCAAACTAGCGTTTTATCAAGTTCAGGGGATTACTATGTTAGTATTAACAGTTCGCTATTGCCTATGGCAACACATCAAGGAATCACATCGTCTATAGCATAGAATTGGCACAACATCGGTCCCAAGTAATGTATTACACTAAGCCATATCCTCAAGAGAAACTGCCTATGACCACCAACCACAACAAGATATGACCAGTACTCCTTATCTCTCGCATCAAGATCATCCTTATCTAGGTCTACCAACTAAAATTCAATACTAGTTCTAACTGCCCTTGCATTCGGCTTAACATAATGTCTTTCTAGCCCCGTAACTATCCGCGGCTCAAGGCCTAATTCCCAAACCAATACCTAGAGTACCCCAACTCTTATGCCATCAAGCCATCTAAGGATCAATCTATTGTAATATCCCGGTCTTAAGCCCTAACCTTCCACTCAACCATCTAGAACGCAAATCTCGAAGTTTCCAAATCACCAAATTCCCTATTCCGACAAGCTTACCAACTGGACCAACTACCAAGACTCCTTACCATGCACACCCTCGTCTTAGGGGCTCCTACTAGTCCCATCATTATCTTTTAAGAGAATTCACAAGTACTCGACTGAACCGCTCTCATGATCAATCTAGGCACTCCTTAACAATCTCATTTACTCTTCCTAGGCTCTCAAGACTCAGCCTGACCATCATTTCCCAAAGAGACACCTCGAAACCTTGCTAACCTAGTCACACCCCCTGCACCACTAACCACTCTCGCTAACCATCCACCTCTAAGAACCCAACTCATACTGATCATCTAATAATTGTCACTCCCGACCAACTCTAATGCAGAATTCCATCTAATGCTACTCCCAACCACGAATCACCAAGACCCTCATCACCAGCGCCTATCCCCAATGACCAACCACTAATTCTACTTACTCGTCCCATTCCGAATCTCACGAAACCTGAACATCCACGACTCCTCAGTCGACCTATTCTAGATCCTCGTATCGGCATATCCTCAAATTTCCTTATTTCAAATCTTACTAAACCTTAACCGTTCGAATTCCTCAAGTCATCCTACTCTAGTTCCTCATCTCTTCATATTCCTAAAATGCCTCAATCTCCTTCTTCTTAACCATGAAACCTTACCGTCCAAAGCCCTCTTTTACCATTCATCATTTCCGCAAAATCCCTAAATCATCCTCATCCGAGTTCCCCAAGTACCACCTTTTCTCCAACCTTCTAAAATTCTTCACCCTCTAACGTTCCCAATACATTCTGCTCTACTCAATTCCCAATTCCAAGCTATGAATCTCTCTATCTCAACCTCAAGGACACAGTCTTACTAGAAATCTCAACGACTTCCTTGCCTAGCTACCGACCTTTCCTCGAAGATTCATCTCACATCCTCAAATACCTCAAGAGCCATAATAACCTCTACTCATAAATCCCAATTCATTCCCTATGCTAAAATTCCCCAACAACGCATCTAGAAATCTCTCACTGATGAATTCTCGAAGGACTACCAATTCTATCCAAACAATTCTCAAATACTCATCACACGTACAGCCCTGATATGAACAACCTAATATTCAAGGTCGATAATTTCCCAAACAACCTTATACTACTCATCCTTAGCACTTCTTCAATCTCATCCGTTACCAAAACCGTTCACAAATCACCGCACATACAATCTTGTCCCAATTCCTACGATTCCTTAGACGTTCCTTAATCGTTCATCAATAATGGTGCCCACAATCCGATCCTGGACTACCTAGACACTCTCTCTTGGGCACACTAACCCGATCCACTCCTAGCTCACTCATCCACCTCTAGAACTACACTACCCGCACACATTGTTGCCTTACTCTACCTCTAACGAAGACCTCTCCCACAGAATCTCACCATACTGACTTCACTCCTCACCTAAGACCTACCCAGAAGCTCATTTGAAAATCCTAATAACTTCTATCTCCCACATATACCAAACTCACTCAGCTTCAGCTAAGATAACGCATTCTCCTTGCACAACCAATGACCGAATACAAAGACCTCAAACTCACCTAACACTTCCCGACCTAGGTTACCAAAGAAACTAACGACTCAAGCCCAAGAAGAAAAGACCACCAGTTAAATAACCTATAAAAGAATTACAAGCAGGTCAGTACACTCAAGTATCAAGATACATCATCGCAAACACAAGTTAGTCAAACAATCATTCACTACCGGCTCATCATATCAGTCATCACACATCCATTTAGTCCATTCCAAGCCAATCACACGACATCGATTCCAATTCCGATAGGAGAGATCACAATTCGGATGAAGAACGTCATTCCTTGAGTCATCTAGAAGGATTACGTCTGCAACCGTCATCTTCGAAAGGTGTCTGTCCTTTGGTGACATCGATCCTAGGGTCCATGGGCCATGGGCCCACCACACTTCCATTGCGCCACTTTGATGTCATTCGATCGCTCCTTTTCTCTTCTATGTCGATGTCCACCAAGGGGATCACGAGGGGTTAGAAATCACGGAGATAGGGGAGGGAAAGGGAGGACAGCACGACTTCCAAAAGGATTCAGACACAAACTAGGACTAGATATTACGAGACTCAAGACAAGACGTGGACCTGAGAGTTGCAACAATGCTCTTAGGGTATTCTATAAGGTTATAGGTGCGGCAAGCAAACACATGGCAATCACGAAATATCTCAATCATATTTTTCCACACTAGCATGTACCTATTAAAAGGAATAGCGTTCTATGCATCTATAACATGTTCACACAATCAACTTTACATGCACACGGAACATGCTAAAACTTATCCTCTCATGCACTAATCATGCTTGACATATTAAGATCATGTATGCACAAACTGACAATAGACATATGCAGCATAAGTTATATATGGCATAGCGAGCATTATAGGATATCACATGTATAATTCATTACTCATTTAGTGTACACATAAGCAGGTCAAAACAATGTGGGTTACAGATAATGTTAAGATACACTCTAATAATCGTGTCAAGGGATATGGTTAAGTCATTTGGGCATAGCAACTATCACATCTAATAAAACCATGTGCGTGTAGTATGACAAGTATGACACATAATTACATGATGGTCCATAATTAGGAGATGTATATCCTACATGATTTTACCAACACTCGTTAAGAAAGTACATAGTCAATGAGGTTCAATTTGATCAACTTAACATGGAAGGAATTTATTTCACATGATACTCATACAAGAGGGTTGACCACACTATCATGGACCTAATTCAATGGAGAGTAACTATCATGAGGATTCGTACATTCGGGATATATATTCATTCACAATTGCAATCATGCAAGATATTAGACAAGTCATGCTGAAATATATCAATGCATTATGTCATGAAATTAGAAGGAGGGTTACTATTATAACTGGATAAAATTCTCCAAAGACAATCACCGACTCATTACCCCGTTTCTCTTGGAACACTAGTATGACTCGCTCGGTAGGACACAAGGACATTCACGTTGTTCCCGAGAGGTGAGGGTAGAACTCGTGTTTAGACTATTGTGGAAAGAAGACATGGTTGACCATTGCGAGGATCAAAGGGGTGACTCCATGAGATAACTCACTCCTAACTCAAAACTACTTCAGTCATCACTCCCACTAGCATACTTAAGTAACCCTCACATCCGACACGATTTCCTAAGGTAATTAGTTAACCAACCCAAATTTCACGTGGAAGACACCAACCTCTGGTACAAGACTCGGAAGAAGCATAGATGGTTGGGTACCAAACAAGACTCGAAATGGGGAGAGCGGGTGCTCTTCGAACCTTGCTAACATGCATAAATGTTTTGGTGGGACGGTTGACAGAGTCAAAATCATCAGGGGTTTGAATTATAGAAGAGTTATTCTGACAAGATAGGATTACCAATGACATAAGAACGAGGTATTCTACCGCTATCCCATTTGCATAGTTATTCAATACATGATTCAAGTCATGGCATACTGATTAGTTCTCTATCCTAAGCACAATAGCACTCAACATGATCCTCTTCGAGAAGGATCGCCCTTGGGCCCAGTTGGATATAATGCATATAATCACAGAGACGATCTATGTCGTCCTTCAAGGGACGGGTGACCGGAGGGGCAAATACCTCACGGCCGCCTAGCCCAAGATACTCAAACCCTCGGGCTCCTTGGAGTCTTCAAACCCCGTCCGTAAAAGAAAGCTAATATTTTGCCTACCCGTTCCCAACTACATCCAATAGGGATGGTCTACCGCATTTACTACCCTATCGTTTCCCTTTGTTTGATTATCGGATTTATTGAGTCAAGTTCATATTTAGTCCATAGTCCATTTGATTTAGCCATATTAAATTCATTTTTCCCATTCTAAATAATTTTGAAAAACCATTTGAAAAACTTGGCTTTGATACACGGTTTGCAAAACCTGGCTCTAATACCACATTTGTAAAGGCTCGGGATTATGATTCCCGGGTTATGTTTCGAGGGATGAAACCCCTCGTTAGGAACTTGCTCCCCGAGTACAGGTTGCAGGTTTGAAATTCTACTCTAACGTTTTCAAGTAGGATTTCATACCCAAAACTCGAAGGGATCGTTAGAATCCCTAGGGAAGTCCCATGTACCTATCGTAAGTCTAAGCGTGAAGAACAAGTAGTCATGCAACTAGCGGAATCAAGGTGTAATACAAGAGGGGACACGACAGAGCCGAGTCAAAAACCAAATCAATAAGCACATTTATTGAAATCTAATAGGCAAAGTTAGTGGGGTTAGACCATTTCTTCGGAATCGCCCAAGAGAGTTCCCACGTCACTAAAGCAAGGAACAATCATGCTGCAAAATAAACCTAAAAAAATATGTATACGGGGCGGTGTGAGATCAAAGCCCTACGCAATATAATCCCAAACCAACAGACACATACACAGGCTAGTCCTAATAAAGATGCTTCTAGATGCAAGGCGGAATATTAACACACTAACATGCTCCTAAGATCAAGTGCATAAATATAATAAGGCGTTAGCATCGAATACCAAGTGGTATTTCCCTCTCCTACCTCCACCTCCTTCCGATAGGGTGGAGACTGGCCAGCTTGTGAATGCATTCCATAATAATCGGGCGGCACGCATGCCCAACCCGCTCCACAAGAAAAATAAAGCCCGCATGCAGCTTTCGCAATCATGCTCATAATATAAGAAAATGAAGTTACATGACTCGATTGCCTCAGGACGGTATCCGGTGGGAATCGGTCGTCCAATGACCTTAGTAAGGACTCTAGTTACTTCACAGATAACGGCCATTCTGTTTACAAAAGCATTGAGTAAACGAATGCTCAATCATGAGTGCAATCCTAGAAGGATACTACATGGCATACTTTATTTTGAATGCAAGCACCTAGTATGCATATGGATACAAGCAGGGAGATCTCTTTTCGAATCTGAGTGAGCTCATATAGGAACTCACCTGGCTATGCAGAACAGCATAATAGAAGATCTGGCATACATCATTCATAATCACAATGTATCACCTAGATACACATCAGAACATATATGTATAAGTCTACATCTAACCATTCAGTCATTCAAAGCACACATCATTCAATAGCATCTTAACACATTGAAACCATCATTCCATCAATTCAACTATTCACCATATTGCCACATTCCATAAGACTACATCATTCCAATCATTCCATTCAGCCACATTCATATATTCGCAATAATCATACATCTCAAAGGTTCTTTCATCTTCATAAGGTATAATCAGACGATAACATACTCTATCATTTCATCATGCCAGTAGTCAATCAACATGCCATTATTCCACACAAATCATGCTATTATTCAATCAATCATGTCATCATGCTAGTTAGTCATTGATCACATAATTCCCAAGTTACTCCCGAAAACCGTTCGAAATCCGAGTCAAATAATCAGACAATAACATACTCATAATATTATATTTTAAATCACCATAATAATATTACATCTTTAAATCTCCACAATTTTATAATATATAAAAATATACTGTAATTATTTAATAATCAATTAATAAATCCGGAAATCCCCAATTTAAGACTTTTTTATACACATTTTACACATGACCACCAACAAAATTAGGCCCAAGGAAGTGTGATATGCCCAAAACTCTGGTGAATTTCGAATCCAACCGATTACTCAATTTGATTTGATTTTGAAGACCAAACCAGTTTTAAAGACCCCTTTTATAGAACAGAAAATCGGACCCAAGGATACACTATTCATCTCCTTCAACCATACCACTGCCGAGACACTGGAAAAAAAAGGGAAAGGAGAACTGCCCGCCAATGGCGATTGGCCACTACGACCACCAAACTGACAACCATGGACCACGAATCAACAAGAAAATGGAAGGAAGGAGTGCTCACCGTGGGGTCTTCGACTCACCGGAGACGGAGCTCAGGGAGGCCGCGTCCAGGCGCGTCCAGGCTGATTTCTCACCGGAATTTACCTAGGAAGGACGGGGAAGGTTAAAGGCAGAAGCTTTTATGGTGGTTTTGATCAAAATAAGAAGAAAGAGAGCCTTACCGGTCTCGAATCGAAAATAGGGCGATGAGGGACTCGGGTGGCTCGGAGGCGCTCGGGAGGCGCCCAACTAATGCTCGGAAGGTGCTCGGGAAGCAGAGGTAGGGCGCTCAGGAGCGCTTCAGGGCTGCTGCTAGGTGTTTGGAGCTTCTGCTCCGGGGCTACTGCTGCGCGGCACCCGGGTTTGGTGGACTGGTGGCGGTGGTAAGGTGGGTGTTGGAAGAAGGTCTTGTTGGGCCCAATCAGAAAGCCCAACATATAAGCCTGACTGGGGCACCATCCCAAAACCAATTGGCATTAGGTGAAGTAGCCCATCCACTTATATGTTAGGTTCAAAATCTTCCCACTTCCGATGTGGGATTCACAAGTATCCTAAAAAATCCCCCTCTCACTTGCGAATCCATCACAAGTCTAGCCCGGTTGGAATTGAGACCTCCACGCAACGGGTTTGACTAAGCCATCATCGATAGAGATGTGGAGTCCATCTCAATCTTTAGATGCAACCGTCCCACCCTCCGAACCCGGCTCTCATACCAGTTTGTTGGGGGAAGGTCTTGTTGGGCCCGACCAGAAAGCCCAACATATAAGCCAAAACCAATTGGCATTAGGTGGAGTAGCCAATCCACTTATCTGTTAGGTTCAAAATCCTCTCACTTCCGATGTGGGATTCACAAGTATTCCAACAAATCCCCCTCTCACTTGCGAATCCATCACAAGTCTAGCCCGGTTGGAATTGAGACCTCCACGCAACGGGTTCGACTAAGCCGTCATCGATACAGATGTGGTGTCCATCTCAATCTTTAGGTGCAACCGGTCCACCCTCTGAACCCGGCTCTGATACTAGTTTGTGGGGGGAAGGCTTGTTGGGCCCGACTAGAAAGCCCAACATATAAGTCAGGCTGGGGCACCATCCCAAAACTAATTGGCATTAGGTGGAGTAGCCTATACACTTATATGTTAGGTTCAGAATCCTCCCTCTTCCGATGTGGGATTCACAAGTGTCCCAACAAATCCCCCTCTCACTTGTGAATCCATCACAAGTCTAGCCCGGTTGGAATGGAGACCCCCACGCAACGGGTTCGACTAACCTGTCAACGATACAGATGTGGAGTCCATCTCAATCTTCGGTGCAACCGGCCCACCCTCCAAACCCGGCTCGAATACCAGTTTGTGATATTAAGCAAGTCCAAACAGTGTTGGAACTTTCTTTCCGGAACTGACTTGATGAACATATCAGCAAGATTATCAGATGTTCCCACCTTCTTTACCCTAATTCTCTTCTCAGCTTGCCAGTGTACTAACTTACCTCCAGAAACAACAGCCTTGTAGTTGGATTGAACACCATCCTCCCCCTCCTCGGCCACATGCAAAGCATATCCCACCAGATCATTAGACATGTATCTCGCAGGCCCCCTGATATCAACCCTTCTTGGTTGATCTAGAACAAATACTCCGATGTACAACTCCACATGTTTCTGTATCTAGTGGTATACTCTTTGTCTCACCAGTATATGACTCAGTAGTACCTGTCTGTGATGATTGGTCATGACTAACTCAGGCGTCTGAGTCCCTGTTGGAGTGAAGTTCAAATCCAACTCCTCAGCAACAGTCTCCCTAACCTTGACTGAAACAGCATCTGCAACATCTGTGACTGCTGAACCTTTTAGGGCATACAAAGTTCCCTTTCTCGACTCCTTGCAAAACCACATTAGAGCCCTTAAACACGCGCAACTTTCCACCATAACCTGTGTATCTGAAACCCTTATCGTCTAACACAGTTAGGGATATCAAATTCTTCGTCATAGATGGCACATGTTTGACTTCCTTCAATGTACGAAGCTTTCCATCGCTTGTCGGAAGCCCGACTGAGCCGAACCCCACAACCTTACAGATGACATCGTTTCCCATAGAAGAGAGTTGTAAACAACTCTCTTCTAGGACATACGTGACATGACGCACCTGAGTCATGAAACAACACATCATGATCTGTGCGATTACCTGCTAGTAGAACAGTATGTTCCTCAGAAGTATTTCCACCATGAACCACTGCTACAAATCCATATTTCTGTTCTTGTTGCCTCTTCTGATGCGGATCAAGATGGCCTTTTGTGAGTCAAACAATGATCTTGATCCAGGCGAGCTCTCAAAACCGATTCGAGAGCCATTAATGGCAAAGAGTGTCTTCCTCAAGAGGAAGAAGAAGGCACCACCATGGATTGAAAAAACGATATTTTATTTAATTATTATTAGTTTTTAGATTCTTTCCATATTTAGTAACTTCTATGTTAGTTAGAGCTATTTATGGAATGTCTTATTTTTAGTAATACTTAGTTAGGTGAATAAAAGTGGAAAAGAAAAGTCTATCCTTTTAGATATTTTCTTTGACCACTAAGTAGAAATATTTATCTAGGATTTATTTAGGAATATTATTAGGATTTAATATTTATTTATCTAAGCCAAAACTCTATCTTTTGCAAAGATAGAATTGGCATGCTTTGTTATTTAAACCCTTTTCTACATTCAATAAAAATTAGATTGGAAATTATATTGAGGAACCCTTTTTAGGATTAAAAAGGTTCTTCAATCTCCCAATCCAAAAGCCTTCGCAATCAATTTATGTTCTTGTTCATCCGATACCAAACAAGATCTAAACACAATCCCAAACCACGCACAAAGGAGAAATCCATCATGAGAAACGATTTTGGAGAAACCCATCCAGAATCGTCGCCACTGTCCGGGCCGCCCCGCGGCCATCCCAGCGCCGTCGCTGCTGCATTGCTTCTGTCGCTGTTTCGTTGTTGTCCTTTTACTTAGTTTTTATTTATTTTTTTCCTTTCTTTCACAATAGTTTCAAGTCTCTATTGTAATTAATGGTAAACATCGAGAATAGCGAGAATAATTGCAAGATCGGGCCATCAAACAGTTTGGGGTTCTTGATCTTGAGCCCACAGGCGAAGGATCGGGGATTCCAAACGTATCATCTTCTTAGGACTGTTATTCTTCCAATGACTTTTCTCCTTACAGTAGTTACATACAACGTTTGGTTTATGGCCTAATTTGCGAGATTACCGATGGTTTTTCTTATTGCCCTTTCTACCGCCAGATTTGCCTCCATTTGCCACAAGCCTGGAAGCCTGATTGTCTGTAGCCGATGCGGCTGCCTTCAGACGCAACTCTTGTGAAGCGATGATCTAACCTCTTCCAGCGTGATGGTATCCTTCCCAACGACGAACGACTGAACGAAGTTCTCGTATGTTGGGGGTAGGGATACCAGCAGAATTAGGGCAGCATCTTCGTCCTCCACCTTAACATCAATATTACGCAATTCAAGTAATAATGTGTTAAGTTGATCAAGGTGATCTCTGAGTTGTGTACCTTCCCGCATACGCAGCCCAAACAATCGTTGTTTTAGAAGCAACTTGTTCGTCAGAGACTTTGTCATATACAAACTCTCCAACTTCAACCACAACTTGCTAGCGGTTTCCTGATCAGCAACTTCTGTTACGACATCGTCTGCGAAACACAACATAATCGTCGAATGAGCCTTCTCTTCCAGAAGGTCGTACTCATCGGTGGTTGTATCTGTCCCCATCTTGTCGGCGGTTAATGGTGCCCATAAACCTTGCTGCTTCAGCAAAACCCGCATCTTGATCTGCCACAAACTGAAAGAATTTCTTCGAGTAAACTTGGCGATCTTCAACAAAGAACCAGACATCATTCTCGGCGGAATCAATAACCAAAGCTCTGATACCAGTTTGTTGGGGGATGGTCTTGTTGGGCCCGATCAGAAAGCCAAACATATATGTTAGGTGGAGTAGCCCATCCACTTATATGTTAGGTTCAGAATCCTCCCACTTCCGATGTGGGATTCACAAGTATACCAATAGTTGGTTGCCGGGGGAAGAAGGCGGGGAGGATGGTGCTGCTTGGATGGGGACTTCCTTGAGTTCATTGGGGATAATGAGAATGAGGCAAGAGAATGTTTGAAAGGGTAAGGAGATGGAGGAGGATAAATAGAAATGTGGCCATGTGGGGGGGTTTTCGAAATGAGAAAGGGGGTATATTTGAAATGTAAATTGAAGATGGGTGTGGCGTGTTGTGCACAAAGCAAGGGTCAAAGGTTTGTTTGGCTTTTTTCTTCTTTTGCTGCAATCGAACATAGGGGAGAGGGTGTTGTGGTTGTTTGTTTGGCAAAATAGGTGTAATCAACAAGAGAGGGAGAGATGTATAGGATTGAATTTTACCCAAACAAGAGGGATAGGTTGGAATTTGATAAGGATGGGAGAAGAGGACGGAATTGTGGTCCCGAGTCGGAAATTTGAATACAAGAGGTGAAAGACGGAATCGATCTAATTTTCAAATCAACACATTGGATCCGAAAGTAATAATGAAATCCAATTTATTTTATTTTATTATTTTTTTTTTCACTCTCGGAATCTGAAAGCGGAAATAAAATCCGATTTAATGAGTTTTTCTTTGAAATTCCAAATTTAAATTCATTTTGATTTCCTTTTTCCGAGAAATTAGGAATTAAAATTTGAGCCTTTATAGTAAAGGCCGAATATATTTTATATTATTTATTATGAAATATATTAATATTTTATTTAGTTTGTAAAAGTGAGAGAAAACTCGTCCTCGAGCATAAGTTTCGATTTTAAAATCCTTCAAGCATCAGTTTAAAATTTGGGATTTTGACGGATTCCATTTCCGTTTTCGGGATTCGAGTTGGGAAATTTAATTTAATTACGATCGTTTGAAAGTTATTTGAAGATTTTAATTTATTTCGTTAGAGCCGAGATTAGAGGGTTTCGAGTTTTGGATTTCGAGATTCAAAATATCTTATGGGGGGCAATCCTATATTTTAAATTCTTTTTCCATTTATTATCTCCCTTTTTCTCTCTCTCACCTCAAATTGTTGAAGAAATATTCTTTTGTCCCCCATCTCATAGACCCACAATTGCCAGCTATGTTATTGTCCTTATATGCCCCTTCCTCATTGCAATTCTCATCCACCAGCAGAGGAACAACTCTAAAAACTTCCCCTTTTCTGCTCCTAATGTTGCCAGCAACATCAACACCCATCGCCACCTTCTACAATCGCACTAGCGACTCACTCCACCTCCAGTTCCAGCCACCCAAGCGCCCTGCTTTTTTCAGTCTCCCGAGTGCTCCCGCGAGCCTTTGCTCTGCCTTTCGAGAACACCCGGGCACTCCCACAGTAGCTTCACTCCTATGTCTTCAAATGTAGAAGCCGAGAGTGTCATCACTTCACCGCTTCCTCCTCCGAGTTTCCGTTGAGCAGCGGTCCCCGCAGCACCCCATCTTACGTCCACGAGAGCCCAAAGCTGAGGTCAGAGTAGGCAGGGACCTAGAACTTTCGCCGTCGAGCCCAAACCCCTTTATTTTCCCCTGTTTTCCAATTTGAACCCGATAAGCATCCTTCCACTCTTTTCTCCTCCAAAATGGTATAAAGCGTCACCTTTAATCCTTCTTCCCCCGCCCCATGCAAAGATCCAAAGGATTCTAGCGCCGGCGAGGCCATTTCGAGCCCCGCCATGCGTTTTCCTGCGGGTATTTCGAATCCTCGGTAATCTTTCTATTCTCTTTCCTCCTTTCTCGCATTTGAATTCCTTTGCTTGGGTTTCGGTCGGAAACTCGTGTCGGTCAGATGGGGAGGGGTTTGGATCAAAAACAACTACCGGCAGGGGGCGGGATTCTCCGTTTCTTTTTCATTTTTTCCGTCGTCGTTGCAGAGCCAGTTAGAGGAAGAGGACAAGATAAAATTGGATGAAAGAGAAAATGAAGAGAGAGAAAGGGAAAACCCTAACCCATGCCCCCTTCGACTCCGCCGCCGACGGCTACTGCTAACCGGGGATCCGTCCAAAAGAAGAGCCACAACTCCAAGATGGCTGCTATCTCGATACCCGCCAGAAGAAATGAACCAAGATCAGCGCTCCTTAGAGGGAAAAAAGACCGATGAAGGCAAAGGAAGCTTCAGTGGAAAAATCGGCAAAAGCCTGTTCGATGCTCCCTCATCATCAATTAACCGGATCTGGAGCCAAAAAATTGAAGATTCTATCAAAAATTGACGCTCGATGGCAAGATCTCAAGACTATTTGAAGAGCAATGTTCGCTGGCGGCGGGTTCGAGGGCTGGTGGTGGTCGTCTCCTTCTTCTCTCGCGTTCCTAGTGGCGTGGGGCTGAAGGGCGCGTCCTTGGTTCCCTTCTGCTGGCCTCACGGACTGAACCGATGTTGGATGTCTGAACTGCCTGTGTCAGGTTTTCTCTCCCCTTCAACCTTAACAATCATAAATGTCTGTTTTACATTTTGCCAAATGAGCAATCTGAGCATAATCTCTTACATACCCTTGAAAAAATCAGTGAATCCGAGAAAAAATTTGAAGTTTATGCTTTTATTACCCTATGTTGGATGTGTTGCTTACTGTCGGAGCTGTCTACTCTCTCTGTGCTGCCTACTGTCTATGAATCCAAGAATAAAATTGAGAACTTAAGAAAACAAACTGAATGCGGGATGTTATGCAATCTGTCTATGTTTTGGTTACTTCAAAACAGTCCTATATCTCTGAATCTGAGCTTTCTATCTTTGAACCCCAAGCATGTTTTGTGCTTTAAAAAACAATCCATATTGACCAAATCCGAAATCCTGACCAAAATGAGAAGCTTCAAATAGTGACTCTCGGGTCAAAGATGACCACTCTTGAACCATGGAAAAAAGACCCTTCTAAATATAATTGCCTTGAACAAAATATCAAATTCTTGAATGCTGCATGTGCACTTTTACATAATATTTGTATGCTCTGCTTGTGGTTTGAATTACTACAAAACACAAATGAACATTGGAACTTTAAATCAAGTAGAACAAAAAGACCCCCATGGATCCAAGAGAACCCCATGGCGATCCCTCGAAGGAATGAAATACGAAGCATGAAGATCACAAACGAACAAATGAAAATCGAACAAGTAACTGAAAAAATCCATTGGCAGACAAAACAAGAGAAAAGATATCAGACAAGAATCAAAAGATTGGGCAAAGGAATCGCAGCGAGTGGAGTTGAAGAAAAACGATCCATATATACTAAACCATCCAGATGGTCAATCGAGACTTATGCTCTGCCTCTCGACTCAGTTGATGTGGAAGAACCATGAATCTATGCACAAAGTTCAAGGTATTGTACTCTTGGACCTAGCGTTTTATTTTGAGAAATTTTATTGTATAGACCACTTAAATAGTATGCAAAGCAGGGCGTATTTACCCAGTTTGAACAACTTGGCTTCTAAAATATGAAAGTTTGTTGGCCTGTGGTACATTGTTGTGTGGACTCATTATTCTCGATCTGTCTTGCTCTGGCATGTGTTTGTCTCACGTTCTGCTGTTAATGCCTTTATCACTGGGTGGCTTTCGAGATTGTTAAGGACACTGATCAGTTGTAGATGGGCAAACCCTGAACCAGTCTTGAGCTGTCAGAAATCAAGGAAACTTGAACAACTGTCCTACCACATGGATCAAATCTTGATTGATGGAAAAAGGATGGATGAAACCACGTCAAAGATACAAAGAGCAATTGGAAAGATGAAAGGGAAGATAGATGACTGGCATAACGTTCCCCTTGACCCCAGGTGTGCCTTGTTCTCTCTTGTTTTCGCCTCTTGTTCCTTATCCTTGCTGTCGATCTTTCCTTGACCCCTGAACTCGATAAAAGAACTAAACTGTGCTTTTGAGTACATGACCGAACAAAACTGTGCTATTGAGCACATGACTAAACATAGAAACTCTTTGAACCCTTCCTACTTTGCACTCTACAATCCTTCTCTCTGTTTGGAGATAGATAAGAACTCAATAAAACATACTCTCTGCTCATTAAGAAAACATCATAAGAAACCAATGGATCATAAGAAGAAGAAACCAGGAGGGAGAAAAAAGGTCTATGACCTAAATATCGACAAATGGATGAAGCAAATAGAAATCACAAACCAGGAACGCAAGCGAAAAATAAACATGATAACATAAACTCAAGGAATAGAACAAGAGACTATAGAGAAACAGAGGCAAGCACCCTAAGAAGAAACATTACTACCAACATAAATATGGAAAAAAGAACAAGTAAATTGACAACTAACGCGAGTGAGAGAACATCGGGCAACGAACCCCGTAATATGACAATTAATTTAAGCAAGTATCCAGAATGAAGATATGTACATGGAATTGTTGCGGTCTAGGAAAACGAAACCTTTGGACTGAAGTCGAGACATTCTGCAAAATCGAAAATATACAAGTCTTAGCACTTTTGGAAACAAAAACGGAAAACCAACCTTCCGATTCCACATGGAAAAAGGCGGGCTTTGATTCCATTTGCTGGACGTCGGCCCATGGTCGGATTGGGGGTATTTGTATTCTTTGGAAAGAATACCAGCTTATAGGAGGAAAGTTAATGGTACTTGACAAAGATGAGCGATACACAACCCTTATCTTCGAGGACTACAATGCCAGAACCAAAGTTGCTTGCTGCATTGTTTATGCACCGGCCCAAGACCATGGAAAAAACAAATTCTGGCAAAAACTAACTGACCATATCCTTCGACTCGAGTGCCCAACTATAGTCATGGGTGACCTAAATGAAATCCAAAGTCCGACTGAAAAGCTGGGTGGAGCGATTCCAAACCAAACCAGATTTTCTAGAATCCTTTCATTCAAGGATGCATGTAACTTACTAGATTTCCCAACAATTGGAAATGAGTTTACCTGGAGAAAGAACAAAACTAATCAAAACAATATTTATGAAAAATTGCATCGGGCGCTGGTCCAACATCAAATACTTCAGTGGTACCCGAATGTAGCTACCAGAAACTACGCGTTCTCATTGTCTGACCACTACCCGATCTCAATTGAACTAAAGCAAAACAGAACAACAAAAGCGAGACCCTTCAAGTTTGAGAAGATGTGGCTTCAACGAAAGGATTACCGCAACATAGTCACTCGGGCTTGGAACCTTCCCTGCTCGGGTTCTCATATGTTCCAAGTAACAAAGAAAACTCAATACCTAAAAAAACTCTCAAAAGAGTGGAATAAAACAACTTTTGGGAACATCTTCCGACAACTCAAGGACATAGAAGAAAAATTGACAAATCTACAAAGTACAAACAGTTCATCACAACAAGGTGACAACAATAGTAGACAAATGCGCCTATTAAACAAAAAAAAAAGCAAAATCCTCCAATTTCATAGTCAATATTGGCGACAAAGGGCGAAAACAAAACACCTAAAGCTTTCCAATACAAACTCAAGATATCATCAAGAAGTCGCTACGGGACGTAGGAATAGAAAAATTATCCGAGAAATTGTATCAACGGAAGGAACGACTATTATAGGTGATGAAAATATCAGAAGAGAGATTCAGAATGATTTTGAAAAACGATTCAAATAAGAAAGGATTAACAAAAATATCTTAAATGAATATTTTGAACTAATAAACATAGAAATATCGCAACAAGACAATGATCTCCTCACAAAACCAATAACAAATCAAGAAATTAAAAAAGCTTTCTTTTCCATGGGGAAAGACAAGTCTCCCAGACCTGACGGAATGACGACAGAATTCTACCAACAATATTGGGATATCGTTGGACCCTCAATTACAAAAGCAATCAAAGGCTTCTTTCACTCGGGGAAAATCCTAATACAAATAAACCAAACATTTATATCACCAATCCCCAAATGCGAAAATCCGAAGACAACAAACAACTATAGGCCTATTAGCCTCTGTACAACGCTATATAAGGCAATCGCAAAAATTCTCGCAGAGAGACTGAAAATGGTATTATAGAAACTGATCCATCTGCTTCAAGGAGCTTTAATCAAAGACAGAGCAATCCAAGACAACGTGCTAATTGCACACGAAATCTTTCATTCTTTCCGTACCAAGAAGGGTCGTGACGGATGGATAGCGATCAAACTTGACATGGAAAAAGCATACGACATAGTAAATTGGGAATTCTTATTTGATGTAATGACTAAATTTGGATTCTGTCATAAATTCAGGAACTGGATTAAAGAATGTATCCAGACCGTATCTTTTTCTGTATTGGTAAACGACAAACCTACTGCAACCTTTCAACCAAAACGGGGACTAAAACAAGGAGACCCACTTTCCCCTACCTTTTTATCCTAGGGGCAGAAATCCTGGCACGAAGACTACAACGACAAAGCGATCTCCAAAACAATGATATCGGTTTCAAAACATCGCAAAGTGGGCCAAAGATTCCTTTCCTCTTCTTTGCTGACAACATTATGATATTTTCTAAAGCAACAACAGAAGCCTGCAGAACGGTAAAAACCATCATAGACGAATATTGCGACATATCAGGCCAAAAAGTAAATTTCCAAAAATCAGCATTCCAAGCCACAAGGGGAATAACAAACAACAAAATACAACGACTACTTGCCTGTCTACAAATAACCAACCAAACCGTATTAGAAAAATATCTGGGATGCCCCATAATCAATGGCAGAGTAAACAAAGATATGTTCCAGGAAGTCATAGGAAAAACAGAGAACCAACTGTCAAAATGGAGAGTAAATAAACTCACCCAGCAAGGGCGAGCGATATTAGTACAAGCAAACCTAGCAGCCAAACCAAGTTACATAATGCAAAATGTTATGCTTCCCACGAGCATCCAAAATGATCTAGATCGAATTAATATAAATTTCTTTTGGAACAAAGGACCACAACATAAGCCACTGATAGGATGGGATAAAGTATGTAGACCGAAGAAAGATGGTGGAATTGGAATCCACAAGACAAAAGACATGAACAAAGCTTTACAAATGAAACTGCTGTGGAAAATATTAACAGAACCAGAAACTGAATGGGTCAAAACAATCCAACATAAGTACCTCAAAAGTGAGAAAATATGGAATTATAAAAGGAAAAGAAATTCATCCTGGCAATGGACAAAGCTAATGGAAATGAAAGACGAATTCTGTGAAGGGCTAATATGACAAGTGGGAAACGGCAAGACCATTAGATTTTGGAAGGATCCGTGGATCCAAAATGAAGGAAGCCTGAAACAAAAGAGCCTTATTGACCAAATAGATGAAAACGAATCGGTTGATAACTTCATAAGACCAGATAAGACCTAGGACAGAGACAAAAAGACCTAGGACAGAGACAAACTGAATATCTATCTCCGGAAACTGTTGACAAAATTCTACAGGTATACATATCTTCCAACGAAATTGAAGACATATTATACTGGAAAACAAGCAAAAATGGATGGTTTTCTACAACAAGTGCATTGGATTATGTGACTAGGACTAGAAGAGTCAACGCAGACCAAATGGATTGGATATGGAAAATTGATTGCCCCCCAAAAGTAAATGGAAAATTGAAAAATCTATTAAATGGAACACCAACAAAGGTTAGATTACAGAGTACAGGAATCCATGTGCCACTACAATGCCCCCTATGTTCCCACCCAGAGGAAGACAACATCCACCTTTTCACTAACTGTCATATCTTATTATCGCTTATAGGAGGCCTCGACAGGAGGATTGAACAAACGATTTGACACACGGACAAAGAGAACAAACCATACAAGGACATTATAACGGAAGTGTTCCAAAACTAACCCCCGAACAAAAATCAATCCTCGCCTTTGGATTATGGGGTATATGGTCGATGAGAAACAAAATAACTTTTGATAACAGCAACATCAATTCTATGGCAGATTGGATACAAAATATAAAGCGATTTAGAAAAACGTGGAAAAAGGTAGAAACAGACGACCAACCTGATCAAATTACCGAATAAAAAACCTCCAACCCCAAAAAGAAAACGTCAAAAGCAAAAATTGTCAGATGGAAAAAACCGGCTACGGATTTTTTCAAACTAAACTTCGATGGTGCTCGAACGGAGTTAAACAGAGCGGCATCTGGGTTCGTTATCCATGATTGTCAGGGTAGGGTGCTTGCCTGTGGTGCCCGTGGACATGGTTCGATTTCGGCCGTGCATGCGGAGTGCTTCGGTCTTATCGCGGGTCTTCTTGAAGCCTCCAAGCAGGTCTTTACCCATCTTGAGATCGAAGGTGATTGCCTTACGATCATAAACGCCCTTAAGGGTGTTTGGCACTGTCCGTGGGAGATCGAGATGTCAATTTCGGAGGCCCTGGGTACCTATCGCGCCTTCCAGAGTGTCACTTTCGGTCATATCTTCAGGGAGGGCAACCAGGTGGTGGATCGTCTTGCGCATCTTGGCCTCTCTTTTCACTTTGTAGCGAACTGTGTTCGCGCTGAGATCTTCGAGCTTGTTCGTGGGGACGCCATCGGGCGGGGAGCTAGACGTACGTAGCTTTCCCCCGAATCCTTGCCTTGTATCAAAAAAATAAAGGAAGAGGACGAGATCCATTCTTTTTTTTTTGGCCTTTCCTTCTTTTTTTCTTCTTTTCTTCTTCTTTTCTTTTTGGGAACCGGGTCGGATCACTTCGGCTGGGTATTCGGGTTGAGGTTTCCGAGTCACTCTTATGTATTAAAGGGAGCATCCGGGTCGGGCAAATCCGAATCCTCATTTTTGGGTTGTGGGCTTGGGATTGGGTTTCTATGCCTTGGGCTGCTGGGTGATTATGTGTGGATTATTTGTTACATATTGTGTTATATATTACAGGGGTTATATTGTATGAATCATATTGTATTGTTGATAGTTAATATTATTATTATTATATGTGGAAATAGACTTTATGAAACTATTATATATTATAAAGATTATTCTAAGATAATATTATTTGGGATATGTACTTTGTGATGATTAAATATGTAAGTTGTGATTTTGAAATGGCTTGTTGATTTTTGATTTAAATAGGGATTTTGTAAATGGATTTAATTGAAGCGATATCTTAATTATATATTGTGATAAATTATTATTTAATAGGGTATTTAAGTTTCTGTAAATATCTCTTAAAATGATTTATTTTTTGAAAACTAAAATGCCGGAATATTTTGATAAAGCAAGAGTTTGGGTTTACTTAGAAAATTTGATACTTCCTCTTCATTTGGACAAGTATGATTTGAGAAATTATTTTGAATATGTATTGGCTCAACTTGAGATTTAAGAGTTTGGAAAGCTTTGGGAAAATGATTTACTTGATTTAATTCGGTGAATTTATTGTTGAACCCTGTTTGAGAATTATGTAAACTTTAAATAAAACTAGCCTATAACCCATGCGCCACGCACGGGATTTTAAATTAATCTAAGTAAACTAATGATATTTTTCGGATGTTATCGTATTATTAATTGCCGTATTATGTAAGTTTTTCTAATAATTTAAAATAACAAAACGATATTGCTAACTATTTTAATAATTTACTAATAATTTTAATAAATTTCTAGTACGTTATGATTATTATTGTCCTACTCTATTTTTTTATTAAGTTAAGAACATAGGCATATTATTAATTAATTTGCATTATATACACTAATACACATAGAAGAATTAATTTGCATTATATACATATAGAAGAAGGATTTTTTTTTGAAATATTCACAATTAAATAAATTAGCAAAATGTTCATGATTTTAAAATATTTACCAAAATGTTAAAAAATTGCAGGTCCGATAGAAACACGAGATTAAATCCGCATGTTACATGTAAATCCAATTTTTAAACCCGGGCTTGGAAGAGATATGTACTTTTCTTATAGACACGTGGATGAAGTTTTGTATTTTTTTTTAAAATACCCAAACATCGGGGTTGAAGAGTATGGTACCCGTGCGTAAAGTATGAGATTTATAAATTATTTTATACAATGTTCCCTATCATAATATATCTTGGGCTCCCAACGATGATTAGAAGGTCCAAAAAAGTGATTTTCAATAGCATTCGAGATAGAATATGGAAGAAATTAAAAAGGTGGAAGTCTCGAACTCTATCGAAAGCAGGGAAAGAGGTTCTTCTGAAATCAGTGGTGCAAGCTATCCCGATGTATACCATGTCTTGTTTCCTTCTGCCGAGTTATATGTGTCAAGAGATCGAGCAAATGATGAGCGATTTTTGGTGGGGTGATGGGGAAGGAAATAGGAAGATGCACTAGATGTCTTGGAAACGAATGTGTGTATCCAAGGATATCGGGGGGCTTGGGTTTCGAGATATGGAGGTTTTTAATCTTGCTATGCTTGCAAAGATGGGGTGGCGAATTCTCACGGAGCCTGAGGCTTTATTGTCCAGATTGATTAAGGCTAGGTACTTCCCCCATTCATCATTTTTAAGGCTAGCGCTGGGAATAAACCGAGTTACGTTTGGCGGAGTCTCTTGAAGGCTAGGGAGGTTTTGGAAAAGGGGGTATATTGGACGGTGGGTAACGGTGCAAATTTATATGCTTGGGGAGATAAGTGGATCCCAAGACCTCACTCCTTTTGACCGGTTGCAAATCCCACGGGACAAGGAGAGTTCACTAGAGTTATTGACTTCATAGATTGAAGAGAAGGGAGGTGGGATGAGGGTGCGATCCGGGCTGCTTTTTTACCTTGTGATGTCGAGGCTATCCTTAACATTCATCTTGTAGACTCGCAAACAGAAGATTCTCCTACGTGGTTTTATTCTAGGGACGGCAACTACTCGGTGAGGTTAGCCTACCATGTTCTAATGGAGAAACAACATATGATTGAGGGAGGGGGACAGACGTCTGAAAATGGGAAGGGCGAGAGCATGTGGAAGAAGATCTGGAGGTTGTCGGTTGTTCCTAGAGTACGAAGCTTTATATGGAGAGCTTGTTGGGGAATTCTACGAAGTAAAGAGGCTCTGTGCAAGAGAGGTATCCCCACGGATCCCTGGTGTGATGTGTGTGGCTCGATCGATACAACAATGCACTCTGTTTGGCAATGCAATTGGGCACGAGAGGTTTGGAAATTTATACCTGACGTCAAGCAGTGAGGCAAAAAGGCTGCTGATTTTTCTGTCTGGACCGAGAGAGTGCTGAGCCTGAAGAATGCTGAGCGAATGAAGCTTTGGGCATATATGGATGCGGGTGTTTGGCATGCCCGAAATAGAAGGTGCTTTGAAGGTGTGATAACACCAGCAGTTGAGATCATTGAGCGGGCTGAGGAGTTGGCTCACAATTAAGCGTATAGAAAGGCCATTGGTGAATCAGTTGCAGCAACAGGGTCATGAGGAACAAAGGAGTGGTGTTAGGTGGTCTCTTCCGGCCGATGGATTCATCAAGGTGAACTATGACGCCTCGTCGGATGCCAAGAAGGGATGCGGAGTAGGAGCGATCGAAAGAGATGCATTTGGGGTGATGTGCTGGGCAGCTGCGAAAAGATTCAGGTCGGGTCGGAGCCGTTAGTGGCCGAGCTGGAAGGTATTGTTTGGGCGCTGATTATTGCAAGGGAGCAGGGAGCTAATGCCATTGTTGTGGAGATGGATTGTGCTAAAGCTTTCAATCAACTTAGGGGCACAGTTTCTTTTAGAGGGGTGGTAGTAAGGTTAGTGCACAAGGCTAGGTTGATTGCAGGGGCCTTCCAAGTGTGTCAATGGAGTCTAGTCAAGAGATATGGGAACCGAGCGGCGCATCATCTAGCCCAAACTCGCCCGGACGATCGACTATTATTTTTTTCTAAATTTGATTTGGGCACTGAACTGGTCAATAATGTTTTCAGAGATTTAGAGATTGAATGAAAATGTTGATTTTCCATCAAAAAAAAATAACTTATATTTTCAATAAAATTTCATTAATTATAAATAAATAAAATTTATATCAAATAACTTATATTTTCAATATATATATATGTTATATAAATTTTTAATTATAATATATTTACAATTTTATTTACATTTATAAAATGTAAACAATTTGAAATATATGCTAAATAAAAGTATCTACTACGTATATATTATGGTTGAATATTATATGAAAAATCAATAAAATTTATTTCACTAATATATGGTTGTAAAAATAACAATTGAAATTTGATTCATTCAATTCAAAATTTCAAACGGTTTAAAAAACGGTTTTTTTTTCATTAAAAAACAGTTTTTTTTTTGCATAAAAAAAGTGTTTTTGAAAGACCGAAAGTTGTAGAATTTTTTTTAAAAAAAAATTCTCTAAATACACATGTTAAATTTTAATTGGTGGGGTAGAATTATGTGTATCACCATCCGAGAAAGAGAGGGGCACACAATAAGAGTTGATAGCCAAGAAGATAGCTACGACCTGACAATCCGTAGCTATATTAGCGTCGAATAAAAATATTCGTGGCAATATCCGTGGCTAGTGATGAAGACATAATTTCGTGTCCAAAATGTCGTGGCTTTTAGCCACGAATATAAATGTTGTGGCTAGTGTCATGGCTTTTAGCCACGACTTTTGCCACTGTCACATTTTCCGTGGCCAATTTCGACGCCATCTAACCTGACGTGGCAATGTAGCCACGAATTTAGCCACGAATAACATCCGTTGCTGTACTCATGGCTAAGAATGTAAGGCAATTAGCAATATATGACCCGAGTTGGAGTTGAGCAACCACGAATTTAACCACTGTTGGATTGTGTGTGGCTGTATTCGACGCTAACATGGAGACGTCCATTATCCCTTTGGTGTATCCGAATTGAGGAAATTCACAAATTAAAGCAAATTAATTTGAAAAAAATTATCAATTTGTAAGCCCAAAATCTCACAAAAAAATTTGTAGGGCCTAAAGATGGTCAAACCCAACATTAGAGAGGCAAATCCCAAAAAGGGTCAAGCCCATTAGTGTTAGTCAAAGTCCAAAGAATATGGAAGCCCCAATTAATAGCCCTCGACGTATGAAGGAGTCCATCCTTTGTAGCCACGAATATGACCGTGGCTATTGTCATGGCTATTTTCAGTTGAGGTCATTCAATGCAATTCGTACTTTCTACTTCAGTTTATATTATGCAATAAATTCTTATTAGAATAATGTATGTGAGTGTTTTTCAAAGAAAATCATATATGTACCTAATAATTGTGGAACAAAACCTTATATTATCTGATAAAATGTTATAAAAATAATATAAGTGTGTATTTTGAGGGAAAATCATATAAGTAACTAATAACTATTGACTAAATCCATATATTAACTAATAAGTTGTTATAAAAATACTATAAGTGTGTGTTTTGAGGAAAAATCATATAACTAGCTAATAATTGTGGGATAAAACCTTATATTATCTAATAAAATGTTGTAAGAATTCTATAAGTGCGTGTTTTGAGGGAAAATCATATAAGTAGCTAATGATTGTGGAATAAAACCTCATATTATCTAATAAGATGTTATAAGAATACTATAAGTGTGTATTTTGAGCAAAAATAATATAAGTAGATAATGATTGTGGAATAAAACCTTATATTATCTAATAAATTGTTATAAGACTACTATAAGTGTATGTTTTGAGGGAAAATCATATGAGTACCTAATGGTTGTGGAATAAATCCATATATTAAGTAATAAGTTGTTATAAGAATATTATAAGTGTGTGTTTTGAGGAAAAATCATATAAGTAGATAATAATTCTGGAATAAAACCTTATATTATCTAACAAAATGTTATAAGAATTCTATAAGTGTATCTTTTGAGGGAAAAACATACAAGTGGATAATGATTGTGGAATAAAACCTCATTATATCTAATAAAATGTTATAAGAATACTATAAGTGTGTGTTGTGAGGGAAAATAATATAAATAGATAATGATTGTAGAATAAAACCTTATATTATCTAATAAATTGTTATAAGAATACTATAAGTGTGTGTTTCGAGGGAAAATCATATGTACCTAATTATTGTGGAATAAATGTTTAATAACACCTTATATAGACTACTAAATTCTTATTAAACTACTATAAGAATATGTTTTGAAGAAAACTCATATAAGTAACTAACAAATGTTTAATACAACCATATATTAACTAATAGATTCTTTTTAGAATACTATAAGAGTATGTTTTGAAGAAAACTCATATAAGTAATGAATAAAGGTTCAATAAAACATTATATTAACTAATAAATTCTTATTAGAACAATATAAGAGTATATTTTGAGGAAAACTCATATAAGTAACGAATAAATGTTTAATAAAACCTTATATTAACTAATGAATTCTTAATCGAATACTATAATAGTATGTTTTGAGTAAAACTCATATAAGTAATAAATAGATGTTAATAAAACTTTATATTAACTACTAAATTCTTATTAAAATAATATAAGAGTATATTTTGAGGAAACCTCCTATAAGTAACTAACAAATGTTTAATAAACTCTTATATTAACTACTAAATTCTTATTAGAATACTATAAGAGTGTGTTTTGAGGAAAACTCATATAAGTAATGAAAAATATTTAATAAAACCTTATATTAACTAATAAATTCTTATTAGAATACAATAAGAGTATTTTTTGAGGAAACCTCATATAACTAACTATCAAATGTTTAATAAAACCTTAAATTAACTACAAAATTCTTATTACAATTCTATAAGAGTATGTTTTGAGGAAAATTCAGATAAGTAACGAACAAAGGTTTAATAAAACTTTATATTAACTACTAAATTATTATTAGAATATCATAAGAGTATGTTTTGAAGAAAACTCATATAAGTAACTAGCAAATGTTTAATAAAACCTTATATTAACTACTAAATTCTTATTAAAACACTATAAAAGTATGTTTTAAGGAAAACTCATATAAGTAACAAACAAATGTTAAATAATACATTATATTAACTAGTAAATTCTTATTAGAATACTATAAGAACCATTTTTGAGGAAAACTCATATAAGTGACTAATAAATGTTGAATAACACCTTATATTAACTAGTAAATTCTTATTAGAAAACTATAAGACTGTTTTGAGGAAACTAGTATAAGTGACTAATAAATGTTGAATAAAACTTTATATCAAGTAATAAATTCTTATTAGAATACTATAAGAGTATGTTTTGAGGAAAACTCAAATATGGGACTAATAAATTTTGAATCAAACCTTACATTAACTAATAATATCTTATTAGAATACTATAAGAGTATGGTTTGAGGAAAATCCATATAAGTGACTAATAAATGTTTAATAAAACCTTATATTAAGTAATAAATTCTTATTAGAATACTATAAGGGTATGTTTTGAGGAAAAATCATATAAGTAACTAATAAATATTGAATAACACCTTGTAGTAACTAATAAAATCGTAGAATACTATAAGAGTATGTTTTGAGGAAAACTCATAGAAGTAACTAATAAGTGTTGAATAAAATTTTATATTAAGTAATAAATTCTTATTAGAATATTATAAGGGTATGTTTTGAGGAAAACTCATATAAGTGACTAATAAATGTTCAATAAATCCTTATATTAAGTAATAAATTCTTATTAGAATACTATACGGGAACGTTTTGAGGAAAAATCATATAAATAACTAATAAAGGTTGAATAACACCTTACAGTAACTAATAAAATCTTAGAATACTATAAGAGTATGTTTTGAGGAAAACTCATAGAAGTAACTAATAAGTGTTGAATAAAATTTTATATTAAGTAATAAATTCTTATTAGAATATTATAAGGGTATATTTTGAGGAAAACTCATATAAGTGACTAATAAATGTTTAATAAAACCTTATATTAAGTAATAAATTCTTATTAGAATACTATAAGGGAATGTTTTGAGGAAAAATCATATAAATAACTAATAAAGGTTGAATAACACCTTATAGTAACTAATAAAATCTTAGAATACTATAAGAGTATGTTTTGAGGAAAACTCATAGAAATGACTAATAAGTGTTGAATAAAAATTTGTATTAAGTAATAAATTCTTATTAGATTATTATAAGGGTATGTTTATAGGAAAACTCATATAAGTGACTAATAAATGTTGAATAAAACCTTATGTGTGAATTTTATGAAACTACATACGAAATGAGAGAAAAATAACGATATTCAATATGATTTGAGAAAAACTTATTTTAAGAAAAAAATTTGTATGAATATTATGAAATTACAAACTTCTTTATATGAATTTTATATACCAAACCTATAAATATTTAAATTTAAATTTTAAAAATTTGCATAAGATACGCGTACTGAACTAGTTTAATGATGTTGGGTAAAATCTTATAAATACACACAGATATCTAATTAAATTCGATAAAAAATTATTTGAAATATATATTTAATAATAAAAAGTTGTATTGATAGTTTTATTTTATAAATGTAAATTGCGAAGAAAAAAAAGTAATTCACACTGTCGATTGTTTTTTACTGCCACTCCCTAATTCAGACCCCTCGCCGCTCCCTCATTCGTTGTTCTGCACTCTGGCGTCGGCGGTTAGATTGGACAAGGCGACATCAAGGAGAACGAGGCGGGAGGGATTGAACTTTAGCCTTCCTCCTTCCTTCGAATCTCCATGTTTGGACGAATTTGTTCGGTAGTCTCTCTCCCTCTTGTCGGCAACTATACATCTGTAAGTGACAGGATAAGAATCTCCATGTCTCAACTATGCAGTTGTCCTCTTCGCTCCACCGGCTCCACCACCGCTCCGCCGCCGACCGCCGATTCTCTAACACCGTCTCCCCCGCCTCCTCCGCCTGCGCTATCTCACCCTCTGACTCGATCTGCCTTTCCCTGGCCTTGAATCTCAAACCCTCCAAGGTTGTCCCTTCGCTACTTTTTTATTTTCCAATTTCCTGAATTTTAATACCTAATTTCGATTTTGATCCACAAATTTCTATTTCACATAAATTTCTTTTCACACATTTCATTTCCAAGAGCATGAACAGGTATAAAATTTTGTTTCACAGATTGTCCAAAAAGATTGTTCACATATTGTTCAATTGCTTCACATATTGTTCATAGACAGATTGTTCAATTGGTTCACATATTTGTTCAGTTGGTTCACATATTGTTCACAGATTTGATTGTTAATACCTAATTTCAATTTTTCGATTTTGTTCGAAAAAGATTTGATTTTGTTCACAGATTGTCAATTGGTTCAAGGAATGATATAAACATCAGGGTTCAACTTATCTCTGAATCTTCCAAACAATGGGTGATTTTTATGTATTGGACCCTATATATGCCTATTTTTTGCATAAAATTTGAAGGCACACATGTCCCAAACTTTTACGAGAACATACATGACCTAAAAACTGAATTAACTCGCTAACTAAAACAACATGAATTCGATCTCTTAACTATAAAATTTAATTATTTACACCCCTTTGAAGGCATTCAATTTCCTTATCACGACATATATGTATTGAACATGATGTTATGCTATTGCCGGCTGGTGTGTGATATAAGGTCATGTTTATCAGTTGTGATTTTTTGCTAGTAGTAGACTAGTAGTTGATAAGTATGTAACAAGGTAGCTAATTTGTCATATCAGACACAATCAAAGACTAACCGTCTCGTAACCTATGGTAATGCATGGAATGACCTTTTGTAAAGGTCCGTCTAGACAATTTTAATTTGACGCGGAAATTCAATTTTGTTTTAGAATGTCTATGCTGAAATTGAATTTGATACACGATCTGATTTGAAATTTGGTTGTAGAAAGAAATCAAACAATGCATTGTTTTTTTTGGTGGGGACAATGCTTTGTTAAGTTGTAGAAAAATATTGTTATGTCCCTAGATAATTATATTGGGATTTTTGTTGTGTTGTGTGAAGGGAAATGGAATTTTTTAGATTTGGTTGAGAGGTAGACTGAGACTGAGTATGAGGAAGACTAAAGTGGAAGTTTCCAAGGCTTGCATTGGCATACTACAAAAAGAAGCTATCGTTGTGTATGGGACAAGAGGAAGGCGGTGGTTGTAGAAAGGTTCGTTGTCTCATTTTTGTTATGTAGGTGCTCCGACATCTCATTTGGGTGTCTGTCATATTCGTGCATGTTGAGACTTGTTGTGTTGTTGACTTTTGAGTGTATTTTTAGTGTATTTTAGATGTATTTTGAATGGTGTAATTTATGGTTGTATTTTGGATGTGTCTGTGTGACATATTTGTAGAATATTATTAAATTTTTTTCCTAGCTCATAGAACAAATGAGGCCACAGACATGGCCAGGAATAAAGTCACGAACTTAGCCATGAATATTGACATATATGGGAATAGCCACGGACGTAGCCAACAATAAAACCACGAACTAAGCCACCTAATTAGCCACGGTTGTTGCCACGAAATCAGCCACGATAGACGTTAGACATCCCGCACGTGCCAAGCCACGAAATCAGCCTCTCAATCATCTTAGCTTGTATTTCAGCAAACGCCATGATCCTTTTCAATCTAGAATGGATGTGTAGGAAACGTTCCGGATCGTCTAAGGCGTCAAACTCAGGTGGTTGACCAGAACTGCGCATACACCTGCAAAATCAAAACTTAAAGAAAACGTGAGATCTAACTACCTAAGGCGCGAATGATTGCTTCCCCGGCAACGGTGCCAATTTGTTGTAGGATGAAATCGAGTTCAAAATATAATAAAAAAGATCAAACCGGATTTGTGCCCACACAAATGATTACAAGACTCCCTCCCGATGTAGCAAGAGGAAGTCAGGATCGATCCTCGAGGAAGCTGGTCAGCGGATCTCAGGCAGCGGCAAATCTCACGGTTGGTTGTCGACCACAGTGTACTCGACCTCGACTAAGGTTAGTCGACTGAAGGTCAAGTACAGTCGAATCCGAACAAGTTGTAACACCCCCTTTTATAACCTAAGGGAATGTCACAGCGCCAGTGATTACGCGGATTTTAATGTCTTTGTAACCACCTTAGGCTTATAGGGACATGCAACCATGCTCCCATAAACAAGATGATAATATTAAATACTTGAATGAGATACAATTAAATCGCGGAAGAATTTAAATGAAACAAATACTAAGTATACTACAACATTGTTACAATTTGTCTTGATAGCAAATACAAGATAATATTTAAACTCTTGAATTAAAACAACGGTAAAATATTAAAAATATTTGAAGACGATTCCGACTCACATTTCCAACCTTCGACCTTGTAGTGCTTTATCTAAACCTGTGGAAACCAGCCATCCAAACAAAGGACGGTTAGTTCGCGAGAACTAGCAAGTGACGGCACGAAAGCAGAGACAACTTTGGATTCAAGTGACCATGAAACGGTAAGAATTTAAATCCAAATGAGATTTGAATATTTGAAGTGAATTGGCCTATTTGTGACCCGGCCCTCCTATAACACGGATAATCCAAAAGGATTGAGTAACAAAAGATGTATTAGGAATCATATTCCGATTAAGGATGGAATATGACATAGCTTGAAACGATTCATGATTACTACCCATTACATTATCAATATGTTTTTATAATAACATCTAAACTAAGTATTGGTTCAAAAGGTACTCGATGTGGCCCAAAATCGACCCAGAGGGCAGGACTCTTCCGGAGAGTTTTAAACCGCGGGCTGAGACAGTCGATTAAGGGTTGATCTTGTGTCCCCCAATGCCTAGTTCAAACCATGTTTGTTACTTGTACATTACTCTTCACTCACTTACTCACATGATATGCATTTTACATCTTTTATCTTTTTATCGACTACTACCGGTCCCACTCTGTCTATAGTGGATAGCGACCTACAACCATTGGTTGTGTAACACCTCGCATGGAAGTGTAGTTTCATGAAACCTTAAGACCGAGGAGTAACGGCCCCGACCTACACTTTACCAACACTTCACTTTACAATTTCACATTTGCTTTTCGTTGATTGATACGTTTTACTTTGATTGATTTGGATTTATGATTCAATTGAGTTTCACTCGCAACAAACAATCCTCACATTGTTACTACTTATTTAAAATATTGATCACAACGAAATAAATAGAATGGATACATAAAAGAAGCATATCCCTTTCTTAACCAATTAGCATGAAAGAACAAAGTAATCATGCTTTAATAAAAATGTGGGTATCTATGTCATTATTACATAGAGACGTCGAATAATAACATTACCCAATTATACTTGCCAAATTCAAATTGAACGGTAAATAAATCACACAAAGCGGATGAATTGCAATTTATTTTAATTAATTTGGCAAGCATTCCAACGGAAAGAAAACAACTGGACACGAAAGCACCGAAATGAGCGGAAAAGCTCGGAAAGTCACTTGCCTCGATGTGGAGTTGCAAGCGTTAACGGTTGGTCGGATTTGAATTCTTCGGTAGCGGCGTAAGGGTAGCCTAGATTGGAAGCAATTTATGCCCATACAAAACAGTGGTTAGAATCTGTAATTATAAAAAATTTGGAAAGGGCACAATCTGGAAAGAATAGAAAGTAGGGGGATTTTACGTAATTACGTTTCCTCCTCCTTCCTCTCGACAGTGCTTCAACAGAGAGTTCAGGACGACACCACGGCTCCACTTCGGCGAGGCACTGGAGGCGGCACGGCTCACGGCGGCGCACTAGACTGGCGGCAATGGAATCGTGATGGCTGGGCGTTCCTCTGGTTGGCGGCTGGTGGTTCCGGCAGCGGCGGACGAGGCTACCGAGCGGCTCCTACGAGGAGACTCGAAATTGGGGGTTTTGGATTCGGGATGATTTTCTGAAAACTTTGTGAAGGGAAACGTTGCTAGAGGCGTTTAGAATGCAATGGAATAGGTTGGGAGCTCGGAGATGGAGAGGAGTGGTGATGGTGTGCTTCGAAAGTGATCCCGAAAGGGGTATTTATAGGAGGATGATTTAGGAACGGATTTGAATTAAAATAATTCCACAAATCGATCAGATAATCACTCTTAACGCTATCCCGATCCTCAATTTGGTGAGATTCGGCCTGACTGGAGCGGATTGGGGTAATTTTCGAATTTGGGGATAAGCTCATTCGGTTGCGGTTGGACCCCGAATCTCCAAATTGGTTGCGGAAATATCATCCTCATTGATTCCAGAACATTCTAGAAACAAAAACGGTAAGATTCGGGCGAGATTTGAGGAGGTCGAAAATCACCCAATTTGAACAGTGAAACGCAAGCGGGAGGTTGAAGAAGAAGCGGTTTAGTGAACCCGGTTCACACATTTTTTTTTTGATGGTTCTGTTCAAGTAAACCCAAAAGAAAACCGGTTTAGCCTTTACTTATTTATAATATATACATATACCTATATTTATCCGAAAAAATTATTTATTAAAATTCTACACAGCTTAAATAATAAAATATTTAATTTAAATACATTTTATTTTATGCAACAATGGTTTCTTATCACCTTATATTACATATATATATTTTACGGAAATTAAAATAAGTTATAACGATAAATCTCTCTTTATTTGAATAAAAATATGCAAACTTGGTTTAAAATAATATGACTTAAAATAAATAACTCACTTATTAAATTTCACTTAAACGAATAAAAATGAAACGGGTCAAAATAGTTACGAACTTTATATACATTTAAGTCTCAAAAATCATTATTAAATTCAATATAAAAGAAATTTTTTTTTTATATATATAAATATATATTTTCTTAAAACGAAATCCCCAAAAATACTTTGGGGTATTTCATTCCTCCCCACTTAAAATAAGTTTCGTCCCGAAACTTAAAGAAAAGAACGAACCGAGCTGGAATAGGGATGAGAGGGTATACGAAGGAGTTTTCAAAAGCGGAGGAGATACCTGACGTAGTTCTGACTACTCTCTGAACGACGTGAAGCAATGAGTTGCATACAGGATCAACTCATTGCCTTCCGAACTCCTCAATGGTAAGATTTTTAATTTTTAATGGACTTAAGTTAGCATGATTTGATCGCGGTTAGACCACTACTGCCTTGCATCGACCATGGCTATCTAGTCTACCTTTGGCTTTCATCTCTGCCCCATCTGGCTTCCTTTTCCAAGTTACCAAATGGCCCGGGTGGCGTCGATGGCAACCATCGTGGCAGCTAGTATGCCCCGGCTCGTATACAAGGAGTGGTAGATTTCGTCTTCTAGTCCTTCGCGTCCTCTGGTCCTTCGGTGAGCTTTCCTCTTTGTCCTCGAACCATATTGTTTGTAGATTAACAAGAGTTGTATGCGTGAGTATCTTTCTTAATTTATCATTTCTTTATTCAAATTTCACATTGAGAGTTCGGTTGCTCGACAATAGAGCTATATGCAAGATATACTCTATGTCGTGACTCGGAATGCACACAACTACTAATTACGGTTTAGTCTTTTGATCTTCTCACACACTCTGCACTTGCGTACTTTAGTTGGTTGAATTGTTTCTCACACACCACACACACACACACTTTCTTAAAATTTTGGGGCACCTCCCCACTTAAGACCTGTCGCACAAATATTAAATGAATCCACGATTTTGGGGTCAAAATAATTTTACCCGATGGTTTCACAAGTCCCCATACCTCAATTATTATGAAATAACTAACACTTTATTCATGATAGCATCCAATCCAAAACAAACACTGTCCGTGGAACCACTTGATAAACTTAAAACAACGAGAGTACGACAAATAGGAAAGTGAGCTAAGGTTAAAATGAACGACACGAATGACAAGGGAAAGATGCAACTAGAAGAAGTGACGCAAAACCCTTCCGCCTGGGTTGTCAGATGCCGACCTCTTTCTAGACTGAGGAGCTCTTGATGCTGCGTAGTGTTCGTGAAGGTTTACTACCCCACGATGAAGGTCTAGCTTAGCTTCGTAAAGGAGTGTCTGCTCTCTTCTCTCCTTTGCCAACCTCTCTTGCAGGTCAGCCTGTTGAGCTTCCATTATCTGGATCCTATTCCGCCTTTCCGCTATTTCCTGATCCAAGTAATTGCGCACTGCTCCCCTTGCCTGAAGCTGCACCTGGCGGAGAAATTCTGTGTCAACTACCGAATGTCCTTCCACAAGAGGGTTCGCTCCGTGCCCGGCTTCGTTCTCATCCTCTTCTTGTGGCTCTTCCCCCTCCTGGGGATCTGCTTCGTTGTCATCCGAGAGGACTTCCTTGTCTCCTTGGGGTTCTTCTTCCGAATTTTCCTCAGCTGACCTTGGAGAAGCGTCCTCGACTTCCTGAGGGTCATCCTCTGAATCTTCCTCAGCTACAATCGGAGGAGCGTCCTCGACTTCCTGGGGGTCTTCCTCCGAGTCTTCATCCACCATAATAGGTGCCAGGTATGGGACGCCGAGTTCATCCACCGTAAGTGCATTCTGTGTGGGGTTCCTAGGTAAGTTAGAGTGGCGAGGGGCGGCCATCTGCCATGAGGAAAAGAGGAGGGTTAAACCAAGCACCCGAGAGTCTAATTGGACGTCGGAATCAAACCATATTTTATAAAGACCTTTGCACAACCATATTGTAAGTTTTGAGAACAACAAAGTTTCAAATCTACTTGATGTTTGAAAGGAAGATTAAAACATAGAGACTGAGATTTTTTTTTAATTGTTATCTTATCTCGGACAAAATTCAAATTCAACATTGAAAGTTTAGTTTGGACATAGAAATAATTTTGAAGAAATGAAAAACCATTGGAGAAGAAATGACACGAAAAATAATAATTTTAGAAAACAATTTTGACATGAAACCCATTTTACAAAAACAGTTCTGACATGAAAACCATTGTAGAAAAACCTTTAGCTCTGATACCACCCACTGTAACACCCCCTTTTATAACCTAAGGGAATGTCACAGCGCCAGTGATTACGCGGACTTTAATGTCTTTGTAACCACCTTAGGCTTATAGGGACATGCAACCATGCTCCCATAAACAAGATGATAATATTAAATACTTGAATGAGATACAATTAAATCGCGGAAGAATTTAAATGAAACAAATACTAAGTATACTATAACATTGTTACAATTTGTCTTGATAGCAAATACAAGATAATATTTAAACTCTTGAATTAAAACAACGGTAAAATATTAAAAATATTTGAAGATGATTCCGACTCACATTTCCAACCTTCGACCTTGTAGTGCTTTATCTAAACCTGTGGAAACCAGCCATCCAAACAAAGGACGGTTAGTTCGCGAGAACTAGCAAGTGACGGCACGAAAGCAGAGACAACTTTGGATTCAAGTGACCATGAAACGGTAAGAATTTAAATCCAAATGAGATTTGAATATTTGAAGTGAATTGGCTTATTTGTGACCCGGCCCTCCTATAACACGGATAATCCAAAAGAATTGAGTAACAAAAGATGTATTAGGAATCATATTCCGATTAAGGATGGAATATGACATAGCTTGAAACGATTCATGATTACTACCCATTACATTATCAATATGTTTTTATAATAACATCTAAACTAAGTATTGGTTCAAAAGGTACTCGATGTGGCCCAAAATCGACCCAGAGGGCAGGACTCTTCCGGAGAGTTTTAAACCGCGGGCTGAGACAGTCAATTAAGGGTTGATCTTGTGTCCCCCAATGCCTAGTTCAAACCATGTTTGTTACTTGTACATTACTCTTCACTCACTTACTCACATGATATGCATTTTACATCTTTTATCTTTTTATCGACTACTACCGGTCCCACTCTGTCTATAGTGGATAGCGACCTACAACCATTGGTTGTGTAACACCTCGCATGGAAGTGTAGTTTCATGAAACCTTAAGACCGAGGAGTAACGGCCCCGACCTACACTTTACCAACACTTCACTTTACAATTTCACATTTGCTTTTCGTTGATTGATACGTTTTACTTTGATTGATTTGGATTTATGATTCAATTGAGTTTCACTCGCAACAAACAATCCTCACATTGTTACTACTTATTTAAAATATTGATCACAACGAAATAAATAGAATGGATACATAAAAGAAGCATATCCCTTTCTTAACCAATTAGCATGAAAGAACAAAGTAATCATGCTTTAATAAAAATGTGGGTATCTATGTCATTATTACATAGAGATGTCGAATAATAACATTACCCAATTATACTTGCCAAATTCAAACTGAACGGTAAATAAATCCCACAAAGCGGATGAATTGCAATTTATTTTAATTAATTTGGCAAGCATTCCAACGGAAAGAAAACAACTGGACACGAAAGCACCGAAATGAGCGGAAAAGCTCGGAAAGTCACTTGCCTCGATGTGGAGTTGCAAGCGTTAACGGTTGGTCGGATTCGAATTCTTCGGTAGCGGCGTAAGGGTAGCCTAGATTGGAAGCAATTTATGCCCATACAAAACAGTGGTTAGAATCTGTAATTATAAAAAATTTGGAAAGGGCACAATCTGGAAAGAATAGAAAGTAGGGGGATTTTACGTAATTACGTTTCCTCCTCCTTCCTCTCGACAGTGCTTCAACAGAGAGTTCAGGACGAGACCACGGCTCCACTTCGGCGAGGCACTGGAGGCGGCACGGCTCACGGCGGCGCACTAGGCTGGCGGCAATGGAATCGTGATGGCTGGGCGTCTCTCCGGGTGCCGGCTGGTGGTTCCGGCAGCGGCGGACCAGGCTACCGAGCGGCTCCGACGAGGAGACTCGAAATTGGGGGTTTTGGATTCGGGATGATTTTCTGAAAACTTTGTGAAGGGAAACGTTGCTAGAGGCGTTTAGAATGCCATGGAATAGGTTGGGAGCTCGGAGATGGAGAGGAGTGGTGATGGTGTGCTTCGAAAGTTATCCCGAAAGGGGTATTTATAGGAGGATGATTTGGGAACGGATTTGAATTAAAATAATTCCACAAATCGATCAGATAATCACTCTTAACGCTATCCCGATCCTCAATTTGGTGAGATTCGGCCTGACTGGAGCGGATTGGGGTGATTTTCGAATTTGGGGATAAGCTCGTTCGGTTGCGGTTGGACCCCGAATCTCCAAATTGGTTGCGGAAATATCATCCTCATTGATTCCAGAACATTCTAGAAACAAAAACGGTAAGATTCGGGCGAGATTTGAGGAGGTCGAAAATCACCCAATTTGAACAGTGAAACGCAGGCGGGAGGTTGAAGAAGAAGCGGTTCAGTGAACCCGGTTCACACATTTTTTTTTTGATGGTTCGGTTCAAGTAAACCCAAAAGAAAACCGGTTTAGCCTTTACTTATTTATAATATATACATATACCTATATTTATCCGAAAAAATTATTTATTAAAATTCTACACAGTTTAAATAATAAAATAATAAAATATTTAATTTAAATACATTTTATTTTATGCAACAATGGTTTCTTATCACCTTATATTACATATATATATTTTACGGAAATTAAAATAAGTTATAACGATAAATCTCTCTTTATTTGAATAAAAATATGCAAACTTGTTTTAAAATAATATGACTTAAAATAAATAACTCACTTATTAAATCTCCTTTAAACGAATAAAAATGAAACGGGTCAAAATAGTTACGAACTTTATATACATTTAATTCTCAATAATCATTATTAAATTCAATATAAAAGAATTTTTTTTATATATATAAATATATATTTTCTTAGAACGAAATCCCCAAAAATACTTTGGGGTATTTCACAAGCGAAGGCTACTACTTTTTCGGTCGATCTCGAGTTGTTTACTCGATATCGATGAAGCTAGTCGTAATCGAGGAACTCTGGTCGAAATCGAGTTAACTGCAGAGACACAAGCATCATCGATCTGCTTGATCGAGGGTGAGTAGTCGACGTCTACCAAGGTTTGGTCGAAATCGAGGAGAACAGAAACTAACGAATGCAAAACTTCGAACTTTAAACAATATATGAAAAAGACTTCCAAGATCGGGGTTTGCAACAACGATAACCAACCATGCATAAGGCAAGATAAATAACAATAATCATGCAAATCACATCGAAGGATCAAGCTTTCGCCTTTTCCAACAATTAAGAAACTCTTTCAAGAAACCCTAATTGTATGTACCGATTTTATGTTTGTAATCCAAGTTTTTAGCATGGATCTCCATTGAATGGGTAATAAACACATAAAAGGTAGTAGATGATCAAAGCACAATAAAAGTTAAATCTTTACCTCAAACACGATTGGCTATCGTCGGGCTCGCCCCGACCCTAGAAGTGGGTGGACTACTCGCTCTTCATCGCAATCGCAGACATCATCGATTGAAAAGAAACAACTTGCATTAAACCAAACTGAAGAAAGTACAAACCGAACAAAGCCATGTCACTTTCGCTCTCCTTTCTCCACTCGGCATCTCTCTCTCTACTTACTTCTCTCCTTCTCTAGAATTGAATGAATAAAAACTAGCCCCATGGGCTTTATTTATAAGCTTCCAATCCTTGCTAATCAAGGAAGGAAATTCTATCTATATCTCTATCTATCATAGAAGATATAATTCTACTTGGAAATAAATCTATCTAAACTAGATAAAACTAGATAAATCCAAGTGTAATTAATTGTTCAACCCTTACATAAATAAAAAGATAAAATGATAAAAATATCTAAATCTTCATGTGTTGGAAATCTCGTCTCGAAAATATCTCCATTGGATTCGGGATAGAATCTTAACAAGACTCGGACTAGCTTGATTTCGGGCACTGGTGGTCAACTCGATATCGAGTAGGCTTACTCGCTATCGACCAACATTTCTCAGCTTCAGTTTCAACAACTCGATCTCGGCTCCAGGAGGGAAAATCGACCAACTTTTACTCGATATCGACCAAGACAGGTCGATATCGACTTGTATCTTCTTTGTCCAGCTTCTCGGGTCGACTTCTGGGATCTTGCTCGATTTTTAGTTTGGTCGACGTCGAGTAAATGTGACAGCTCTCAGCTTTTGCTCTGTTCTTGAAATGCACTTTCCCGAGTCCTCGTTCGTCGGATTGACGCATATGAGTATGCGTTGGAAAGATCTTTTCGAGCGCTACAACTCTCATGAAGACATCAGAACTTGACTCAGAATGATGAATGCCGAAAAATGGCCTTTTCTCCAGCTGCACCATCCTTAGCTTCTTTATGAGTTTTCCTTTAAGCTCCAAAGTGCGTCCGATTTCTGCGAAATTAAATAGAAACTAGTGTAGACTCCATAATTTGGCAAATAAGTGTACACCACATAGATTCTATACTAATCTAACCCAAATGCATGAAATGCATACATAAATCGATATAAAAGTAGATATAAAACACGGCACAAAACGTGGACATCAAATCACCCCATACTTAAGCTTGCTTGTCCCCAAGCAATAACTTGGATGGTCATTCAGGGGAAGAATTTAAAACTCTCAACATCATAGATTCATTCTCATATGACCCTGAAGTCAATTACCGTCATCGAAAAGGTACTTGTGCCACAAATCCATGCATGTGCAATAAAAAGCAACATCTACTCACAAAAGGAGGGTTATGCAAAAACAACTCATGTGACAAAACATTGATAATCAAGAGGACTTCAATTGAGCTAAAAAAGGAGTAGATAGGTAAAAAGGCTAAAGGTAGGCAAATTTTTGGCCATGTGGTGTTAAATCCGAGGAAATGCATTATTTCCAAACTTTCTTAACCACATCCATTCTTTATAACATTTCTCACCTTTCATAATGCTTTTATCAATAATAATGCTTTTACCTCTCTAACCTCAGCACTGCCTTCTCGCGAGTCGCAAACATGGGTGTCATGAATGGCCTCGGATACTTAGTGCTTTGGACTCCTCACCTATGTGTCCCATCTCGCCAAACTATTATCTCAGCAAGCAGGGTCGATCTACCTTTATCTCCTGAGGTGATCGGATTTTTTCTCACTCGTTAAATTTTCCATATATTTCAAACAATTCCCACCAAACTCCAAATATGATATATAACAACAACACCACATGATAATCTCCATAATGTAACATCATTCTCAACATAATCCCCGGATAGGAAATAAGGTAAAGAATTGCAATATTTAGAACATGTGGAGCAATAATATGAAATAAGGCATAATATGGCTTTTGTGATGCATAAGCATAGGTAAGGCTAGGATATAACATATGAGCATTATATGTAAATATAAAGTCATCCATCCTCTTATCATGCAACATGTCAAAAGCAGCTTCAAATTTTACCTCCTTTCATGGTTTTCAATAAAATATGCACTTCATTGTGACTTCCCTTTACTAGGCAATTTCATGCTATATCTCTTATGAATCCAATTTTGCATCGTCGAGTTCAATATTAAACTTCTATGGCACTATTTCTTTGAAAAATTCACAAGCTTTGCGATATGTCTCATAGAACTTTGAGTTTAGCAATTATGCATAAAAATTTAAAATTTTACTCAAAATTCACCATGTAAAAAAAATCAAGAATAATAAAATAATGAGCTCTTCCCCCACCCCATACTTAAAATATACAGTGTCCCCACTGTGTAAAATCAATATAAAACAAAGGCAAAGGAAGGAGCTCACCGAATAACGCGCTGAGGAGGCAAAATAGTGGGCTGTCGAGTAACAGAGTGTTGGTCGAAGTCGGGGAATTTGGTCAATATCGACCAACTTACTCGATATCGAGTAAGGTTGGTCGATATCGACTAGCTGCTTTTCCTCCTCCCCTGGTCGATTTCTACCTCAGGAGTCGATATCGACTAAGGTCAGTCGATATCGACCAGGTTGGTCGACTCCAGTTTCCTTCGACCTGCAAATTTGTTAGTTTTTCCCGAAAACAAGATTCCACATGAAGTATTCAAAACCAAAAACAAAAAAAAAACAAAACCAAAACCAAAAGTTTTAAAGTCCTAAAATTCAAAAAGTTTTATGTACATGCTCTAGATTTTAGAGTTGCTAGGCCAACTTCTCCACTTGCGCTCAAGGACCGTCAATGTGGGGCCCACTTGTGCTTCACCCTTCTCCTGGATCATCTAGGTTCTGATTGTAGTATGCAAGCTCAGCTGCTAGTTGGTCGCTTGCATAGTATCCCTTGCCTTTCTTCTTTTTCTTTCCAGCTTTCATTCTTTCTAGATTAGCTCGCCACGGGGCCTTACCTCCGCTTAAATTATTCATATTTTTCTTAATGGACTGAGGAGGAGTAGAAATCATACGTGAACATACCTTTTCGGGCCAAAAACAGAAATCTTTGGGCTTAGGGTTGATCGACGTCGAGTAAGCATGGTCGACGTCGAGTATAGGGACCCCATACTTAGGCTTTTGGCCAGTCTGGTGCTCATCAGAGGAAGTCGACTTTGAGTAGGCTTAGTCGACTTTGAGTAGGCTTGTTCGACTTCGAGTTGTTTGGTCGATGTCGAGTTGCCTTGCTCGATGTCGAGTAACTTTTTGGTGCGTTCCTCCGTTGTTTGCTCGCCCCCGTGGTTGCTGATGCTCTTCACTTCCAGACATGAAACTTCCTCTTTTGCAGGGCCAAAAGAGAAATCTAAGATCTCGTCGCCTGTCGTGAATATGAGCAATCGCTGCTTTACGCTGATTTTAGCATCTGCAGTAGCTAGGAATGGTCTACCAAGAATAATAGGGCTAGTAGGATCTTCAGGACAATATATAATAAGGAAATCAGTAGGGACATAGAACTTACCAACCTGGACAGGGACATTCTCAACCATACCTGTAGGGATGACCACTGTATTGTTTGCCATGTATAGCTTGGACCCTATCTTTACCTTTCGCCATATTGATAAGGGCATGATACTCACGCTTGCTCCTAAATCACATAAGGACTCGTATTTGTATTGTCCAAATCCCACAGTAATAGAGAACTTACCAGGGTCAGGTCTCTTCTTAGGGAAGTCCATCCTTTTGCATTCGCCGGAGATTTCTGAGATAGATCGCTTGTTGCTAAGGATTTCCTTGAGGAACTTGACATATGCACGCATTTCTTGAAGAGCTTCTATAAATGGAATTGAAACATTCAGTTCTTGAAGCATCTTAACAAAGCGTTTAAACCTACCTGTAGTGGGATCTTTCAGCGCCTTGGAAGGGAAAGGCAGCGTCTTTTTCTGTTTCGGAGCCAGAACAGATGTCGGAAGTGTTGCAGCATCCTCAACTTCGACTTGATTCTCCTCGACGTCAACTTGATGTTGCTCGACATCGACCACCGTAGTCAATTTCGAGTTGGAGTGCAGGGCAGACGAATCTTGGCCAAGCTGTTCCTCCATTTCGAGTTGATTTTGCTCGACATCGACCAAATTTTGGTCGATATCGACTTGCTGTTGGTCATTGTTGAGTTGCTTATCAGCTTCGTCCTGCTGTTTTCCGACCTCTGGCTCACGTAGTTGGTGCCCGCTCCTTTATAGCTGCGATGTGTCCTTGGGATTTGATTATCTTTGCCCAGGGAGTTGCCCGGTCGGTCGTGGAATTTATGCCGCGAATTGACCCATCTGGGTCTCTATGTTCCTCTTCCAGATATCCAACTCTCCAAAGCTTGTATTGATGTTCTGGAGCTGATTGTTGATGGTCCCTTGATTCCGGCGCATCTTGTCAAGGATGAGTTGTAGATCGTCCTTTCTCTGGTCCCTCTCCGGATGTCCAGGAGCTCTGTATGGCGGGGGGTTCCTAGTGGCACCTTGGTTCCATTGTGGTTGCTGAAACCTTTGGTCCCACATATAGCGATTGGGACCCCCTGCGTAAGCTACCTCTTCATGAGTTTCTGCCATCCTGACTTGCTCTATATGTGGGCACTCTGGAGTGGTATGCTGCTGTGAGCAGCATTCTATGCAAGGTTGGTTGACAGAAAGAAACTTGACTTGCTTGAGGAGCTTGGGATTCTTATCTCTGTAGTACTGCTCCTTGACATCTGGGTCAATCTCCTTAGAAGGCTCATAGAGGGGCATAGATGGGGTTGGCTTGGCATAGGTGTTCTCGTCATAGTTTGTTGTCACCCCATACTTATTGTCGTAGTTGGTAAGCTTGTCGAGGGTAACCCATGCGTCAGCTGGTGGCATCGTCAGATACTCATAATGAGTATACTGGTTGATCCTATCTTTAGCGGCCAGATCAAGAGAATTGAAGAAGATCTCCTAAACGACATAGGGTGGTTGTCCAGGTGTAGGGCAGGATCGCAATAGATCCTTATATCGTTCTCATGCTTTTGCTAGCGGCTCCCTAGGCTTCTGTTTGAAAGTTGTAATCTTCTGGCGGAGGAGTGCTGTCTTGGCAGGAGGAAAGAATTTGTTGAGAAATTCCTGCCTTATTTCAGCCCATGTTGTGAGGGATCGTGGAGGCAGTCCTTCAAGCCACTTCAATGCTGGACCGGCAAGGGACCAACGGAAAGCCTTCATCTTGACATATTCCAAAGTAGTACCTTCAGCAAGAGTATGACACATGTCCGAAAAAGTGGTAATATGTTAAAGAGGGCACTCATTAAACCTTCCATAAAAAGCATTATTTTTAAAGGGGGTTTTGCAAAATAGCCACGAAAATGGGCTAATTTTACAAAATATCCGCGTTTTGGGACATTTTTGCAAAATGTCCTAAATAAAAGGCTCCAGCGTCTCTCGAAACCCGATTTTCTCTCTCCTCCAGTTCTCCATCTCCGGACGCTCTGTCTCTCTCTCCCGACCTGCTCGCCAGAGATTGCTAGGATTTGCGAGAGATTACCATTCCAACGTCAACGAAGCTATCGATTTTGAAGAGTAATCTAGAGAATCAGGTAAGTAAATTTAGTAGAATTTTAAGTCGATTAGAATTTGCGTCAAAGACGCAAATTTGCGCCGAAGGCGCAAATTTAACTAGAATTTTTGGATTACTTATTGAGATTGCTCCTTCAGAATGTGTTTATCTATGCTTCGGTTTTGCAATTACTGCTTCAGTTTTGCGATTTCTGCTTAAATTTGCGCCGAAGGCGCAAATTTCTTAGAATTTTTGGATTACTTCTTAGAATTTCTTAGAATTTTTTGGTTTGCGATTACTGATTCAGTCTGTGTTTATGTATGCTTCAGTTTTGCAATTACAGATTCAGTTTTGCGATTATTGCTTCAATTTGCGCCTTCGGCGCAAATAACCGGTTCGGTTTTGTGATTACGGATTGGAATCATGTGATTACAAGTGTAGATTACACCAAATTTGTGTTTATCTATGCTTATAAAAGCTATAACAGTATGGAAATATAGTTGAACAGAATTATTACTGTTATTGAATGAATCAAAATTTGTGCCTTTTGCGAAAACTTTGATTCATTTTTTATGCTTATATATGTTATAACAGTATGGAATTCTATGCTTATACATACAGTAGTATCAAAATTTGCGCCTTTGGCGCAAATTTTGATTGATTTTTTATACATGAATTAATATTTATGAGCATTTTTTTCTGTATATGTGCAATATTAAAGTTTCAAATCGAATCTGTGTATGTTTATGGTTATTTACGCTTATTCATGTTTTACATTGCTCAAGTCATCTCTATGATTGCTTAGGATGTGATTTCAATATGATTGTTTCAACTAATCAGTAGACCTTAATCATAGAAGTTCACCACAAGAAGTGTATTGTATTCATTTTGTTGTTCATGTCATCATTACACTTGAATCTGCAGTCTTTATTGAAGTATTGATTCCTTAATAGACTGTGATTGCTAATGTCATCACTAGTTTTCCTTATTCAACATTGATTAAGCCATGTCATCACTGCAATGGAGTCATAATAAATTTGCACAGGGGATGCCTGTTCAGATTGTTTTACACTTATATATTCTATAACAGTATGGAAATCTATGCTTATACATACAGTAGCATCAAAATTTGCGCCTTTGGCGCAAATTTTTCTTAACAGGTTTATTATACTCACTTTGGTTGGTCGTGTCATCGTTATTGAACATTGATTGAGCAATGTCAGCACTACAATTAAGTCATAGAAAAATTGCACAAGGTGTGCATATCTATTGTTGCTTTTGACAATGCAAATCTATTGTTGCTTTTAAGTAAGATGTGTATTTTACTAACTTTGGTTGATCATGTCATCGTTTTAAATCAGATTTGTGTTTGTTATTACTTGAATCTGCACTCTATATTAAAGTATTGATTCCTTATTAGACTTTGATTGCTAATGTCATCACTAGATTTCCTTATTCAACATTGATTAAGCCATGTCATCACTGCAATGGAGTCATAATAAAATTGCACAGGGGATGCCTGTTCAGATTATTTTATACTAATATATTCTATAACAGTATGGAAATCTATGCTTATACATACAGTAGCATCAAAATTTGCGCCTTTGGCACAAATTTTTCTTAATAGGTTTATTATACTCACTTTGGTTGGTCGTGTCATCGTTATTGATGTGTATTTTACTCACTTTGGTTGATCATGTCATCATTTTTAATGAGATTGTGTTTGTTATTACTTAAATGTATTTATCCTCTTAAATTCATACTCTGCAGATTATAATGGTAACCCACATTATTACAGTTGTATGTGGTGGGAAATGGTTGTTTAATGATTCATGTCCAACCTTTGTTGGAGACACTACTTCAAAGGTGTTTATGATTGACGAGACAATAAAATTACAGGGTTTAACTGAAAAAATTCAAAACAGATTCAATATAGATAGTGCATTGGAATTGAAATTCAATCATTTACACCCTTTCAAACTGTTGAGAGCTCCGCTTCTTGTTGAATGTGATGCTGATTTGAAAGAGTTCTTAAGGTTGTCCGACCTAGAGAATGTTAAATTTACGGTGGAGTTGTGTGTCAGCATTAAATCAAATAGTGAAGAAGTTGAAGATCAACAGGCATCCTCAGCTGAGACTTTACAGTTGGTGGCATGCAATCCAACTATTAACAATATTGTTACAGGGGAAAATAACATGACATTGATCGGTGACACCAGGATGAAAGGTGTATTGTTGGAAGATGTTGGAGATGACATGAATTCTCTAAACAGTGACACTGCAAGTGATGAAGATTCAGCAGATGAAATATGGAGAGCATTCTATTCTACAGCACACAGGAGAGAAACTACACTAGAAGATTGGGATGCTGATAGCTCTCCTGTGTCTAGTGTGAATCTCAATTCACAAAACTTGATTTGCGTAGGCAAAAGCTTTGCATCAAAGAAAGCAGTTAAGCATGCTTTAGAGATGTTGTCAATAACTGAGATATTTGGTTTTCGCGTGGTAAAAGGAGATACAAAGTATTATAGAGTGCATTGTGTAGATCCTGACTGCAAATGGAAAGTGCATGTCAAAACTTTTGGTCCAACTTGGCATGAGGTGATAGTGTATGTGGAAACGCACACCTGCACATGGGATTTCAGGACAAAACACTGCAAACAGCCTTCATCTTCTGTGATTGCAAACATGATCGAATCAAGGTGAGAACTTTTTTAAAGAGATAGTATTTATATTTTAACTTGCTTTCTAATATATGATTTGTTCTAATTTGACTGTAATTACACAGTGTTGACGTTGGATACAGACCAGCACAGATAAAGGATAAAATGAGAACAGAACAAAAGATGCAAATTAGCTACTGGAGAGCATGGAAGTCATCAAAAATAGCTCATGAAATGGTTAAGTGGACACCAGAATCAAATTATGCAGATTTACCATCATTTTGCCATATGCTCGTGGAGAGAAACAATGGGACTATAGCTTTGATTTCAAAAGACAAAGAAGATAGATTTCAATACTTCTTTCTGTCATTTGAACAGTGCATCAGAGCATTCCCACTCTTAAAGAAGGTATGTCTTAAACAGTGTCAGCACAAATTCTGTTGTCATCGATTTCCTTAAATTTGATAACATAAGTAATTTTATTTGTTTATATATCAGGTTGTTGTTGTTGATTAAACATTCCTAACTGGCAAATACAGAGGGACGTTGCTTGGAGCAGTTGCACAAGATGCAAATAGACAAATCTTTCCACTTGCTTTTGGTATTGTTGACTCCGAAAACAACAGTTCCTGGGAATGGTTTATGTATCAGCTGCTGCAGGTTGTGCCTCCTTCAAATGACTTAGTGTTTGTCTCTGATAGACATGCTAGCATTTCAAGGGCTCTCTCTTTAGCTTACCCAACAGCTACACATTGCATATGTATGTGGCACTTGAAACAAAACATCAAAGCAACGTTCAAGAAAAAAAGAGCTGGGGAAAATGTTCAAAAAAGCAGCAGAAAGTTACACTATCCAAGAGTTCAACAACCACCTTGCACAAATAGAAGCAACCTGTCCAAAGCTATCAGAATATCTGGTGTCAGCAGGTTTTGATAAATGGGCCAGAGCACATTCAAGGTGTGATAGATACAACATGATGACATCCAACAATGCTGAGAGTTTGAACTCTGTTTTCAAAGGCAAAAAGGATTATCCCATTGTGGCACTTGTGGAGTTTGCTAGGGAAAAGCTCACATCATGGTTCCTGGACAGGAGAGAAAAAGCACTGGCAAATCAAGACAGACTAACTCCGGAGATCCTTATGTTGATAAGAAAATCACAAGCGCAAGTTGGGGTATGCAGAGTAGAAAAGATGAATGAATCCCAATTTGAGATCAATGGTCAAGGAGCTGTAGCTATAGTTGATTTATCAGCGAGGACATGTACGTGCAGAGTATTTGATGTCGAGAAAATACCTTGTGTACATGCTCTAGCAGTAATAACACACATAAAAGCAAATGTGTCTGATTTTGTTGCAAAATTTTACAGCAATGACGCTTGGCATATGACATATGCAGAAACAATATATCCAGTGTTGGATGAAGATGAAGGAAACATCCCTGATATGGTCAAATCTATCAACTGTTACCCCCCGGTAGTAAGAAAAAGAGCAGGAAGACCACCTACAAACAGAAAGCTTTCATTGGGAGAGTACAAGAGGAGGATGAAGCATTCAAGATAAGGCTGTCAGCGAAAATTCTGTCATCAGTATTATATAAGAATAATGTTAGTAGACAATACAGTTTATAAATTTGTAAATGACATTTCTTTTTGAAAATTAACATTAATTCAATAATATAGAATAAATTTTGAAATTTCAACATGTACTAATACAAATTTTACCATGCTGAGCAAGTTTTCCCCATTTGTAGTATATTGTGCAATTTAATTCTATTGATGAGCAAAAATAAGATGATGTTGAGCAACAACCTATTAAGCAACTATGAAGCCATAATTAGATAAAACTAACATTTCGTTCCAAACAAAGTGTTGTTGAGCAATATATAAACAATCGTTGAGCAAAAATAAGGTGATGCTGAGCAAGTTTTCCCCATTTGTAGTATGTTGTGCAATTTAATTCTATTGATGAGCAAAAATAAGATGATGTTGAGCAACACCCTATTAAGCAACTATGAAGGTATAATTAGATAAAACTAACATTTCGTTCCAAACAAAGTGTTGTTGTGCAATATATGTACTATCGTTGAGCAAAAATAAAGTGATGTTGAGCAAGTTTTCCCCATTTGTAATATGTTGTGCAGTTTTATTCTATTGATGAGCAGAAATAAGAGCATGTTGAGCAATAATCTATAAAGCAACTTTGAAAACATAATTAGATAAAAATTAGATATCGTCGCAAACAAAGTGTTGTTGTGCAATATATGTACTATCGTTGAGCAAAAATAAAGTGATGTTGAGCAAGTTTTCCAAAGGCATAATATGTTGTGCACTTTTATTCCATTGATGAGCAAAAATAAGACAATGTTGAGCAATAATCTATTAACCAACTATGAAAGCATAAATAGATAAAAATAAGATGTCGTTGCAAACAAAGTGTTGTTGTGCAATATATGTACTATCGTTGAGCAAAAATAGAGTGATGTTGAGCAAGTTTTCCCCAGTCATAATATGTTGTGCAGTTTTATTCCATTGATGAGCAAAAATAATACAATGTTGAGCAATAATCTATTAAGCAACTATGAAAGCGTAAATATATAAAAATAAGATATTGCTTACAAGAGTCAAGCGTTGTGCAAATCTAAACTATTGTTGAGCAAGAATAATACGATGTTGAACAAATCTAAGGTATGGAATTATATGAAAAATAATAACAAATAAATAAAGTCTCACAAAATTCCCGATTTATTGGCAAACAAAAAAAAAGAAAATGAAAACGGTTTTCCTAAAAAAAATATAAAAACCAAATATGTGTGAATGCGCAAAACGCTTTTCAGGTTCGAGAAGTTTTCCATCACCTTCTTTTAGTTTCTTCCTCGAGCTAAATCTACTCTGTCCATTTCTCTGCGAGATTGCCTGAGGCTTGATTGTAGGCTTGTAAGAAGGAGATCTATCATATACATAGAGATGTCTTCAGATCCGAAAGGTTTGATTTCGTGTTTTCTGTGTATTAAAGTTCAAATTAGAACGAGTACGGTTTAGGGCTTAGTTTTCCACGAAAATTAGGAAAAATCGCACTTATTCAAGGGAATTTAATGTTTATAATCAAGCAATTATTCAGCCTTACAAGACCTACCATTGCTATTTCAATTTCTTTCGCATAATAAATTGAAGTTAATGTGATTAATCTAGAGGCTGAATTTGGGAATTTGATAATTTGGGAATTTGGGAATTTGTTCGGCATAAAATACAGTCTCTCACAGTGTCATATCTTCAATTATATTTGTAAAAATTGATTGTAAGTGTTCATTCTATAGGTAAACGTCCGCAGAGTGTAAGTGATTCACCTGTTCTAGACAATCAAAATAGAAATTCGAAGAGATCAAAACGATCTGGAGTTAAACCTCCAGTAGTTGATTTATCTAGAGATTCACCTCCCTTCAAGGATGAACTGTCTGTTGATACTGAGACTGGTAAATCCTTGGAAGTAGGGGAGGGTTGTAGATCACTTGAATCCAAAGATTCGCAACCGCTTGTAAGAAAAAACAGTAAGAGAGAAGTGCACCCTGGGATTGATCTTCGTGTTAGCACTGTTGCTGTGGACACCATTGAAATTGCAAGGCTGGAAACCCATTCACCTACTGAGACGGTTGTTGAACATGTAAACCCAACTGTGCATATCATAACATCTGATGAGCAAACAGATACCACAGACATACAACCTATCGCAGAAAACAGGCAGCTGGTTGTGAGGAGTGAGAGAAACACTAGACAAAAAAATCTCCCATCATTGAAATCACGGTCAAGCCCAAGCTTGCTGGTGTCATCCTTGAAAAAATGATTGAGGATATTGGCTTTGGATTTTTGTTCAACTTGGAGATTGTTACCCTACCACTACTTCTTTCGTATTGGTTAGTGGATCAGTTTGACCCTAACAAGTGTTGCTTGGTGTTGGCTAATGGAGGAGAACTTGAAATTGCAGAAATAGACGTGCATATCACAATGGGATTCCCGCTGGGGAAAGTTTTAGTTGGAAGAAAATCAGTTAAAGAGAATTTCAATCTTGTGCAAGAGTGGAAAACCACATTTGATGTCCAGGACAATATAACAACAGCTATGGTTATGGAAAAATTGATAGCTGACACTGACTGTGGTGATCAATTCCTTCTGAACTTTATCGTTATACTGGACTCTATCTTGGTTGAGACACTAGGAAACGGACATGCCAACCATAGTTTAATAAGAGTAGTTCCTGAATTGGGTGACCTGAAAGACCTAAATTGGTGTGCTATTGTGTTGGAAAGTTTGGTCGATGCAAAGAGAAGCTGGGAAAAGAACAAGAATGGCCATTTCAGAGGGCCTCTGTTATTCTTGGTTTTAAGTATTTTTTTCAAACCTTCGCTCTGACGTTAACTTAATTTCTTTACCATGTCAGTAGTACAAACGTCACCCCCCATACTTTTATATACATGTCAATAGTATTCTTTATGTCAGCATTCCCTTCTCCATCATAACACTTATATATGTTTATCCCCTTGGTGTGCCAGTTTTTTTACATGGATAGGGTGAAATTATTCACAAGCACAACACTAAGAAGAATGACTCGTTCTTTCCCGGTTTTCGTTGGCATAAATTACAAAATCTTGCGCCAACGAGAAACTGATGATATAAGTACTGGAGGCTTTGGATGTGGCTTAGTCCAGGCTCGCCAAGTTGTTCCTCAACATCAAGACGTACCATCTACAGCTTGTCCACAACCTACTGCACAAAACGATGAAGGCACAGTCACCCTGCTGATCCAGAAAAAAAGACACCCCCAGTTGAGGTTTGTATGAATTATTTCAACCAATTCAATGTAATATTAGTACAGTATAGAAATGTTCTGGTATTTACTGATGACTTTTTATTCTTATTTTTTATGTGATGTTATCTTCTAGAGTTGGATAAAGTTGTTTGCTCAAAAGACTTCTGCACTTGCGTCTGCTATTTCTGATTTTGCTGAGTGGTCTACGAATGTCCCGATTGAACTACAACATGATGACAAGGTGAAAAGGCTTCTACATGGAGCAAACCAACTTTTAGGGGTGGAAAATGTCATTTCTGAGGCACCTACGGCTACGGATGCTGCTGACATGTCAAATATGAATGACCCTGTAAGCCCATATTTTACCGAATCACAAGAGAAATTCTGGGCAGATCATGTTTTATTAGATTGCATTACTCAAATTGAAATGGCATATCAGAACAAGCAAAAAATGAAATCAAATATCAAAGTAGACGGGGAATTTTCCTTTGATATATTTCTAGATGACCCTGCTTTTAAGAAAGATGAAGGGACATCATTGAACACATCGGTTGAAATGAAGAATGCTAATGAAGCAGCCCAGGCTCCCCCAGACAGCCATGGGCAGTCTCCTACCCACTCAATTTAAAGCTGATACTCCACCAGTGAACCCTTTGGGAGATACAATAAAATGCATTCCCCCTGCTGCCTTGCCACCAAAAAGGTCGCCGCGGATCAACATAGTTGATGGAAATGCTGCAGACCAACTTAATAACATGAAGAGAGAAGAAGCTACAAGGAGAGCACATAAACCTTCTGCATCTTTGAGAAGCCCATATTACTCGCGTGTTGTTGACATTACAGATCCTATCTCTGAAATTGAGCGCACTGTTTCAGCCTATTTAGCAATGAAAACACCACACAGCAGGTAAGTTCATTTTAAACTTAATCTTCTTAAAGTATGTTCAGTTACAAATAAAAGGTTATTTTCATAGAATCCATCTTCAAAATGATTGACATTGCAGGGAAATTTTGTTTAAGCACAAGTCTGTTGAAATTGTTAGAACAGACATGGCTACGCTTGAGGATGAAACCCACTTGTCTAGTGTCGTTATTGGTGCATGGACAGCTATCCTCAACCACAAGGAACAGTATAAAAGTGCTCAATCACCAGCAAGACTTTTTGTCAATATCAACAAAACTGTAATATTCTTACAATTTTAACTTACAATTACACTCCATTGTTAGCCGTTATTACAATTCGTCTGTTTTTTTTTACTAATTTCTATTCTTCAACCAGTTTAATGTAGAGAGTGTATCGGTACGAGCTTGTGATGAACAGTTCAAGAGGTTTAACCTCCACATGGATACTGTATTGTCATCGTCACCACACCTTTCTTTGAAGGATATAGACATGGTACTCCCTTGCAATTAAATAAATAAGGTTCAGAAGACCAATCACTAATGTTTATTTGTTTTTTGTTATGTTGATTAGATTGTATATGCGGTTGAACGAACAGCAGACTATGTCATGGTTGTCTTTAACTTTAAAAACAAAATGGTCCAAATTGTTGATGTCACACCATCTTCCGGTGATACAATTTGCCCCTTCACATCGCCCTTTGAATGTTTGGTAAGTTTTACAACTGATATCTAATATTTCTTTCCTTATCTTAATTTCATTTAAATATCAACTCATTTTATAATTAAAATTACATGAATTCTAATTCAATCCATGCAGGGGGATATGCTGATTGCTTATCTAACAAAGAAGGGACTCCTAGCAAAGGCAGAAATAGTGTCAGATGCAACAACATCAAAAGTCCCCATCACATGGGCTGGAGAGGAGAAAGTTCAATATTCTGGGGTATGCCTCATGCGCCACATGGAGACCTTCTTTGGGACAGAGAGAGGGTACAAGTGTGGATTGGAAAAAGGCAATTTCAAGAATATTTCAAAGCTAGGTGTGAAGTATCTGACAGATATAGTATGTTCAAAGTTAAATGAAGTGAACGCAGATGTTGTGAAGGCAGCAAAATCCCATGCAAGAATGACTTCAAACGGAATTCAGGGGCAGAGACTGAATCTTGGTTGAATAACCACAACGCAATTTCATGTTTTATTTTCAAACTTTGGAATGAATTTTGGTGTAGACAGTTATATACGCTACTTCTGAAAATTTTTCTCGTACCAATTAAGACAGTTGTTGTCCGCGGGGTCAGTTTTCTCGTACCCCTTAAGACGTTTGTTGTCCATGTGGTTTTTTGATGGATAGTATTTGTCAAGATGCATACAACTATAACTGCTTCTAAACAGTTGTGTTTGTTCTTCAATGTGTCAGCACAATTCTCTGCACTTATAATCAAGTGGTCTATGTTATTCAAACAGTTGATTTAGTAATAAGCATTCGTTTGTTGTGCAATTATAAACTATTGTTTAGCAAAACTAAGATGATGTTGAGCAAATTACCAGTAACATAAAAACTTAGTTAAACAGTGTCAGCACTACTTTTACCAAAACAATCCACAAACTAATCAAATGTGTCCGCAGTATAACAAGGGATAGACGTAAAACTTCAGTCCCAATTTATAATTTGAAATATGAGGAAGGAAATTACAAAATAATTATATGATTATTATGATATTAATATGTTGCATCATATCATTAGGATGGAACACATATAAACTGAAATAACAAAAAAAAAATACATTCAACATATAAATAAGTACCAATGTTATTACGTATTAATATAGTAGAACTACAGGCCTAAGAAGTCATCAATCTTCTTCCTCCTTTCCATTTCTGCATCTAAAACCTCTTTAACACACCCCATTAGATTGTCCTTTGCGTCTTCAAACAACTGTCTTTGATTGCCCAGTTCTCTTTCCATCTATATAAAAGATAAAAGACAAGACTCAATCACAGTATGGAAAAAAAATTTATGGATAAAACTTCAAATATCACCTTTGATAATGCTTCACCATCTTCATCTTTGGACGCAGTCCGAATGTGATGTTCAGTTGCTATTATGGATCTTTGGGATTCCTCATATAATGTGTAATGAACGACGACAGCCTCCAACAACTCGGCCCTACGGGCCTCTTTGTTCATCTCGCAAGCTTCATCAACTAAATTCATGTGATAACCATGGTAAACAACACTATCCAGCACGTCCATCAATTGATGGAAACTCGTGCAAAACCCGACAGTGTTACCATAGTTCATCTTTTTAGAGAGGGATGTATTTCTGTTAAAACCAGTTTTCAGGCGCCAATGGATAACAAAGAATGATAAATGGATATATATAGGTAACAATTAGACAGTTTTCATCTTGTAACAGTTATTTGTGACAGTTTATTTCAGAGTAACTATAAAAAAACTGTCAAAACTGTAAAACTATAAACTGAAAACGGATTACAGTTATTTGAGTTACAGTTATCATTGGAATACATTACCTAACTCGTGTCAGCACTACTTTTGGCCTTATCCACCTAGTGTCATCACAAAACCATCAAAAACAGAAAACAGCCAAATTTATAAGAATAGTGTCACCAATAGACCCAACTACTCTAACCAACAGTGTAACAAAGAGACTTTGAACACTTGCCAATTCGTGCAACATCATAAACTTGAAAATCACAAAAAGAATACTAGCCCAGGGTCTCAAGTAAATGTACCTAATATCAGTGTCAGCGCTACTTTGGGACATACCCTAATAGTGTCACACACTTAAGTTTTAATATCAGAAAATGTCATGCCATAAACTTCAATAGCAGAAACCACCAATATGATCAACTAGTGTCACACCAAATGACCTACTTAAATGTCAAAGATTACCATAATTTGAATATAAATCAGAAAGAAATGTGATCAAGGACAAATTTCATTCATAAAATGTATTTGAGGTTACATCAGTACCATACAAAATTACATACTACACTTATATCAAATAAAGCTAGAATTCTGCTCGGCAAAGAGGACAATTGTTTTGAACTAAAATCCAAGATCGTAAATAATTTGGATGAAAGTGATGTTGGCATGGCGTTTGAAGAACGGGATCTGACTCCAACATTGGAAGCAGGCAAATTGTACATTCATCATCATCAAGATCAAGGTGATATATCTCCCTTAATCGGTCAACATCCATAGGCTCTGGAGGTACTGGGGGATCTGCTTGGTCAACCTCCATATGAATGTCATCGTTTATGTCGGACTCATAGCTTGAATCAGACGAAGAGTCATCATAATAATGTACATTGATGTTGATGTTTGGACAAAGACCATATTCAACAAGATCAGCATCGGCGTCAAACCAACTTCTAGTGTAATCCATTAGAAGCCGATTGGCTACCTTGGTTCTAACCTCAACAGTTACTCCTGCATCCTGTAGCACTTCGTTGCAGCGAGCTAGACTCATAGGCAAACCATTCCAAATAGACGTGTGATAGAATGTTAAGGGAATGCTGTCAGAGTGGATGGCCACAACAAGTAGACTAGGTCCTTACCAGTATGACTCAGATCCTGATATTTCAACTTCATAAGTACCAACGATGTAGTTGTAGTCTAGTTCAGTATAGGTTGGAAATGCCATTGAAGGAGAGAAAACCTACACAGACAAAATCAAAGTATACTCATACATTAGACATTGACTTAAAAATAAAACATTACATCAATATTATTAAGAAATAAACATTTGAGAAAGACAAAAGAGAAAAAATGCCTGCAAAACTGGAAAAACCCTAACTGATGACTTTTAATGACAGTAAGAATCACATACACACAAACGGAATATAATGCAATAGAAAATAATCAAGACAAACACCAATATATGAACATTAATAGACTAAAAAGCAAGGGGAAATTCAACGAAAATCGGAGAATACAACAATAAAAAATTTGCTGAAGCAGTACATCAAAATAACAGATAACGTTTTTTTTAAAGGAAGAAAACAGAAAGGAGTACATACCACAACAGGAATCGCACCTTGAAAGCAAGAAATCTGGATGAGAACGAGAGAGGATGAAGATGAACAAGAAGAAGATGAAACGACTTGCAGACAATCTGAACAACGTTTAAGCACAGTATAAATAAGCGGGAAATGGGCCGGGCATCTCTAAACGAAGCCCAACAGTTATGCTGAAGGCAATATCAACAATTTAAACATTTGTGCAAAATTAATGTGTTGATAAGCAAAAATAAGATCATGTTTAGCAAATTTCCACCAATAGCCGGTGATGTGAAATTTTAATCTGATGATGAGCAAAAATAATAACATGATGCAAAAAACAAAATTATTGGAAAATTTTAAAATTATATTGACAAAAAATATAATCATTATGATAACATTTTAATCATAAACTACTGTTGTGCAACTATAAACTACTGTTGAGCAAAAATAAGTTGATGTTGAGCAAAATTACACCAACCACCCCCACACATTGTGCAACTTTATTCTATCATTGAAAAAATTAAGACCACGTTGTGTAACACTATAGTAAGAAACTATAAAATTAGGTTGACAAGTAAAATTGAATCATAATGGACAAAATTTCACAAGTCTCAATTGTGGTGCAAAAATATTATATTGTTGAGCATGTTTATCTTACACAACATACACTCGCAAAACCATAGAATATAAGACTGGTATCACCACTAGTTGTAGCTAATACACGTCTGGTGGCAATACTATGTGTATTAAACACATCTGGCAACCACATACACTTTGAAATTAATATATACAAGTGTAGTGTTACCACTATTTGTAACTAGTATCAGTGTCAGCACTACTTTGGTTCTAAAACACCTAGTGTCACCACATGAAATTCAAATATCAAAAACGATCAAACTGGTGACACCACAAATTCAAACTAATATAACCCACAATGTCAACAATAATATGGTCATTAAACATCTCTTCACCCCCATACACTTAAGAATAAAAAAATACAACACTCGTGTCATCACTACTTGTAATATAATATGAGTGACACCAATACTTTGCATCTCAAACACATAGTGCCCATCACATAGACTACAAAATGAAAAAAATATAAATACATACACTTCAAAAATCATAGAATACAAGACTTGAATATCAGGGGGGGGGGGGGATGGGGGGAACCAGTGTCACCACTAATTGCAACTGATATCACTGTCAGCACTAATTGGGACACCAAACACCTAGTGTCACCACACACACTGCAAAATCAAAAAATACAAGTATGGTGTCGGCATTACTTTAAACTAATCAGACAATAAATGTTAACAATACTTTGGGCATGAAAAACCTCTTTACAAAATATACACTTCAACAAGAACAAAAATTAGGCCACTGTCACCACCCATAATATATAAGCATATTCATCAAAGATCAGGTGGGCTTTCTTCCTAAAATAAAACACAGTATCATACACAAACAAATTTAACAGTGAATTAATTTCATTAATATTATACATTTCCAAACACAAGTTAGGACAAATAGTTACAAAATACATTTGGTATGATTAGAATGGAAATCATATACAAAAAGGTGCCACATACCGACTTCCATTCATACCATACATTCCATTAGCTTAACTACCACAAAATAGTTGCACCTACAATGTCTTTTCCAACAAAATATAGATTACAAATAAGCCTAAAAGGGTGCTCGACATAGTGGACAAATGGGTTCATACGACAACCACTCTAGAATACACTCTGTGTGGAAGGTATGGGGACACACTGACCGAAGGGTCGGCGTTGATGGCAGCATCGGCTCAAGACATATAGAGCACTGGTCCACATCCTCTGGAGAAGCTGGGGGATCCACATGCTCTTCAGAATCTATGCTCATCTCAGATTGAGAGCTTGAATCAGAGCTCATGTCATCTTCAGATTCTTCAATGAAATGTACATCGATAATGAGATCAGGGCAGAGCCCATATTCAACGAACTCAGCATCGCCTGAAAACCACCTGTGAGTATAATCCATTAGCATCAGGTTGGCTACTTGAGTTCAAACCACAGTAGTGACCCCTACTTCATGTAACAACTTATCACACTGTTCATAAGTCATCGGCAACCCATTCCACTCAGTGAAATGGTCCAGGAACAGCTCCGGGATCCTTTCAGAATTGATAGCCACGTGTAAGATTCTAGGTCCATAAACAGGCGTCTGCCTTGGTGTGATTACCACTTCAAAAGACCCAACAGTGTAATGGTAACCAATTTGAACTTCAATTGGAAGTGCCATCTAAGGATACAAAACATACACAACACAAAATAAATATACACTCATATAAATTGCTGAAATCAAAACCCTAACCGACTGAAAGATGATGAAAAACTCATTTAAAAATCAGGAAAACACAAAATAAAACTCATCTAAAAATCAGGAAAACACAAAAAAACCCTTACCGATTTTATTGAAGTCAACAGGAGATCGAAAGGGAAAGAAATAGATGAGAAAGGGCGCACCTTGGGAAGAAGACTCCGGAAAGAGGAAGAGCTTGTGAAGGACGACGAAAAGACTTTGAGAGAGGGTAAGGATGAAGAGAGTGGAAAGGGTTTTGAGTGACGTTGGACTGTTGAAGAAACGAGGAGAACACCGCTTTAAATAAAGTTACCGACTTGGGCCAACTTCTTTCATCAGTTAATGGGCCACGTTCTCATGTCTTGAGGTTTAAAATTAACCAACCACCAATTTCGTCCAAAATCCTATTGTTGTGCAAAATTTAACTTATTGTTCAGCAAAAATAATATCATGTTGAGCAAATATCCACAAATCGACCATGGTGTCCAATTTAATTTTATTTATGGCCAAATAAAGGACAACATGATGAGATAAATATATTTGAAAATTCAAAAATTATATTAAGGACAAATAATGTCATATTGGGAACAAATTCACATATATCAATTGTTGTGAAAAATTTAACCTATTGTTCAACAAAAATATGATCATGTTGAGCAAATTTTCACTAACCGACCATTGTATGCAATTTCATTCTAACGATGACCAAAAAAAAGGCAGCATCGTAAAAAAATATATATTTAAAGATTCAAAAATTATATTAAGCAAAAATAAGATGTTATTGGGCACAAATTCACAAAGATTAATTGTTTTGCAAAATTTAACCTGTTGTTCAGCAGAAATATGATCATGTTGAGCAAATTTTCACCAATCGACCACGGTATGAAATTTGATTCGAACGATGACTAAAAACAAGACAGCAACGTAAGAAAATATATATTTAAAAAGTAGAAAATTATATTAACGAAAAATAGGATCATAATGAGCAAAAATTCACAAAGATCAATTTGTGTGCAAAATTTAACCTAGTGTTCAGCAAAATACAACAACAGTCTCAACGCTGCTTGAAACTAACATCAGTGTCACCACTATTTTCGTACTTAAGCAGCTAGTGTCAGCCCATAATGTTCTCTTATATATCTTGAGCACTTAATTTGTCAGATTACATCCAAACTTCCCCACTTATACAACAACAACCTATCTAACTACTGGTTCTAAAATTTAAAACTCCAAGTTTCTTTGATCAGATCTGCACACATGAGTTCTCTGAAACGAAAGATCTTTTCGTTGTTGAAATTTTTAACATCTCCAAAAATACAGAAGCTTCAATCGCTTTTAATGTAAACACACCGCATGAAGCCCTGTAGACAAAGAAAGAAACAATGTAATGTAAGGACATAAATAACAAGTATCTAAACGGAACCAAAGAACAAAACAAGATAACAAATACATACCCAGTAGAATCATGCATTAACCCAGGAACCATGTATAGCTGGAAAGGAGAGGAATCGAAGTTTTCAAATAGCCCAGCCTTTGCTAAATGAATTGGGAGCCAAATAGCAAATGGTTGCAATTGTTCTTCAAGAACACCTTCCCTAACAGTAGGAACATTGCAATCGAACACATTGATGACCCTATCCTCAATTTTAATCTCCAACGCCACCCAGTGCTTGTTTATAACATTGAAAATTGTGTAAATTTTCTTTACCGATGCCCATGGCTTCCCATAATCAGCAGGGCACGTACCGACAAAATAATCCTCAGTGCTGGATTCAAGATCTATGTCTATCCCATAACATGAAGCATAGTCGGGAAGGTACTTCAGATAAAATAGCCAATCAAGAACAAGAACATCTCGATACTTGACAGGGTCCTCATGAATGCGCTTCCTAATGTGAATCAAACCTGCTTCTAGATGCTAAACAAAGTAATAAAAAAGTGAATTCAACAATCAAATAATACAATAAAAAGTAATCCACAAATATATATATATAAATATGTAATGTAGAAATACAACCAGTTATTACCTGACAATCAAACCACATATTCTTCAATAAAATACGCTGAAAAAACTTTCTATCAACCCTTGAGGTTGGACCAACAACTGAAAAATTCCTGCCAAAGAGTACACAAAGCAAATATATATATATATATATATATATATATATATATATATATATATATATATATATATATATACATATATATATATATATATATATATATATACATATACATATATATATATATACATATACATATATATATATACATATATATATATATATACATATATATATATATACATATATATATATATACATATACATATATATATATACATATATATATACATATACATATATACATATATATATATACATATATATATATACATATATATATATACATATATATATATACATATATATATATACATATATATATATACATATATATATATATATATATATATATATATATATAGGGATTGACTCCGGTGAAAACCTCAAATTGTGGTAAAAACCCGTGAGGACTACTTTATATCTCGGTTTTTTTGAAACCCGTGCTAAAAACCTCAATCACACGGTGACTTTACAACTCGGTTCAACCTAAAAACCGTGCTAAAAACTCCAATTTTAAAATAACACATGACTTTATAGTTCGGTCAAACCGAAAATTGTGCTAAAAAGCTAATATTTTAAAATTATATAGTGACTTTATAGCTCGATTTTATTCAGAACCGGGCTAAAATTTGTGACTTTATAGGTCGGTTCTATTCATAACCGGGCTATAAAGCAAGTGAACCGAGCTAAAAAGCCGGTCCTCACGGGTTTCTACCACAATTTTGGTTTTCACCGGAGCGCATCCCTATATATATATATATATATATATATATATATATATATATATATATATATATATATATATATATATATATATATATATATATATATATATGCTGTAACTAATACAATAACAACAACATTTCATACAAAATACTAACCATAAAATTAAACCATACCTTTGCTTTTTTACGAGTCCATAAATAAAGTCATGATCTTCTGAGCTGATCAGTGATTTCTTAGGGGCATGCTTTGGCATCCTCACTTTCTTCACTTCCACAACTGGACCATACAAGAATGTACTGTTTGATGGGATAAGTTTGGAAGCCTTTAGTTGGTCAACTTCGATTTGGATTGCAGGATCCTTGGCGAACGAATCCCAATCAACGCCTGCACCCTTGTCATCCTCATTGTCAGACAGACAAATGTACTTTTCCAGGGATGGATCAACCGTAACTCCAGCAACTTTACCACCAACGCCTTCGCCTTCACACTTTGTAGATTGAGGCACTTCAGCTGAAATTGCTGGAATCCCAACCTCATCTCCAAAAACCTTAAAATCAGTGTCAACAACAACAGGTGGAGACTCCTTACCCACTCCTGGAACCTCAGTACTTAATGAAGGCAAAGACACGGGCACAACTTCAATAGAAGCGGGAGATGATTTCAACATTAACTCCTCGTCAGGGAAAGACTGCTGAAGATCAGACCCAACATCATTCAAAATTTTGTTCACATCTTCAACAACAGCCTTCACAGGTGTGGCCTGGGGTTCACCACCACTGACACGTTCATCATCGCCTCTCCCAAGAGGGCCGTCGGGCTTGCCAGGAACGTGCTTATCATCAGCCTTCACGGGTGTGTCCTGGGGCTTACCAGACCTGACATTTTCACCATCAACTATCGCAGGAGAGCTCGCAGACTTACCAGCAATGTGCTTATCATCAGCCTTCGCAGGTGTGCCCTGGCACTTACCACCACTGGTGCTTTCATCATGAAATACCGCAGGAGAGCTCGCAGTCTTACCAGCAATGTGCTTATCACAAGCCTTCACAGTTGTGTCCTGACACTTAGCACCACTAACACTTTCGTCATCAACTTTTGCAAAAGTGTCCTTAACATCAGGCTTGACAGGGTTTGACTACAACCTCTCAATCAAAGCTTCATAATTAGCAACCCTAACCTCAAGCTCATCGTACCTCTTCGCCATCTCACCAAACACTTGAAGGCTCCCATTCAACTCAACAATCTTTGTTTCAATTGCATCTACCCTTGCAGACAACAGATGCATAATTTTAGGGATCTCTTCAAGCTTCGCAATCCTCCTATAAATCTCCTTCACCCAGTCAGGATGAGATGGGAGAGAAGAAGCAAAAGCATCACCATGCGATTTGGGAGGCAACTCACAAGTTGGATCATCGTTAGCATCCATTTGAGGAGAAACATCTTCAATATCAACCACTTTCTCTGATGACACTGCTATTTTGTCAGCTTCATCACTTGAAATGCGAACATATTCATTTTCACAAGCAACAGATGTTTGCCCCAGCACAGACTGCCCACCAACAAAATCATGTGCTTTAACACTCCCCAGAGGTGACCTCTGAACAGAAGGGGTCGGCACATCACCCTCTCCATCACTGTCAGCAGAAGGTGTCTCAACTCCTTCAACGGTGTCACCACAATCAATGCCATCTGCAAGGTCGGCCAAAACATATAGCCTCGCAGTTTGACAAGCATCCAATTTATCGGATTTAGGGGAATGGGTGTTAGAGTGCAAAACATCAACCTTGTCTTCGCAAACAGGAACTTCACCACAAGATTTGGAAGTATGGGTGTCAGCAGTAAAATCTTCACCCTTGTCATCACCAACACTGACTTCACACCCAGATGTAGAGACTGCAACATGAATATCTACAGGCTTCACTACATGTGCAACCTCGGTATCAACAACAGGATCTGAAGGAATAATAAAAGACTTGTCAACATTACTATCATATAATGGCCTACAACTTCTTACACCACCATTCTTCTTCATCTTATACCTCCGCTGAAAGACAATATTCAGCGGGACATCATCTTCTAAAAGGTCACATGAATCAGTACCCAACCGACATCGCTTGGAAGGTGAAGCAACCACATCAACCTCCTTGTGCAAATCTGTGTCAGCGGTAACTCTCTTAACCGCCTTAGAAAGAATAACTCTAGCACCTGTCCTCACTACTGAAGCCTTTTGTCGAGGCGTCTTTACATCACTCTTGACATATTTTTTACGGTCTAGAGCAATGTATGGATTGAATAGAACACGACTAGCAGAACGACCCCTCCTCAGGGGAACCCGTTCCTCAGAGCTATCGCTGGACTCCACCTTCTGTTTCTTTTTACCACCCATCACTCCAGCGGAAGATTTCCTCTTCTTCGAGGTCCCTATATCTTCTTTATCCCCCTCTGGGAAAACTTCAAAAGCAGTTTCAAAGGACTTACCATCCTGTTTCTTTCTAGCAGCCTTGCCTCTCTTCGCAGGTGTCTTCTTCTTTGACGTCTCGCCTTCATCATGTTTCTGCAACACATTAGCTTCTTCCTCCTCAACTTGGGGAGCCCTATTTGAAAACTTAGCTTCATATGCCTTTCTACGAACACGACGACTCTCATACAAAGTCGCATCAACAGGTCCAGAAACTATTTCTTCAACTGATGCAACAACTATTGCATCAACTACAGCATCAGCTTTTCCACCAGCAAACGCCATTCGTTCGGTGCGTGCAAACTCCCCATAAATAGGGAACAACGGACTCTGGACAAAACGCGTGTATCAGAATAAAAACCCAAAGATGAATCAAATAAAAATGTTATTTCAGAGAGAAAATATAAAAATATTACCAAATCACCATGAAAGAACTTCTCAGCTTCAACGTATACTTGGCTATAATCACATTGCTAGTGCAACGAGTATGGATCTAGTTCAGGCATCTTAAAATTACAGTCAAAATTAACGGATATAGTTGGGAAAGCTTCTAATATCCAAGCCAGTTACAAAAGAAAACTCGTTATGAAACTACAAAATAATATTTAAATAATGCTCACATAAGCATTAAAGTTGTGCTGACACAGACAAAAAAATGATGACATAAGACAAGCAATAACTAAAGCACAATACGTGGAATGCAAGGCAATACCCATACATTTGATAAGAACCCCTAACCCCATTCCGATCTGCAACAGAAGAACTCTTCAATGACTTCAACAAACGGGTATATGACTCTCTACCCCAAGGATATAGTTCAAACTCCTTCTCATTGCACGCAAGAGATAAGAATTGTGCACTTACAACTTCTGACCTCCTATAAACAATTAACCTCTCAATCAGCAACAACTTTGCCATAATCAACTTCTTCTTAGACATCTTTTTCTCAGATATGAAACGATCAAGTAACTCATCATGAGTCATTTTCCTCTGCCCAAAAAATTCAAATATTGACACTTTCTTTGGGATATTACAAACACGGTCTTCACAAGGAAGGCCTGTAATAACATGAAACTCAGCAATTGAAAAACGTGCAAGATGTCCACCAACTCTAAACCACAACTCATGCTCTTTTTGTGTTTGTACTTGACGGAGCACCATTTGATGCATAAGCTGAAAATTCATAACCATTTTGGTGCCTTGCGTCAGCACCCATCCAACGCAACTTTTTTGCAGAGTATTGTAGTGAGAAGGACACAAATGCTCCTTGATCAGATCACAGACGGAAGGATGTGAATATATGTTGGATCTACAACGAAATCGCTCAGAAACAGGAATGCAATATTCCAAACCCTGATCAATAACAGACAATTAAGCAAAAAAACAACCATCAGATTAAGAAAAAACTACAACTTGCTCATCAAAATAAAAAATAACTTACATCAGAACCAGGATAAGAAGTGGATGAATCAGAAGATTGAGTTCCTGCAAGCAACAAAATACAGAAAAATGTAAAAAGACAATAACAGAATATGTGATGACATAAACAACAACAAACAATAACAATATAATGTTACACAGACATAGTAAAATAACATGAACATCACAAAACACACACACAAAATACCAAATCCAAACACATACATTGTTGGAACTACAACAAGCTAACACAAAAACAGACAGTGTCAGCGCCATACACTTGAAGATAGCAGTAGATAAGTACAGTATCATCGACACAAACAATCAAAAGCATGGAAAACAGGTACACATACACGAAGAACACTAAATAGGCACTTACAAAGTGACACAACGCAAATTTGACGAAAAGAAACAGTTCAAAAACCCAAATTTACATATGCAACTTCCAAAAATGACGGAAAGTACTAAAGACCGCACATAAGAATGCATATAAAGCATCGATTTACCATAGATTGTCAATAGTATAATGAACAAACAATAAAATCAACATAAACGAGCATATTCCAAAACCCTAGCACGACAAATTTCGCAAAAATCCGCCAAATTTATACCTGAGCTAGTGGATGACGATATTGAAGTAAACGATGCAAACTCCGAGCTTTACAAAAGCAAGGAAGAGCAATCGAGCCGGAAAAAGCACAAAACCGGAGATGGAAAGCTAGAAACGCAAGTTGAAAATTTTCGAGCAAAGAGAGAGTTCGAATGAGGAAGAACGCGATTTTCTGGAAACACGAAAAAATGTCCGTACAGAAAGTAAATTAGGTATATATAGGGGCTATTTCGCAAATTTGTCCAAACCCGCGTCTATTCCGCAAATACGTCCAATTAATGTGCCTATTTCGCAAATTTTTTCTATTTTTAATTTCAATGAGGAAAGGAGTGCGAATTTCAAAATTATTTTCAGTGATTAGAATGGCCGATTCAGGCACGACGAGAGTCGGGTGCATGTAATCCTCTTTAGTGGTAGGGTATTGGGCAAGCTCAGCTTCTGCCTGCCTTCTGTGTTCTGCTTCCTGCGCAGTGCATTCTCTCTCAGTGGTGAGAGCCGTATCCTTGGCGGCTATTTCCCTCTGAAGCCTCTCAATCATCTGAGCTTGTGTTTCGGCAGTCGCCATGATCCTTTTCAGTCTAGAATGGATGTGTAGGAAACGTTCCGGATCGTCTAAGGCATCAAACTTAGGTGGTTGACCAGAACGGCGCATACACCTACAAAATCAAAACTTAAAGAAAACGTGAGATCTAACTACCTAAGGCACGAATGATTGCTTCCACGGCAACGACGCCAATTTGTTGTAGGAGGAAACCGAGTTCAAAATATAATAAAATAGATCAAACCGGGTTTGTGCCCACGCAAATGATTACAAGATTCCCTCCCGATGTAGCAACAGGAAGTCAGGATCGATCCTCGAGGAAGCTGGTCAGCGGATCTCAAGCAACGGCAAATCTCACGGATGGTTGTCGACCACAGTGTACTCGACCTCGACTAAGGTTAGTCGACAGAAGGTCAAGCACATTCAAATCCGAGCAAGCGAAGGCTACTACTTTTTCGGTCGATCTCGAGTTGTTTACTCGATATCGAGGAAGCTAGTCGTAATCGAGGAACTCTGGTCAAAATCGAGTTAACTGCAGAGACACAAGCAACAACGATCTGCTTGATCGAAGTTTTGCATTCCTTAGTTTCTGTTCTCCTCGATTTCGACCAAGGTTTGGTCGAAATCGAGGAGAACAGAAACTAAGGAATGCAAAACTTCGAACTTTAAACATTATATAAAAAAGACCTCCAAGATCGGGGTTTGCAACAACGATAACCAACTATGCATAAGGCAAGATAAATAACGATAATCATGCAAATCGCATCGAAGGATCAAGCTTTCGCCTTTTCCAACAATTAAGAAACTCTTTCAAGAAACCCTAATTGTATCTACCGATTTTATGTTTATAATCCAAGTTGTTAGCATGGATCTCCATTAAATGGGTAATAAACACATAAAAGGTAGTAGATGATCAAAGCACAATAAAAGTTAAATCTTTACCTCAAACACGCTTGGCTATCGTCGGGCTCGCCCCGACCCTAGAAGTGGGTAGACTACTCGCTCTTCATCGCAATCGCAGACATCATCGATTGAAAAGAAACAACTTGCATTAAACCAAACTGAAGAAAGTACAAACCGAACAAAGCCAGATCACTTTCGCTCTCCTTGCTCCACTCGGCCTCTCTCTTTCTCTACTTACTTCTCTCCTTCTCTAGAATTGAATGAATAAAAACTAGCCCCATGGGCTTTATTTATAGGCTAACAATCCTTGCTAATCAAGGAAGAAAATTCTATCTATATCTCTATCTATCATAGAAGATATAATTCTAATTGGAAATAAATCTATCTAAACTAGATAAAACTAGATAAATCCTAGGGTAATTAATTGTTCAACCCTTAGATAAATAAAAAAGATAAAAATATCTAAATCTTCATGTGTTGGAAATCTCATCTCGAAAATATCTCCATCGGATTCGGGATAGAATCTTAACAAGACCTGGACTAGCTCGATTTCGGGTACTGGTGGTCAACTCGATATCGAGTAGGCTTACTCGATATCAACCAACATTTCTCGGCTTCAGTTTCAGCAACTCGGTCTCGGCTCCAAGAGGGGAAATCGACCAACTTTTACTCGATATCGACCAAGACAGGTCGATATCGACTTGTATCTTCTTTTTCCAGCTTCTCGGGTCGACTTCTGGGATCTTGCTCGATTTTTGGTTTGGTCGACTTCGACCAACTTTGGTCGACGTCGAGTAAATGTAAAAGCTCTCAGCTTTCTGCTCTGTTCTTGAAACGCACTTTCCCGAGTCTTCGTTCGTCAGATTGACGCATATGAGTATGCGTTGGAAAGCTCTTTTCGAGGGCTACAACTATCATGAACACATTAGAGCTTGACTCGGAATGATGAAATAGAAACAAGTGTAGACTCCATAATTTGGCAAATAAGTGCACAATACTTAGATTATGTACCAATCTAACCCAAATGCATGAAATGCATACAGAAATCGATATAAAAGTAGATATAAAACATGGCACAAAACATGGACATCAGGCATAGCCACGGACTTGTCAGATCGTGGCTATTAGACACGGATATTGGGTTGGTGGCTGTTAGCGACGAGGCATATAGCCTCGAATGGCGACGACCATCAAATTCATGGCTATGCCCGTGGCTAAACCGTTTAGCCACTGTCATTCGTGGCCAATTCGTGGTTATTTGACCGTGGCTATTTCCTGTGTTTTTGGTAGTGTTTGTATGTTTGTAAGGTGATTTATGATATGTTGGACATTACTTATTATTGATGTCCGCATATTTAGTCTTATTTTACATCATGTGTTCATTCCATCTAAGTCATTTTATTAGCTTTTATGTTGGGAAAGTAAGGAAAATGTGTAGTTATGCTTAATATTGCAAGATATAGAGTCTACACAAGCTTTGGTGTAATTTATAGGTTTTGGAGCTGATTTGGAAGAGTTTCGATGCACTTTACAGCTTAATGAAAAATCATGAAGACAATGGAGAAGCAAAACAAACGCAAAAAGTGGTGCAGCTGGAGAAAAGCCTTATTTTCGCCATTCATCACTTTGATTCAAGTTCTAGAGCCTTCATGAGAGTTATAGTCATTGAAAAGAGTTTTCCAACGCATATTCATATGCATCAATCACATGAGCGAGGACTGGGAAAAGTGCAATTGAAGACAGAGTAAAAAAGCTGGAGAAAATAGCGGTTATTGCGTTCGAACAGAGCCTCAACGATGACCCTTGCCCCCTCGGCACCGACACCCAACGAATTCCAGTAGCACTGTAAGCAAACAGACCCTCGGCACCGACACCCAGCGAATTCCAGTAGCACTGTAAGCGAACAGACCCTCGGCGCCGATACCCTAGGCACTAGGAGATGTTTTTGCGGGCTGATTTTATTACTTAATGGGCTTTTTAATTAGGATTTTCATCTAAATCTCTTTTGGGATCTTTTAGTTAGATAGACTTGGGATATTTTATCCTTCCTTAGCTAGATTGTATTATTTTCCTAAGATAAAATCTCTTTTCCTTGGAGATTAAGTCTTAATTTCTATCTTTAAATAAAGCCAATTAGAGACTAATTAAAACATCTCTCTGACGGTTGATTTACAGTGGAAGGAACGTGTACTTTGAAGTTTTTGGTTGAAGAATATTAACGTCAATTTAAGGTTTGGTTTTATGCAATTTGAGATTATGAATTCTTCCATTGTTTTTGTGTTTTTCTTTGCAATGAGTGAGTAGTTCCCCCATCTTCTAGGGTTGGGGTGAACCCAACAATGAGCATGTGTGTGGATGAATGAATCTATGTTTATTTGATGTTTTTATCTACTTTTACCTATGTGCTTACCCCTTGATGAAAGTTTAAGGGAATTTATTGTTGCAATTGAATTGAAAAAGGAGATTGTTAACATTGATAGTAATTAGGGATCATTGGCAAAAGTAAAAGAGATCTAATTAAGGAAAGGTAGAAACAAATAGGTTTTCTCTGATCACCTCTATTATCTATTTGTTGAGTATGTGAAAGCTATCTCTTTAAGATAAAAGCATGATTCCTTATATGATTTATTGATTCATACATGTGTTTATTGTTGTGGTAAGCCCTAATCTTGGATGTTTTTTCTCATATATTGCATTCGTGTTAATTACTTTTTACTGGAGCCGATTTGAGTGAATTTGCCACCAATTACAGTCGTCACTTTAGCCCTTATTTCCCCTATTTTCGACCATGAAACAACTAGGATAGAACCGCTGACATACTCCCTCGGATCGACCTTGATTTCCATTATACTATAGAGGGATTCGAGGATAAATTTATTTGATTGGAGTGAGCATAGGCATCGATCTCCCCTCACGCAAGTCAAATTGGCGCCGTTGCCGGGGAGTAATCAATCGGGCATAGTCTAGTTGTTTTAGGGTTGGGAATAGCCCATCCCCATCTTTCTTTTTAATTTTGTTTTCTTTGTTTTTGTTTGAAGGTTTATGCAAAGAAGTGACCATCCTCTATACGATCCATTCACTGAGCCCGAACGTGTTCTACACCAATGATTAAAGGAAAAGCATAGGCAAAAGGTGGAGGATTTGGAGGCTCTTCGCATGGAGGTAGAAAGGCTTCGCCAGGAGAATCAAGAGGCTGCACAGCGGGGAGTCGCTGCCAATCTAGCACGGCAAAGAGAGATTGACGCCGCTAGGGAAGCAAGGGAGGAGGCCGAAAATCTCAGGGAAGAGTTGGAGAGAATTCCAACCAATGCTCGCCAATACATGCACGCTGCGGGTTCCAGAGTCGGCCATCGTTCTCCCTAATATCAACTTTGAGATCAAGACTAGCTTCCTCACCATGGTAAAGCGGACTCCTTTCGAAGGGAAACCCAACAAGTGCCCTATGGAGCACATGAAGGAGTTCATTGAGATGTGTGATACCATAGCCGATGGAGCCAACTTGGAGTATGTTCGCTTGAAGGCTTTCCACTGGTCCTTAGTGGGAAAAGCCCTTCATTGGCTTGAAAGCTTGTCGTTGCGATCCATCAACACATGTGAGGAGCTTCATGATCTATTCATGAGCAAGTTCTTTCCACCTATGAAGACGACGGAGCTGCGCAAAAAGATCACATCCTTCAAGCAATTAAGGAATGAAACTCTCGCCGAAAATTGGGAGAGTTTCAAGGAGTTGATGCCCTACTCATGGGCAACTACCTTATGTCTTGCAAGAGATCTTCTTCAACGGCATCAACTTAACTACTAAGGATCGGATCAACATCCACACATCCTATAGATACATTGAGATGCTTCCTCAAGAGGCATGGGATGCACTTGACAAGCTCACGGAGATTGACACTACTTTTGGGACTCCCGTGAACATTGATGTGAGGCCCTCTCCATCGAGGCCACTTTATTAACTTTCCAACGAGATTGACCCTGATGTGTGGCAACAATTTATGGAGGATGAGAATAGAAAATTGAAGAAACAAGTAAGGTTTCTCTCCAACAACAAATCGAGCATAGAGTGTGGGTCCACTTCCTACATTACCACCGCTTGCCTACATGTCAAACAAGTGCAATCCACTGAATCATATGGAGAAGCAAACTACATGAGAGGTCCTTATAGGGGCCAAGGCAATTACTACCAAAGGAACGATGGGCACTCCATTTACGGTAACCATCCTCCTCAACATGATCAACGCCCCTATATAGACCTCCAGGCCATGTCGATCGTGAGCAACCTAGAGATGATATTAGATCTATCTTGGAAGAGCTAAGGAAAGGCCAAGTTGAGGCCAAGGCGGATGCTAGGCAGTTCAGTTTGGAGATCAATACGCAGTTGCGAGGCATGAATGCAAGGTTCGAGGACATTGATATTTGGAGGAAGAACGTTGAGACCCAATCGGGTCAATTGGCGGCTCAAATTCCAAAGCCAAGTGGCTAACTACTCGGCCAGAATGAAGCCAACCCCAAATCCCAATAAATCGTAGCCATTCAAACAAGGAGTGGGAATGTTCTACCCGAAAGGGAATTAAGCCAAGGAGAAAAGAGAAAAAATTGGCCAGCCCAACACAAACCTCGACGCTGACCCCTCTACCCTCGGTGCCGACACCCTGATGGCAAACAAAACTACTGTAGAACCTGCTGTAAGCACACAGACCCTCGACGCCGATACCCTTAACCTCGGTGCCGACACCTTTGAGAAAGCTCCTGAACAGACCCTCGACGCCGACCCCTCAACCCTTGGCGCCGATACCTCTACAGACCAATCCGCACCTATACCCGACGTGTTGACCACTCCAAATGCCAAACCCAAGCTCCCTTATCCCTCAAGATCTCTCAAGGAACCCACTGAAGGGATGTTTAGGAGATTTGTGAAGATTCTCTAGGGCTTAAATGTGAATATCCCCTTCATCGACGCACTTCGAGAGATGCACGCCTATGTGAAGTTCTTAAAGGAAATATTGAGAAACAAGAGGTCTTTAGCGGCTATTGTGGAGGAATGCAACAAGATGGACTTCCCCGAAAATAAGGCTGATCCCGGAAGGTTTGCCATCTCAATTGGGCTTGGAAATCATCGTTTTAAGGCCTTTTGTGACTTTGGAGCTAGTGTAAATCTTATGCCACTCTCCATATGGTCTAAAATTAACATGGGATCATTAGTACCCATCAACATGCGGCTCTATATGGCGGATAACTCCTCGGTGGAACCTACTCGCGTGATGGACGACGTACTGGTAAGGTTAGATAAGTTCTATGTTCCCACCGATTTCATAGTACTTGATATGCCTATAGATCCCGTCATGCTCATTATTCTCGGGCACCCTTTCTTAGCCACGGCGGATGCAGTCATCAATGTGAGAAAAGGTCCCCTAACTTTCAAAATTGGGGATGAGCTTGTTGAATTTCAATTTTTCCCCAATCTAAGGGAGGTAAGAAAAACGAAGGTCAAGATGGTTTACAGGGACATGGAGAAGACCTTTCATGAGGAGTCGATTCACATACCACCCACCGAAGAAGAGGAGAGCATCATTGAGGAGCTTTTGGCCACCCTTCAAGAGGATGAGAGCGATGAAAGTACAAAAGACACTGCTGACCCCTCGACGCCGACCCCCTCAGCCTCGGCGTCGACCCCCCTCGAGGATGTAATTCTTCTGTAGAATGCTGAAAAAGCTACAGATGCCTCGGCGCCAACACCCTCAACCTCGGCGTCGACATCTCTAGCAGCAGGACAACGTGAAGAAGATGGTTGTGCTACCATGGAAGAAAGAGTTGACGAGAAAGGAAAGAGTTGGGGCAAAGACCACCATCCTGGTCCCGATAAGGTAAGTCAAGGTTAATTTCTCTTCCCCTATGCCTTGGTATGTGAGATTATGTAGGAGATGCAATGAAGATCCAAAAGCTTATGAGGTAGGAGATACGGTGTACATCACCAAGGTCAAGAGTCATTGGTTCCCTAGCAAATTCAAAGAAAGGAAGGTTGGGCCATTCGAAATTCACAAGATTCGACCTAGTGCAATGGAGTTAAAGGACAAGGAAGGAGTCCTATGCAAGGTCAAACTAGAGAGTCCGGAGGAGGAGGCCCGTGCCACATGGGCTTTGCGAATGCCCACATGAGCTTAAGTGAAGAAGTCGGCCTAGCGTCTTAAAAATCTAGAGCATGTACATAGACGATGATTATTTAGGATTTTATATTTTTGTTGGTTTTTGTTTTGGATTTTGCATTGGTTTTGCTTTAAACATTGTTTTTGGAGGTTTCGGTTTTGATTGCTAATGAAGTTGTAGGTGCCAAGCATGACGAAAGGACAACCAAGGGAAGTCAAAGTTCCTAGAGGTACTCGACATCGACTAGGCCAAGTCGACGTTGACCATACCTAAGCCGAGCCACACCATGGAGCTGTGGAGAAGTAGAGAAGCTATCAACATCGATGAGACCCCATCGATGCCGACCACATGTGGAAGGCTAGCACACATCGACCCACCATGGAGAAGAGAAGCATGTCGATATCAACTACTCCCTATCGATGTCGACTATTGGGCAACAACGATGGCACCTATTTCTGGTCGGAATGAGCTCCAATTCTATCATGTAAGTCTTTGTTTACACCCATCTCTTATTTATGAGCTTATACTTTGAGGACAAAGTAATTTTTGAAGTATGGGGTGGGGGTAACAACTTACTATATACTCATGGTTTGAGGTTTGTTTTTGGTGGTATTATTTTGCATTAATTTGTATTTTTGCATATTTTGCATTTTTATTGAGTCCATAAAAAAAAAGAGAAAATTTGTGCCGAAGGCACAAATTTTTGCTCTAATTGCAGGAGTATCCTAGCTTTTGTAAAAATTACTAGAGTATCCGTCCTCCTAAATTAAAATTAAAATATGAAAGAAAAATAAAATTGAAGCCAAATCCCTAAATCCCCGATTTTCTTCTCTCTCTCGCTTCATCCTCCTCCTCCTCGCTCTGAGCGCACCATCAACGACGACGTTGCAGCTTCGCCCGCTGGTGCTACGTCGTCTATGTCGGCGACCTCCTCGGTCACAGCTGCTCCGACGGCGTCCGCTGCTACCTCGGCTGGCTTCCCCTCGGTGAGTTTCGGTCTCGTTGCTCGATCTCGTCCTCGCCCTCTTCCGCCCTAAACTTGAATCTCCGACCTTGATTGCAATGTTATGTTCATCGATTCGAGGCTCGCTGGTGGCGGTGTGGTGTTCGCTGCGAACCTGGGTGCTCGTTGCCTCTCGCCCTCTCGTCTGCTTCGGTCTGCGGTGGTGTTTCCGTCTTAGAGCTGGTGGCACCGACGTTCAGAGGTATGTTGTTGCAGTTTTCTTATATGCATCTATTGTATATGTTTGAAGGTGTATTCCCCCTCTTTACTTGATTCTGTATTTTTTTTTTGTTATTGAATGCAACAGAATCTATAATTTTTCACTTCCAATTGACGTGTTTGGGTGTTATGTAACCAATTGAGTTTGAGGGTACATCAAGTAGATCTATGTATGTGAGTTTGCTGGTATAATGCTGACAAATGTTGTAACCAATTTTTCACTTTACTCAATTTATGTTTATTTGGGTTGGAATTGAACTTGAATTTTGATATCTCTTGAACTGCCAAATGCTGATAACATAGACCATTTTAGGTGGAGCTGTCATGCACTTTCATTTTCTGAAGTGGCAAAAGGATGTACAAAGCATTTGTCTTTTGACACATACATACCTTGTGATTCTTGCCAGGAGTAATAACCATTTGATCCTATTGTTGATTTGGATTTAATTTAGCTTTGTAAGAGTTTGATTTTGATGAATGACGTAAATCAATGCTTGTGAGAGCGGAGCAATCTAATATGCTATAGGTAGCAAAAAATATATCCATGTTAATATTGCTACTAATATTGGTTTGTGTGGTGTTTGAATTAGGTTGATTTTAATAAGAGAGATCTTAATATACTGCATATATTACATTAAATATGATGGAAATAACGTACTATGGCTTGGTTATTTAGGAATTAATTTCCATTGATATGTTTAAGGTTTGGTGCATTAACTTTGATCATATCATATATAGATTTCTTAGGAATGAATTGGATATAGGATATAGAAAATTAAAGGGAAAAAAGAAAAACATATATAAAACGGGATATATGTAAAGAGAAAATTTGTGCCGAAGGCACAAATATGAACTATTTCACGTACTAAACATCTAGCTGTTGTAGTTGTGAAGCTTAATCTTTTCTTTTCTTTTTTTTTCCGATGCTTAATCTCTTCTTTTTTCCTCTGATTTTTCTGGTGTTGTAAATATCTAGCTGACATCTTCTGGAAATGCTGACATCTTTTGAAATGCTGACATCTTCTTGAAATGCTTGAATGAACTTGTTGCTTTGGATATGAAAGCCGCTCCTGTGCCGCTCTTCGATATGAAAGCCGGAGCAACACCTTCTCCATTTGATCTCGCTCCTACTGTCTTCTGTATTATTCTGTGCTGGATTGTGATGTTGTGCTGCATTTGTCATCAATCATTGTGTTGGCCTACAATTGCCCTCTCCTCTGTCTATCTCAGTCTGTCTATCTCGATTTTATGATACACATTGAATAAGATATCTTAGGAGATTAGATTTCAAATTTTAATAAATATGATATGATGTACTCTTCCGCTATGCCGACAACTTATTTAAAGATTAACCAACTGAAGTCCAGTTGCTTTTAGAAAGTTCAGATGCACATCTTAATTAATCAACATTTCTCTATTATTCACTTTTCTTTGTTTTTACCCTATTCGAATTTGTAATCAGTTCGTCCGCAGTTGTCAGTTGTAGTTCGAATCTGTTCGGAGTGGTTTGCACGCAGCTGGTGCTCTGCATTTTTTTTGTTTTTGTGCATTTTCTGCCTGTTTTTCGATGTAATAAAATGAGTACAGTTTACAAATAATGTATATACTGTGGCCGAAAACGGTTTTGAGTTTTGCTCAGTCACTTTGTTGTCTACAAATATTGCACAGTATACAAATATGTTGTTGAATACAATATGTTATATACATACTGTTGTTGCATGCTTTTTTTATTTGTCTTGTGTCTTCTTCTTAGATTTCTTGTGAAATGCATTTTTTATTTGTCTTGTGGTTGCATTCATGTCAGCATCCTAATTGTAGCTGTCATATTCCTTTCGCAGGTTGCTTTGGCACATGGATTTTGTAATGCGAGCTTGGTGACATGAAGAATGAATTGAAGAACTGGAAGAATACTTCTGCTGACGAATAAGCGAATGTGATGACACAGAGTGAATATGTGCTGACACGGGTACCAAATCCTTCTTTTCTTTATTGTGTTATGTTCTTTTGTGTTCTTATGCCTCTCTTTGTTCTCGCTGATGTGTTCTTGTGCTCTTCGAATTTTTGTGGCATGTATGCATCTGTTTGAGTTATTTGATTTGTGGAATTCAAGTGTGAATATAAATGTCAGCAGTATGGATGTACTGAATATGTATGTCAGCAGGGTTACTTTAAGTAAATCATTTCAAGTAACTTTAAAATTATGCTTATACCTTGTTCTGTGTAACTTTAAGGTGAGTATTTTTCTTGTAGTGTCATCTGTCAATGAAACAGGAATCTAAGTTTGATTCTCATCCACACTTCTGTTGACACCGCTGACATTTGAACTTTATTTCAGTGGCGCTGACAAATCAAAGGAAAAGGTCTTGGATCAAAAGGTGATATAAAATGTGAGAGTGAAATACCCACTTCTTTGTGAGACAAATCAAAGGAATAGTATAGGAGCATGCTCTTTGCTTCTTTTATTATGTGATAGACTATGAGGCAATTGTTGTTCGGGAGGTTGGTCCTTTAGTCCTCATCCTTTTAATGCATTTTTGTTTCCCGTTATGCAATAACAGCATCTTTGTTAATATTTTGATATCTGTCAGCATCTTTACTTAGATTGTTTGTGTTTAGTCGGATTTGTTTGTTGTGGTAAAAAATGGGGCATCATGTGTTTTTAGATACCTTTATAATGTCCATATAAGGGGTGGTTGGCATCATATAAGGGGTGGTTGGCATCATCTTTACTTAGAAAGGTATGTCAAAACTGTATTGTACTGTTCATGTTATGCCATAATTAAAATATTATATATACTTAGATGAATTCGCTTTCTACAAGAACCCTTATCTATTTATTTTCTCTTTCAGCTTGGTCCTGCTTTGGCAAGTGGTTGCAAACTCCTCACTGAGAATTTTAATGGGGTTAGATATGACAAATTTCTGGACTTCAGTATGATAAATTTGAGGATGAAAGAAGGAGCATATGAACAGGCTCCTGCCCTTTTCGCATCAAATGTTCAGCAGGAGGTAGGCTTAAATCCTTGAACTGTAGAATGCTAGAGTTAAGAAACTTCTGTATTGTAACTAAGTTGATAGCAAACTCTTGAATTAATTTTATCTCTTTTAATTTTCTTTTGAAGATTGGTTTCCAAGAGAAATAACTTTATTATTTTGAATCTACATTCATGCTTTTGGCACAAATTCTGTTTTTTTAAGCCAAATGTCAGCAGTGTGACAGATTGTTATATTACTTCAATTCATAACAAGAGACACACACCATCTCAGTGCATTTTAGCATTAAAATTCACATATCTAATACCTTAGATGTGGTGGAGTCGTTATATATATCACATGTCAGCAGAGTAGCATATTGTTATATTAATTCAATCCATTTAAAGATGGGAAAGGAAACTTTTGATGTGTATCATCATTACAATCTTTTAGGACATCACCTTACATTTAAGCATTAAAAATCAGTAACTTAATATGTTAGATTTAGCTAAGTCTATATATGTCATCAGCATCAACTTATGCATATAATAATCTTAATTTTGCATATCAGTCATATGGGTTGCATATTAGTAAAATGTAGTTGCATATCATAATTTTACACTTGTACAAAATTAATTTAAGTTATTTGCACATCACCCTATGCATATTTTGGATGTGTATACTCGTATCAAGCCAGTAGCAAAAATATTCACTGCATTTTAGCATCAAATTTCACAAACCTAATACCTTAGATTTAACGTAGTCTCTATATGTCAACATCATCAAATTTCGCAAAATTAGACCATGTCAGCACACAAATTTAATCATCTGTTGCAATCCATTGGATAGTATTTGAGGTGGAAATTGGTTTTTGTCTTAGCATATTTGAGGTGGAAAGCTGAACTTTTTTTTTTTTTTTGGTTATGTGAGACATAGCAGGATTTTACACACTAGATGAATAGGTTTTGTGCTAACATGAGTTTTTTTTTGGTTATGTGAGAACATAGCCTAGTATGCGGTCTCGGTAGAAGTGATATCAAGCATCTTTTACTATTTCTTTTCACATTATTTGCTTAAAATTAAGAGGGAATAACAATCTTGCTGACATCCGGTGTAAGCAGTTTCAATTTGCATAACAGATTGTTATATTTGCATAACAGATTGTTATATGTGCATATCATGAGGTTATATTTGCATAACAGTAACTTTCTGATGCTTAATCTCTCCCGCTCTGCCGACAGCTTATTTAAAGATTAACCAACTGAAGTCCAGTTGCTTTTAGAAAGTTCAGATGCACATCTTAATTAATCAACATTTCTCTATTATTCACTTCTCTTTGTTTTTACCCTATTCGAATGTGTAATCAGTTTTTCCGCAGTTGTCAGTTGTAGTTCGAATCTGTTCAGAGTGGTTTGCACGCAGCTGGTGCTCTGCATTTTTTTTGTTTTTGTGCATTTTCTGCCTGTTTTTCGCTGTAATAAAATGAGTACACTTTACAAATAATGTATATACTGTGGCTGAAAATGATTTTGAGTTTTGCTCAGTAACTTTGTTGTCTACAAATATTGTACAGTATACAAATATGTTGTTGAATACAGTATGTTATATACATACTGTTGTTGCATGCTTTTTTGATTTGTCTTGTGTCTTCTTCTTAGATTTCTTGTGAAATGCATTTTTTATTTGTCTTGTGGTTGCATTCATGTCAGCATCCTAATTGTAGCTGTCATATTCCTTTTGCAGGTTGCTTTGGCACATGGATTTTGTAATGTGAGCTTGGTGACATGAAGAATGAATTGAAAAACTGGAAGAATACTTCTGCTGACGAATAAGCGAATGTGATGACACAGAGTGAATATGTGCTGACACGGGTACCAAATCCATCTTTTCTTTATTGTGTTATGTTCTTTTTTGTTCTTATGCCTCTCTTTATTCTCACTGATGTGTTCTTGTGCTCTTCGAATTTTTGTGGCATATATGCATCTGTTTGAGTTATCTGATTTGTGGAATTCAAGTGTGAATATAAATGTCAGCAGTATGGATGTACTAAATATGTATGTCAGCAGGGTTACTTTAAGTAAATCATCTCAAGTAACTTTAAAATTATGCTTATACCTTGTTCTGTATAACTTTAAAATTAAGAGGGAATAACAATCTTGCTGACATCCGGTGTCAACAGTTTCAATTTGCATAACAGATTGTTATACTTGCATAACAGATTGTTATATGTGCATATCATAAAGTTATATTTGCATAACAGTAACTTATATTTGCACAACATAAACTTCTTATTTTTCAACTTTTTTTTTAATTTACTCTCTCTTTTCTCATAACACGTTTCAATCTTGTTGCATATACAAATTTTTACAGTAATTCAATTTATTCTAAAATCAAAATCAGATTTTAGTTGTGCATAATCATTACAAGCTACTAACACAACATCTCACTGCATTTTACATTAGAAGTCATTCAACCAACACCTTATATTGAGCTCAACTAATACTCGTCAGCAGCATCCGAGGTTTGCATATGTACTACATAATAGTAGCATAACTGGTATTTCTTTTATACTGATCAATATTAATTTCTTCTTAGTTTCAATACAAAGAGTAGTAACTTCATAAATTTCAATCTAAATTTGTGCCGAATGCACAAATTTTACTTCATTATATCAAACGTCAGCAGTGTAACAGATTTTTATAGTAATTCAATTCATTATGAAATCAAAATCAGATTTTAGTTGTGCATAATCATTACAAGCTACTAACACAACATCTCACTGCATTTTAAATTAGAAGTCATTCAATCAACACCTTATATTGAGCTCAACTAATACTTGTCAGCAGCATCCGAGGTTGGCATATGTACTACATAATAGTAGCACAACTGGTATTTCTTTTATACTGATCAATATTAATTTTTTCTTAGTTTCAATACAAAGAGTAGTAACTTCATAAATTTCAATCTAAATTTGTGCCGAATGCACAAATTTTACTTCATTATATCAAACGTCAGCAGTGTAACAGATTTTTATTTAGTTATATAGGGTTTCGTAGCATATCTGTGGTTTATTTGTGATTTATCTCTTTTAATTTTCTTTTGAAGATTGGTTTCCAAGAGAAATAACTTTATTATTTTGAATCTACATTCATGCTTTTGGCATAAATTCTGTTTTTTTAAGCCAAATGTCAGCAGTGTGACAGATTGTTATATTACTTCAATTCATAACAAGAGACACACACCATCTCAGTGCATTTTAGCATTAAAATTCACATATCTAATACCTTAGATGTGGTGGAGTCGTTATATATATCACATGTCAGCAGAGTAGCATATTGTTATATTAATTCAATCCATTTAAAGACGGGAAAGGAAACTTTTGATGTGTATCATCATTACAATATTTTAGGACATCACCTTACATTTAAGCATTAAAAATCAGTAACTTAATATGTTAGATTTAGCTAAGTCTATATATGTCATCAGCATCAACTTATGCATATAATAATCTTAATTTTGCATATCAGTCATATGGGTTGCATATCAGTAAAATGTAGTTGCATATCATAATTATACACTTGTACAAAATTAATTTAAGTTAGTTGCATATCACCCTATGCATATTTTGGATGTGTATACTCGTATCAAGCCAGTAGCAAAAATATTCACTGCATTTTAGCATCAAATTTCACAAACCCAATACCTTAGATTTAACGTAGTCTCTATATGTCAACATCATCAATTTTTTGCATAAGTGACATAGGTTCTAGATTGATCCGTTTTAATTTCTTTTAATATTGGTTTTAAACAGCAGTAACTTTATTAAATTGGATCTAAATTCTTGGCTTTTGGCACTCATTATTAATTTTAAATTAAAATGTCAACAGAGTAACAGATCCTTATACTAATTTAATTCATTATTAGAGACAAAGCAAGGCTTTGATGTCCATAAACATGACAACTTATAAGCACACCATTTCAATGAATCTTAGCATTAAAATTCACAAATATAATACCTTAGGTGTAGTGCAGTGTATATATGTCAGCAGCATCAAAGTTTTGCATAAGTGCTGACATTTGGCTTATTTCTGATTTATCTCTTTTAATTTCTTTTGAAGATTGATTTCCAAGAGAAATAACTTTATTATTTTGAATCTATATTCGTGTTTTTGGCACAAATTCTGTTTTTTTAAGCCAAATGTCAGCAGTGTGAAAGATTGTTATATTAATTCAATTCATCACAAGAGACACACATTGTTTAGGAGCATAACTATTCCTGGTCATCAATTTTACTCAACAATTGTTGTCTTTGTATTTTTTTTAAAAAAGACAAAAATTAATATAATCCTAATGTCAAACCTTCGGCTATGCCATCAGTTTTGATGTGCAATACACCCTTGCTCACCTGCTGCATTGCAAGTGTGGGGGTCTTAGGCTGTGTACCTTTTGACCCTTGACTTGGAACCCGGGCTTTCAAAATTAGATTTTTGGTTGTGCATAATCATTACAAGCTAGTAACACAATATCTCACTGCATTTTAGCATTAGAAGTCATTCAACCAACACCTTAGAACGAGCTCAACTATCAATACATTTTTGCACAAGTATTAATTAGTAGTAGCACAACTATTCTTTCTTTTAAACTTATCATAACTAATTTATTTTTAGTTTCAATACAAAGAGTAGTAACTTCATAAATTTCAATCTAAATTTGTGCCGAAGGCACAAATTTTACTTCATTATATAAAACGTCAGCAGTGTAACAGATTTTTACAGTAATTCAATTCGTTCTGACATCAAAATCAGATTTTGGTTGTGCATAATCATTACAAGCCACTAACATAATATCTCACTCCTTGTTAGCATTAGAAGCCATTCAACCAACACATTAGACCGAGCTCAACTATCACTTGTAAACAGCACTAGATTTTTGCATAGGTACTACATAATAGTATCACAACTATTCTTTCTTTTAGACTTATCACTACTAATTTATTTTTAGTTTCAATACAAAGAGTACTAACTTCATAAATTTCAATCTAAATTTGTGCCGAAGGCACAAATTTTAATTCATTATATCAAACGTCATCACTGTAACAGATTTTTACAGTAATTCAATTAATTCTACAATCAAAATAAGATTTTGGTTGTGCATAATCATTACAAGCTACTAACACAATATCTCACTGCATTTTAGCATTAGAAGCCATTCAACCAACACCTTAGATTGAGCTCAACTAATACTTGTCAGTGGCATCCGAGGTTTGCATAGGTACTATATAATAGTAGCACAACTGTTCTTTCTTTTATACTGATCACTATTAATTTCTCTTTAGTTTCAATACAAAGAGTAGTAACTTCATAAATTTCAATCTAAATTTGTGCCGAAGGCACAAATTTTACTTCATTACATCAAATGTCATCACTATAACAGATTTTACATTAATTCAATTCATTCTAAAATCAAAAATCAGATTTTGGTTGTGCATAATCATTACAAGCTAGTAACACAATATCTCACTCCATTTTAGCATTAGAAGCCATTCAACCAACACATTAGACCGAGCTCAACTATCACTTGTCAACAACACCAGATTTTTGCATAAGTGTTAATTAGTAGTAGCACAACTATTCTTTCTTTTAGACTTATCACTACTAATTTATTTTTACTTTCAATACAAAGAGTAGTAACTTCATAAATTTCAATCTAAATTTGAGCCGAAGGCACAAATTTTACTTCATTATATCAAACGTCAGCACTGTAACAGATTTTTACAGTAATTCAATTAATTCTAAAATCAAAATCAGATTTTGGTTGTGCATAATCATTACAAGCTACTAACACAACATCTCACTGCATTTTACATTAGAATACAATCAACCAACTCCATATATTGAGCTCAACTAATACTTGTTAGCAGTATCCGAGGTTTGCATATGTACTACATAACAGTAGCACAACTGATATTTCTTTCATACTGATCACTATTAATTTCTTTTTAGTTTCAATACAAAGAGTAGTAACTTCATAAATTTCAATCTAAATTTGTGCCGAAGGCACAAATTTTACTTCATTACATCAAATGTCAGCACTATAACAGATTTTTACATCAATTCAATTCATTATAAAATCAAAAATCAGATTTTGGTAGTGCATAATCATTACAAGCTAGTAACACAATATCTCACTGCATTTTAGAATTAGAAGCGATTCAACCAACACATTAGACCGAGCTCAACTATCACTTGTCAACAACACCAGATTTTTGCACAAGTATTAATTAGTAGTAGCACAACTATTCTTTCTTTCAGACTTATCACTTCTAATTTATTTTTAGTTTCAATACAAAGAGTAGTAACTTCATAAATTTCAACCTAAATTTGTGCCGAAGGCACAAATTTTACTTCATTATGTCAAACGTCAGCAGTGTAACAGATTTTTACAGTAATTCAATTCGTTCTGACATCAAAATCAGATTTTGGTTGCGCATAATCATTACAAGCTACTAACACAACATCTCACTGCATTTTACATTAGAAGCGATTCAACCAACACATTAGACCGAGCTCAACTATCATTTGTCAACAACACCAGATTTTTGAATAAGTATTAATTAGTAGTAGCACAACTATTCTTTCTTTTAGACTTATCACTACTAATTTATTTTTAGTTTCAATACAAAGAGTAGTAACTTCATAAATTTCAATATAAATTTGTGCCGAAGGCACAAATTTTACTTCATTATATCAAACGTCAGCACTGTAACAAATTTTTACAGTAATTCAATTAATTCTAAAATCAAAATCAGATTTTAGTTGTGCATAATCATTACAAGCTACTAACACAACACCTCACTGCATTTTACATTAGAAGCCATTCAACCAACACCTTATATTGAGCTCAACTAATACTTGTCAGCAGCATCCGAGGTTTGCATATGTACTGCATAATAGTAGCACAACTGGTATTTCTTTTATACTGATCAATATTAATTTCTTCTTAGTTTCAATACAAAGAGTAGTAACTTCATAAATTTCAAATGTAAATTTGTGCCTTCGGCACAAATTTTACTTCATTATATCAAACGTCAGCAGTGTAACATATTTTTATATTAATTCAATTCATTATGAAATCAAAATCAGATTTTGGTTGTGCATAATCATTACAAGCTACTAACACAAAATCTCACTGCATTTTACATTAGAAGCCATTCAGCCAACACCTTAGATTGACCTTAACTAATACTTGTCAGCAGAATCCGAGGTTTGCATAGGTACTACATAATAGTAGCACAACTGTTCTTTCTTTTATGCTGATCAGTATTAATGTCAGCAGCGTCAGCATCTCCGATGTCGGCGTCAGCCGACATCAGCGTCCGCGCTGACACGGAAAATATTAGTGGTGTTCGCAATGTTAATGGTGACAATGTCAGCAGTGTCAACAATATTAGTGCTTACACGAAAAAAAAGAAGCGTTGGAACAAAAAAAAGCATCTTCGACGTCGGCGTCAATAGTGTTCGCAACATCGATGTCGGCGTCAGCCGACATCTTCGATGTCAGTGTCAGCAGTGTCAACATCTCCGATGTCAGCGTCAGCCGACATTAACGTCAACGCTAATACGGAAAATGTTGGTGGTGTTCGCAATGTTAGTGGTGACAGTGTCAGAAGTGCCAGCAATGTCAACAATGTCAGTGTCAACGGTGTCAGGAATGTTGGTGTCAGCAACATCGGATTTGACATTAATGCAATTTTAAAGCCTCTTATGTCAATAAATGGTAGAGCGATGTGCTTATGTGCAAATAAGATATATTAATGCAAATTTTTAAAATACATATGGATTTGCATATTCTTCTCATAAGGTTTTTTAAGCTTGCATAACATAATATTATATTTGCATATCATAATATTCTATTTGCATAACATCGGGTTATAGTTGCATATCTGAAAGTGCTGACATGTATTTTAAAAAAAAAAAAAAAAAAAGAAAAAAAAAAAAAAAAAAAATCTGAAGGAGTTGGTCAGTCAACGGTGTCAGGAATGTTGGGGTCAGCAACATCGGGTTTGACATTAATGCAATTTTAAAGCCTCTTATGTTAATAAATGGTAGAGCGATGTGCTTATGTGCAAATAAAATATATTAATGCAATTTTAAAATACATATGGATTTGCATATTCTTCTCATAAGGTTTTTTAAGCTTGCATAACATAATATTATATTTGCATATCATAGTATTCTATTTGCATAACAACTGGTTATAGTTGCATATCTGAAAGTGCTGACAAGTAAATTTTTTTTTTTTAAAAAAAAACAGAAAAAAAAAAACAAACTTAAGGAGTTGGTCAACGTTGACCGTTCATTCCGGTCAACGTTGACCAGTCAATGGTCCAGCGAGGGGGGCAAGGGGATGGACACTTTTGTAAAATTTTCAAATATATGGATACTCCTCTAATTTAGCCAATTTTTATGGATAATTTTGTAAAGGCCCCTAAAAAAAATACAAGAAAAAACTTGAAAAATGTCGAATAAAAAGAAAAAGAAAAAATGCATGTTTATTTATTATTTTAGCCTTTATTTTAGTTTTTAGTTTAGTTCAAAACACCTAACTTAGATGTCCGATGATGATGCCTAATAATCGACTTGATCATGTAAACCCTATGAAATGTTTGGATGGTTTAGCCTAAGTCTTCTGAAAAGTTTGTTTTTATGTGGTAATTGGAGTTGCGGTTATAATTGAGCACATATGATTCTAGGTAGAGGCGATTGAAATCCAAATCTATGTCCTAGTGAGATATCTTTGGCCTTATAGGGAATGTTCTTCATATATTTCTCTCCATTTTTGATGTGTGATTTACTCTCCTTTTGTGATTACCTCTTGACATTGATGTGGTTATCTATTTCTCGAGACCGATTATGAGATACTAGTTCATTGCTTATTAAAATTAGATGATGGATGACTTATATTTTCTTAGCCATATTTTATCGATTCATTCATTTACCTTACATGTTATCTTTGCTTGAAGCCCTTTGAACCTTGGCTTATTCTTTGTTAACTCCACAAAATTGATCCCTAGCCAGGTATAAGCTTGACCCTTTATCCGGGAATTAGGATTTAGAGTCGGTTGGAAATTGATCAAGTTGAGTTTGATGGAGAAGAAGCTAAGTTGTTGAGCTTTGTTGAGATGCTTTGAGTGAAGTTATGTAAGTTTGTGCATTATTCCTCATATTGTTATTATATTTCAGAGGCTCCGGAAATTTATATATATGTATTATTGCCGAAAGAAAGAAAAAAAATGTCTGCGGGAAAAAAAAGAAAAAAAGAAATGCAGAAAAAAAAAAGTGTTTACTAAGAGCCTAGTTTATTATATGTAAGAGTTGGATGAAATTGTTGGTTTAGAAGTATTTTCATGGGTTGATGATCTTGATTGTTGATGAGCATTGGTTATATGCTGAATTTTGAGACGAGTTGTTTTGTTGAGTTGAGTTAGAAGTTTCGGAGTCTTTATTCCCGGATTTTTAGCACCACTTTGCCTAAATAATTCCATACCTTTTATTTCTTACCAAGCCACCTTACATCCCGGCTGAATGTAGTCTTTTTTGTAGTCTTTTTTTAAGTCTTTCATTGAGCCATAAGTCCTCTTGATGATTTTGACTGCTTTGACATCTCCGGTGGAGAGATTTGTGATATAAATAACATTGTTTATGTAGCTCTTTACATTAAGAATTGAGTCGAGAGATGTTTTTCAAATCCTAAACACATTGAGAGTTGAGTGAAACACATATATCCTTGGGAGGTTGGATTTCAATTGCTTTTGCTTAGAGTTGCTTATATATGTGTGATGACGTTTGATTGCTTAATTCTTTTAGACCACTTGCGCTTATGATGTTGCTTTTTGGCGAAGGAGAAGAATTGAAGGATGTGTTGTAGGTAGTGGTTATTTTTTGGTTATTCCTTGAGGACAAGCAAGTCTATGTATGGGGTGTTTTGATGTCCGCATATTTAGTCTTATTTTACATCATGTTTTCATTCCGTCTAAGTCATTTTATTAGCTTTTATGTTGGGAAAGATAGGAAAATGTGTAGTTATGCTTAATACCGCAAGATATGGAGTCTACACAAGCTTTGGTGTGATTTTATAGGTTTTGGTGCTGAATTGGAAGAGTTTCGACGCACTTTAGAACTTAATGAAAAATCATGAAGACAATGGAGAAGCAAAACAAACGCAAAAAGTGGTGTAGATGGAGAAAAGCCTTATTTTCGTCATTCATCACTTTGATTCAAGTTCTGGAGCCTTCATGAGAGTTGTAGTCATTGAAAAGAGATTTCCAATGCATATTTGTATGCATCAATGAGATGAACGAGGTCTCGGAAAAGTGCGATTGAAGCCAGAGTAAAAAAGCTGGAGAAAAATAGCGGTTATTGCATTCGAACAGAGCCTCGACGTCGACCCTTGCCCCCTCGGCGCCGACACCCAGCAAATTCAGTGGCACTGTAAGCGAACAGACACTCGGCACCGACACCCAGACCCTCGGCGCCGATACCGTGCGCATCAGGAGAAGTTTTTGCGGGCTGATTTTATTACTTAATGGGCTTTTTAATTAGGATTTTCATATAAATATCTTTTAGGATCTTTTATTTAGATAGACTTGGGATATTTTATCCTTCCTTAGATTATATTATTTTCCTAAGATAAAATCTCTTTTCCTTTGAGATTAAGTCTTAATTTCTATCTTTAAATATAGCCAATTGGAGCCTAATTAAAACATCTCTCTGATGGCTGATTTACAGCGGAAGAAACGTACGCTTTGAAGTTTTTGGTTGAAGAATATTAACGTTAATTTAAGGTTTGGTTTTATGCAATTTGAGATTATGAATTCTTTCATTGTTTTTGTGTTTTTCTTTGCAATGAGTGAGTAGTTCTCCCATCTTCTAAGGTTGGGGTGAACTCAACAATGAGCATGTGTGTGGATGAATGAATCTATATTTATTTGATATTTTTATCTACTTCTACCTATGTGCTTACCCCTTGATGAAAGTTTAAGGGAATTCATTGTTGCAATTGAATTGAAAGAGGAGATAATTAACATTGATAGTAATTAGGGATCTTTGACGAAAGTAAAATGGATCTAATTAAGGAAAGGTAGAAACAAATAGGTTTTATGTGTTCACCTCTATTAGCTATTTGTTGAGTATGCGAAAGCTATCTCTTTAAGATAAAAGCATGATTCCTTATATGATTTATTGATTCATACATGTGTTTATTGGTGTGGTAAGCCCTAATCTTGGAAGTTCTTTCTCATATATTGCATTCGTGTTAATTACTTGTTACTTGAGGCGATTTGATTGATTTTGCCACCAATTACAGTCGCCACTTTAGCCCTCATTTCCCCTATTTTCGACCATAAAACAACTAGGATAGAACCGCTGACATACTTCCTTGGATCGACCTTGATTTCCACTATACTATAGAGGGATTCGAGCAGAAATTTATTTGATTGGAGTGAGCATAGGCATCGATATCCCCTCACGCACGTCAATTATTGGTGTTGATTGCTTGGATTCTGCGCGCCTCCAGGTAAGTTTACTACGGGAGCTTACTCAGTAACCCGGACCTCATGTTTGATGTGTCATATAGTATTTAGGTGTTGCATACGTATAAAAGCATGCCATGTAGTATCAGGCTTAGGCTGTTATCTGTGAGTCTTAGAGTATTTGCTAGGGTCATGGGGGCATTCGTGTTTTTTTATCATTTCAGTCCCCGATCGAGTCGATGAGCATGATTTGTATATATCTCTGTATGATTCAGCATAGATCGAGCGCCCTACCTCGGAGTGGGTACGGGAATATCTTTGTTACGGTTCGGCTGAGACCGAACGCCCTACCTCGGAGTGGGTACGGGAAATACAGAGATATGGGGATATGCCACATGGCATTCTTTGGGCGCCTTTACTGTATTTATGCACTTATATTATATCCTGATAAAGCATGTCGTCCGTGTTTAAATTTCGTACTGTATTTAAGCATTCTTTCTTCGATGTATAGGCGTATTTTACGTCCTCAGCAAGGTCTTTAGGGCCCGCATGCATCTCTGGGCCTGACTTTATGGATAGACTTAGGTACCTGCTCTTTTGTTGTTCTTTGCTTCTATGGTGAGGGATCCTCTTGGAAGAAAGCGAAGAACTGGACTGACCCGCTAATTTGGCTTAAGTATTGTTTGATTATGATTTCAATTTTGACCCGGATCTGCCGTCGCAAGTTGTACTTTACTTTCGCTTTTCGTCCCGTTTTCCTTAAACAAATTTTCACGACTTTGACCTTAGGACATGTTAAGGGTACCAACCGACCCTACGATTGTTTTGGGATTTGAAATCCCCGCTTTAAATACTAATGTTTAAGAAGTTTGAAACCTCAACCAGTACCTAGATTGCAAGATCCGAACGAAGGTATCTAACTTTTGAAACGTAACCCGGGTATTTATATGCGGGTCGTTAAAAAGTTGGTATCAGAGCGAGATTGTGCAATTCAGGTACAAAAGGGTCGAGTGTATGTTTTGAAAACCGTCAACGAATTTCAAAAGGATTTGAAAGAGTTTTAAAGGGGCAAAAAGAAGCTAATATGGCTAACTCGAATGAATCTAATGTGAACTCGGCCTAATAAATAAAGGGAATCGTGCAAAGGGGATCGAGTGGGTAGAAAAGACGCTAGACCATCCCTATTGGATGTAGTTGGGAATGGCTAGGAGAAATATAGCATATTCTTTACAGGTGGATCTGGAAGATTCCAAGGAACTGCACCAAGATGGTTGGAGTGGCGAGTTAGGTGGAGATCGTGAGGTATTTGCCCCTCCTCGAAGATAGGCAATAGATAGCTTGACGTGTTTTATATCAATTGGGTCTGAGGGCGATCTCCCTTGAAGGAGATCGTTATAATTGTCATTGACTGATTCTGTGCTATGTGCTTGTTATAATAAAGATCTGATTGGTATGCCCAAACCATGAAATGTGTATTGTATGATTTGTGCAAACGGGATAGCGGGAGTACCGTTATTCCTATATGGTCACACCCAGCTTGTGTGGAACAACTCTCCCACTATGTGAACCCCTTGATGATCCTGTCAAGTCCTTCTCCGAGATGTCGGTGTCCTCCACGGGAAATCAGGTTGGTAAACACATTGTCTTCGGGTATTATGTTTGGTATGATGGTTGTTAGAGTAAGTATTGGATGATGGTTCTTGACAAAATTATGAGTAGAAAGTAAGATGTTTCTGGGGATGTCCTTCTCTATTCTTATGACGATCAGCTAGTGTCTTCTTGCCACAAAGAGTCGTACCAGAGTTCCATGGGAAAGAGGGATGGTGTGTGAGTTGGGAAAAGTCAATGGTCGCCCTTAGAAATGGTGGCTCTCTCTGAATTGCATGAGATGATTTTGTGATCTCTGACATATACTTTACGAATGACCACTAATGAAAAGTTGTTCTTGTTACATTGATTAGATCTCTTGTTGTGGCTTTCTTTATGTCATGATTATATGTTGTCATAGCATGTCTACATTGACCTATTGTATTGATAGTGCTAATGATTGATTGGAGGTGTAAAGCACAGGATATGAGTCTATATGATTGTTGCTTCTCCTGGATTAGGTCCATGATAGTGTGATCAACTCTTCTTTGTATGAATGCCTCTTAAGATGATCTCTTTAGCATGTTAGTTGATGTTGCCCTTGGTTTTGTTTGACTAAAATAGTAGTTCCATTTGTGATTACGCTATTTGAGGAAATATCTTGATAATCGCATGCCTTATTCAAGTATTCATTGAATTGAACACATGTCCCCGTATTTTTGTCATATTTCCTCATTATTTAGACTCGCGCTATACATCGCTACATTTTCTGCCATGCTTCTATAGCGTTGGAATGTGATTGAATTGAAGCCTTGAGTATCGTCATAGCAATCAATTAAGTGCATGTATGTATTGTGTGTTATGTTGATTGACGAGAGGGTTTCTCGACCAAATAAATTTGTAGTCAAGACCCCGCTATAGGATAGTGGAGTCAGGTTCGTCCTCAGGAGAGAAGTCAACGGTTCTAGGTTTAGTTGGTTTCGGGGTTCGAGAATAGCGGGAAAAGGTGAGGAGTTTGCTCTGGACGTCGACTAAGACTTGGTCAATGTCGAGGGAATGGTGGTTTGATGTCAAGTGGATGCGCAAAAACTTTAAAATAACAAAAATGAAATAATAAAAGAGAAAACTTCAAAGGTTAGAGATCACCACAACAATAAACATATGTGTAGATTATAATTCCATAAAGATTCATGCTTTATATCAAATAACTTTCGTTATTAACAAATAGGAATATAGAGGCTCTCGCATACACCATAAGTGTCCTTATCCCTTTCTCATAATTAATTCAAATTCATAATACGACCACTTTCGCTTCAATATCATAAACAAAGATCACCTCACTACTAGAAATGTCTTCATACACGTCGGTTAAAAACCGATGTCAAACAGAAAAAATTTCAACGTGTTAGTGGGAGGCGTTAAAGATCCAAACTTTACCACATCGGTTTTTAACCGATGTCTATATTGATTTATAACATCATTTCTCTTTGTATTATCGACTTAAATGCATGAATATAGTTACATTTTGATTGGTTCACCAAGTATTAAACCATTATAATTTTCCATTTCTAGCTCCCTGAATGTATGAAGAGCAATACAAAAGTTCACATTAAAATCGATATTTTCTCCAAAAATAGTGTTGTAATAACTGATTTACATCAGTTATATGTGATTCATTTCGTGTTTATTAACTTTCCCTTTGTATTTTGTCTTGTTGTTTCGTTTAAAAAATAGTATACAACATTCAATAATTATAAAGACAATAATGTTATATGTATATATTTAAATCAATATATTTGAAAGAAATGATGTACAAAAAGATTACAACATCAATTTCTTTATGTGTAACAATGTATAATTTCCCTAAAGACATCAATTTTATTAGTTGTTATGTTGTGTTTCAATACATTTTTAAATCGTTTTTTATGTTATTAAATGACACCTCATTTCCCCTTTATCCATTAATATGCTATTTCTTAAATTATCAAAATTGGATGAAATCAATGATGCATTATCCAAAATAGTCATACAGGATGAAATACCGAAAGTAGATTCAAATCCAATGCTTATTATAATAAGGTGAAATACATCAATAATCGAATTATAAGTTTCTAGCCTTTTACATAATACTAGAAAACATATAGAGACGTTCTCATGATGAGAAAAGACAAGCATCACACATCTAACAAAATAATTCGAAACTTAACCAGATCTAACTTCCCAAACAAGGATCCGCCATTGCAGCTACCATCTCCTAACAAACATCAACATTGAGAGACAAAAATTGCCCAAAGGTTTTTAAAAAATCGAAGATACTCAGAAAAGCCAAACAAAGAGGATAAAAAATCAAAAGACTTACCCAGATCTCGGAATGGGATGTAGTTGGCTCATCTCGTCATCGGGCTCAATCGCATAGGTAAGACTCCCGACTTTTTCTTCACCATCTTCATCAGCACGTAGAGGGAGGTTACGGGGATGGGAGCATAGACATGGGAGGGGGAGAGGAAGAAGACCCTGGGGCCGGGATTCGCCATGGCCGAGGGTAGGTGTTCCAGTTCGAGAGAAGGTTGAGGAAAAGAGTGAGAGAGAGACCATAGAAAAAAAAATAAGGAGAATGGATAATTTGAGTTTTGAGGGTTTCTCGACCAAATAAATTTGTAGTCAAGACCCCGCTATAGGATAGTGGAGTTAGGTTCGTCCTCAGGAGAGAACTCAGTGGTTCTAGGTTTAGTTGGTTTCAGGGTTCGGGAATAGCGGGAAAAGGTCAGGAGTTTGCTGTCGACATCGACTAAGACTTGGTCGATGTCGAGGGATGGAGAGGGAATGGTGGTTTGATATCGAGTGGATGCGCAAAAACTTTATAATAACAAAAATTAATTTTTTAATACTAAAGGAGAAGTCGCTTACAACATGTGGCGACTTCTCCTTTAATGTATGATTTTTTTTTATGGAATTAAATTAATGTAGGATTTGTTAGTTAGTAATTAATTATATTTTTTTAATTGAATTAATTTGGATTCGTGTGGTAGTTATTTGTTGAATATCTAGATATTATGGTTAGTAGGGATCATATTTTAATAATTATCTTTACTGATTATTTTAATTATCTTATTTAGCTTTAAATATTTTCAATTTCTATTTAAACCATTCCATACCGTTAACAATCATTATACGTTTGAAGATAATCGGTGAGTCACCTATCTATTTCTTAAAAACCTCTACTCTGATCATTCCATTGCCTTTCTATCAAATTCTAACCATATTTTGTTATAATTTTCAATTTTTGTAGGTACTCGAAATGTTACTAGCGATTTGAATTTTAAACTTTTACAATTTTTTACTGCTTTATAATCGATTCTAACGATGCTTTTTTCTCGGGTCGAAGATGAAGAACGATTACTTTATTGGATGATCTAAAAGTGAGAGGAAACTATAAAATTCGAGTTCGTGTTATTCACATTTGGAAAAGAAAAAGTTCGAAGAGCGGATACAAAGAGAAATATCTTAATATTATTATGCTGAATGTTTGCAGGTTAGTTTATACTTAACTCGAATGTGTTTTTTCAATCACCTCTCCCAGCTCGTTCTCTTTCACCCTCCCCGTTCTCGATTAAATAATTAGTATTTTACACTCTCCACTCTCCGTTTTTTTTTTCTTTTTGTAAAACAAAATTATGTTGTTTTTATTTTGGAAATTCCTTGTTCGATGTTTTTTATTTGTATACCGGCTTATATGTGATGTGTACACACGGATGCTGCCTTCCTATGTTGTAACAACCATTAATTTGCCAGTAAACTTCAATAATAATGTATTTATTTATCTTGCCTTGTACTTTTATATCGTCAAGAATCAGAATTAGAACTATGGAGTAGTAGTTGTGTGCGGTAAGTAAAATCACTTTTTAAAATTGAATTAAAAAATAATTATCGTTTTACATAAATATCACAATTGTAATTTTGAAGAACCCATTAATTTATCTATCCATATTAAGATAACTTGCGTCTAACAACCAATACTTATATAATCACATCGATCAAGATTAACTTTAGTTTTATATCATAACAAACAATGGTTGAAAACCTTAATATCAATTAATTTAATTATTTTATATTATTTATCTTTAAAAATTTATAAATTCAAACTGAAAATCGATAATTATAAATTAAAACTGAAATAATAATTTAACAATTAGTTAAGAATTGAGATATTATAGATTTGGTTGTTGGTTGGTTTAGATATTTATAGAGTCGTATCTTTAATTAATAATTATCTTTAACAATTAATTTAATTATCTTATCTTATTTTTATTAAAATATTTATAAATTAAAAGTGAAATTCTCGATCTTTATAAATTAGAAGTGAAATAATAATGTAACAATCGGTTGAGATATTATAGATTTGGTTGTTGGTTGGTTTAGATATTTATGTAATCCTATCCTTAATAACTACATGTACAGATTAATTTAAGTATGTTATTTATATTTAAACATTTATAAATTAAAAGTGAAATAATAATTTAACAATCACTTGGATATTATTGATTTCATTGTTGGTTGGTTTAGATATTTATGGAATCTTATCCTTAATAATTATGTTTATCAATTAATTTAATTATGTTATCATATTTATCATTAAACATAAATAAATTAAAAGTGGAAAAATAATTTAACAATCGGTTTTAAATAATATATATTTAGATGTTGGTTATTTTAGATATTTATGGAATCCTATCCTTAATAATATCTTTACAAATTACATTGATTATCTTTTTTATCTTTAAACATATCCCAACTCGATGGACACCTCTCCAAAGCGATAGATCTTTGTGTATGATATTTGATTTTCTCAAATTATGTTTTCCATTTTTGCATCTTTATAAAACAATTTTTTGAAATTAAATGATTTAAGTTAGTAATTGATGACCCCTCGGCTATAGACAAATTCGTATGGGGTATGACAACATCGGGGGAGTTATGCACCAGCTCAGCCATCGGAGGAGTTATGACCCCTCCTGCGAGCTCACGCCACCTGTGGAGAATCACGTCACAACAGGGGGTCCAAACTTTCACTTACATCGCAACCCATAATTCATTTTATTCAAAAGGTGCCAAGCCTCGTCATCATCTGTCCAACTCCGAAATGTGTCCCCCTTGTGCTTCCTCTGAGACAGGAATCCACTTACTACGTGAATGTGGGGTGATTCGGAGAGAGTGGGAGAAGCTGATAATCAAGAATTGAATTAAGGATTTTTTAATAACAGTAACATTAGGGAGTAGATTTTCATCAACACCAAATCGGTTATTTTTGCTAACATGTTCTGGCTCATTTGGAAGATTAGGAATCATTTGGTTTTTTATCAATGGATGAACACAAGGGTATGGCGGTGAAGGCATGCGACTTCGCAAAAAGGTTTTTTCAAGTTTGCATCGAAGTTGAACTGCCATATGACATGGTCCACCTAACATCATGTCGAGGCTTCATGATGTTTGGTCTACAACCCCCATAGGTTGGGTTAAACTCAACATTGACAGAGTCTTTAAAGGAAATCCGGGGGTTGCTGGAGGAAGGCTGCTCGGTTTTTAATTCATACATAATACTTATATTTTTATATTGTAAATTGTAAATAAGGAATGATATTATATACAATATATTTGGAACGTAAGGTCCGTGCACTGCACGGGTACTGAACTAGTACAATAATAAAAGAGCAAACTTCCAATGTTAGGGATCACCACAACAATAAACATATGTGTAGATTATAATTCCATAAAGATGCATGCTTTATATCAAATAACTTTCGTTATTAACAAATAGGAATATAGAGGCTCTCTCATAAACCCTATGTGTTACTATCCCTTTCTCATAATTAATTCAAATTCTTAATAAGATCACTTTCACTTCAATATCATAAACAAGGATCACCTACTACTCTCGTAGAAGAATTCTGCATATAGGATAGAAGATGATAAAGACATACAAATTCATAAATTTATAAATCGAACACCCATACATATGTTGGGATCATCCCAACCCTGAAGAACGAAATTAGAAAGAAAACATGATAAAAGAAACTAACTTTATCATAAAATAAATTAAAACTTACAACCGTTGAATCGTCCCTTTCCCCCTCTCTCTCTCCTCTCTCGCATCCTCTCTCTCCTCTCTCCTTGCACCCGAAGACGACTTGGCTTGAATGAATTAAAAACCAGTCCCTAGGACTTTATTTATAGTGCTCCATCTTGTTGTGAGCTGAATCTGCCATGTTTTACAGTAACTTTTATATCGATTTCTGCATACATTTCATACATTTGGGCTAAGATATTACAGAACCTATGTAGTTTATGTTTATTTGCCAAATTATGGAATCTACACCAGTTTCTGTTTAATTCGCAGAATTCGAGGCATTTTACAGCAATTTTACAGAAGTTCATAAAAGCTCGGAAATCAACTACAGAAGTCCAAGGTCGAAGAAGCAGCGGAACCAGTCGAATCAATCTGAGAGTCAAGGTTACTCGATCTCGAGTAGATCTTACTCGATCTCGACGAGCATGTCCGAGCACAGCCTTGGTCGACAGAGCCTGATCGAGAAAGCCAGACCGTCCCAGCTCCGGAAGTTACTCGATCTCGACAAGACCCTAGTCGAGATCGACGAAGACCAGTGCCACACCCGGAGTCGACGAAGAGAAGAGCTGATCGAGAAGCCAAGCACAACCCTACTCGATCTCGAAAAGCCTTAGTCGAGATCGACAAGCCCCACAACGCCAGTCCGAGTCCGTGCCAAGGAGAAGCTGCTCGACCAGAGAAGGCCACAGCCTACTCGATCTCGACGAACCCTTGTCGAGATCGACGAGCCAGAGTCCAGATCCAGGCTTGTCGAGCACACCTACCCGAGAAGACCTAGTCGACGGATCAATCCTACTCGAGGTCGACTAGGGCTACTCGAGGTCGACGAGCGCCAGGAACCCAGATCCGAGCCACATCGAGCAGATCTAGCCGGGAAGTCCAGTCGACGAACAATCCTTGTCGAGGTCGACGAGCCCTTGTCGATGTCGAGTAGACCAGTCTCCAGAAACGCGTCATCGAGAGCTGTCCTAGTCAAGCTGGGATTCCTTGGAGCCGAAGGAGGAAGATTCTATCCGAATTTGATCAAGTCTATCCATGGGGGACAAGATCTATCAAGACATGAAGACTTACCCACTTTAGAATTATCTTTTCCTTATTGATTTATTTCCTTAAAGCATTTTATTTATCTTTTAGCAAATTAGATATAGATTTAGATATAGAGATAGATGATTATTTCCTTGATTAGCTGGGTTTGATCACTATAAATAAGGCCCTAGGGGCTGGTTTTTCATTCATTCCAAGAAACAATCAATTCAAGTAAGTAGGATAGAGAGAGAGAGTTTGTAGCAAGCAAGGTGGAGAGGCGAAAGCGGATTTGTCTTGTCGGTTGTAAGCTTTCTTTACTTAATTTAATGCAATTTAGTTCCTTTTGTTATTTAATGTCTTTCTTGATGATGAAGAGCGAGTAGTCCACCCACTTCTGAGGCTGGGGTGAGCCCGACGGTGGCTATGTGAGGTGATGCGGTAAAGGTCAGATCTTGTTATGCAATTCATCTTCTATCCCTATAAGCATGATTCTTTTGCGAGAGTTGAAGGTGATCCTTGTTTGTATTATTGAAGCGAAAGTGATCTTAATGCAACTTGGATTAATTATGTGAAAAAGGGTTAGTAACAATTAGGGTTTATGCGAAAGCCTCTATTTGCCTATTTGTTAATAACGAAAGTTATTTGATGGAAAGCATGATCTTTTATGCCTTTGTGTGTTACTTTGTATGGTTATCGTTGTGGTGTTGAAACCCTGGCTTTGGAAGTCTTTAGTATATTGATTTATTTCTGTCGAAAATCTGAGTTCTGCATTCGAATTTGCAATTTAAAATTTCTGTCTTTCTTGTCGATACAGAGGAGATCTTGTCGATCTCGAGTAGGTTGTACTCGATCTCGAGTACGCTTGGTCTAGGTCGAGTAAAGTTTCTGTCTTTTGTCGATTTCTGAAGTTTCTGTCTTTACCTGCCTTTGTCGATCTCGAGTAGCTGTTGGTCGAGATCGACGAGCCTCTGCCTTTGCTTTTACTTGCTGCTTTGCTTTGTCTTTTCTGTCTTCGTTTAGTTCTTTGCTTTTGTTTGTTATTTTCTGCTTTTATTTCTGTTTCCTTTCCGTGTTTCTGTCTTTCTGCTGCCTTGTTTGTGAGAATTTACAGCTACCTGAGAACTGCTGACGTGCTTCCTCGTGAATTCGATCCTGACTTTCTCTTACTACAACGGGAGGAAGTCTTGTATTTATTTGCTGAGACAGGGAAGTCAGTCTGATCTTTATTCTATATTTATTTCATACTTGACCATTCTCCTGCAACAACAAATTGGCGCCGTTGCCGGGGAAGCTATCAATCGCGCCTTAGGTAGTCAGTTCTCACTGTTTCTTTGAGTTACATTGCAGGTGTATGCGTCGCTCTGGTCAAACACCTGAGTTTGACGCCTTAGACGAACCGGAACGCCTATTTCACATCCGAGCTAAACTACAAAGAGCCATGGCAGCTGCGGAAACACAGGAACAGCTGATCGCTAGGCTTACCAGGGAATTGGCCGCTAAAGATGCTGCTATCGTCGCTGAGAAAGCAGCAAGGGAACAAGCACAGGCTGAGCTTGCCCAATATCCAACCACGGCAGAGGACTACATGCACCCAACTCTCGTCGTGCCTGAATCGGCGATTCTTATCCCTGATAACTCTTTTGAAATTCGCACTCAATTTCTTATAGAGCTTAAAAACAATGCCTTTTATGGTAGATTTAATGAGTGTCCTCTTGAACATATTACAAACTTTGCTGACATGTGCCGTACTCTTGCTGAAGGTACAACCCTGGAATATGTCAAGATGAAATATTTTCGCTGGTCTCTCGCTGGGCCTGCACTGAAATGGTTGGAAGGGCTGAAACCAAAATCACTCACAACCTGGGCCCAAGTAGAGCAAGAGTTCCTAAACAAATTCTTCCCACCCGCCAAAACAGCACATCTCCGCCAGAAAATCACCGCCTTCAGACGGAAGCAAGGGGAACCGCTGGCAAAGGCATGGGAGCGCTAAAAAGAACTTCTGCGATCTTGCCCTACTCATGGACAGCCACCCTACGTCATTCAGGAGATCTTCTTCAACTCTCTTGATCAAGTCACCAAGGACAGAATCAACCATTATACTCGCTATGAGTATCTGACAATGCCGCCAAGTGACGCATGGGGTGTGCTAGAGAAGCTCACTACCTACGACAACAAGTATGGGTCTACTGCAACCAATGAAGAGAACCCATACGCCAGGCCAGCACCATCCATGCCCCTATATGATCCCCCTAAGGAGATTGATCCAGATGTTAGGGAGCAGTACTACAGAGACCAGAACAAAAAGCTCATCAAGCAAGTTAAGTATCTCTCTGTCAACCAACCTTGCATTGAATGCGGATCGCATCGGCACACCACTACTGAGTGCCCACACACCGAGCAAGTCAGGCTGGCAGAGGACCAAGAGGAGGTAGCTTACGCAGGGGGTCCCAGTCGCTATATGGGGGACCAAAGGTTTCAGCAACCACAATGGAACGAAGGTGTCCCTAGGAACCCCCCGCCCTACAGAGCTCCAGGACATCCGGAAAGAGACCAGAAAAAGGATGATATACAGACAGTCCTGGAGGAAATACGGAGGAACCACTCAGAAACTAGGCAATCCTTCAACTCCGTCTACACTCAGATGCAAGGTGTCAACTCTAGGCTTGGGGAAATTGATATATGGAGAAAATCAGTTGATACACAGATTGGTCAATTAGCAGCAGGAATCCCCAGACAGTCAGGTGCGCTCCCTGGATCTTCAGAACCAAATCCTAAAGGGAAGACTGGACACATCGCTGCTGTAAAACTCAGAAGCGGCCATCAATTGCAAGAGCCAGAGGTCGGAAAGTAGCAGAAGATAGAGGAACAGCAACTCGATGTCGACAAACCTGGAGTCGATGTCGACGAAGGCCTCGTCGATCTTGAGGAGAACCTGCAAAAATCTTCGTCTGCACCGCACAGCAACTCGACTACGCCCAACATGGTCGATGTCGACAAGACTGTAGTCGATATCGAGGAGCCCCTAGTCGACATAGAGCAGCCTGCAACACCTCCGACGTCTGTTCTGGCTCCGAATCAGAAAAAGAAGCTGCCTTTCCCCACAAAATCTCTAAAGGACCCGGCAGAAAAGAAATTTCAGCGCTTCATCAAGATGCTTCAGAAACTCAACGTCACCATTCCCTTCACAGAAGCTCTCAATGAAATGCCATCCTATGTCAAGTTCCTGAAGGAGATTCTGAGCAACAAGCGATCGATGGCTGAAATCACAGAGGAGTGCAGCCATCTGGACATATTGGAGAAGAGGCCGGATCTAGGTAAGTTTGCTATAACTATTGGATTTGGTCCATATAAAATTAATGCTTTATGTGATCTTGGAGCTAGTGTGAGTATAATGCCTTTAACGATTTGGTCCAAGATTAAGATAGGTGCCCTAGAGCCAGTGGATGCTAGACTTTACATGGCCAACAACACGGTGGTCATTCCAACAGGCATGGTGGACAATGTGCCAGTACAAGTAGGTAAATTCTTTGTCCCTGCTGATTTCTTAGTTGTTGATATGCAAGAAGATCCTGCTTGTCCAATTATCTTAGGAAGACCATTCTTGGCGACGGTGGATGCCAACATAAGCGTAAGGAAAGGAGTGCTCACCTTCAACATCAGCGATGAGGTAATTGAGTATTCCTTTAATAAAACTGAAAGGCATACAGGTCCAACGGAAGAGGTCAAATCTATCTCAGCTGGCTACATCACCTGCGGGGAACCCAAGGTCAGAAATATGACCCCTGAGGAGATAGAAAAGAGGGACATGGAAGCCCAGATGGAGGAGATCATGGCAATCCTCAAGGAGAACACAGAGAATCCAATCGACACGGACCAAGGTAAGTCGTTGTGGATTAATTATTTTTCGGATGCCTTGACAGGAGCTAAGTATGGGGTCAAGATCGACCGGACCCTAGTCGATCTCGACCAGACCAAGGAGTCTCCACCAGTACCAGCCTCGTCGAGCAGCCAGACGGAAGCAGAACCCTACTCGATCTCGAGTAGGCTCGTCGAGATCGACCACCAGAGCCCTACGTCGACTCAGCTTTCCTCGACGCTGACGACACCAGAGCCAGGATCTTCGTCGACATCGACCACCCTTGTCGAGGTCGACCACCACTCGACTCCACCAGATCCTTCCTCCTCGACGCTGCAGACACCAGGAGCAGAAGCCTACTCGAGGTCGACCAGCCTTGTCGAGGTCGACAAGACCTGTCCTTCGTCGACTTCTGCAACTTCGAGCCGACCACCACCAAAACCTGCAGACTCATCGAGATCGACTAGCCCTAGTCGAGATCGACCAAACACAGTGGTCCCCGATTCCGTCTCTGCGAAGGTAAGCCAAGGTATGGATCTTTCTTCTCCTATTTCCATTAAAGATCTATCTATACATGGGAGAGGTTTGCCTTGGTATGTGCGATTATGCAGGATTTCCAATGATGAGCCCAAGGAATATGAAGTTGGAGACAAGCTCTATGTCTCTAAATCAAAGGATCATTGGTTCCCTAATAAATTCAACAAGAAGCGGATGGGACCTTTCGTGGTGAACAAGATCCATTCTGGAGGATTACAGCTGATGGACAAGAATGGAGTCCTATTTGAGGCCCAAGCTACATGGGCCCTGCAGATGCCACCTTGAGCTAAATGGAAAGTCGGCCTAGTGACTATAAAATCTAGAGCATGTACATAGACTTTTTTGGACTTTTGAGACTTTGTTGCTTTTGTTTGTTTTTGGTTTTGAAACACTTTTAGTTTGCTATTGTGGGTATATGTCTTCTACACTTTTCAGGTCCATGGATAGAACCAAGCAATATACATACTCGGCCCAGAGGTGCTTCCATTCGACATTTTTAAGGCCCTGCACACCTGTCTAGTGAGTTTCTTTCTTTACCCTTGTTTTTATACAGTGAGGACACTGTAATGTTTAAGTATGGGGTGGGGGAAGGGCTTACTTTATGCATAATTACCATAATTGACATTATTGGTGCATTATTTCTTTGAATTGCTACATGGCTATTTTGGAATGCATTATTTGATTTATGGGCTTATATGCATGTTTTCCAAAGTGAGAAAAATGACCCCCATTTGAAATTTTTGATAAATGTCATGGAAGCTTTATTGAACTCGACAATGCAAAAATTGGATTCATTAGAGATATAGCATGAAATTGCCTAGTAAAGGGAAGTCACAATGAAGTGCATTATTTCTTGAAAACCATGAAAGGAGGTAAAATTTGAAGTTGCTTTTGACATGTTGCATGATAAGAGGATGGAGGACTTTATATTTCCATATAATGCTCATATTGTTATATCCTAGCCTTACCTATGCTTATGCATCACAAAAGCCATAATATGCCTTATTTCAAATATTGCTCCACATGATGTAAACATTTGCCATTCTTTACCTTATCCGGGGATTATGTTGAGAATGATGTTACATTATGGAGATTGTTATATGGTTGTTGTGTTTATCATTATTAGAGTTTGGAAGGAAATTATTTGAAATATATGGAAAATTTAATGAGTGAAAGAAAATCCGATCAAAGATCGACCCTGCTCGCTGAGATAATAGTTTGGCGAGATGGGACACCAGGTGAGGAGTCCGATGCACTAAGTATCCGGGGCCATTCATGACACCCATGTTTGCGACTCGCAAGAAGGCAGTGCTGAGGTTAGAGAGGTAAAAGCAATATTATGGAGAAAAGCATTATGAAAGGTGATGAATCTCAAAGAGAAGGAATGTGGAAATTTAGTTTGGAAATACTCCATTTCCCCGGATCATTAGCACCACATTGCCAAAAATTGCCCACCTTTAGCCTTTTACCAATCTACTCCTTATTGAGCTTAAATTAAAGTCTTCTTGATTATCAATGCTTTGTCACAAATGAATTATGTTTTGCATAACCCTCCTTTTATGAGTAGATGTTGCTTTGACATATTTGCAATTGCATGAATCTGTGACACTAGTACCTTTTCGATGATGGAAATTGATTCCAGGGACATATAAGAATGAATCTAAGATGTTGAGAGTTTTGATTTCTTCCCCTGAATGACAATTAAAAGTATTGCTTGAGGACAAGCAAGCTTAAGTATGGGGTGTTTGTTGTGAGCTGAATCTGCCATGTTTTACAGTAACTTTTATATCGATTTCTGCATACATTTCATACATTTGGGCTAAGATATTACAGAACCTATGTAGTTTATGTTTATTTGCCAAATTATGGAATCTACACCAGTTTCTGTTTAATTCGCAGAATTCGAGGCATTTTACAGCAATTTTACAGAAGTTCATAAAAGCTCGAAAATCAGCTACAGAAGTCCAAGGTCGAAGAAGCAGCGGAACCAGTCGAATCAATCTGAGAGTCAAGGTTACTCGATCTCGAGTAGATCTTACTCGATCTCGACGAGCATGTCCGAGCAAAGCCTTGGTCGACAGAGCCTGATCGAGAAAGCCAGACCGTCCCAGCTCCGGAAGTTACTCGATCTCGACAAGACCCTAGTCGAGATCGACGAAGACCAGTGACACACTCGGAGTCAACGAAGAGAAGAGCTGATCGAGAAGCCGAGCACAACCCTACTCGATCTCGACAAGCCTTAGTCGAGATCGACAAGCCCCACAACGCCAATCCGAGTCCGTGCCAAGGAGAAGCTGCTCGACCAGAGAAGGCCACACCCTACTCGATCTCGACGAACCCTTGTCGAGATCGACGAGCTAGAGTCCAGATCCAGGCTTGTCGAGCACACCTACCCGAGAAGAACTAGTCGACGGATCAATCCTACTCGAGGTCGACTAGGGCTACTCGAGGTCGACGAGCGCCAGGAACCCAGATCCGAGCCACATCGAGCAGATCTAGCCGGGAAGTCCAGTCGACGAACAATCCTTGTCGAGGTCGACGAGCCCTTGTCGATGTCGAGTAGACCAGTCTCCAGAAACGCGTCATCGAGAGCTGTCCTAGTCAAGCTGGGATTCCTTGGAGCCGAAGGAGGAAGATTCTATCCGAATTTGATCAAGTCTATTCATGGGGGACAAGATCTATCAAGACATGAAGACTTACCCACTTTAGAATTATCTTTTCCTTATTGATTTACTTCCTTAAAGCATTTTATTTATCTTTTAGCAAATTAGATATAGTTTTAGATATAGAGATAGATTATTATTTCCTTGATTAGCTGGGTTTGATCACTATAAATAAGGCCCTAGGGACTGGTTTTTCATTCATTCCAAGAAACAATCAATTCAAGTAAGTAGGATAGAGAGAGAGAGTTTGTAGCAAGCAAGGTGGAGAGGCGAAAGCGGATTTGTCTTGTCGGTTGTAAGCTTTCTTTACTTAATTTAATGCAATTTAGTTCCTTTTGTTATTTAATGTCTTTCTTGATGATGAAGAGCGAGTAGTCCACCCACTTCTGAGGCTGGGGTGAGCCCGACGGTGGCTATGTGAGGTGATGCGGTAAAGGTCAGATCTTGTTATGCAATTCATCTTCTATCCCTATAAGCATGATTCTTTTGCGAGAGTTGAAGGTGATCCTTGTTTGTATTATTGAAGCGAAAGTGATCTTAATGCAACTTGGATTAATTATGTGAAAAAGGGTTAGTAACAATTAGGGTTTATGCGAAAGCCTCTATTTGCCTATTTGTTAATAACGAAAGTTATTTGATGGAAAGCATGATCTTTTATGCCTTTGTGTGTTACTTTGCATGGTTATCGTTGTGGTGTTGAAACCCTGGCTTTGGAAGTCTTTAGTATATTGATTTATTTCTGTCGAAAATCTGAGTTCTGCATTCGAATTTGCAATTTAAAATTTCTGTCTTTCTTGTCGATACAGAGGAGATCTTGTCGATCTCGAGTAGGTTGTACTCGATCTCGAGTACGCTTGGTCTAGGTCGAGTAAAGTTTCTGTCTTTTGTCGATTTCTGAAGTTTCTGTCTTTACCTGCCTTTGTCGATCTCGAGTAGCTGTTGGTCGAGATCGACGAGCCTCTGCCTTTGCTTTTACTTGCTGCTTTGCTTTGTCTTTTCTGTCTTCGTTTAGTTCTTTGCTTTTGTTTGTTATTTTCTGCTTTTATTTCTCTTTCCTTTCTGTGTTTCTGTCTTTCTGCTGCCTTGTCTGTGAGAATTTACAGCTACCTGAGAACTGCTGACGTGCTTCCTCGTGGATTCGATCCTGACTTTCTCTTACTACAACGGGAGGAAGTCTTGTATTTATTTGCTGAGACAGGGAAGTCAGTCTGATCTTTATTCTATATTGATTTCATACTTGACCATCCTCCTGCAACAACACATCTCGCTAATCTAGGAAAGGAACAACTATATCTTCTATCTAATTCTCTCTATCTATTTCTTAAGATAAAACCTTGATAAATAAATAAAATAAAATAATTAAATTCCCCCTTATGTAAAAGTGGGAATTACTAATGTGGATAAAATCTTCCTTCATGATAGATCCTTCGTGCCTTAGTGTGTAAATGCGCAATCACTCTCTTGGATTCCTACTCGATCTCGACTCGGATTCGCTCCTGGGATGTACTCGACATCGATCAAAGTGGTCGACGTCGACTAGGTCTTCTACTGGTCGATTTCTGGTGAATAGTGGTCGACGTCAGGTAGAAATAGTCGATGTCGAGTACTTCTGTCAGGTTTCAACATTCTGCTCCGTCTTGAAACGCACTTTCCTGAGTCCTCGTTTGTCCGATTGACGCATATGAGTATGCGTTGAAAATATCTTTTCGAGGGCTACAACTCTCATGAATACATTAGAACTTTATTCAAAATGATGAACGGCGAAAAGTGGGCTTTTCTCAAGCTGCATCATCTCGTGCTCTTCCTTAGCTTTCTCCAATGTTTTCATGACTTTCCCTTAGGCTCCAAAGCGTGTTCGATTTCTGCAAAATTAAACAGAAACTTGTATAGACCTCCATATATTGAAAATAAACTTAAACTACACAAATCTGATGCTTTCCCAATATAAAAGTATAAAATATGGACTGAAATCGACATAAAAGATAGTATAAAACATGGTGAAATAGGCGCACATCATTCATCCATTAGTATCATGTAGGACCCTTGATTGTGACTTGTGCAAATTTATACCTTGTCTACATTATTTCTGATTCTCTTTTGAGCTAGATCTCTGATAGTGTGGTTCTTCCCTCTTGTTTTCCTCTTAAAATGTTCTACTCATTCTGATTAGATTGATGTCAACTTCGATGATCGACTTGCTTTCCGTCCCTTGCAAATAATTACAAGACTTCCTCCCGATGCAGTAGTGGGAAGTCAGGATCGATCCACGAGGAAGCATCAGGAAGAGGTTGTATACAAAAAGCATCATCACCAAGTAAAGCATTTAACCCCAAGAAAAAGCATAAATCCCGAAGGATATGTACAAGTTACAAGATGATGCATCCTCCCCTGTTCATCAACCCAACGGAAAAAATCACGCATGCTAGAATCGGGAGACGCCATCCTGGTGCCAGAACACCAATACTGTAAAAAGCAACCCACTAATTGCTGCAGACACAACACTACACCTTCTTATACCTAGAAAAAAAGAGGTGCATCATTTGGAAATCATCTAAAGCATTTATTGCATACACTGAAACTAGACAAAAAATCTACGGATCTCACTGGGTGGCACGTGGATGGAGGGACTTTGTCGAATCACACGGACTAGAGATGGAAACATCAATAATGTTCACCCACTTAGGAGAAGCAAGGTTCGAAGTCCACTTCTTCGACAAGCAAGGCCGCTACATAGAAGACGAGCTCTACGATAGCGACTACGACGGTCCAATAGCGAATGGTTTCCATTAGCTCCTAGGATGAGTTTGATAAGCGAAGTTTTTTCATATTAAGTTTTTTAAGAAAAGCTCGGCTTATCAATAAAAATTCGCTTATTTAAAATCCAATTTGTCATCAACCTTTGTATAACGACTCAAAGAAAATTCCCAGTATCCAAAGGCGACTGAAGAATAAAGTTTCTTTATTCGCAAGGCACGCGAGGTAGATCTCCTAACCCATTCCTCCCCAGCACCCAACGACGCTGGAGATTGAAATATTTAAAATCTCGCATTGGAGATCGGAATATTTAATATAAAAATCTCGCACTGGAGATTGAAATATTTAAAATCTCGCGCTGGAGATCGGAATATTTCATCTAAAAATCTCGCGCTAGAGATTGAAATATTAAAAAACCTCGCGCTGAAGATCGGAATATTTAATCTGAAAATCTCACGCTGAAGATTGAATTATTCAAAAATCACACGCTGAAGATTGAATTATTAAGAAATCCCGCGCTGGAGATTGAATTATTCAAAAAAAGTTCGCCTTAGAGATTGAAATATTAAAACTCGCTCTAGAAATCGGAATTTTAATCAATAATCTCGCGCTGGAAATCGGAATTTTAATCAATAATTTCGCGCTGGATATCAAAATATTTAAGACATCTAACTAAAAATCGTTTGTTTATTAAGTCGACCACAACTTACCGTAACATCAAAACAATTAGCACCACAAAAGCACCGCAACAAACGTAATAAAAGCGAAACGATCAACACCGAACTGAAAAATCTACATCATCATTTTTATCAGGACCATGGTTCACAACAACAACATCAAAGCAGGAGTGTCCTTCGTATTCGAAAATCAGGCGTGTCCCAATTTGGAGTTCATTCGAAACAACGAACGTGGGCCACCCAGTTGTAAACTAGTAGTTGTTGGGTCCTAAGGCTTCCACCCTAACCATAAAATCCTCATCCGACCGCGTCTATAGATGAACAAATCCAAGGGCATCATAACCATAATCCCGGTAGATAGAGGGTAAGGGCTAAAATAAATAAAGAGCATCAAAAACAGTCCATATGCCAAAGTACATAATCACACAAATGTAACTTACCATCCTATATAAATCCCCATCCCAAGTAATATCTCGGGTAAATCACCTCACGCGAGGAAACACTACGCCGGGAATATCAACGGGTGTTGCAGGCATCATTATCATAGACCGACTGCAATAAAAGCTTCGGGTTTTCCTACCTTTTTATACTAATTACAAAGAAGAAAACCAATAAAAACTGCCTATCACTTGGTGCAACCACGAGGACAGTAGGAATGAAAAGCAAACCGCCTACCACTCAGTTCAACCACGAGGGCAACAAATATCAGATAAACACACTCAGATCGCATCCGATAAAGACAATTTCAGCCCAGGCAGTGGTAAGGTTGCAGGAAAAATCCGAACACTAAGCTGCACGAAGGACATATCGTCAACACGCAGCAACCTGTTTCACCACAATTAAATAGATAACTACATAATAGCAGTATACCTATCCACTACAAGTAGAACTGGTATAAATAAAATCATCAGGAATACTATTTAAGGTATCCAAAAAACGCAATGCCAAGTTTCGATAGGGTTTCGAGAGAGCCCTCTCCACCAGAAACCCCTCCACCAAATTCCATCACAAACACTATGTTTTTTCCAAATCCTAAATTCGCTAGAATAATCCTTAGGGAAAGCCACTTACACAGGCTACCACTACCATATATATTTGTAGAATTCGGGGAGGAAATAACAAACCACATATACCTACGTCTCCCTCAAACCAAGAATTCCTAATCCTAGTCGAATGAGATGAGGGGGATTGGTTCTCCATAACAAAAGGATGGCAATCCTTTGCGAACATCACAAATCTCTAGGTAGGAAGCCGCCGCACCTTTGAATATGAAGAAGAATCCCACGTTAGTATGGCAATAAGAGCAACCAGATCCCAACGAAAATGGGGATACTTTGCCTGACTACATGTGCTACGAGGAGATATAATCGCATGAAGAGCGCTTCGAAATATTTCCTGTTATGATTCATCATAAAGAAGTTTTTAAATTCGGTCTATCATCTCGAATAAAAAACTAGTATATACGCGAACCCTACTTTATGTCATCTCACGATTTATTCCATAAAACGATCAATGACAGGGGATTGATAAGGTTATCGCGAACTTACATGGCAAACAAAAATAACAGGTCGAGATCCAGACATAAAAATCACAAGGAAAAATCAGCAGAATAGGCCAATAAGAAAAACAAGCAATAAGATACAAACAAAAAAACATGATGAATCCAAACAAAAAAAACAATAATATTCACAAAACACTACAAAAAGGCGTCACTTATCGTGGTTCAAAATATTCACAATCCCAAAATATGAGCAGATAAAACACGGCAAAATACGAAATTTTCGCATTTGGTAGAAATGCCCCCAAAAACATCCATACACGAAAAACTTCATCAAAGAGCAGAAAAGCAGTAAGTCATACATCGGTAGGAGGGTTGCCATCTCCGCAAACAGGCTCAAAGATATTACCACCTTCGGAAAGAGGATCAGTGAGTACGGCATTATTAGTAGGAGCATCAAGGGGAAGGGGCAACTCGCATTGGGGATCCTTCAGTATCATATCTTTATTCTCATCACTGGGAGGAAACATCCTTACCTCGTCGCTTAGATAAGCAAAGCGATTAATACTTTGAATAATCCCACCTGCAACCCCATCCATGAACGCATCGGTAACCCTTTCATAGAGAACATCTTCCCCATCCGTCTCAAGATAATTGCCAAGCCAATCCCAGGTGGCTCCTCCCAGGAATTCAGTTAGCTACCTCTACCCGACATCACCAAGCATGAATTCACGGAGCATCTTTCCGGAGAAAGCAGCTTTCTCCCCAGAGAAAAAGAGCTCCAGTTGACTCTTCACATTAGTGGACTCCTCATGAACAGTCCCTAGCTCACGCTTAAGATCCTGGAGCCGACCCTTCAAAAGCATGGCCTTTGATTCGTACCGGGCCACAGACTCCTGAACCCTCGCGAGCTCGATTTGCGACAGGTGTAACTCAGTACTCACCATTTCTACATCCTTCTGGGACTTAAATAAGGTATCAGTAAGACTCATGATAGTTGCCTCCTGAAGCTCCACATCTTTCAACTTCTCTGCTTTCGCCTTCATAGAGGTCACGATCGACATCAACTCCCTTACTTTATCACCATAATTTCTCAAACGGCCAACCATTTTGGACCATTGTAGGTCGTCCTACGACAACACAGGAAGGGTAATAAGAGCATAAGAAAAACAAAAAAGCATTAGGAATAAATAATAGAAATATAAATCGTGAATCACAAAAAAGGGGGGGTTACCCAGCCTCTGCTTTTTCGTCTGTGTTCCACTAACTCTTCATCTGTCAGATGATGAAGATAACCCTTCTCGGCGGGACAACTCTTCTTAGGGATCTCCAACTCCTTAATACTAATAGGGTCAAACCCAGGCAATCGATAAGCTTCCATAGAAATCCCCGCCAGGGTAATTGTTGTGAGCTAAATCTGCCATGTTTTACAGTAACTTTTATATCGTTTTCTGCATACATTTCATGAATTTAGGCTAGAATAGTACAGAATCTATGTAGTTTATGTTTATTTGCCAAATTATGGAATCTACACCAGTTTCTGTTTAAATTTGCAGAATTCGAGGCAAATTACAGCAGTTCTTAGAAAGGTCGGAAAAGCTCGGAAATCAACTACAAAAGTCCAAAGTCAAGAAGCAACGGAACCAGTCGAATCAAGCTAGGAGCGCAGCTTAACTCGATCTCGAGTTAGCTTACTCGATCTAGAGGAAAGGTGTCCGAGCACAAGCCTTGTCGACTAAGCACTGATCGAGAAACTGAGTCAGAGACAACCCGACTCCGGAAGCCAACTCGATCTCGAGAAATCTTGTCAAGATCGACAACACTGTGATGCCATGTCCGGAGTCGATGAGCTGTGCCAAGTCGAGAAGCCGAGGACGGAGACGCCGAGCACCCAAGATTCTCGATCTCGAGGACCCAGGATCCAAGGTCCAAGCCCTGACGAGCACCATCTGCTCGACCAAGCCCAGCCAAGCCAAGTCGACGTCACCCTTACTCGATCTCGTGGAGACTTAGTCGAGATCGAGGAAACCGTGTCCGGGAGCGCGTTATGCAGTTTCACTGTCCTACTCGGATTGGAGTTGCTTGGAGCTGAAGGAAGCCGAGTCTATCCGAGATCTATCAACAACTATCCATGGAAGAGAAGATGTATCAACAAGAAGATATTTACCTATTTTAGATTTATTTCTCCTTTTTAGATTTAATTCTTTAATTACATTTATTTATCTTTTAAGCTTTTTAGATATTGATAGATATATTCTATCCTTGAATAGCAAGGAATAGAAGGCTATAAATAAAGCCTTAGGGACTGGTTTTTCATCATTCAATTCACACGTTAGAGAAGTAGTTCACAGAGACAGTTTAGGAGTTCAGATGTTTTAGGGTTTTGGCATTCAGCGAAAGTTGGATTGCCGGGATTGTAAAAGCAATTTAGTTTAATGCAAGTTTCTTTTTATACATCAATGTCTGCGATTGCGATGAAGAGCGAGTAGTCCACCCACTTCTGGGGCTGGGGTGAGCCCGACGGTGGCCATGTGAGGTGATGCGGTAAAGATACAATCTTGTTATGCAATTCGTCTTCTATCCCTATGAACATGATTCTTTTGCGAGAGTTGAAGGTGATCCTTGTTTGTGTTATTGAAGCGAAAGTGATCTTAATGCAACTTCGATTAATTATGTGAAAAAGGGTTAGTAATAATTAGGGTTTATGCGAAAGCCTCTATATTCCTATTTGTTAGTAACGAAAGTTATTTTGATAAAAAGCATGATCTTTTATGCCTTTATCTCTTACTTTGCATGGTTATCGTTGTGGTGTTGATACCCTGGCTTTGGAAGTTCTTTATATATTGAGTTTATTTCTGTCGAAATCTGAAATCTGTGTTCGAAATCTGCAGTTTGAATTTTCTGTCTTTTTACTCGATCTAGAGTTGGTGTTGTCGATCTAGAGGAAATCTTTGTCGATCTCGAGTAGGGTTTGGTCTAGATCGAGTACTGTTGGTCTGAGTTTCTGCTTTTGTTGTCGATTCTGAAGTTTCTGTTTCTGCTGTTTTTACTCTAGATCGAGTTACTGTTGTTCTAGATCGAGTTGTGTTTCTGAGTTTTCTGAGTTTTCTGTCGTCGCTGTTTTTACTCTATCTCGAGTTACTGTTTGTCGAGATCGAGTAGTCCTGTGTTTGCTTTTACTTCTTTCTCTCGTTTGTTATTTCTGTCTTTCTTTGTTTGTTTCTTTGTTTCTGTCTTCTATTTGCTTTTCTGTGAGATTTACAGCTACCTAGGATCTGCTGACACGCTTCCTCGTGGATTCGATCCTGACTTTCTCTTACTACATTGGAGGGAGTCTTGTAATTATTTGCGTGGGCCTAAATCTGGTTTGATCTATTTCATTATATTTCATACTGGATTTCCTCCTCATAACAAATTGGCGCCGTTGCCGGGGAAGCTATCATTCGCGCCTTAGGTAGTCAGATCTCACTTTTTGTTTGAGTTACTTTACAGGTGTATGCGCCGTTCTGGTCAACCACCTGAGTTTGACGGCTTAGATGAACTAGAGCGCCTTCTACACATCAGAGCTAAACTACAAAGAGCCATGGTAGCTGCAGAGACACAGGAACAGCTGATCGAGAGGCTCACGAGGGATCTAGCCGCCAGGGATGCTGCTCTCACCACTAAGAAAGCAGGAAGGCAACAGGAAGCTAAGCGTGCGAGGCAAGCAGAAGCTGAGCTTGCCCTATACCCAACCATTGCAGAGGATTATATGCACCCGACTCTCGTCGTGCCTGAATCGGCCATTCTAATCCTGGAAAACAACTATGAAATTCGCACTCAATTCCTTATTGAAATTAAAAATCATGCTTTTCATGGTAGATTTAATGAATGCCCTATAAGGCATATTACCAACTTTACTGACATGTGTCGTACTCTTTCTGAAGGTACCACCTTGGAGTACATCCTAATGAAGGCTTTCCGCTGGTCTCTCGCTGGTCCGGCATTGAAATGGCTGGAAGGGCTGAAACCACGATCTGTCACGACGTGGGCTCAAGTGAAGCAGGAATTTCTGAATAAATTCTTTCCTCCTGCCAAGACAACACTCCTGTGCCAGAAGATCACATCCTTCAAACAGCAGCCTGGGGAGCCGCTGGCAAAGGCTTGGGAACGCTATAAGGATCTACTGCGATCATGCCCAACACATGGATAGCAACCCTATGTAGTTCAATAGATCTTTTTCAATTCTCTGGACTTGGCTGCAAAGGACAGAATCAACACATATACTCACTATGAGTATCTGACAATGCCGCTTGCAGAAGCATGGGCTGCTCTCGACAAGCTGACCAACTATGACAACAAGTATGGGACTCCAGTGAACTATGAGGAGAACCCCTATGCCAGGCCAACACCATCCATGCCCCTATATGAGCCCCCTAAGGAGATTGATCCAGATGTAAGGGAGCAGTACTACAGAGACTAGAATAAGAAGCTCCTCAAACAAGTAAAGTATCTTTCTGTCAACCAGTCTTGTATTGAATGCGGATCACAGAGGCACACCACCACTGAGTGCCCACACAGAGAACAAGTCAGGCTGGCAGAATACCATGAAGAGGCAGCTTACGCAGGGGGTCCCAATCGCTACATGGGAGACCAAAGGTTTCAGTAACCACAATGGAACCAAGGTGCCCCTAGGAATCCCCCGCCCTATAGAGCTCCAGGACATCCAGAAAGGGACCAGAAAAGGGATGATCTACAAACAGTCCTGGAGGAAATACGGAGGAATCATTTAGAAACTAAGCAGTCCTTCAACTCCGTCTACACTCAGATGCAAGGTGTCAACTCTAGGCTTGGGGAAATTGATATATGGAGGAAATCAGTTGATACACAGATAGGCCAGCTAGCAGCAGGAATCCCCAAACAGTCAGGTTCGCTCCCTGGATCTTCAGAACCAAATCCCAAGGGAAAGACTGGACACATCGCTGTTGTAAAACTCAGAAGCGGCCATCAACTGCAAAAGCCAGAGGTCGGAAAGCAGCAGAACGAAGGAGAACAGCAAGTTGACCAGCAGTAACTCGATATCGACAAACACTTAGTCGATCTCGAGGAACAATTGGGCAACCCTTCGTCTGCACAGCACAGCAACTCGACACCAAGGAATCTGGTCGATATCGAGGAAACCCAACCCGAGATCGAGAAAGCTGCTACACCTCCGACATCTGTTCTGGCTCCAAATCAGAAAAAGAAGCTGCCTTTCCCCACAAAATCTCCAAAGGACCCGGAAGAAAAGAAATTTCAGCGCTTCATCAAGATGCTTCAGAAGCTCAATGTCACCATCCCCTTCACAGAAGCTCTCAATGAAATGCCATCTTATGTCAAATTCCTGAAGGAGATTATGAGCAAAAAGAGGTCAATGGCTGAAATTACAGAGGAGTGCATCCATTTGGACATACTTGAGAAGAGGCCAGATCCAGGTAAGTTTGCTATATCTATTGAATTTGGTCCATACAAAATTAATGCTTTATGTGATCTTGGAGCTAGTGTGAGTATAATGTCTTTAACAATTTGGTCCAAGATTAAGATAGGTGCCCTAGAGCCTGTGGATGCTAGACTTTATATGGCCAACAACACGGTGGTCATTCCAACAAGCATGGTAGACAATGTGCCAGTACAAGTAGGTAAATTCATTGTCCCTGCTGATTTCTTAGTTGTTGATATGCAAGAAGACCCTGCTTGTCCAATTATTCTAGGAAGACCCTTCTTGGCGACGGTGGATGCCAACATAAGCGTGAGGAAAGGAGTGCTCACTTTCAATATCAGCAATGAGGTAATTGAGTATTCCTTTAATAAAACTAAAAGGCATACAGGTCCAATGGAAGAGGTAAAATCTATCTCAGCTGGCTACATCACCTGCGGGGAACCCAAGGTAAGAAATATGACCCCTGAGGAGCTGGAAAAGAGGGATATAGAGGCCCAGGTGGAGGAGATCATGGCCATCCTAAAGGAGAAAACAGAGAATCCACTCGATACGGACCAAGGTACGTCGTTATGGACTAACTATTTTTCGGATGCCTTGACAGGAACCAAGTATGGGATCATAGTCGACCAAGATTCCTCGATATCGAATACTCTAGTCGATCTCGACCAAAACCAGGAGCCTCCACCAGCACCAGCGTCGTCGACCAGCAACACTGAAGTACCAGACTCCTCGAGATCAAGTAGAGTACTCGAGATCGACCACCACCTCGCTGCCTCGGCTTCACCTTCCTCGACGCCGAAGCCACAAGAAGCTGAACCTTACTCGAGATCGACTAACCTTGTCGAGATCGAGCAACATCCACCTCCACCAGCTCCTGCATCCTCGAGCAGCCCACCACCAGAAGCTGAAAGTTACTCGAGATCGAGTAATAGTACTCGAGATCGACCAAACACCGTGGTCCCCGATTCCGTCTCTGCGAAGGTAAGCCAAGGTATGGATCTTTCTTCTCCTATTTCCATTAAAGATCTATCTATACATGGGAGAGGTTTCCCTTGGTATGTGCGCTTATGTAGGATATCCAATGATGAGCCCAAAGAGTATGAAGTTGGAGACAAGCTCTATGTTTCTAAATCAAAGGATCATTGGTTCCCTAACAAATTCACCAAGAAGAGGATGGGGCCTTTTGTGCTGAACAAGATCCATTCTGGAGGATTACAACTGATGGACAAGAATGGAGTCCTATTTGAAGCCCAAGCTACATGGGCCCTGCAAATGCCACCTTGAGCTTAATGAAGAAAGTCGACCTAGCGACTATAAAATCTAGAGCTTGTACATAGACATTTATTTTTGGGACTTTTGGACATTGTTTTGTTTGTTTTTGGTTTTGAACACTTTTTGGTTTTTCTATTGTGGGTATATGTCTTCTACACTTTTCAGGTCCATGGATAGAAGCTAGCTATGTTTAGACATGGCCCAGGCGATCCTTTCTTTCGATATTATAAAGCCCTGCACACCTGTCTAGTGAGTTTCTTTCTTTACCCTTGTTTTTATACAGTGAGGACACTGTAATGTTTAAGTATGGGGTGGGGGAAAGGCTTACTTTTTCCATATTTTCCATATTTGAGATTATTTGTGCATGATTTCTTTGAATTGCTACATGGCTATTTTGGAATTCATTATTGATATATGTGCTTACATGCATGTTTTCCAAAGTTTGAAAAAATGACCGCCAATGAAATTTTTTGATTAATGTCATGGAAGCTATATTGAACCCGACGATGCAAAATTAGATTCATTAGAGATATAGCAGGAAATTGCCTAGTAAAGGGAAGTCACAATAAAGTGCATTATTTTCTTGAAAAACCATGAAATGAGGTAAAATTTGAAGTTGCTTTTGACATGTTGCATGATAAGATGATGGAGGACTTTTCCATATATGCTCATATGTTTATATTCCTAGCCTTACCTATGCTTATGCATCACAAGAAGCCATATTATGCCTTATTTCAATTATTGCTCCACATGATCTAAATATTTGCCATTCTTTACCTTACTTCCTATCCGGGGATTATGTTGAGAATGATGTTACATTATGGAGATGTTATATGGTATTTGTGTTGTTATATATCATTATTGGAAGTTTGGAAGGAAATTGTTTGAAATATATGGAAAATTTAATGAGTAAAAGAAAATCCGATCACCTCAGGAGATAAAGATAGATCGACCCTGCTCGCTGAGATAATAGTTCAGTGAGATGGGACACACAGGTGAGGAGTCCAAAGCACTAAGAATCCGGGGCCATTCATGACACCCATGTTTGCGACTCACAAGAAGGCAGTGCTGAGGTTAGAGAGGTAAAAGCGTTATTATGGATAAAAGCATTATGAAAGGTGATGAATCAAAGGAAAAAGGAATGTGGAAATTCAGTTTGAAAATACTCCATTTCCCCGGATCATTAGCACCACATTGCCAAATTTTGCCCACCTTAAGCCTTTTACCAAATCTACTCCTTATTGAGCTTAAATTAAAGTCCTCTTGATTATTAATGCTTTGTCACGAATGAATGTTTTTGCATAAACCTCCTTTTGTGAGTAGATGTTGCTCTTAAAATTGCACATGCATGGATCTGTGACACTAGTACCTTTTCGAGGATGGTAATTGATTGCAGGGACATATGGCAATGAATCTAAGATGTTGAGAGTTTTGTTTTCTTCCCCTGAATGACAAATAAAAGTATTGCTTGAGGACAAGCAAGCTTAAGTATGGGGTGTTTGTTGTGAGCTGAATCTGCCATGTTTTACAGTAACTTTTATATCATTTTCTGCATACATTTCATGCATTTGGGATAGAATAGTACAGAATCTATGTAGTTTATGTTTATTTCCCAAATTATGGAATCTACACCAGTTTCTGTTTAGATTCGCAGAATTCGAGGCAAATTACAGCAGTTCTGAGAAAGGTCGGAAAAGCTTGGAAATCAACTATAGAAGTCCAAAGTCAAGAAGCAACAGAACCAGTCGAATCAAGCTAGGAGCCCAGCTTAACTCGATCTAGAGGAAAGGTGTCCGACCACAAGCCTTGTCGACTAAGCACTGATCGAGAAACTGAGTCAGAGACAACCCGACTCCGGAAGCCAACTCGATCTCGAGAAATCTTATCGAGATCAACAACACTGTGATGCCATGTCCGGAGTCGATGAGCTGTGCCACGTCGAGAAGCCGAGGACGGAGACACCGAGCACCCAAGATACTCAATCTCGACGAATCTCCTCGATCTTGAGGACCCAGGAGCCAAGGTCCGAGCCCTGACGAGCACCAGCTGCTTGACCAAGCCCAGCCAAGCCAAGTCGACGTCACCCTTACTCGATCTCGAGGAGACTTAGTCGAGATCGAGGAAACCGTGTCCGGGAGCGCGTTACGCGGTTTTACTGTTGTTGTGAGCTGAATCTGCCATGTTTTACAGTGACTTTTATATCGATTTCTGCATACATTTCATACATTTGGGCTAAGATAGTACAGAATCTGTGTAGTTAATGTTTATTTGCCAAATTATGGAATTTACACCAGTTTCAGTTTAAATCGCAAAATTCGAAGCATTTTACAGCAATTCTACAGAAAGTCAGAAAAGTTCGAAAATCGGCTACAGAAGTCATAGGTCAAAGAAGCAGCGGAACCAGTCGAATCGAGCTGAGAACCCAAGCTACTCGATCTCGAGTAGCTCTTACTCGATCTCGACAAGCAAGTCCGAGCAGCCTTGGTCGACAGAGCCTGATCGGGAGAGCCAGACCAACCCGACTTCCGGAGTCTACTCGATCTCGACAAACCCTGGTCGAGATCGACGAAGCCTAGTGCCACACTCGGAGTCGACAAGGAGAGAAGCTGACCGAGAAGCCGAGGACGAGGATGCCGAGTAACCCTACTCGATCTCGACAAAGCTCTAGTCGAGATCGACGAGCCCCACAGCGCCAGTCCGAGTCCGTGCCGAGGAGAAGCTGCTCGACCAGAGAAGGCCACACCCTAGTCGATCTCGAGGAGCTCTAGTCGAGATCGACGACGCCCGTGAACCCAGATCCAGGCTTGTCGAGCACACCTACCTCGAGGTCGACGAGCACCGTGAACCAAGTCCGAGCCACATCGAGCAGAGCTAGCCGGGAAGTCCAGTCGACAAAGAATCCTACTCAAGGTCGACGAAGCCTTGTCGATGTCGAGTAGCCCAGTTTCCGCAGACGAGTCGACTTGAGCAGTCCGAGTAGACTTGGAGTTGCTTGGGCGTGAAGGAACTCGAGATGGCCGAAGATTTATCCAAAGTTGATCAATTCTATCCAAGGAAAGGAGATCTATCAAGACATGAAGACTTACCTAGTTTAGTTTTATCTTTTCCTTTTAAGATTTAATTCCATTAAGCTTTTATTTATCTTTTTAAGTTTTAGATAAAGTTTTAGATATAGATAGATATCTTCTTTCCTAGAATAGCTGGGGAATGAAGCCTATAAATAAAGCCCATGGGGCTCAGTTTTATTCATTCAAAAAATTTCAGTCAGAGACAAGTAGTTTTACAGAGACGGTTTAGGAATTCGAAGGTTTTAGGGTTTTGGCGTTCAACGAGAGTTGGATCGCCGGGATTGTAAAGTCTTTTGAATTTAGTTTAATGCAAGTTATTTCCTTTCAATCAATGATGTCTGAGTTTGCGATGAGGCGCGAGTAGTCCACCCACTTCTAGGGTTGGGGCGAGCCCGACGATAGCCATGCATATTTGAGGTAAAGATCCAACCTTTATCATGTTTTGAGCATTTTCCTACTTGTTTATGTGTTTATTGCCCATCTAATGGAGATCCATGTTAACCACTTGGATTATAAACATAAAATCAGTAGAGACAGTTAGGGTTTCTTGAAAGAGTTGTCTAATTGTTGGAAAAGGCGAAAGCTTAGTCCTTTAATGCGAATTATATGAATATCTGTTTGGTTCTACCTTATGCATGCTTGGTTATTGTCGTTGCAAACCCCAATCTTGGAAGTTCTTTTACATTAAAGTTTAAGTCGAAATCCCAAAAGCATTTGTTCTTTATTTTCTTTATTTTATTCGTTCTACTCCCTGCCCTCGTCGATCTCGACCACACTCTGGTCGACCTCGACTACTGATCTTCGACCCAGAGTCGCCGTAGCTTAATTGTGCAGGAGATCGACAAAGACAAGCCGAAGTCGACAAGACCTTACTCGACATCGAGTAGACCCTGGTCGAGATCGACCATCCTTTGCCGAGCTGCTGCGCTGTGTTCGACTGTCCGATCTTCTGTCGACTAACCCTTAGTCGAGATCGAGGACCCTGTTGTCGACTTCTGACCGTGAGATTCCACCGCTGCTTAGGATCTGCTGACACGCTTCCTCGTGGATCGATCCTAACTTCCCGCTGTTACATCAGGAGGAGGTCTTGTAATTATTTGCATGGGCAGAATCTGGTTTGATTTATTTTGTTATATTTCATACTCGATTTCCTCTACAACAAATTGGCACCATTGCCGGGGAAGCTATCATTCGTGCCTTAGGCATTTGAATCTCACATCTACTTTGAGTTACTTTACAGGTGTATGCGCCGTTCTGGTCAACCACCTGAGTTTGACGGCTTAGACGAACCAGAGCGCCTTCTACACATCAGAGCTAAACTACAAAGAGCCATGGCGGCCGCTGAAACACAAGAACAACTGATTGCCAGGTTTACAAGGGAGCTAGCCGAAAAGGATACCGTTATCGCCAATGAAAGGGCAGCGAAGGAGCAAGAGAAAGCAGCAAGGGAGCAAGCAGAAGCTGAGCTTGCCCAATATCCAACTACAGCAGAGGATTATATGCATCCAACTCTCGTCGTGCCTGAATCGGCGATTCTAATCCCTGAAAACTCTTTTGAAATTCGCACTCAGTTTCTTATAGAACTTAAAAACAATGCTTTTCATGGAAGATTTAATGAGTGTCCTCTTGAACATATTACCAATTTTCATGACATGTGCCGTACTCTTGCTGAAGGTACAACTCTGGAATATGTCAAGATGAAAGCTTTCCGCTGGTCGCTCGCTGGACCTGCACTGAAGTGGCTAGAAGGACTGAAACCAAGATCCCTTACAACATGGGCACAAGTAGAGCAAGAGTTTCTCAACAAATTCTTCCCTCCTGCCAAGACAGCATTCCTCCGCCAAAAGATCACAACTTTCAAACAAAAGCCTGGGGAGCCGCTAGCAAAGGCATGGGAAAGGTACAAGGAATTACTGCGATCTTGCCCTACTCATGGACAGCCACCCTACGTCATTCAGGAGATCTTCTTCAACTCTCTTGACCAAGTCACTAAGGACAGGATCAATCAGTACACTCGATATGAGTACCTGACGATGCCACCAATTGACGCATGGGGTGTGCTAGACAAACTCACAGCATATGACAACAAGTATGGGACTTCTGCAAACTATGATGAGAACGCCTGTGCTAGGCCAGCACCATCTATGCCACTCTATGAGCCTGCAAAGGAGATTGACCCAGATGTCAGGGAGCAGTTCTACATGGACCAGAATCGCAAGCTCCTCAAGCAAGTCAAATATCTATCTGTCAACCAGCCTTGCATCGAATGCGGATCACCGAGGCACACCACTACTGAGTGCCCACACACTGAGCAAGTCAGAATGGCAGAGACACATGAGGAAGCAGCCTATGCTGGGGGTCCAAATCGCTATATGGGAGATCAAAGGTTCTATCAACCTCAGTGGAACCAAGGTCCTCCTAGGAATCCCCCACCCTACAGAGCCCCAGGACATCCAGAAAGGGATCAAAAGAAGGATAATCTGCAGCTGATCCTTGAGGAGATGCGTCGGAATCATGCACAGAACCTGCAGGCTACAAACACCATCAACAATCAGCTCCAGCATGTCAACACAAAATTTGTAGAGCTGGATATCTGGAATAAGGGCATTGAGACTCAGATGGGACAAATAGCTGCACAGATCCCACGACCATCCGGACAGCTCCCTGGGCAAACAGAACCAAATCCTAAGGGGAAAACCGGACATGTCGCAGCTATCAAACTCAGGAGCGGGCATCAACTACACGAGCCAGAGGTCGGAAAACAGCAAAACAACGCAGAGCAGCAACTCGAGACAGAGCAGAACGTGGTCGATCTCGAGGAGCCCGTACTCGATGTCGACAAGCCTCTACTCGACCAAGACCAGAAGCTGAGCTCGGACTCCGCTGCGCAGACCAGCAACCCGAGGTCGACAACCCAACTCGATGTCGACAAGCCCCTAGTCGATGTCGACAAGCCTCTGGTCGATGTCGAGGAGCAGCAAGCTGAGGTCGACGACTCTGCAGCATCTCCGACAGCTGATCTGGCTCCGAAGCAGAAAAAGCCACTGCCTTTCCCTTCAAAAGCACAGAAAGATCCCACTGCAGGTAGGTTTACCAGATTTGTTAATATGCTGCAAGAACTGAATGTTTCTATTCCTTTTACAGAAGCCCTGCAAGAGATGCCTGGATATGTCAAGTTTCTGAAGGAAATCCTGAGCAAGAAGCGATCCATCTCAGAAATCGCAGGCGAATGCAAAGTACTCCACTTCCCTGAAAAGAGGCCTGAACCTGGTAAGTTTTCTGTTACTGTGGGTTTTGGACAATATAAATATGATTCTCTATGCGATTTAGGAGCAAGTGTGAGCATCATGCCTTTATCAATCTGACGGAAGGTCAAGATAGGATGCATAGAACCTGTGGATGCTAAATTATACATGGCTAATAATACAGTGGTCATCCCTACAGGTATAGTTGAAAATGTCCCCGTCCAGGTTGGTAAATTCTTTGTTCCAGCTGATTTCCTTATCATTGATTGTGCTGAAGATCCCACTAGCCCTATTATTCTTGGTAGACCATTCTTAGCTACTGCAGATGCCCGAATTAGTGTCAAGAATAGGTCGCTCACCTTCACCATAGGCGATGAGGTTTTGGATTTCTCTTTTGGCCCTGCAAAGGAGGAAGTTTCATCGCTGGAGGTGAAAAGCATCAGCATCGACAGGACCAAGCAAACAGCGGAGGAAGGAGCCAAAACTGTACTCGAGGTCGACAAGCCCTACTCGACCTCGACAAGCGCTCTACTAGACCTCGACAAACCTTTGTCGATCTCGACCACCATCACTGAGCCAGAAACTCGCCAGGAGCCTAAGTATGGGGTCCCTGTACTCGATCTCGACCAGCAGTACTCGACATCGAGTAGACCCAAGCCCAAAGATTTCTGTTTTGGGTCCGAACAGGTAAGTGCAGGTATGAATTCTACTCCCCCTCAGTCCATAAGTAAAATTTTCAATGATTTAAAGGGAGCTAAGACACCATGGCGAGAGAATTTACAGAAATTAGAGGCTACAAAGAAGAAGAAGAAAGGGAAAGGAGATGATGCAAGCAACCACCTATCAGCTGAGCTTGCATACTACCATCAGGACCTAGATCATCCAGGAGAAGGGCCAAACATGAGCGGGCCCCACAATAATGGTCATTGAGCGCAAACGGAGAAGTCGGCCTAGCGACTCTAAAATCTAGAGCATGTACATAGACATTTATTTTTTGGACTTTTGAACTTTTTGGTTTTTGGTTTGTGGTTTTTGGTTTTTGGTTTTAGGTCTTTTAGAATATTTCATGTGGATAGTCTTGTTCTTTTCTAACACTTTTAGGTCGGCAAGAATATAAGGATCGCGAAAGGTGGAAAGAAGAAGTCCCTGAAAAACAGTCAGAATCGACGAAGGCCAAATCGACGACGACAAGGAGGAGCAGCCCAGACGAAGCTACTCGAAATCGAGTAGACGTACTCGACCTCGACAAGCCAACGAACACTCCTCAACTTCAGAATCCACTAGACGCAGACGAGCCTCCTCGAGATCGAGTACACCGTACTCGAGATCGACGAGCAACCTACTCGACATGCCCAGTTTCACCTTCCTCGACGCATTATCCTGTGAGTTCCTTCCTTTATTCTTGTTTTTATTTTATACAGTGAGGACACTGTAAATTTTAAGTATGGGGTGGGGGAAGGGCTTACTTTGTGCATATTTGATTTATTTGATCATATTTGACATATATGTGCATTATTTCTTTGAATTGCTACATGGCTATTTTGGAATTCATTATTAATTTATGTGCTTATATGCATGTTTTCCAAAAAAAGTTGGAAAAATGACCCCCACGAAAAATTTGGAAAAATGACCCCCATGAAAATTTTTGGATAATGTCATGGAAGCTTATATTGAACTCGACGATGCAAAATTAGATGCATTAGAGATATAGCATGAAATTGCCTAGTAAGGGGAAGTCACAATGAAATGCATATTTTGATCAAAACCATGAAAGGAGGTAAATTTGATATTGCTTTTGACATGTTGCATGATAAGATGATGGAGGACTTTATATTTTCCATATAATGCTCATTGTTTATAATCCTAGCCTTACCTATGCTTACGCATCACAAAAGCCATAATATGCCTTATTTCATATATTGCTCCACATGATCTAAATATTGCCATTCTTTACCTTATCCGGGGATTATGTTGAGAATGATGTTACATTATGGAGATTATCATATGGTGTTTGTGTTGTTAATTATCATTATTGGAGTTTGGCGGAATTGTTTGAAATATATGGAAAATTTAATGAGTGAAAGAAAATCCGATCAAAGATCGACCCTGCTCTCTGAGATAATAGTTTGGAGAGATGGGACACATGGTGAGGAGTCCGACGCACTAAGTATCCGGGGCCATTCATGACACCCATGTTTGCGACTCGCGAGAAGGCAGTGCTGAGGTTAGAGAGGTAAAAGCAATATTATTGAGAAAAGCAATATGAAAGGTGATGAATCTAATGAGAAAGAATGTGGTATGAAAGTTTGGAAAGTACTCCATCTCCCCGGATCAAAAGCACCACAATGCCAAAAATTGCCCACCTTTAGCCCTTTACCACTCTACTCCTTATTGAGCTTAAATTAATGTCCTCTTGATTATTGTTGCTTTGTCACATAAAAATTATTTGTGCATGACCCTCCTTTTGTGAGTAGATATTGCTCTTATATATTTGCACATGCATGGATCTGTGACACTAGTACCTTTTCGAGGATGATAATTGATTGCAGGGTTATATGAGAATGAATCTGAGATGTTGAGAGTTTTGATTTCTTCCCCTGAATGACAAATAAAAGTATTGCTTGAGGACAAGCAAGCTTAAGTATGGGGTGTTTGTTGTGAGCTGAATCTGCCATGTTTTACAGTGACTTTTATATCGATTTCTACATACATTTCATACATTTGGGCTAAGATAGTACAGAATCTGTGTAGTTAATGTTTATTTGCCAAATTATGGAATCTACACCAGTTTCTGTTTAAATCGCAGAATTCGAAGCATTTTACAGCAATTCTACAGAAAGTCAGAAAAGTTCGGAAATCGGCTACAGAAGTCCAAGGTCAAAGAAGCAGCGGAACCAGTCGAATCGAGCTGAGATCCCAAGCTACTCGATCTCGAGTAGCCCTTACTCGATCTCGACAAGCAAGTCCGAGCAGCCTTGGTCGACAGAGCCTGATCGGGAGAGCCAGACCAACCCGACTTCCGGAGTCTACTCGATCTCGACAACCCCTGGTCGAGATCGACGAAGCCTAGTGCCACACCCGGAGTCGACAAGGAGAGAAGCTGACCGAGAAGCCGAGGACGAGGATGCCGAGTAACCCTACTCGATCTCGACAAAGCTCTAGTCGAGATCCACGAGCCCCACAGCACCAGTCCGAGTCCGTGCCGAGGAGAAGCTGCTCGACCAGAGAAGGCCACACCCTAGTCGATCTAGAGGAGCTCTAGTCGAGATCGACAACGCCCGTGAACCCAGATCCAGGCTTGTCGAGCACACCTACCTCGAGGTCGACGAGCACCGTGAACCAAGTCCGAGCCACATCGAGCAGAGCTAGCCGGGAAGTCCAGTCGACAAAGAATCCTACTCGAGGTCGACGAAGCCTTGTCGATGTCGAGTAGCCCAGTTTCCGCAGACGAGTCGACTTGAGCAGTCCGAGTAGACTTGGAGTTGCTTGGGCGTGAAGGAACTCGAGATGGCCGAAGATTTATCCAAAGTTGATCAATTCTATCCAAGGAAAGGAGATCTATCAAGACATGAAGACTTACCTAGTTTAGTTTTATCTTTTCCTTTTAAGATTTAATTCCATTAAGCTTTTATTTATCTTTTTAAGTTTTAGATAAAGTTTTAGATATAGATAGATATCTTCTTTCCTAGAATAGCTAGGGAATGAAGCCTATAAATAAAGCCCATGGGGCTCAGTTTTATTCATCAAAAAATTTCAGTCAGAGACAAGTAGTTTTACAGAGACGGTTTAGGAATTCGAAGGTTTTAGGGTTTTGGCGTTCAACGAGAGTTGGATCGCCGGGATTTTAAAGTCTTTTGAATTTAGTTTAATGCAAGTTATTTCCTTTCAATCAATGATGTCTGAGTTTGCGATGAGGCGCGAGTAGCCCACCCACTTCTAGGGTTGGGGCGAGCCCGACGATAGCCATGCATATTTGAGGTAAAGATCCGACCTTTATCATGTTTTGAGCATTTTCCTACTTGTTTATGTGTTTATTGCCCATCTAATGGAGATCCATGTTAACCACTTGGATTATAAACATAAAATCAGTAGAGACAATTAGGGTTTCTTGAGAGAGTTGTCTAATTGTTGGAAAAGGCGAAAGCTTAGTCCTTTAATGCGAATTATATGAATATCTGTTTGGTTCTACCTTATGCATGCTTGGTTATTGTCGTTGCAAACCCCAATCTTGGAAGTTCTTTTACATTAAAGTTTAAGTCGAAATCCCAAAAGCATTTGTTCTTTATTTTCTTTATTTTATTCGTTCTACTCCCTGCCCTCGTCGATCTCGACCACACTCTGGTCGACCTCGACTACTGATCTTCGACCTAGAGTCGCCGTAGCTTAATTGTGCAGGAGATCGACAAAGACAAGCCGAAGTCGACAAGACCTTACTCGACATCGAGTAGACCCTGGTCGAGATCGACCATCCTTTGCCGAGCTGCTGCGCTGTGTTCGACTGTCCGATCTTCTGTCGACTAACCCTTAGTCGAGATCGAGGACCCTGTTGTCGACTTCTGACCGTGAGATTCCACCGCTGCCTAGGATCTGCTGACACGCTTCCTCGTGGATCGATCCTGACTTCCCGTTGCTACATCAGGAGGAGGTCTTGTAATTATTTGCGTGGGCAGAATCTGGTTTGATTTATTTTGTTATATTTCATACTCGATTTCCTCTTACAACAACTGTCCTACTCGGATTGGAGTTGCTTGGAGCCGAAGGAAGCCGAGTCTATCCGAGATCTATCAAAAACTATCCATGGAAGAGAAGATTTATCAACAAGAAGATATTTACCTATTTTAGATTTATTTCCCCTTTTTAGATTTAATTCTTTAATTACATTTATTTATCTTTTAAGCTTTTTAGATATAGATAGATATATTCTATCCTTGAATAGAAAGGAATAGAAGGCTATAAATAAAGCCTTAGGGGCTGGTTTTTCATCATTCAATTCACAAGTTAGAGAAGTAGTTCACAGAGACAGTTTAGGAGTTCAGAGGTTTTAGGGTTTTGGCATTCAACGAAAGTTGGATTGCCGGGATTGTTAAGGCTTTGAATTTAGTTTAATGCAAGTTTCTTTTTATACATCATTGTCTAAGATTGCGATGAAGAGCGAGTAGTCCACCCACTTCTGGGGCTGGGGTGAGCCCGACGGTGGCCATGTGAGGTGATGCGGTAAAGGTACAATCTTGTTATGCAATTCGTCTTCTATCCCTATGAGCATGATTCTTTTGCGAGAGTTGAAGGTGATCCTTATTTGTGTTATTGAAGCGAAAGTGATCTTAATACAACTTCGATTAATTATGTGACAAAGAGTTAGTAACAATTAGGGTTTATGTGAAAGCCTCTATATTCCTATTTGTTAGTAACGAAAGTTATTTTGATAAAAAAGCATGATCTTTTATGCCTTTATGTCTTACTTTGCATGGTTATCGTTGTGGTGTTGATACCCTGGCTTTGGAAGTTCTTTATATATTGAGTTTATTTCTGTCGAAATCTGAAATCTGTGTTCGAAATCTGCAGTTTGAATTTTCTGTCTTTTTACTCGATCTAGAGTTGGTGTTGTCGATCTAGAGGAAATCTTTGTCGATCTCGAGTAGGGTTTGGTCTAGATCGAGTACTGTTGGTCCGAGTTTCTACTTTTGTCGTCGATTCTGAAGTTTCTGTTTCTGCTGTTTTTACTCTAGATCGAGTTACTGTTGCTCTAGATCGAGTTGTGTTTCTGAGTTCTCTGAGTTTTCTGTCGTCGCTGTTTTTACTCTATCTCGAGTTACTGTTTGTCGAGATCGAGTAGTCTTGTGTTTGCTTTTACTTCTTTCTTTCGTTTGTTATTTCTATCTTTCTTTCTTTGTTTCTTTTTTTTCTGTCTTCTATTTGCTTTTCTGTGAGATTTACAACTACCTAGGATCTGCTGACACGCTTCCTCGTGGATTCTATCCTGACTTTCTCTTACTACATTGGAGGGAGTCTTGTAATTATTTGCGTAGGCCTAAATCTGAATTGATCTATTTCATTATATTTCATACTCGATTTCCTCCTCACAATAGTAATCGGTCCGGAGCTTAAAGGATTAGTGCCTCTTATTTCCTCCCTTGATCGTTTCTGTCCGCGAGGGACCAATGGCTGGTCTTCGGATGACAGACTTTCCTGGTCGTCAACCGGCTCTTTCCCTTTCAAACTCCTCTTCACAAGAGGAGGCTCGCGAGGAGCGTTTTGCCGGCCACCACCCGGCCGCGGAGTGACGATAAGGGCAGGCCTGGATCCACCCCCAGCAGCGCTCTTTTTCTTCGCAAGCGCAGAAATCTTTGACTTATCAACTATCATACCTGCGCAAAAGATTTTGAAACAAGTCAGAATAAAAAGGAATCACGGCGAAGATGCCAGGCGACATGAAATGAAGATTCCTTAAAACACCGACCCGACCGGTGCGGAAGGCTAAGTTTGGCCATTTGCAGGAGAACCGGGGTCACAACTTTTCCATAACCTCGGACAGACGTGACTCCCCTCTTAAAAACAGCACTCCATCTATCCGCCGAATCATGTTTATCACCAGGCGCAACGTACTCATCGGGTTTGATTACGAAGCTCAAAATAGTTTTGGTCGGATCGCGAACGAGGAACCACTTTTCTCTCCACCCCGGGCTGCTAGATAAGCTCTCAAAAATCTTCTCGGTCAGGGAGGCGGACACCATTCCTTCACCATGCCTCAAGGAAAGAACAGAGAAAAGATGATCCAATGATGGCGTTTGCTTCATGGAAGCGCAACGCATGACATATACCGCCAGATACATCCATACGTTAAAGGCAAGCTGGGCAGAGCATTGGTTTATGTGAGCCAAAAAATATGCATACAGTGGGGGAAGGGGGAGACAAGACCCTTGGAGCAAACTACCCAGGTGGACTACCACATGATCTTTGTATTCGTTCAAACAACCCCCGCCACCAACGGCCAAACCTATCTCTACCCCGGCCGGCCATGGATAAAGATTAGCCACCTCTTCCAGGTGCTTAACGTCGAGAATCGACTCCTCACCGAGCGTCTTCTGTACGGTAGGAGCTACGCGATCCAAAAAAATTATTGAAGGGGGAGGGAGCGCCGCGAATGTATGACCCTCACAAAAACTACAGCTGTCAGCCTCTGTTCGATCATAAAGGGGCAGAGCAAAGTCGCCTGGGACCACTCGGATAGGCTTTTTAGACTTTTTTGGTACGCGAGATGGCTCACCCCTTCCCAGGTGGTTCATGGACTCAGAAGTATGACAATAGTTGGGGTGGTTCCTTTCTAAAGGGCGCTTAATGGTCCCCGCCATCTTCCGTCTCTTCTCGTTAGGACCATCCCCAGGGTTCGCCCTTTTCCTTTTTTCCTCGCGATGTTTGTTAAGTGGTGGAAAGGGAGTCGGGCTAGCCGCAGATTCCGAACCAACATCGGCATGGGAACTGGTACGCGATGGACTGACTTCTTCATAGTGGTAGCTCACACTACGATTCTTGCTATCACTTTCCTGGGACATTGTAATTCTAGAAACAAGGGAAAAATCTCCTGGAAAAGACGCAAGAAAAAGGAAAAATTAATGAGGGGAAAACTACGTTTTCAACATCGCGAGTAAATAAATTTGGCGCCAAAAAAGCCCTCTTAAAGGCTTATAATGGTGCTTCACGTGCCCCCCGAAGGAACGGAAAAGACATCTCCCCCCCCCAACAGAACGACGGCTAAAAGAAGCCCTTCCGTATCCCTCATGAAGATTTCTCGATTCTCGAGAAATCAACCCTGAGAAGAACAACAGTGCGGAGTCGAAAGGATTTCTTCCGCCCCTGTTTCATCAGAGATACTCCATGAAGTCCGAGGAAACCATCATAGGCCATCCGAAAGACTCAAAAGACAAGACCACCCCTTCTCAACGCAGCCCTATTACGACTAACTACCAATCGGCCACTCCACAAAGGTCGGTTACGACCAAGGAGCCCAAGTGGAAAGTCAGGGGAAAAGCACTAGGGCACGCCTCGATCGCCACCCCATAACCGCCCCTGGTTTCAATTTTTTCCGACTAAACCTAAAAGTTTTGAGAGGATGACGCAAACATCGGAAATCAGAAAGAACAAAAAGAAAGATCGAAAACAAACTTACTTGAGCAACTACGAGAAGGAAGCCCTGAAAAACTCAGTAAAACGGGAGCGAACCACCACCTAACACCGATCTCAGTTCTTCAAAAGACACTAGGAATCCTTGAAAATCCCTCTTTCTTCCCTCCTCTTTGGAAATTCAGAAATGTAGAATGAGAAAGAGCAAGAATAAGAATCCCACTTATAAGTCCTTGTGGAGCCAACCGGCCCAATGGGCCGAAAGGGCACGAATATGCCCAAGAAAGGTTCATCTGATGAACTAAGAGTTTTAGCAGAAAACATCATACTTGTCGAAACCTGATCGCGAATATATTATTACTCGCTATCCGGTTACGAGGAGATATGACGATGCCATAGAAAATAGGCTATATAATAAACACGGGATATTACGTCATAAATGGGTCACCCAACGCAATGGGTCATCCAAGTTCGGGGTTTGCAACAAAGATAACCAAACATGCATAAGGCAAGATAAAGAGTAATAATCATGCAATCACATCAAAGGAACAAGCTTTCGCCTTTTCCAACAATTAGACAACTCTTTCAAGAAACCCTAATTGTATCTACCAATTTTATGTTTATAATCCAAGTTATTAATCTGAATCTCTATTAATTAGGCAATAAGCCTATAAAAGGCAGTGGATGATCAAAACACAATAAAAGTTGAATCTTTACCTCAAACATGCATGGCTATCGTCGGGCTCACCCCGGTCCCAGAAGTAGGTGAACTACTCGTTCTTCATCATAGAGAAACTCATCAATAATAAAAGAAATCTAAATTGTATTAATAAAATAAAACAACGCTTACAACCCATCGAAGCCAAAACGTCTCTCAACACTCTCGCTCCACTCGGCCGCCACTCTCTCTCTCTATCTCTCTCTCTACTCGATGTAACTAATGGCTTGTCTTGGATGATTCTAAAAACCAACCCCTAAAGCCTTATTTATAGTACTCCGTCTATCTAATCTTGGAAGGAACATCTATCTATATCTAAAACTTTCTATCTAAAAGTATAAGATAAAACATTAATGATAAAAGAAATAAATCTATAAGGAAACTAGAACTGAAGTGCACAAATCCTTCTTGGACATGATAGATCTTCATGTGGATGGATAGAATTCCACAAATCTTCTCTTGCAAGCACTCTATCTTCTCTTCTTCACTCGATCTCCAACTCGGATTCGTCACTAGAACGTACTCGACTTCGATTAGAGTTAGTCAACTTCGAGTAGAATTTTTCTCCTGGGTTGCACTCGAGCTCGGGCACATTCTGGACTCGACGGGTGTCCTCGACGTCGACTAGGAGTACTCGATGTTGAGTAGATCTCTTCGTCTCGAGTGATTGGCTGCTCGACTCCATGTGGTTTTGTCATCCAAAGTACTCGACGTCGACTACAGGTACTCGACGTCGAGTAGAATCGTCAGCTTCCAGCATTCTACTCCGTTCTTGAAACGCACTTTCTTGAATCCTCGTTTGTCGGATTAACGCATATGAATATGCGTTAGAAAGATATTTTCGAGGGATACAACTCTCATGAAGACATCAAAACTTGATTCAGAATGATGAATGGCGAAAAGTGGGCTTTCCTCCAGCTGCACCATCCTTGGCTACTTCATGACTTTCTTTTAAGCTCCAAAGTGCGTCCGATTTCTGCGAAATTAAAGAGAAACTATTGTAGACTCCATAATTTTGCAAATAAGTGTAAACTACATAGAATATGTACTATTATAACCCAAATTCATGAAATGCTTACAGAAATCGATATAAAGGTTAAGGTAAAACATGGCAATTTAGGCTCACATCAACGGTCCCATGAAATCGATACCCCAAACATCGAAGATTTCGCATACCATAATCTAACATAGTTACATCTCATTCCTTCATGAGATATTTCCGGTTCGCTGACATCGATCACAAGTCCTGCAGAAAGCATGAGCATCGCGAAAGATATGCGGCCAACAGAATCCCGCTTCCAGGACTTTCCTAGCCATCCTCTGTGCTCGAAAATGTCCACCGCTCGGGTGTGAATGACAGAATCTCAAAACAGAAGTTACCTCATTCTTTGGAAGATATCGAAGAACAATTCTATCAGCGCAGTGCTTCCACAAGAAAGAATCATCCCAAACATAGTAGCGAGCATCTTGCCGGATTTTGTCCTTCTTCGCTTTCGGACAATTTGAAGGGAAGATTCCAGCCATCAAGTAATTAACAATATCCATGAACCAAGGTTGCTTAGTCCTAATACTCATAAGCAAAGCCGGCGGCTCACCCCCCATCATCATCAAGCAAATCAGAAGCCGGAGCACCGCTCAGGCGGCTAGCATTGTGCATAGGGGCGGCGGGTGCCGTTCCAACAGTGTCGTCCCATGTCGAAATTTTCAGCAATCCTTTGTCAGGATATTCACCTAATCTCTCTGGTTGCTCTCCCCCACCATCAGTTCTATAAATTCTGCTCAGGAGGTCAGCTACCACATTCTCTGCTTCCTTCTTATCTCTAATTTCCAAATTGAATTCCGTAAGAAGTATAACCCATTGAATCAATCTCGGCTTAGCGTCCTTCTTTGTCATCAAATAGGGGAGTGCCACATGATCGCTATAGACCACCACTTTGGCACCCAATAGACAAGGATGAAACTTCTCTAAAGAAAATACCACAACTAACAACTCTTTCTCAGTAGTGATGTAATTCCGTTGGGCCGCATTCAACATCATGGAAGCATAATAGATCAAATGAGATGCTTTCTCAACTTTTTGTCCCAAAACAGCCCAACGGCATAATCACTAGCATCACACATCAACTCAAAGGGCAAAGTCCAAATAGGAGCCTGAATAATAGGTGTTGAAGTCAACTGATTCCTTAACTCATGAAAAGCCTTCTTACAATTATCATCAAACACAAAAGAAACATCTTTCTTAAGCAATTGACATAATGGAGAGGTTATCTTGGAAAAATCCTTGATAATCCTCCTATGAATCCTGCATGGCCTAAGAATGAGCGAATCTCACGCACATTAGTAGGATAAGGTAAAGACTGAATCAAATCTATCTTAACTTTATCTACCTCAATGCCTTTTTTGGACACAATGTGACCAAGAACAATCCCTTGTTCAACCATAAAATTATAATTTTCAGAATTTAAGACCAGGTTAGTTTCAACACATCTCTTAAGCACTAGTGACAAAGGATGTAAGCAATAATCAAAATCATTCTCATGCACCTTGAAATAATCCATAAACACTTCAATAAAATGCTCAACATACTCAGAAAATATACTCATCGTGCATCTTTGAAATGTACCAGGCGCATTGCATAATCAAAAAGGCATTCTACCATAAGCAAAGGTACTAAAAGGACATGTAAAAGTGGTTTTCTCCTGGTCTTCAGGTGCAATAAAAACTGGAAAATATCCAGAATAACCATCCAAAAAGCAATAATAAGAACGGACGGCAAGACGCTCAAGCATCTGATCAATGAAAAGTAAAGGAAAATGATCCTTACGTTTCGCATCATTGAGTTTGCGATAGTCAATGAAAACTCTCCAACCAGTCTGTACCCTCATAGGTACCATCTCACCTTCTTCGTTCTCAGAGACCGTGATACCTTCCTTCTTAGGGACCACTTGTGTAGGACTTACCCATTGATTATCAAAAATAGGATAGATCATACCTGCCTGAAGGTGCTTCAAGAATTCCTTTTTGACGACCTCCATCATGGGTGGATTCAACCGTCGTTGAGGTTGTTTTGGCGTCTTCGCATCATCCTGCATGAGTATACGATGCATGCACAATGTTGGACTAATCTCTTTGATGTCAACAATGGTCTATCCCAAGGCAGTGCGATGTTCCCTAAGGACATCCACCAACCTTTGTTCCTAGTAAAGAGTAGGTTTATTAGAAATAATAACATGAAGTGTAACACCCTCTCCCAAAATTGCATACTTCAAATGATCAGGGAGGGGTTTCAATTCAACTTCAGGTGCCTGAATAACAGACGGAAGCAATTTTTCATTAGGAGGGTCTACTGGTTCAGTTCTATAAGCATGAGACCAATCATCTGGGTTGACATCAGGTGCCATAGACAATTCTTGCAGGTTATTGGGACAAGCATAATCATAAGGCAATTCACTCGAAGGGATTCCAAACAGCCTTGCAACTGGTCAAAACGATCAATATGCATAATATCCCTAGTGAATATATCAACAACATCAACCAGATTCAGAGAATAAGTAGCAGATTTCCCGTCAGGGATAAAAAATTCAGCCCTTTTTCCATCGACTTCCACAGTTAAAGACCTAGAAAAACAATCATTTTTTTCTTTAGCAGTTCGCAAGAAGGGTCTACCTAATATGATGGGTGTCTTGGGTATACAAAGTCCCACATCAATCACATAAAAATCAACAGGGAAAATAAAATCATCAGCCATTATTAAAACATCTACAACCATGGCAGTATAACAACCTTAGTTTCATTCAGAGGACCCATACCCAAGTCATCGTATAATTTGTACGATATCAAATTAATAGATGCACCAAGATCAACCATGGTAGTTTTGAATGTAACTTCGCCAATCGTACAAGGAAGAGTAAACATACCTGAGTCTCTGCACTTTTCAGGCAATCGCTTTTGAAAAACTAATGAAAGATTTCCTTGTAATTCCTTACCTTCTCTTTCCTTTTCCCATTGCGATCTTTTGGTTGTGAAAACTTCTTGAAGGAATTTGGCATAACGAGGAACGGAACCAACTAGTTTAAGGAGAGGACTATTTACCTGGTGTTTGGTGAAAGTATCGAATAGATCGTTGTCGTTTTCCCACTTACGATCAAGATTCAGGGTATGAGGGAAAAGTGGCATAGGTTTCGAAACCTCAGAAGACCACTCCTCCGACAATTTCCTCAAAGATTCAGCAGCATCGAAAATCGGCTCCGTTATTGGAGATGGCGGCGGGTGTCGTGTCAAGGGGCGGTGGGCGCCGTTACAACAGTCTGCCTTCAATTTTTCTTTGTCTACGTTTTCTTCATAAATCATCTCCTTAGACTTCCTTTCTAAACTTTCATTGGAAACACCAAAATTCTTACCTCCAAGAGCCATAACCATAGAGTCTTCTCCATACAAATCCTATATCAAATTTCTCAACATTAGTTCTTGTAGCTCTTGGGACATATGTCGCAGAAGTTCTCCTTAATGCCTTACCATCAACATCAAATCTCTCAAAGCACCTCCCTTGAGGATTCCAGAGCTTATACAATGTGATTCTTGAGCTTCTTGTTTCCCTTGAGCATTTGATGTCGCCATCTGAATAGCCATTTTCATCACAACCTTCGTTGGTTTCGCAACTTTTTCCTCACAAACCATCACAGGATCATCAAATGCAAATGGATTACCAAATCCACTATACCTCCTATACTGCCGAGTTGAATTTGCTAATCCATCGAAGATTTGCATAGCTTCTTCCGACGTCTTATCCAATATATCACCTCCACTAGTAGCATTGATGATAGGGCGCTCATGGTCAAGCAACCCCTCATAAAGATAGACAATCAAATCCTCTTCAGGAAATCCATGATGTAGGCAAGTTGCCTCGAGTCTCCTGAATCTCCCAAGATAGTCATAAAGGCTCTCCCCAAGGAGTTGTTCTATCCTAGTCAACTACTTCTTTACTTTGCTCAGGCCGGTAGCAAAGAAATATTTCAGTAGAAAAACATTCTTCAATTCCAACCAAGTGGTGATACTTCCCTTAGGCAGACAGTGTAGCCAATCAATCACTACGTCTTTCAGGGTGAACGGAAACAACCTCAACATGTGTTGGTTATCAGTAAATCCTTGAGGTCTGAGTCGGTCATAGATACTAACGAATTCAGTAAGATGCTTATTTGGCTCATCTCCAATCATCCCATGGAAAACATAAAGAATCAGTAACCAATCAGCTTTGTATCCGAATTCGGAGCCTTCAGGGAGTTTAGGTAGTGTAATCGCAAGGTGTTGCGAATTTAGATCAGGTTCCCTTAGGCCTCTCAATGTCCTCTTGAGAGGGGATTTAACATTTCCAGACATCTTTGTTTAACCTTCAAAAAGACTCACAAAGATTGATTAGTAACCAACAAGTAATCCACCAAGGTGAATTACTCGAGATAGCAAATAAGAACAACAAAGGAAATGAATTAATTCTCCCCGACAACGGTGTTAAAATTTGGTGTGGTGCAGAATGTCATTACCTTTCTACAACACCAAAAAGAATAACCCAAACCAACAACTAAACTAGCAACCTAGTAACTAGTATAGCGGAATAGTAAGGGGTCTATCCTACAGAGAGAATACCTTTTATGTCTATCAAATCTTTATCAAAAAGGGAACAATATCAAAGAGTATTTGAATATCAAGGGAAACTGAATATGGTAAAAGTAACAATAGTGAATTGGTGATAATTATGAATGAGATAGTTTCCCCTATAATTCATAAACAATTGGTATGTCTTTGATCCTTGACTCTATCCTATCTTTCCTTGTTTGATTCATCTACTGGTGGATCACTTAACCCTAAACAATTTAACAATGCCAATAACACAAACAACCAAAGATAGAGGCGCAACTCTCTAACCCTAATTTATGCAATTGATAAAATAGAATTGCCAATGTCCCCTACACACCCAATCGATGCTTTTAGGGGATCGATTGGTTATAATGTGCTACTAATCCAATTAACTTATAGGGGCTAATCAAACCTTTAGTAAGAAGGCAAATTCCATCAAGGTGGCCAATCAAGAGATAATACATGCAATCGATCAATAAAGAACAAAGACATTGAATAAATAGATAAAAATTAAGTCTCACAAATCATATAACCTTGTCTCTAAACTGCAGAGGAAACAAAAGAGGTTTAGTTCCTCATAGAAAGTCTTCCTCTCAATATCTCCATTGGAGTTCTCTCTCAACTATATCTTCTCCAACAACCTCTCAATTCGTAAAAATCAGCCAAAACATAAATATAAACTTAACCTAATTAGTTTCCAAAAGAACGAAATAGTAATTCCGTATCGGCACGGGCGGCGGGCACCGTGATCCAGGCGGCAGGCGCCGTGTCAAGAGTAGCGAACTTCTTCGATCAATCACCTCCGAATCAAAGCTAACTTACTCCACGCCTCTTTCTTGCCTTTTCCACGTGTTTCCTCAGGTTCCTAGCTCTCCATACTCATCCTTGGCAAGCCATAAATGCGCCCTTCCAGTATCGGAACATAAATATGCAAATAAACACAAAAAGAGCGTAGATTCTAAACTTACAAAACCAAATACTACTGACTCAAACTACTCAAATAAACATGATATAAGATATTCTAAATGCACTAACAACTACCTATAATGCCTATATAAAATATGCATTATCAGCACTCGAAGTCGACTAGTGACTAGACGTCGACTAGTTCAACAACTTTCTCTTCCGTCGTTTGTTCGGAAGTTGACAGTTGACGCCCACTCCTTAGATTCATTTCCGCCATATGTCCTGCAGACTTACCTTTGAGATTAGGTTCGGATGATCCTGGGAGTTATCCAGACAGTTTGAGGATCGATGTAGCCAATTAACCCACTTGGGTCTCAATGTTCTTCCGCCAAACGTTGATCTTTCCCAACCGCGAGTTGATGCGATGCAGTTGAGTATGGACGGAGTTATTGGCTTGCTTGAATTCAGCATGGTCATCTTTCTTGGATTCTCGATCCGGGTGTCTAGGAGCTCTGTAGGGTGGGGGGTCTCTTTGGTATTGGGGTAGGCGATAACCCCAATTCTGCTGCTGATGTTGTCGTGAGTAGTTAGGACCCCCCTCGTAGCGCGCCTCCTCATGTGTTTCTGCAAGCTGCACTTGGTCGGCGTGTGGGCATGTTGTGGTGTTGTGCCTGATAGACCCACACTCCAAACAAGGTTGATTATTAGAAAAAAATTTAACTTGTTTGGTAAGGCGGTGTACCTGGTCTCTATGGAATTGTTCTTTCACATCGGGATCAATCTCCTTCGATGGTTCGTAGAGTGGCATAGTTGGGAGAGGCCTTTCGTCGAAAGCCTTAGGAATCCCATAAGTGTTGTCGAAGTTTTCTAACCTCTCGAAGGTAGCCCAAAGATGTTGTGGCATGTACTCAAGATACCTATAAGCGGTATAGGTGTTGATTCGATCCTTTGTAAGCACATCTAGGGAGTTGTAGATGATTTCCTGGATCACATATGGCGCTTTCCCTCAAATTGGGTTTTCCTTAAAATTGATTCCTCCTCATAACAGAAATAAAAGAAGGTCTAATTTTAAAAGATACGCGAGGGAGAATAATAGGAGATTCTGGCACACCTAGAGTAGGGTGCATATATTCTTTCGCGTTCTGAGGGACGCCGGATAGTTGTTCCTCAAGCTCTCTTCAAGCTTGGGCGTCGCGATCTGCCCTCACCTCCCACCTTTGTTGATTTCGTGCAAATTCCGTCTGGGCGAATTCTGTTTGTTTGGTGGTAAGCTCCACTATTTTCTTACGGAGCTGCTCAAGCTCCTGTGCTGGTGTAAGGTCCACCTCGTTCTCGTTGTCAAATGCCATGAGTCTTCTCCGTAGTCTCTGCTGAAGATGAAAGAAGCATTCTGGTTCGAGAAGAGGATCAAATTTGGGTGTGCGATCTGAGCATCGCATACACCGGCAAAACAAAAACTAAAAGAAAAAGGGCGTAAAAAGAACTAAAAAGGGCGCGATTGATAGCTTCCCTGGCAACAGCGCAAAATTTGTTAGGAGGGATTTCGAGTCTAAAATAAATATTAAATATAAATCACAAACCAATTCCCGATGTCCACGCAAATAAATTTCAAGAAACCCTGGCGCTGTAGCTTGTCAGAGCTCGCCTATTTAGTTCCTTGAAAGCATCCCTCGAAATCGACTCGACGTCGAGTGGGAGACTCGATGTCAACTCAAACTATCGATGCCCTATAAACCTGCACCACTGAAGATAAAACACTCGACATCTTGTTGGGGAACTCGATGTCGACTTAGGATCTCTCGATGTCGAGTTGTGTCTGCAGTGAAAACCGTAACCTTGCAAAAAATTAAAAGTCAGAAAAGAAAGTCCGAAGAAATAAAGGATTGATAAGAAGATATATGGAAAGAAAGAAACACAAATTGATTGTTTTGAATTCAATTAATTGAAAACTTTCAAAGTCGGGGATTCATGCCACAACTATAACCGTATAAGTATAAGCCAAATTCATGAAAGATTATGCATTTTCATCAAATAACCTTCATTGAAAACTTCCAAACCGCTCTCGCCTCTAACTCCAAGCGGCTTTCTCTCTACTATTTATTGCCTATACTACTTGTGTGCTGGAATGAATAAAAACCAGCCCCCAGGGCTTTATTTATAGTGCTCAACACTAGCTATTCTAGGAAGGAACAACTCTATCTATATCTAATTTCTATCTATCTAAATCTAGGATAAAACATTGTTTAATAAAATAAATGCAAACAACTAAAATATCCTAGGTAAATATGGAATTCACCAAGTAGGATAGATGTCCAACTCTTGTAAATAGAAGATCTCTTCTTTCATGGCCATATAAGGCCCACTAAGATTCGCAGTTGGATTGGTCCGTCGGTTAGTTTTTGTGGTCAACTCGACATCGAGTCCAATGACTCAACGTCGACTCCTTCCTTGTGTCTTGAGCTGTTTTCACTCGATCTCGGCTCTTGGCTCCACCTGACATCGAGTCTATGGACTCGACGTCGAGTCCTTCTGTTATAGTCTTGAGTGATCGTCGTCTCTCCATGTGTGTATGTCGAGTGTGCACTCGATATCGACTCCTCCAGGCCGACTCCCCTGCTTCTCCTTTGCTTCTACTCGATGTATGCCCTAATTTCCACTTGACGTCAAGTCAGTCTGTCGATGTCGCGTGACTCTTCAATAGACGTTGAGTGGTTTTCCAACTTGACTTCCGCTTCTCCGAATTGCTCCGAAAATGTCTCGATTTCTGTGAAATTAAACAAAAACTTGTGTAGACCTCCATAATTGTCACATAAACATAAAATACATAAATCTTATGCTTTCTCAACCTAGAAATATAAAATATGGACAGAAAACGGATTGACGACTATTATGACTTTTTTCGCTTACATCTATTCCTGTCACCTTGTGTCCTATCACCATTGGTACTTTGTCCTGTCACCCTTATCCTATGTCCTGTCACCCTCTTTGTGACGGTAATCTACCTAGTACCGGCAAATCGACGATGATTATGACTTTCTACAATAAAAAACATCCTCCCATCGGGGTTATCTCCCCTCCAAGTCATTTACAAAGGGGGTATTCCCCCATTGAAGCCCATCCCCGGGGATACCCGGCCTATTCCCTTCCGCCTCCCCTGTACGACTCTCCAAAGAGGCCGTACCCGAGCCAACATGGGCTCCTTGAGCCCTCTCCGCCCCATCCGGATCAGGCTTTTGCAGCGAGATCATCGCCATCATCCCGACATATGCAGCCATCCACCCTGACACGTGTGGGCGTGTCACTTGCCGATCCAAATTGGTACATGGATAGCGGAGCCATAATTCACGCTGCATCTTCATGCGTAGCTGTAGTTATCTGTCCTATAAAACTCTCCTCACCGGTCCCCACATACACATCACGAACAATCCGCAAAACGGACTAAACGACTAGTGATAGTGAGATATGTATCCATGAAGCTCCCTCCAGGGCTTCCATATAGTTACGCAGGAAGCTGCGTAGCCTGTGAATATTCTGGTCCTCGTCGTTCGACGCATGAATGCACGGTTCTGTATCAACGCGCACTGGGGTTGCGTCGGCCGTAAAGCTAAGCTTGCATATGCGTAACTGTTGAGTAGGTGTAAGTACCACTACGCATTTCAGGAATGGGGGGAGGCCACGCGGGAAACGAGGTATTCGCAGTGAATTATGCATCTATCTGCTACCACATGCGTATATGTCCGCATGGCGTGTTTCCGCACGTCATTGCGTATGAGGCTTCACCTATAAATGAGGTAACATGGGGGAACACATCATCTACAACGCAATGAAGGTTGCAAATGAATTCTCGCAATGTCAAATACATGTGGTCAAGGAGAGATCGGTGAAGCACTTTGCCATACAAATGTTGTGTACATCCAATTCAACGAAGGTGAAATTTTCTCGTCTCGTACGACAACAATCAAAACCAAAACTATGGGAGATCGGTGTAACATTTTGATATCGGATACACAAATAGTTGGCTGTTAGGTCAGTTCAAATTTGTGAGGTCAGTTCCAACTCGGCCCTGTTCGCCGTGTATAATCATGAAAACATATGTTTGTGTATTTGTGTGAAGTCGGGTTCAACGTAGTTCCAATTAGATTGTACGCATACAACACGACATTGTAAAGTCCATCGAATACATTACATGATAAAAAATATAGTTTGTGATATGTTTTCGTATCTCCCGATCGAATTGTTTAGCGTCATCGACTATCGAATTGTGTCGCGTGCTCGATAAATAAAGCACGTTTGTGCATTGTGGAGGGGGGAACATTACCTCAATATCGTCGATGTGAACGCAGTTGACCACATGTGACCGCCCATGAGCTCCACATTGATGTCCTCCTTCCATCGGACAAATAGTGCACAACTTAGACCCGATAATGTGGTTCCAACAGCCGACGAAGTGGCAGAGCTACTTCGTCGGCCGTTTGTGGCCGTCATCGATGTATCTTGCATGCATCCACTATCCTACTTTAGGCCAGTGAGTTCTGTGTCAATAGTGTAATTACGCATAACAATGCGAAACATGTGGAATGTACCTAGTTGGCTGGTCGATGGATGCACGCTCTGTCCGGTGCTAGGCCGTTAGGAATTGCGTCGCCCGGTCAGTTACGCAATATCATGCGGGGTTACGCATAACACTGCGGATCAGATGATGTGTACCCGGTCGGTTGGTCGATGGATGCATTCCCTGTCCCATTTCAGGCCAGTGGCAATTGTGTCGTCCGTACTGTTACGTAATACGTTGCGGAGCAACTCACGTGTTTCCCCTTGAACGTTGCATGCATGCACTATGTCTGGCCGCTGCGAATTGTCACCCGTTCAGATCCGCAATACGTTGCGGAGCTACCCCCGTGATTGCCCCCCACATGCATGCATGGCCTGTCCTGGTTCAGGCCGTTGGGGAGTGTGTCCACTGTACTGTTCCTTAGGAAGTAAATCTCTACCTAAGGAAGGTAGGAACCTCCTCTAGTTGTGGCGGTTCGCGATCCACTATGATATGGACACCGAGTGTGGTTGAATGCCAAATGTAAGAGTAGACACGCTACAATTATATGGATCGTATATCGTTTTTATCTTTCAATATGAATTTTCCGTAATTGTTACAATTTTAGGTAAACGTATTTTGTGGAAGTCAGATTGTTGTATTGTTTGAAGATCATGGAAACGTTATACTTTTATTTTAAATAACGGTAACACAAACTATTATCTAGTATTTTGCGACGGAAAGTTTTTCGAATAAAGGCCTTCATTCTATTTCAGTCGTACATATACGTTTATTAGATAAAAACGATATACAATCCGTAAACTTTGGTTGTACACCTGATGATTTTTCAGATAGAAACACGTTTGTTATATTTGTAATAGTATTGTCAAAATCCATAAACTTTGGTTGTAAAACGATTTAAATTGAATAAACTTTGATCGTACATCGATTTCAATTGAATAAACTTTGTTTGTACATCGATTTTAATTTAATGCACATTTGATTTACGCATGTCTATGTGTATCACACACTGTCCCCTCCTCCATTCAATCATTGACTCAGTAATTATCGGAGGAGTGCGCGAGTAAGAACATTACATAGGACACGTTTTGGCAATATGTCCCCTATTGTCAAGGTGTAAGGAGCAATTCGGGAACTGATAACTTCGTAACCCTTAAGTATAGAGCAGAGGTCGTTCGATTGGCTCTGCATTCTATTGCGTGGACAACCACAATATTCCTCGTGCATATGTCCGCACTTGTTTGCGTATTGACACGCAATGTCGTGCGCACTTGGTCAGCCCCCTTCATGTGGTTGTCTCTCCCACGTCACATCCTTTCTCGTGCCTAATTAGCAACGCCAAATTAAACGTTGCTCATAACACAACGTTTAATGTAACGTTGCAACAACTTCAAATTGAACGTTGTTGCAACGTTTAATTTAACGTTACAACAACATGATATTCGACGGTGTATTAAGGAACCCTCACAAAAAACGGGATATGATTTCTCACTATAAATTAGGCCATGAGAGGGTCGAAATTACAACATATCGTTCAAGGGAAGAAGAGATGGCGGCCGGTAACACACCAAGACCTTTCTTCTCGGTCACAGGGAGCGGCCCTAGGGATTTTTTCTGGTGGGTAGAAGACATCTCGCTCACACAAATACTGGTAAGCCCCCTTCGGTCTCACATCCGATTTACAATGGTCCCAACTCACTAAATAGATCTTGACATCTGCAGCCTCTGCCATCCAACTTCGAGGAAGAAAACGGGCTGGCGGGCGTCGAAAGAATGACGCTAACTAATGGGCCCGGGAGGAGAGGCACCAGCATCCGGGTACAGTGCAACAACTCCGGGGCACTCTGGCTCACACAAGGATGGCATACGTTCGCGAGATCACGTGGCGTCCGGGTAGGCGCGGGTTTGGTTTTTAGCTACTTAGGCAACTCTCACTTACGGGTCGTCGTAGTGCCGCCGGAGAATGTTTCACCATCAGAAGAAGAGAACAACAATGATTCCCTCTGAGGTGGGACACGGCGGCGACCCGGAAAAACCTCTTCACTAAGTTATTTGATGTAATCTTCTATCAGTAATATGAGAACTGAGGCAATCTAAACATTTTCAGGTAACGTGTTTTTCCCTGAAATAACCAGTATAGATACACATTACGGTGTGTAGCTCTTAAACCTACCCCCCAAAGGGTCCGCACTTACATGCGTCACCGCTACACGTGGGGAAGCTTAACAACTACACGTGGGGATGCGTAACATTGCAGTGTCGCTGCTATCCAAACCATTTATTTGTCCGCATCAGCTTGCGTAAATATCGCGGATCTCAGCGCAATCCATCGCACCCCTACTATCGTTCCCCTATAAATACTTCCACTCCCCACCTCACTCCCTTGCACCCTCCACTTTCCCTCCCACTACTTTCGATCTTCATTCGTCATATATGGATGCCCGTAAACTATCAAAGTGCTTCCATGATCTTTATGTAATCTATTTAAAGATTAGTTGAAGATCATGGAATACTTTGATAGATTATCCGGTTATCCGAATAAGCAACTGCGTGGGCGGTTTTCATCGAACTCAAAATATTCATTCAAAATAAGCGTACGTTGTCGAATATCAATATATTGTCAAAGTGTTTCACCGATCTTTTTTTTTTACAATTCCTACGAATTTAAGTAAAGATCGATGAAGATTTTGATGAAATATCCGATTATTCGTTCCTGATATCGTCAATTCTACTTGTCTGGTTGCGTCCAGCACATCACCTCCCTCTGTATCCGACAAAAACTTTTTTCATTTGCGCCCTATTACGAATACCTGTAAATTATCAAAGGGTTGTTTTATGATCCACAAAGACTCACACATTTCAAATGAACATTTATTCAAATTAGTGTTTCATCTATCTTTCACCAACATTTCTGCACATTTTTCAAACATCTATGGAGAAATTGATAACTTGTTTGATTATTCGTTCGGAAGGTTTGTATTATTGCGTTTCACAATGCAAATATTTACATTGTTCGAATGTAATGTCTGACATATTTATATATGTCTACAATTTTTGCGTAATACAATTAACCATGTTATATATTGACTTAACAAAATAACAATTATAAAATCCTAATCAATTAAGGACATATGCAACATTCTACAGGCCACGCAATACCTTGCAGATCTTATAAGACGTTCAAATTTTGAATTCATTAGCCGGCAATGGCCGAATTTGTTACGCATGACGATGCGGAAAGTAACTCGCTTTCGCATCGGCCGACTTCCGTCCGCACTGTCAATGGTGTATGCCCGTTGCTACGCAACGAGTCGGCGAGACTACATAGTTTTGCTCTTTCTTGGTTAACATTACGCAACCTGTTCCGCGTTAGTCCTTACCAACGGTCCCCTTTTCACGCGTCAGTCCTTACCAACGTTCCCCATTTTTTATGTTAAGACTCCATGGTTATCTTGATCTTCTAATTATGTTTTGACCACCACCTACTTAACTATCTTGTTTTCTTTAGGTAAGAGGTGTTTGGTTAAGACTCTTCTGAGGCCTGATTTATAGAGGAGGTTCCTACCTTCCTTAGGTAGAGATTTACTTCCCTTTTTTCGAAGATTCTCCTCTTCTTTTGTCTCTCTATATATTTTATTTTATTATTATTATATTTCCCTTTTTTCTTTAAAAAATACCTCGGGAAGGAGGACATCTGAAAAGGGATCCCCGTTCGGTCCATTCTGTGACTAGGTGCTTTTACAATTTCTCTGAAAATGACAAAATTACATCAAAAGCATTTATTTTTGTTGGATACGTTCAGTTTCGAAGGTGAGAGAAAACCGTACGCTGAGACTTTTTGTTTCTTGTTGGCCGGTCTCGTTACCTTGGTTGCACCCTACTTCCGGGAGTCCCTTCTCTACTGAGCTGTGCTCCCCTCCGCGGCTGGGAGTGGATCCGGGTAGGACACGTACAACTCGAAGTGTGAGTCGCCTTCATAGACAAAGAGGAGCGCGAATCTGACGAGTACTTGGTTAGAGAGAGTGAAATCCGCCCATCCCTTTGTGTACCAGTATGCTCCCTTGTCGTCTATTTCGACGCCGACCTCGCAATCTTGGCATGTGGTGGACCAAAGGTGGACGAGCTCGTGGACGTCTTCACTCTATCGTCCGTATCATTGGGGTAGTTGTAACCGTCGCAACTGCTCTTTCGGGCGATGAACCGATAGAAAGCCCTCGGCGGATCTTCGGTCCCCATGGTTATTCTTCTTGGGTGGTGGTTGCCTTATGAGGGATCCCATGGGCCCTGGTTCCTCTTATAACACTCATCGTTAGGGGGGTGTTTCACACACGTGGCTTTTAGGCAGGTGCTTCCGCTTTACGTGGATGATGCATTTGTTCCACGTTTAAGGGAGTTCAATGGTTCCGTGACTTCACTAGACCTGTTCAATGGTTCCAGGGGTAGGAAAAATATTTTTACGGCACAGATCAGTGGTAAATGCGATTTTTATTTCGAAACAAACAAAGTCGGCGAGGCAAATCCTCTTACATCTTCTCAAAGTAGCTGTGGGGGGAAAACAGGTCTTGGAAGAAAGGGAATCGAGATGTGGGCAAGTTAATATACGCGGATAGGAGAAGGTCCGCATACTCGAGATTTGGGTCGACTACAGAAACCTCGTATCCGGTTCTTTCTTTAGCCTTGGTGAATTTAAGGACGACCACCACTCGTACGCGGTTCGCTGTGACGAAGCCCTCCCATCCTTCGGCTAGCTAATAGATCCCATCCCTGTCTCGACCGACCTCGACACTGTGTTCTTGGAGTGATCCTGATCAGAGGATGATTCTCCCTTAGGCGTCATCCTAGGCCAGCTCGTACGCTTGGGGGAGTCGGAGCCGCAGTAGTTGATCTACTCGGAAGATTACCCCATAGAACGCGGTTTGAGACGAGTCTGATTCCATTTGGGCATGGGAGGAGTAACGTATCTTAAGCCGAGGGCTCATCCTCTCCTCCTTTCTTTATTTTGAGAGTTTTTCATCTTCACGGCCGTGACCGTCACGGCCTCACGGGTCCATGCATACCCTTCTACTGTCAGGGAGACGTATCGAGTACAGTCTGTTTTTGTGCTCTTCCCGAGATGCAGTCCTCATACTGCACAAGGCTGAATTTCTCCGGACAGGTATCCTTCATGCCTAGCCTCGGGCAGATCACGCTCGTCTCTTTTATCTTTGTGTTCTTCTCAAGACGCAGTGGTTATATTACCCGGGGCGAGATTCCTTCGGACAGGTGTCCTTCATACCTGGTCTAGGGCAGATCACGCTCGTCTTTTCACATCAGTCTTGTGGTATGTCGATGGCCCGATCGGCCCGTCCTGTGATGGTTCCTGTGTGGCTCGTGACCCTTGAACTACTTCTTTAAAGAGAGGCCCCTTTCGCCTCCTCTTGCTTATCTGAACATCCCTACTCTCAAGATGTCTGCTTTAGGTCGAACCAACTGAGTGTTCTTTCAACTAATCAATTTCTCAGAGCATGCTTCAGCGTCCTGTGACTTAGCAAATGTGTTGATCCGGGAGATCATTGCTCCAACCGGATGCCCGACGTGGAGCAAGCTCCAGGATCCTGGGACTTAGCAAATGCTTCGATCAGGGAGATCATGGCTCCAACTGGATGCCCGACGCGGAGCGAACTCTAGCGTCCTGAGACTTAGCAAATACGTTAATCTGGGAGATCATTGCTCAAACCGGATGCCCGACGCAGAGCAAGGTCCAGCGTCCTGGGACTTAGCACATACGTTGATCCGGGAGATCATCACTCAAACCCGATGCCCAACGCGGAGCAAGCTCCAGTGTCCTGGGACTTAGCAAATGCGTTGATCCGGGAGATCATTGCTCCAACCGGATGTCCGACGCGGAACAAGCTCCAGCGTCCAGCATCCTAGGACTCAGCAAATGCTTCGATCCTGGAGATCATGGTTCCAGCCAAATGCCCGACGCGGAGCGAGCTCCAGCGTCCTGGGACATAGCAAATACGTTGATCCGGGAGATCATTTCTCCAACCGGATGCCCGACGCGGACCAAGCTCCAGCGTCCTGGCACTTAGCACATACGTTGATCTGGGAGATCATCGCTCCAACCGAATGCCCGACGCGGAGCAAGCTCCAGCGTCCTAGGACTTAGCAAATGCATGGATCCGGGAGATCATTGCTCCAACCGGATGCCCGACGAGGAGCAAGATCCAACGTCATTGCACTTAGCAAATTCGTTTATCACTACAAAAAAAAAAACATTTTGGCAACGGCTATTTACCGTGGCTGAAAGTCCATTTGCCGTGGCAAAAGAGTAGTAGCCACGGCTATAGCCACGGGAAACCAACCGTGGGGAAACCTTGGGTGGCAAAAGAGTCTACCGACGGCTACAGCCGTGGCTAGCATACTAGCCACGGCCGCTTGCCGTTGCTAACTTATTGGTGGTGAATTAAAAAAAAAACCTACTTTTAGCCCGGATTGTTCAGACCCGGGCTAAAAAGTCTAATATTTTCTAAAAAAAAATAATACACCAGATTCTTTTCTTTGTTTACAAACAACAATTCAAGGCTTCCAATCCACAAAAATTACACGAGAAACCTTTGTTCACAAGAACAAATTTAAGACAACTTCATAATTAAATTATATGTACAAAAATAAATATTGCTAAAATCCAATCAAAGTTTAAGAAGATATTGGCAGAAATAAAACTAGTACATTGAATAAAATCTAAGCAGTTTTCCATCTGTTTTTGTTCGATCTTGAGCAGCTTCTCCTTTTCATAAAGCTCCTGCAATAGAGATTTTCAGTGCCTATTGTCTTAAGTATTTTAATTTATCATGACATAAAACCTATATCAGAAGCTGCTATATCATTATATATATAACATGAAATAAAACTAAGTTAAGCTTAAATAAGGCAATAAATCATGGTCTATGTAGACACCAAGGCAAATCATTATATATATAGCATGAAATAAAACTAAGTTAAGCTTAAACAAGGCAATAAATCATGGTTTATGTAGACACCAAGGCAAATTGTAATGATGGCACCCATGATGAATACAGGCTGAAAGAATGCAAGACTAAGCTAGATGCTCAAAAGGTGTAAGGCTACTTCTAGTTGTTTATACCCTGTACTCTTTCTTGTAGAGAAATTGAGTGCTAACTTTCCCGTTCATCAGTTGTATATCCATAGTCATTGATTTGATTTTGTCTTCTCGTTCAGTTTATATTTATTTGTGTCAAATGGTCCAGATACTTATGTTTAGTCTTTTTAAACACATCTTCTAGAAAGTGAGCGCTGATGATAGGATAAGTAAAACCCTGAAATCAAAGAGCAAGGATACTGATGTCATCTTAAATGGACAACATTGTAATGCTCATGTCAAACAAATACATAAGCATATCAAAAATTTCATGAGGAATGGGCAATACCATACTTAAGTGCTTCAAAAAATTCGGCATATAATTTTACACTAGAAAACCACTTCAAGCTTTTATTTGGAAATAGTTCATGCCAATTATACATAAAATAAATCCATGTCCCCTCTCCAATCTGTTACACCAGAATCTTGAGGTGGTACTGCAAAAGCTATTAGAAATCCATAGCCTATTTGAGAAAGTCTGCCCAAGTAAAACATCACAAGGGAGAGAGGTTGTGTAAATTTTAAAAGCATAAAAATACCCCACTTAAAAGGATATAATAAACACAATACATGAAAATGCATTTCGATCAAGAAAGACATCTTGGATTTTGCACATAAGAGAAAGCAAATTACCGTCACTCTCTCAGGAAAAAGTTGATTATGGTAAGCAATTAAGCATCGCATGTTCACATGCTTTATATTAGTAGTGCTACACATCAGTTACAACATACGTTATAATTTTATTTGGGTAACACAGTACAAATTAGTCTAATGCCTTAAATATTTGCAAAAAAAATCCATGGCCAATTTTCACACCATTAGCTTTCATGCTTTTACTCTACGTACAACAAAATCATGATGGCAAAGTATTCCAATTACCTTGATCAGGTTTGTCCTCGCGGCCCGAGCGTATCTTGGATGACTCTTTCCGATTAGTTGATCGTGTGGCTAGACATCAACACTCTGAAGTGTATACGCATCCAAACCGGCCTAGAAATCAATAAATCTAGAAATTAGTAAATGTGTTTGATCAATTAATCAACAAGTCAGTAAATTAGACCAACATATCCAAGCAATTTCGATCAAGTTTCACAAGCACAATTTGTAAAATTAATAAAAGACCTAAATCTTATCCAGGTGAGCATAAAGGTTCACATATATTCCTTCCACACAAGGCATTCCATCACTAATATGCAAGCCAATCCATCACAATAACAAACAAATCTCAAAGCATATACCACATTCAACAAACTTGAATTATATAATTAGATCGATCAAAAGGTGAACCCACATTTAACAAACAAATCTCAAAGAACAAATAAAATGTACTAGCTAAACCTTAAGTAAACTTATTCTTTAGCAGTAGAATAATGCAAGATAAATTCCATTCATGAGGTTTGACAAGGCAGCAAATTACAGTTTACAAAAAAAATTGGCATGTTAGCAACCCTTTAATTAGTGTTAAAGTGGAACTTATAATTTGGACCATGAATTCAACAGAGGGTTTGATTTTAACCGGCAACAGAGGGTTTGATGCTCACAGGTAAGGGATAGAGGCGACATTCGGTGCTCGCGAACTGGATCTGAGACGACACATCTTGGCAAGGCTTCGGTTCAGCAACTCGAGCGCGATCTCTTCGATGGCCGTCGAACAAGCTGGCCAGATCAATCACTAGCACATATCAGCACAACTAAACCAAATCTAAAGTCGACTACTCTGGTTGAATCGACAAACTGTCTGAATCAAGATGGGAGTGCCTTGCACATATATGGATATCCCATGTGAAAGCATTAACCTTGAAAACAAGTGATTGCTTCCAAATTTCAAATGTCGAATCCAGCAATGCCTTAATAAAATCCCTAAAATTGGATCATCAGATTATGACATCAGGCAAGTTTTCAGGCATTTAGGAAATTCTACAAATAGGGATCGATTCCATCTAATTCATCACCGCAATCTTGAATTTGAATCAGGAATAAAGACATTCATATATCAGAAGGTAGGGAGAGAGAGATACCAGTCTACAACTTGTTTAATCTTAGGAGCAAACTCCTCAACCTACATACAAACAAAACCACACCCTAACAAAATCAGATTCAGACACTTGAATTGCTACTGATTCCATAGCCCTCATACTCGTTTTCTCCCTCGCCCACTTCCGATGGGTAAGAGGTTGAGGATTTGAATGGGTTCAAGTCTCACAACAATAAAAAATTGCTTTACAAATTTGAATAACAAATTAATGATGATAAAGTAGATTAACACAAGGAATATGTGAAAATTTCGGAAAAAAATTGGGGTTTCGGAATCTCACCTCGCTGTGTTACTGGGCACTGGCTACTGCTGCTGGTGAGGCTGCGGGAGAGTGCGACCGGCGACAGGAGACGGCGAGTCCGACGGCGAGGGCTACGGCTGGACATGACAGCACGAGTCGGGCGAGATGAGGCTGGATGAGATTGACTCAGGTGGACGACAAGAATGGAGAGAGACCAACCACGAGAGTAGATCAGGAAGGGGCTCGCCATGGGAGGGCAAAGTTGGAGGTCAAGCAAGAGAGACCTAGGCGGCCATAGACGAGTTTGAAATCTTCGGTGAGAAAGGAGGTCGAGAAGCACCATTATTCATTGAGACGGAGAGCTAGGAAGGACGGTCAAAGTGTCGGGAGAGCTTTTGCCGGTCTTCAACGGCAGATGAAGATGAACAAGGATCAGGAGAAGGAGTGAAGGCGGCCATTATGGATCTGAGAATCGAAGGGGAGATGGATGAACAGAGAAGAGGGTGAAGGGTTTGCAAAATGAGAGAGATACTGAGCGGCACTAAGGAGGCACGCTTAAAAACTAGGGTTGGTTATATTTTCTTTACTTTTTTAAAAAAAAAAAACACTTTTCTGCCACGGCAAACGTTGCCGTTGCTATCATTGGTGATCAACTTGTATTTCTGCTACCCAATGGCCACGGCAAATATCTGCCGTTGCTACCAAGGGTGGCTAATATCTTTTTTTTTTGTAGTGTATCCGGGATATCATTGCTCCAACCGGATGCCCGACGCGGAGCAAGCTTCAGCGTCCAGCATCCTGGGACTTAGCAAATGCTTCGATCCGAGAGATCATGGTTCTAGCCAGATGCCCGACGCGGAACGAGCTCCAGCGTCCTGGGACATAGCAAATACGTTGATCCGGGAGATCATTTCTCCAACCGGATGCCCGACGCGGAGCAAGCTCCAGCGTCCTAGGACTTATTAAATACGTTGATCCGGGAGATCATCGCTCCAACCGGATGCCCGATGCGTAGACAGCTCCAGCGTCCTGGAACTTAGCAAATGCATGAATATGGGAGATCATTGCTCCAACCGGATGCCCGACGCGGAGCAAGCTCCAGCGTCCTGGGACTTAGAAAATGCATTGATCCGGGAGATCATTGCTTCAGCCGGATGCCCGACGTGGAGCGAGCTCCAGCGTCCTGGGACTTAGAAAATACATTGATCCGGGAGATCATTGCTCCAACCGGATGCCCGACGCGGAGCAAGATCCAGCATCCTTGGACTTATTAAATACGTGTATCTGGGAGATCATCGCTCCAATCGGATGCCCGACGCGGAGCAAGCTCCATCGTCCTGGGTCTTAGCAAATGCATGGATCTGGGAGATCATTGCTCCAACCGGATGCCCGACGCGGAGGAAGCTCCAGCGTCCTGGGACTTAGAAAATGCATTGATCCGGGAGATCATTGCTCCAACCGGATGCCCGACGTGGAGCAAGCTCCAGCGTCCTGGGACTTAGCAAATGCTTTGATCCAGGAGATCATTGCTTTAACTAGATATCCGACGTGGAGCAAGCTCCAGTGTCCTGGGATTTCGTTTGCAAGAGTGGGGTGCTAGATAATTTTGGTACAAGGTAATTTAGCACCCACTAACCGCCTTGATTTATTTACATTGCGGGGGTGACTTAGGTGACTTTCGAACATCAGTTGATTACACATAATACTTCGTCAGGTGCTCTGCATTCCATGTTTTGTTGAGGACTACGTCTTCTAGTGTTTGGAGTTTGTAGGCTCCGGTGTGTATGCATTCGAACACCACGTACGGTCCCTCCCATTCTGCGTCTAACTTGCCACCTGTCAGGGTCAATCGTAGAACAAGATCTCCTTTCTCGAATCTGCGCGTGACAAGGCGTTCGTTGAGGTACTTATCAGTCTTTCTCTTGTATTCTCTCGCATTCAAGGGAGCTAGCATTCTTCTTTCCTCCCGGAGATGTAATTCCACCTCTAGGGCCTCATCTTTGGCCTTGGACTCATGAGCGAGGACTCAGGCCAAAGGGACTAGCCTTTCGACGGGTATGACCGCGTCTAACCCGAACACTAGCGCGAAGGGGGTTTCTCCCGTGGGGGTTTTGGTCGTCGTCCGATATGACCACAGTACTAACGGGAGCAGCTCCGCCCACCGTCCCTTGGCGGTCCTCAGTTTCTTCTTTATTCCTTCGAGGATCTGGCGGTTAGTAATTTCTGGTTGTCCGATGGTTTGCGGGTGTGCGACGGATGAGAAATTTAGCGCTATCCCCAGTCCACCACAGAAGTCTCGGATTCCTTCGTAGTCGAATTGCGTTTCATGGTCCGTGATGGTGGCCTCAAGAACCCCGAAACGACACACCAGGTTCTTCCATAAAAACTTGCGGACCTTCTCGGCAGTGATCAGCCCTATAGCCTCCGCTTCAACCCACCTAGTGAAGTAATCTACCACAACAAGGACATATTTCAACTGTCCTGGAGCCGTGGGGAATGGCCCCAAGCTAGATGTCCATTCCCCATAGAGCGAAGGGGCACGCCCCAAAAATACTCTGAAGTGGCTCGGCGGGCGCCACTCGGACATTCCCATGTCTCTGGCACGCGTCACAACTTCGTACGTGACTGTGTACGTCTACTCTCATGGTTGGCCAGTAATACCCTAACCTCATGATCTTCGTGGTCAGGGATCTCCACCCTTGGTGGTGTGGACATAACCCTGCGTGCAACTCCTCGACAATAATTTTCCCTTAGTCCCCGGTTACACACAGTAGATCGGGGAAGTTGGAACCTTTCTTGTACAGCCTACCTTCGCGGATAGTGAATCGGGTCGCCCGGTAGTTCATTTTCTTGGCTTCCGCTTTCCTTGAAAGAATGACCCCCTTTCCTAGGTACTCTACTATTGGGGTTCGCCAATCCCCCGGCCCTTCGGTTTGGACCGTATAGAATTCCTGGATGAATCCTCGTTGCTCCTTCTTTTAAACACGAACTTCCCCTCGACCTCTAGGGGTATGGCTGCCCCAGTCCGGGCTAGAAGATCTGGTGACTCGTTCATCTCTCGGGGCACAGATTCCAGACTGAAGTGCAGAAATGATTATTTCAGTGCCATGACCTTCCGCAAATAGTCCGGTAGAAGGCCAGTCTTGGCCTCATATGTTCCCTCCACCTGTCTCGCGACTACCTTTGAGTCGGTGTAGATGGCAATTGTCCTTCCTCCGCGAGCTGTGAACGAAGCATGACTTCCGCAAATAGTCCGGTAGAAGGCCAGTCTTGGCCTCGTATTCAGCTTCGTTGTTGGTTACATGGAAATCTAGCATGTGAGCGAAGCACGACTGCTCACCTTCGGGGGTGGTGAGTGTAATTCCCGTCCCGCTTCCATCTGCATTTACGGCTCCGTCTACCCTCATGATCCATCTGCTCTGGTCATCGCCTCCGTCGTCTTCAAAGATCGTTTCGCAAATAAAGTCGGTAAGGACCTGAGCGAGGGCCGTTTTGCAGGGTGCATACGTTATTTCGAACTCGGAGAGTTCCACGACCTACTTTGTCAGCCGTCCTGAAAGGTTAGGCGAATGGAGGATCTGCCTTAGTGTCAGGTCCGTCAGTACTTCAATCATGTGATCTTGGAAGTATGGCTGGAGTCTTGTGGCCGTGAAGACTAAACATAGTATTACTTTTTCCACCGGTTCATATATGGTCTCTGCGTCGTGCAACACCCTGCTCACATAGTACACAGGGTATCGGCCCTCCCTGGTGAGGACCGCATTGAGGGTGGTACCCTTAGTGGCCAGGTAAAGTTGCAAATTCTCCGACCTTTGGGGTAGCTGCAAGGTGGGCAAGCGTTGCATGAAGACCTTCAATTCTTCGAAGGCGTGATGGAGCTTCGGGGTCCATTGTATCGGTCCCTTCTTCTTTAGCAATGCGAAGAAATGCAGCGATTTATCGGCCAAGCATGAGCAAAACTGCCCCAGTTAGTTGTTGTAGGAGGAAATCGAGTTCAAAATATAAGAATATAAATCAAACCAGATCTTGCCCACACAAATAATTACAAGACATCCTCCCGATGTAGCAACAAGAAGTTAGGATCGATCCTCGAGAAAGTTGGTCAGTGGATCTCAGGTAGTGGAAGAATCTCACGTCGCATTTCGACTCAGGGAAGCACTCGATATCGACCTCTTCAATCGATTTTTGGGTTTTGCTGTCGTCAGGCAAATTTCAACCAGGTCACTCGATATCGACCTCTTAGCTCGATATCAACCAGTTTACTCGATTTCAACCTGTATCTGCAAAAACACAAACAAGCAGCGATCTTTCTGGATCGAGAATTCGAAGTCGATATCGACTTGTGTAGGTCGAAATCGAGTAGGTGCATAAACGTAATAAAAGCCAAAGTTCACATATTTTGAAATAAACTATGTAAAAGAAAACTTCAAAGACCGGGGTTTGCAACAACGATAACCAAACATGCATAAGGCAAGATAAGGAGAGATAATCATGCAATCACATCAAAGGAACAAGCTTTCGCCTTTTCCAACAATTAGACAACTCTTTCAAGAAACCCTAATTGTATCTACCAATTTTATGTTTATAATGCAAGTTGTTAACCCGAATCTCTATTAAATAGGCAATAAACACATAAAAGGTAGTGGATGATCAAAACACAATAAAAGTCGAATCTTTTACCTCAAGCACGCTTGGCTATCGTCGGGCTCACCCCGACCCTAGAAGTAGGTAGACTACTCAATTTTCATAATAGAAAAAGACATCAATAATAAAAGAAAACTAAATTGCATTAATAAACTAAACAGAGCTTACAACCGATTGAAGCCAAATTGCTCTCGCTCTCCAACTCCTCTCGGCCTCCACTCTCTCTCCTACTCGCTATCTCTTCTCTTGTCTCTAAGTTGGTATGAATGAAAAACTAGCCCTATGAGCTTTATTTATAGGCCTTAATCCTTGCTAGTGTCAAGGTAAGGAAACTCTATCTTCTATCTAAGGATATAATTCTACTTGGAAATAAATAAATCTAATTTAGGTAAACAAGATAAATCCTATAGGGTAATTAAATGTTCCACCCTTAGGATAGGCAAAAAGATAAAAAGATAAAATATATCTAGTCTTCATGTGCAAGGAATCATCTCTTGGAATATCTTCTCACTCGGAATCAGGATAGGACTCAGAATCGACTCTTGTTCGTCACTGGGAGTTGGTTATTATCGACCAAAGTAGGTCGATATCGAGTTTTGTTTTTCAGCTTCACTTCTGGCCACTCAATTTCGGCTTCTGGATGAATATCGAGTAATGTTGTGGTCGATATCGACCAACACTGGTCGATATCAAGATGTCTCTGTGTTTTCTCGCAATGTAGAGTCGATCTGGAAATTTCGACCGAGATCTGGGCGATATCGAGTTGAAGAGGTCGATATCGACCACTCTTCAGTGTCTCATTCTGTGCTCAGCTTTGCTCGATGTCAGACACTTTTCCGTCGATTTTCGAGCTTCTTCAATAGACATCAAGTGCATTTCCAGTCCTTCTTGGTTTTGCTCCGATTTAACTCTAAATTCTGCAATATTAAATCGAAACTTGTGTAGATCTCTATTTCTTGCAAATAAGCATAAACTGCACAAATTCGCATATTCCTAACCCAGAATATATAAAATGATAAAATAAGGAGCTGAAATAAGTATAAAAACATGGCATAAATCATAGACATCAAATCACCCCATACATAAGCTTGCTTGTCCCCAAGCAATAACTTGGATGGTCATTCAGGGGAAGAATTCAAAACTCTCAACATCATAGATCCATTCTCATATGTCCCTGCAATCAATTACAATCCTCAAAAAGGTACTTCTGTCACAAATCCGTGCATGTGCAAATAAAAGCAACATCTACTCACAAAAGAAGGGTTATGCAAAATAATTCATAAGTGACAAGGCATTAATAATCAAGAGGACTTTAATTTAAGCTCAATAAGGAGTAGATTGGTAAAAGGCTAAGGGTGAGCAATTTTTGGCCATGTGGTGCTAATAATCCGGGAAAATGGAATATTTTCCAAACTTTCATATCACATTCCTTCTTCCTTTGATTTCTCACATTATGCTTTTACCTCTCTAACCTCAGCACTGCCTTTTCACGAGTCACAAACATGGGTGTCATGAATGGCCCCGGATACTTAGTGCTTTGGACACCTCACATTAGTGTCCCATTGTTAGGAGGAAAATCAAGTATGAAATATAAATCTCAAATTCGACTCCCTGTTCTCCGCAAATTAATTACAAGACTTCCTCCCGCTGTAGTAGAAGGTAGTCAGGATCGATCAACAAGGAAGCGTGTCAGCGCCCGCCTTTTCAGTTCCAAATCTCAACAGAAAATTAACCAGACAAACAAAAATAACAGAGAAAAGCAGAAAAAGAACTAAAGGAGAAACTTGGTCGATTTCGACCTACAGTAACTCGATATCGAGTTGAAATATCGACTGGCAGAACTCAATATCGACTGGCAGAAACTTAAAGCTCGATATTCATGAAATAAATCAATAAAATAAAAGACTTCCAAGATCAGGGTTTCAACACCACAACGATAACCATGTAAAATAACACATAAAGGCATAAAAGATCATGCTTTTCATCAAATAACTTTCGTTATTAACAAATAGGAAGATAGAGGCTTTCGCATAAACCCTAATTGTTACTAACCATTTTTCACATAATTAATCCAAGTTGCATTAAGATCACTTTTGCTTCAATAACACAAACAAGGATCACCTTCAACTTTCGCAAAAGAATCATGCTCATAGGGATAGAAGATGAATTCGCATCAAAAGATTGTACCTTTACCGCATCACCTTACATGGCTACCGTCGGGCTCACTCCGACCCTAGAAGTTGGGTGACTACTCGCTCTTCATCATAAAGAAAGACATCAAAGATTTCAAGAAAATAAATTGCATTAAATAAACTAAATAAAACATACAACCGAATAAAGCCAAATCCGCTCTCGCCTCCCTTGCTCCACTCGGCCACAACTCTCTCTCTACTCTACTTTCTCTCTCTATTGGCTTGTAGCTTGGATGATTGAATCAACAAAATCCAACCCCCTAATGCCTTATTTATAGTGTTCCATGTAGCTATTCTAGGAAGGAATAACTATATCTAAATCTATCTAATAATATAAGATAAACTAATGGAAATAAAGAAATAAATCTAAAAGGAACTATATCTAAAGTAGATAAATATCTCTTCCATCTTGATAGAACTTGATAGAATTTGATCTTGTGGATATCTCCATTGGACTTTGGATAGAACATTGATTAGAACTCGGTCTAGCTCAAAATCGGCCACTGTGACTCAACTCGATATCGACTTGGCATACTCGATATCGACCTGCAACTTTCTCAGCTTCACCTCTTGACTCGATTTCAGCCTCCAGGAGACAGATCGACTTGATTGTACTCGATATCGACTTGGCTATGTCTATATCGACCTCCATTTTCCCTTTTCGGCTTCTCGGTCGATTCCTGGTCTTGGCTCGATTTTTGGTCAACTCGATACCGACTTGACATAGTAGATATCGACCAACTCTGTTCTTCCTTAGTCGATTCTAACTTTTCTGGGTGGAAATCGACTGGCTTCCTCGATATCGACTAAGTGTACTCGATATCGACCAGTCTGTGTCGACTCGATTTTCTCGTTTCCAGCTCGATTTGTCCTGGTTCCGCTACTCCTTGACCTTGGACTTTCTGTAGTTGACTTTGATCTTTTCCTCCTTTCTCTAAACTACTGTAAATTGCCTCGATTTCTCCAAAATTAAACAGAAACTGGTGTAGATTCCATAATCGGCAAATAAACATAAACCACATAGATTCTGAACTATTCTAGCCCAAATGTATGAAATGTATGCAAAAAACGATGTAAAAGTAAGTACAAAACATGGCGAATTAGGCTCACAACAAACACACCATACTTAAGCTTGCTTGTCCTCAAGCAATACTTTTAATTGTCATTCAGGGAAAGAAATCAAACTCTCAACATCTTAGATTCATTGCCATATAACCGTGCAATCAATTACCATCCTCGAAAAGGTACTAGTGTCAAAAATCCATGCATGTGCAATAAAAAGCAACATCTACTCACAAAAGGAGGGTTATGCAAAACAATTCATACGCGACAAAGCATTAATAATTAAGAGGACTTTATTTTAGCTCAAATAGTGAGTAGATTGGTAAAAGGCTAAAGTTGGGCAATTTTTGGCAATGTGGTGCTAATGAACCGAGGAAATGGAGAACTTTCCAAACTTTAATACCACATTCCTTCTTCTTTTGATTTCTCCCCTTTCGCTCATCCGCTCAATGCTTTTTTTTTCATTATAATGCTTTTACCTCTCTAACCTCAGCACTGCCTTCTCGCGAGTCGCAAACATGGGTGTCATGAATGGCCTCGGATACTTAGTGCTTTGGACTCTTCACCTGTGTGTCCCATCTCGCTAAACTATTATCTCAACGAGCAGGGTCGATCTACCTTTATCTCCTGAGGCGATAGGATTTTCTTTCACTCATTAAATTTACCATATATTTTTTTCAATTTCCTGCCAAACTCCATATATGATATAATAACAACACAAACACCATATAATAATCTCCATAATGTAGCTTTCATTCTCAACATAATCCCCGGATAGGAAATAAGGTAAAGAATGGGCAATATTTAGAACATGTGGAGCAAAATATGAAATAAGGCATAATAAGGCTTTTGTGATGCATAAGCATAGGTATGGCTAAGAATAACAATATGAGCATTATATGGAAATATAAAGTCCTCCATCCTCTTATCATGCAACATGTCAAAAGCAAATTCAAATTTTACCTTCTTTCATGGTTTTCAATAAAATATGCACTTAATTGTGACTTCCCTTTACTAGGCAATTTCATGATATATCTCTAATGAATCAATTTTGCATCATCGAGTTCAATTAAAGCTTCCATGACATTTATCAAAAATTTCAATGGGGGTCATTTTTATAAACTTTGAAAAACATGCATATAAGCACATAAATCAATAATGAATTCCAAAATAGCCATGTATAAGCAATTTAAGAGATAAACTTTAAATATGCACAAATAATGTCAAATATATCAAATATGCACAAAGTAAGCCCTTCCCCACCCCATACTTAAACATTACAGTGTCCTCACTGTATAAAAAACAAGAGTAAAGAAAGAAACTCACTAGACAGATGTGCAAGATGTCAGAAGTCGAGTTCTTCAATGTAGGCCCCAGTCGATATCGAGTAAGCACGGTCGATATCGACCTACTATACTCGATTTCGACTCCTTGTTTTCTTCCTACGCAACGGCGCCAAATTTGTTAAGAGGAAAATCAAGTATGAAATATAAATCTCAAATTCGACTCCCTAATCTCCGCAAATTAATTACAAGACTTCCTCCCGCTGTAGTAGAAGGTAGTCAGGATCGATCCACGAGGAAGTGTGTCAGTGCCTGCCTTTTTCAGTTCCAAATCTCAGGAGAAAATCAACCAGACAAGCAGAAATAACAGAGAAAAGCATAAAAAGAAGAAAAGCAGAAACTTTGGTCGATTTCGACCTGGGCTAACTCGATATCGAGTAGAAAAATCGACTGCGGCAACTCAATGTCGAGTAAAACAGAAACTTAAAATCCAAAATTCGTGAAATAAATCAATAAAATAAAAGACTTTCAAGATCAGGGCTTCAACACCACAATGATAACCATGTAAAATAACGCATAAAGGCATAAAAGATCATGCTTTTCATCAAATAACTTTCGTTATTAGCAAATAGGAAGATAGAGGCTTTTGCATAAATCCTAATTGTTACTAACCCTTTTTCACATAATTAATCCAAGTTGTATTAAGATCACTTTCGCTTCAATAACACAAACAAGGATCACCTTCAACTTTCGCAAAAGAATCATGCTTGTAGGAATAGAAGACGAAATCGCATCAAAAGATTGTACCTTTACCGCATCACCTTACATGGCTACCGTCGGGCTCACCCCAATCCTAGAAGTTGGGTGATTACTCGCTCTTCACCATGAATAAACTCATCAAAGATTTCAAGAAAATAAATTGCATTAAATAAAATCAAAGAAATTGTGTTATTTTACTCGGTCGATTCCTGGTCTTGGCTCGATTTTTGGTCAACTCGATATCGACTTGACATAGTCAATATCGACCAACTCTGTTCTTCCTTAGTCGATTCTGGCTTTTCTGGGTGGAAATCAACTGCCTTCCTCGATATCGACTAAGTGTACTCGATATCGACCAGTTTGTGTCGACTCGATTTTCTCGTTTCCAGCTCGATTTGTCCTGGTTCCGCTAGTCATTGACCTTGGATTTTCTGTAGTTGACTATGAGCTTTTCCTCCTTTCTCTGAACTATTGTAAATTGCCTCGATTTCTGCGAAATTAAACAGAAACTGGTGTAGATTCCATAATTGGTAAATAAACATAAACTACATAGATTCTGAACTATTTTAGCCCAAATGTATGAAATGTATGCAGAAAACGATATAAAAGTAAGTGTAAAACATGGCGAATTAGGCTCACAACACCCATCCTGCGGAACTATTATCTCAACGCAGGCAGGGTCGATCTACCTTTATCTCCTGAGGTGACCGGATTTTCTTTCACTCATTAAGTTTTCCATATCTTTTAAACATTCCTGCCAAACTCCATATATGATATATAACAACAACACAAACACCATATAATAATCTTCATAATGTAGCTTTCATTCTCAACATAATCCCCGGATGGGTAACAATGTAGAAAATGGGCAATATTTAGATCATGTGGATCAATAAATGAAATAAGGCATAATATGGCTTTTATGATGCATAAGCATAGGTAAGGCTATGATATAACAATATGAGCATATTTGGAAAATATAAAGTCCTCCAGAGTATCATGCCACATGTCAAAAGCAACTTCAAATTTTACCTCCTTTCATGGTTTTCATAAAAATGTACATTTCATTGTGACTTCCCTTTATTAGGCAATTTCATGCTATATCTCTAATGAATCCAATTTTGCATCGTCGAGTTCAATTAATGCTTCCATGACACTATTTCTTTAAACAATTTACAAGCTTTGGGAGATGTCTAATAAAACAAACTTTGAGTTTAGCAATTAAGCACAAAAATTAAAAATTTACCCAAAATTCACCATGTAAAACCAAAAACAAGAATAAAATATAAAATAATGATAATAAGCTTTTCCCCCACCCCATACTTAAAATATACAGTGTCCCTACTGTATAAATAAAATAAAAACAAGGGTAAAGGAAGGAACTCACCGAATAACGCGTTGTAGAGTCGAAATAGGGCTGCAGTAGATTGCCAGAAGTCGATATCGACTAGGTGGTGCTCGATATCGATCGCAATTCGGCAGATTCCAAGTGTGATCAACTGGTCCAAATCTGGGGGCTTTGGTCGATATCGACCAACCCACTCGATATCAAGTAAGTTTGGTCGAAATTGACCTGCTTCGTCTTCTCTGCTCCTGGTTGAAATTGCCTCAGGGGTCGATATCGAGTAGTGTTGCTCGATATCGACCAGGTTGCCTCAAAATTTCCAGTCGATTCCAGTATTTTTGACCTATAAAATTTGTTAGTTTCCGCACAAAAACAAGACTTTTCACATGAAGTATTCAAGACAAAAACCAAAACCCAAATCAAAACCAAAAGTTTTAAAGTCCTAAAAATTTTAAAATTTTTATGTACATGCTCTAGATTTTAGAGTCGCTAGGCCGACTTCTCCGTTTGTGCTTAGGAACCCTCAATGTGGGGCCCTCTTGTGCTTGGCCCTTCTCCTGGATCATCTAGGTCCTGGTTGTAGTATGCAAGCTCCGATGATAAGTTGTTGGTTGCATAGTATCCTTTTCCTTCTTTCTTTTTCTTTCCAGCCCTAATCCTGCGCAAGTTAGCTCTCCACGAGGCCTCGTCTCCTCTAAAAATCTTATTCTTATTGATGGATGGAGAAGAGGTATGGCTTATACCTGATCTTACCCTTTCGTGCCCAAAACAGCAATGTTCGGGCTCGGGGTTGGTCATTATCGAGCTGACCTGGTCGATATCGAGTGCGGGGACCCCATACGTAGGCTTCCGGCAGGTTCGGAGCTCAACATGAGAGGTCGATATCGAGTGGGGGTGGTCGATATCGATTGATGTGGTCGATATCGACCTGGTGCAGTCGATATCGAGTGGTTTTGTAGTGCTTTCCTCCATTGTTGTGTGCTCCTCCTCGTGATTGCCTATGCTCTTCACCTCCAGCCATGGAATTTCCTCCTTTGTAGGGCCAAAAGAGAAATCTACGACCTCATTACCTATTGTGAAGGTGATCAATCATTTTTGACGCTGATGTTGGCATCTGTAGTAGCTAGGAAAGGTCTACCAAGAATAATAGGGCAAGTAGGATCTTTCGCACAATCTATAACAGGAAAATCAGCGGGGATATAGAACTTACCAACCTAGACAAGGACATTATCGGCCATACCTGTAGGGATTACCATTGTATTGTTTGCCATGTATAATTTGGCATCCACAGGCTCTGTTGATCCTATCTTAACCCTTTGCCAGATTGATAAGGGCATGATGCTCACGCTTGCACCTAGATCACACAATGCCTCATATCTATATTGTCCAAATCCCACAGTAATAGAAAACTTACTAGGGTCAGGTCTCTTTTCAAGGAAGTCCATCCTTTTCCAGTGTCCGGCGATTTCTGAGATTGATCGCTTGTTGCTAAGGAACTTGACATATGCAGGCATCTCTTGAAGAGCTTCTGTAAAAGGAATTGAAACATTTTGTTCTTGAAGCATCTTAACAAAGCGTTTAAACTTACTTGTAGTGGGATCTTTCAGCGCCTTTGAAGGGAAAAGAAGCGTCTTCTTTGGTTTTGGAGCAGAATCAGCTATCGAAGGAGATGCAGAATGACCGATATCAACTGGAGGGGACTCGATATCGACCACATATTGGTCGATATCGACCTGTTGTTGGTCGATTTCGACTGCTGGGGTCGGAATCGAGTTGACTGGAGCCAAAGGGTCAATATTGACCTGAGGGTGGTCGATATCGACCAGTGTTTGGTCGATAACGACTTGTTCTCTAGTGCCATCGTTTGCTTCTCCGTCCTCTGGTTAGTGCAGTTAGCGACCGCTCCTTAGCTTTACAGCAGCAACGTGTCCGGGTTGCCCCTTAGGATTTGGATCTGTATGCCCAGGGAGCTTTCCGGATGGTTTTGGGATTTGTTGCGCGAGTTGACCCAATTGGTTCTCCATGTTCTTTTTCCAGATATCCATCTCCCCAAGTCGTGCATTGAGGCCATGGAGTTAAGTTTGGATGGCGCTTGTAGATTGTTGATGTTGTGCCTGATTTCTCCTCATCTCATCGAGGATCATCTGTAGATCATCCTTCCGTTGGTCCCTTTTTGGATGTCCTGGAGCTCTGTATGGTGGGGGGTTCCTAGGGACACCTTGGTTCCACTGTGGTTGGTGAAACCTTTGGTCCCCCATATAGCGATTGGGACCCCCTACGTAAGTTACCTCCTCATGAGTTTCTGCTACCCTGACTTGCTTTGTATGGGGGCTTGCGATTTGCTTGAGGAGCTTGCGATTCTGATCTCTGTAGTACTGCTCCATGACGTCTTGATCAATCTCCTTAGGGGGCTCATAGAGGGAGATGGATGGGGCTGGCCTTGCATAGGTGTCTTCGTCGTAATTTGCAAGAGCCCCATACGTGTTGTCGAAGTTGGTGAGCCTTTCGATAGTAGCCCATGTCCCTGCTGGTGTATGCGTCAGATACTCATATTGTGTGTATTGATTGATCCTCTCCTTGGCGGCCAAATCAAGAGAATTATAGAAAATCTCCTTAATGACATATGGTGGCTGCCCATGAGTAGGGCAGGATTGCAGCAGGTCCTTGTATCGATCACATGTTTGTGCTAGCGGTTCCCTAGGCTTTTGTTTGAAAGTTGTAATCTTCTGTCTGAGGAGCGCTGTCTTGGCGGGGGAAAGAATTTGTTGAGGAACGCATTCCTAATCTCTGCTCATATTGTGAGGGATCGCGCAGGAAGACCTGCAAGGGACCAACGAAAAGCTTTCATTTTTACATATTCAAGAGTAGTACATTCAGCAAGAGTTTGGCACATGTCAGAAAAAGTAGTAATATGAACGAGAGAGCATTCATTAAATCTTCCTTGAAAAGCATTATTTTTAATTTAAATAAGGAAGGCAGTGCGAATTTCAAAGTTATTAGGAGGGACTTGAATAGCCGATTTAGGCACGACAATAGTCGGGTGCATGTAATCCTCAACAATGGTAGGGTATTGGGCAAGCTCAGCCTCCGTCTGCCTTCTCAGTTCAGCTTCCTGCTCCGTGCGTGCTCTCTCAGCGGCAAGAGCAGCATTGTTGGCTACTAGTTCCCTCTGAAACCTTTCAATCATCTTAGCTTGTGTTTCTGTTGTCGCCATGATCCTTTTTAATCTAGAGTGGATGTGCATAAGGCGTTCCAGGTCGTCTAATGCGTCAAACTCAGGTGGTTGACCAGAATGGCGCATACACTTGCAAAAGAACTCAAAGAAAACGTGAGATCTAACTACATAAGGCGCGAATGATTGCTTCCCCGGCAACGGCGCCAATTTGTTGTAGGAGGAAATCGAGTTCAAAATATAAGAATATAAATCAAACCAGATCTTTCCCTCGCAAATAATTACAAGACTTCCTCCCGATGTAGCAACAGGAAGTCAGGATCGATCCTCCAGGAAGCTGGTCAGCGGATCTTAGGTAGCGGAAGAATCTCACGTCGGATTTCGACTCAGGGAAGCACTCGATATCGACCAGTGTTAGTCGATATCGACCTCTTCAGTCGATTTCTGGGTTCTGCAGTCGTCAGGCAAATTTCGACCAGGTCACTCGATATCGACCTCTTAGCTCGATATCGACCAGTTTGCTCAATTTCAACCTGTACCTACAAAAACACAAATAAGCAGCGATCTTTCTGGATCGAGAATTAGAAGTCGCTATCGACCCGTGTTGGTCGAAATCCAGTAGGTGCAGAAACGTAATAAAAGCCAAAGTTCGCAGATTTTGAAATAAACTATGTAAAAGAAAATTTCCAAGACCGGGGTTTGCAACAACGATAACCAAACATGCTTAAGGCAAGATAAAGAGAGATAATCATGCAATCACATCAAAGGAACAAGCTTTCGCCTTTTTCAACAATTAGACAACTCTTTCAAGAAACCCTAATTGTATCTACCAATTTTATGTTTATAATCAGAGTTGTTAACCCGAATCTCTATTAAATAGGCAAGAGGTCGATCCCACATGGAAATTCTCTATTCAAGTGTGAATTAGATGCCAATCAAGTAACCAAAAAGAGGGGTTTTTATGAGTGAAAAAGATCCACCTTTAATCAAGCGGATTGAAGAAAGCAAAGTAAATGAGTTTAATTCAAACGATTAGGAGAAGCAGTTCTACCTACAATTTTCCACTTTATTTGGTTGAAGCGATCCTTGTAACTTCTTCTCGTCCTGTTAAGTTTCCTATGAATGCCCTTGTCCGGACCTAATATAGTTACTAGTCCAATTAGTCCTAGAAATCCTTATCAATCGAACAGTCCCTAAAGAAGGATTTAACCGAATTGATAGCTTTAAGTCCAGAGAATAGCCAATGTATTTGCAGTCTCTAAAGAGGGATTTAACAACACATCCAACTTACTACTTATTCAATTAGTTTAATCAGCCCTAAAGGAACAAGTTTGCTACTTAGGTTAAGGTTCACAATCAGGAATCTACCAAACCTTAGCAATTGAATTGATTCTAACTAGTTGTGCGGGCTAGATAGAATAAAACAATAGACAATCAAGCACAAAGAAGTTGAAGCATTCAAATATAGAAAACAATGAACGAGAATTAGAAACTCACAATCAATCCAAAATAAAGCTTCAAATTGAAGGCAGAACATATGAGTTTAATTCCTTATGGAAGATATCGCTCAAATCTCTAAATTGTCTAATGAACATAAGATAGAATAGAAGTGAATTAGAAATAACATAAATCGGCCCCTTAAAAGGTCTAAGTCGGCCAAAAAAAAACCATGAAAACTAGGGTTTTAATTAACAAAACGCTGCGCTGCCGAACAATGTTGTGGTCGCGGCCGCGACTACTTCCAAACCCCGCGGCATAATTGATTGGTCGCGGCCGCGGTATGTCTCTTCGCCATCTTCTCTTGTCCAATACTGAGCAGCTCCAAGTTCCTTGCTTCTCTTCCTTCCTTGCTTTTTTCCAATGTATCTTGTAGTCCTCTTCACGATATTGCATCTCTCAATGGTCTTCAGATTCACTCTGCACAATAACCACAAACTCGCTCAGAATCCGAATTCTTCCAGAATAATCACAAGATGCAAATTAACCACAAATTATGAACGGAATGCAACATAACTAGCCTAACAATGCCTATAATGCTTATCTAAGATATGCATTTTCAATAGGCAATAAACACATAAAAGGTAGTGGATGATCAAAACACAATAAAAGTCGAATCTTTTGCCTCAAGCACGCTTGGCTATCGTCGGACTCACCCCGACCCTAGAAGTAGGTGGACTACTCGCTTTTTATGATAGCAAAAGACATCAATAATAAAAGGAAACTAAATTGCATTAATAAACTAAACTTAGCTTACAACCGATTGAAGCCAAATTGCTCTCGCTCTCCAACTTCTCTCGGCCTCCACTCTCTCTCCTACTCGCTATCTCTTCTCTTGTCTCTAAGTTGGTATGAATGAAAAACTAGCCCTATGAGCTTTATTTATAGGTCTTACTCCTTGCTAGTCAAGGTAAGGAAACTCTATCTTCTATCTAAGGATATAATTCTATTTGGAAATAAATAAATCTAATTTATGTAAACAAGATAAATCCTATAGGGTAATTAAATGTTCCACCCTTAGGATAGGCAAAAAGATAAAAAGATAAAATATCTCTAGTCTTCATGTGCAAGGAATCTTCTCTTGGAATATCTTATCACTCGAAATCAGTACAGGACTCGGAATCGACTTGTGTTCGTCACTGTGAGTTGGTTGATATCGACCAAAGTAGGTCGATATCGAGTTGTTTTGTTCAGCTTCACTTCTGGCCACTCGATTTCGGCTTCTGGATGAATATCGAGTAATGTTGTGGTCGATATCGACCAACCCTGGTCAATATCGAGATGTCTCTGTGTTTCCTCGCAATGTAGAGTCGATCTCGAAATTTCGACCGGGATCTGGTCGATATCGAGTTGAAGAGGTTTATATCGACCACTCTTCAGTGTCTCGTTCTTTGCTCAGCTTTGCTCAATGTCAGGCACTCTTCCGTCGATTTTCGAGCTTCTTTAGTAGACATCAAGTGCATTTCCAATCCTTCTTGGTTTTGCTCCGATTTAGCTCCAAATTCTACAATATTAAACCGAAACTTGTGTAAATCTTTATTTCTTGCAAATAAGCATAAACTGCACAAATTCGCAATATTCCCAACCCAAAATATATAAAATGATAAAATAAGGAGCTGAAATAAGTATAAAAACATGGCATAAAAAATGGACATCAGTAGTTCACTGCGCCGTTTAAGGACTGCACCTCCTTGATGGTGCGCGGCGGTCGTAGTTCTTGAATCGCGGTGATCTTCGCTGGGTTTACGTCTATCCCACGTTGGCTGACCATAAAGCCTAGAAACTTCACGGAGTCAACGCCGAAAACGCACTTTTCCGCGTTTAAGTTGAGCCCCTCTCACCTTATAGAGTCAAAAGTTTCATGCAGATCCGCTGAATGATTCTCCGCCTTGTGGCTCCTCACTACTATGTCATCTAAGTAGATTGATAAATTCTTCGTAAGCTGTCCACGGAAGATCTTGTCAACGGTTCTCTGGAAAGTGGCTCCAACATTTCTCAGGCCGAATGGCATCACTCGATAGCAGAAGATTCCCTGATTAGTGATTAAAGTGGTCGCCTTTTTGTCCAGCGGATCCATGCGGATCTGGTTGTACCCAGATTAAGCGTCCAGGAAGCTCAAAGCTTCATTCCACACGGTGATATCTACCCGTTCATCGATCGAGGGCAGGGGGTAGATGTCTTTTGGCCATGACTTGTTTAAGTCGGAGAAGTCTACGCACATTCTCCACTTTCCGTTCGCTTTCTTGACCAGGACGACGTTTGAGAGCTAGTCGGAGTCTTCCACTACTTCTATAAAACCAGCTTCTAGCAGTTTCTCTACTTCTTCCTTCGCGGCGCGGGATCTCTCAGGGGCCATGTTTCTCTTTTTCTGAGTTACAGGTCAGGCGTCATGGCTGATTCTGAGGTTATGGATTGCTATGGACGTGGGGACCCCTGAAAGGTCCTTTGGTGACCAACCAAACACGGCGCGGGACTCTCGGATGATGTTCAAAACACGGTCTTTTTCTTCCGTTCCCAACGCTTGACCCACATAGATTCTTTCCTCGGGGTTGGAGAAAGGTTGGTGGACCGTCCTATGTTCCGCGATTGGGACTTCCCGTTCTACTTGTCTAACATCGAGCTCAGCTTCTTGAGTCCTTTCTTCCGGGCTGTCTAGCTCTTCATCCCCTTCTCGAGGGCTTTCCTCCACCCCCTCGACTTCGCTCTGAGCGGTGTCATAGAGACACATTACTTCTTTCTTTTTTCGAAGGGAGGTCATGTAAGAGCTTCTGCTTTCTGGCTGCTGGCCACAGACTTCCCCAGTTCCTCCTCCGGGTATCGGAAACTTCCCTTTAAAGTGGTATATGGACACCACCATCTGGATTTTGTAAAGATATACCCTACCGAGAAGCGCGTTGTAAGTAGTCGGTATCCTGACTACGGTGAAAACTATGTTTTCCATCCGGCGGCTGGGGGTTGACCCCAGCACCACTGCTAGCTCTATGGTACCCGCCACCTGTACCTCATCTCCAGAGAAAGTCACCAGGGTTCCGTGGTTGGGCTTCAGGGCTGACGCGGATATGCCTATTTGGGAGAAATTTTCCCACGAGAGGATGTGCACATACGAACCGGTGTCGATAAAGACTCTCCTCACGGTCTTGGTGGCGATCTGGGCATGTATAACCAAAGGGTCTGCGTGGGGCATGGAGACATTCTCAACATCTCTCGCCGTGAAGACCACCTCGGCGTGATCTCGTGAAGCAATCTTTTAGCTGGCCGAGGAAGGGGGTTGCTTCGCCTCTCTTTCGTAGTTCTTCCTGTCCTGTCGGCTAGCTCCTGAGTGTGATGGTCCTCCCGCCAAAGTGTCGATGAAGCCTTCAGGCTCGGGGATCCGGTTGGTCCGAGTTTTCTCACGGCGGACCTCGTTTCTAGGGGCTTGGTTAACTGATCGCTGTGCTGATTGGGCCCTGCCCCTTCGGCCACCTCGCCATCTTCGGCCCCACCCCCTGCCGTGGTTATGAGGAGGATAATGATGTTGTTCATCCTGTTCCCCCTGCCGCCGCGAATATTCTTCCCTTTGAGCCTAGCGAAGGCCCCTTTGGTATTCTGCGTATTGCTTTTCCCTTGGGTCCTGGGGGCCGCGATGGGGCCGCCTATGGTCGCGGCGTCCTTCGTTTCTCGGGGAGGAGTCACGTTCTTCATTGTGCCGTGCCCCCTGACCGCGTTCGTTCTGATTCACAGTCGGGTTCATCTTTTCATCATTGAGGTGTACTTCATCTTGCCGAGATGCGGGTTGGTGTTCCGCGGAGTATTGCCTTCTCTGCTTCTCGACCCCTTATCTTTTCGGAACTTTCCAGTGATCTTTCCGAAAAAACCTTGTTGTCCCTCATATTCCCTTGAGCTGGAGGCCGCGGCCTCCTCTGCTTCGATCTGGGAGGACACCATCTCTCTCAGCGTGTCGTAGCTCTTGGGTTTCTTCCTGAATAGGCGACTCTTAAAATCACCCTCCGCCAGGTTCCCCATGAGGATGATGACGGGTGACTCGTGGTTGAAATTCGGGATTTGCACCACTACACTAGTGAATCATGCGAAGAACTGTCCCAATGTCTCATGCATCCCCTGTCTGATGGAATTCAGGTCCAGCATGGTCTTCTTGCGTGACCGAGAACTCCCGAAGTGTGATTTGAATACTTGGGAAAGTTGCGCAAAACTGGTAATGCAGTTCTACGGTAAGTTGGTGAACCATGTCAAGGCTATGTTGGTCAGAGTCGAGAGAAACGTGCAGTAGAGCATCACATCATTGTATTCATTTATCCCCATAGCCGTTACAAAGTGGCACATATGATCGTCCAGGTCGGTGGTATCATCATACTTCATGAGATTAACATCTCTCCACCGCTTGGGGACTGGGGCTTGACAGATTTCGCTAGAAAAGACTGACGATATGAGGCCCGGTGCCTCCATCCGCGCATGGAGTGAATCCGTCCTGTTTGACGTGGAGATATCAGAGGACCGCTTGTCGCGGTGATACTTGCTAGCTTGTCGGCTTCCGTAATAGAAATGTTGACCAGGGTGCTCAAAACCCATCTGTTGATGATGCTCATGTCGAGCTTTGTCATAGTGTTATTCCTGTAAAAACCATTGCGAGCCTTCCCTCGCTGGGGTGTCTGGTACCCATCGTGCCCGTAGAAAAAGAAATGTTCAGGGTTCAGTGGGGGAAAATAGTAACCTCCGTTCGCCCAACCACTATAAGACCCGGGGTCTTAAGAGGCGCCAACCCATGCCACCAAACCCTCTCAGGTTTGTTGTCCTCACTTGGAGACATGGCTCAGCGGTAAACGGCACGGGATAACTTTATATTGTAGCGTTTGACGCAGGTCTGTAAGAACTGGGGTCTCAAGAGGCGCCAGCCCATGCCACCTAGCCCTCTCAGGTCCGTTGTCCTCACTTGGAGCCTGAAAAGGAAGAGCTCTTGTGACATGGGTAGGGCTTGAATCACTTATAAATCACTCCCAACATCCTTATGATATCCGATGTGGGACGGGGGTGTTACAATCTCCCCCACTTAAAGCACTCACGACCCCGTCAGGCCCAAGGGACTGCCCTCCGGGAGGAGCGTACCCGAGCATACTGTCGGCGCACCTCCGAGCCCGGAGTCGGCTCTGATACCATCTGTAAGACCTGGGGTCTCAAGAGGCGCCAGCCCATGCCACCTAGCCCTCTCAGGTCCGTTGTCCTCACTTGGAGCCTGAAAAGGAAGAGCTCTTGTGACATGGGTAGGGCTTGAATCACTTATAAATCACTCCCAACATCCTTATGATATCCGATGCGGGACGGGGGTGTTACAATCTCCCCCACTTAAAGCACTCACGACCCCGTCAGGCCCAAGGGACTGCCCTCCGGGAGAAGCGTACCCGAGCATACTGTCGGCGCACCTCCGAGCCCGGAGTCGGCTCTGATACCATCTGTAAGACCTGGGGTCTCAAGAGGCGCCAGCCCATGCCACCTAGCCCTCTCAGGTCCGTTGTCCTCACTTGGAGCCTGAAAAGGAAGAGCTCTTGTGACAGGGGTAGGGCTTGAATCACTTATAAATCACTCCCAACATCCTTATAATATCCGATGTGGAACGGGGGTGTTACAACCACCTTGCCAAAGATGTTCGGGATTCGTCGGAGGGAAAAAATGGTCTCCATTGATCCCCTCGCCCTGTCCGAAGTGCTGAGGTATGTATGGTGAGAAGACAGGGTCGTCATGGGCTCCCGAGGGATTTGGAGAGGCGTCGTGCGGAGCAGATTCTGCAGACCCCTCCGCGTCGTGACTCATCATGTTGGATGCGTCTTCTATATTATTGCTCGTCTTTGGGTATCCTGGAAGATTCATGGTTAGTTGTCAGAAAAGGTTTCTGCTAGTTAATTAGCATAACCTTTCTTGGGACCTCTTAGCGTGAGACTGTTCCCACGGACGGCAACAGTGATAAAACCGCATTTGAAAAGTGGACCCACCCCCACGTCACCGTACAGGGGGTTGAGCCACGTGTACTGATTTAGTTGGTCAACAGTCTTACCTGAAGTTTCTCCCCAAATCTGTGATCTTAACACACTACTATCCTAGTGGGGAGAACCTTTACTTGTGCCGTGGTGACCTTATGTCCTAAGACGGGCTTACCCGGGCTCGGATCTCCGCGGTTGGCAGACGATATGAGCCTGGCGCCGCCGAGCCTGTCCGCGGCTCGTTCTACCTTTCGGGCATTTCATCAAAGCCCTCCGAATAGGATGAGTTCTTGCTCTAGAACAGAGAGGATGGATGGAGATGGGGCAATATTCGAACAAGCCCTAATTCTAATACCTGGATCCTCGCCTTCCGGGTGATTATGGTGATTGCGATGACTGTGCGGATAAGTCGGTATTCTCTTGCTTGTCTCCCTTCCTCTCTCTTTGTAGTCCAAGACCCTCCTTTTAGTTCTCCAAAAAAGTCTTTTTCTTAGAGTGCCTCTTCGTTTATATAGTGTATGCCCGCATCCCTCCTTGAGTGGGACATTTCCTCCATCCGGCCACTTGTCATCTTATGGCTGCCACGCGTTCTACAAAAAAGGGCGCGTGGGTGGTGAGCATGTTTGACATTTGTCCGAATTGCATACCACTTACATCCGCGGACCGTTTACTAGTTTCGTCCGCGATGGCCCATCTTTCCTTCGTTTCTTGCTTTTTCCTTTGTCCCTTTTCCTGATATTTTGGGCATTATCAACCCTACAATGGTCATTGCGAGTTGCTACCATCTCCACCTATTATCCTTGCAACTCTATTGTATTTGGTTCTAAGAAATTAATCTATGATCATTATGATCAATCATGCACTAAATAGTAAATCTACCATATGCTCAATAGAAATTTGGTATAGTTAAACAAATTTTTTTTTTATAAATAAATAAAACTGTTGGGAAAAGAAAATTAACCCCCTAATAAAATTAGGAATATGCCAATGCACACGAACATTTTATATACTAGGGAATGAACCGTTCGCACGGTGATTAATTTATTATTCTTAGTATACAATAAAGTGAAAATTATAAAGAACAAATTATATAGAACTAACTGTAAATTAATACTAAGTAAAAAGTACTAAAGATTGTTTAATGTGCTAGAGATCAGGCTACGTTAAAGATTGGGTGTTGGATGAATTTAGTCATCCAACGAGGCAGCTTGTTAGCAAGCACATTCAACTCTGATCCGTGTGGTTGTAGCGACACTTGATTTATGAATTACTGTGCTGCGTAGTTCAATTCTATGGTTGTTGTTCAATAAGATTGCAAAAGACAGTTCTCGGATGGCTTAATCTTGAAATATAAAGGATAATCCAAAGCAACACAAGAAGGTTACCCTAGTTCATGAAAAGAATTATATAATAAACTACAAATTCATAGGCACCATGGTCATATAATTTTATATGAAATTTGGAATTCGTAGGCAACGTATTTTAATCAAAAGAATATGAACTATGAAGTTCTGAGGGGAGATGAGATTTGACATTCATAGGGTTAATCTTAAAATAGAAAGGAAAGTCTAAAGTAGCACATGAAGGTTACCTTTAAATTGAGAGAATTTTATAAAAAAAACTCAAAATTCATATGTGCAATGTGTTCAAATAATCAAAAGAATTTCAAGCAACAAGCAAAGAAGAAACTTGAAATTCATAGACAGGTTATCCTCTTAATGAAAAGAACTATATAAGAAATTGTGTAGTCGTCCTAAAATTGAGAATAAAGTATAAATCCAAGAATAGCTAGTGTCGATACCTATGTAAGGGGAAAATATTTTGCACTTATGTCTTTGAAACCAAAGAATATAAGATTTCTGTATTAGCAATCAACAATGTATGTGATGTAAATATAATATCTTATTTTCTGTGCAATCAAGCAGCCCAAGCAACACAATTATCAATAGGAAACAACTGTAATAGTGTCATACTGTCATTAGATACCTAGGACCACCATTTCACTACACTATTGCACATTTTGAAATTGATCAAAGGATATTTAGGGAGTAGAGGGGTGGAGTGGTGATATAGTGGTATGGGGATATACCTTAGGATACACACTTTTTTATCTTTTGTGGGAGGTTTCACACTGGGTAGCTAGGTGTGTATGGCGAAAGCCACCTTTGGCAAGGCTATTTTGTCTTGTCCCTTTTGTTATTACGCTTTACTTTCTATAGATTTACCACTTCAGGAAATTGATCAAATGATCTTGTGCCATTAAGAAGAATAAAATAGCAAAAGTTCAAGTAGGCATACCATTATGAGCTCTACTGTCAGGTTGGCAGTTTGTATTAGAGGCAGCACTCAGAGAATGTTGATATCCAATAATCTACAGCATATAGGAAAATTACACATTTTAACAAGGGTTTGAATCACTAAATGCATAAAATTCATTCGTTTAAGTAACACCAAACAATTGGAATTCTTGGAATGCATAAAATTCAATGAGTTTTTTTCAAGTAATATGAAAGTTGAAAGAGAGGAGGGGAGAGGGAGGAAGCAAATAGAAAAAAAATGTCATGCTAACATCATGAAGTCAGAGACACTACCTCCTGTCTAACGGTTTGGGCGCAACAGCCTGAAAATGACTAACAATATCAAATGTTCTTCTACTCTTCTAGTGGGATATTCAACACAACTAATCCTTATTGCCTCTATAACTCCCTGAGCAATTAGATAAGTAATCTTATTATAAGGCGTGCATATAGAAAAGGGCAAGCCTAATTCCAGAATAAACAAACTCGAAAGTTGGAATGGGCAAACAAAATAGCAAATTTAGCAAACAAGGCCATCTTCCAAGAACACGGAAATGAAATCAGATCAGAGTACAAAATCCAAATCAGAAGGATAATAAGCTTGCATCAAGATTAAAGGCTTCACCTAACGCAAACATAATAAGCAATAGAAAATATCACCATAGCTTAATCCCACAAAATGTTGGGCTTCTGTAGTAGGAAATAATGATAAGGAAAGATGAACTTTTGGATGGCTAGCATTAGATGAACTATAAGAAAGCCAACAATGTCACTGTCATTACTCATGACACTTTTCAAAGCAGCGCAAACCAAACCTGTATACCTCTGAAGCCTTTTAACTGTGATGTGATTTCAGCTCAGGTTCTTGAGCAGGTAAGGCAACAAAGAAAGTCTTCCATCCCTATGTAATTCCCTTTACCATCCAAAATAGATGATGGTACAAAAACAATTAACAATTTTCAGGAATTTTGCAAATGAAGCATCAAATGAATTAGAAGGTTAAAACATGACTTAAATTCTATTAACTGGAATAAAACCAAACATGAAAACAAGAAAAAGAAAAAGAAAAGCAAAGATTGGACAAAAGAAAAATTAACTGGAATAAAATAAATAACGGAGGTAAGTAATCATAATAGACAGGGGAAATAACTGGATTGTGGCAGCAAAGAACGTGTGTGAAAACCAAACATGAAAACAAGAAAAAGAAAAAGAAAAGCAAAAGAGTTCTAAAATTAGGTTTACTAATCCCTTCTTTTTAGCATTAGATTGGAATAATTCCTCTAGGTTAGGTTGAGTTCCAATTCCAATCATTTAGATCCTAGATAAACTAAGACCTACAAGTGTACAGGGAAACAATTCAAGGACAAATGTAAAAGAAAGGCCCAAAGGACATGGATTTTCAAATTATCACTTCGATACTGAAAGATTTGACAGAATACACAACACTGACTGAAGTTGGGATTCGTGGTACACCCTATCGTTTTCCTTTATGGGAGTGTTGAAAAAAATCGGTCAGAAACTCAAACAAGATCGATGATGGCGGCGAACCTAATCAGCGGGGCTAGAAGAAAATAAAGCTCAAGTGAAAAACAGATATCTAAGGAGAGGGAGAAGAATGATTTACACAGAACAAGTGAAAAATGGATGAACGATAAGGGTCTCATCCGTCTCTCTTTGGCTTCCATTTCAGAGAGAAGATGAAGTGAGAGCAAATTACCTCAAGACAAGTGCATCTTTGACGAGGAACAGTATGATTGGCTACCTCATCAACAACCTATACTACAAAATAGTCGACAAGGTGAAGACAAAATATCAACTATGACCGTATGCAAAAGAAATCCAACAATATAAACAGAGATTATTATTGCAGCTAGTGGGCTTGGCTGCGCGTTTTCTGTTGAGCTCATGGGATTACAAATATGGAAGAAGTATTAATGAAGGTATCCTCACTAACAACGGCTGTGAAATGGCAAAACATGTTGTATTCTTGATGCGCAATATAAGAATAACAATAACATCACATAAGCACGTCTACTTATGGAAGTGTTGATTGTCCAACTTGAACTTGACATTATAGAAAGTGTATATACTATACCTCATGATCCATTAAAGGAAATAGTGGTGAGGTAGGAGGTACAAATTATTGTGCAGCACAAGTCATCTGCAAATGACTAAATGATAACAGAAATTACGCATCCAAAATGAAAACAATACAGGCTAAAGCAAATATTAGGGAACAGAAGAAGCCCAAATTGTAGTAGAGAGTTAAATTTGAACAACAAATTATAGTATAGAGGTAAATTTGAACAAAAAACTAAAAAGTAAGTTCAAAGACAAAGAAGAAACACACAAAAAACCTTAATAATCTCCGAATATCTTCAAGCACACATCAACCAAGCTATCAATCTCATTAACTAAAATGTAAACCTATATCGACCCAATCAACCCAAAATCTTTGTTAAGCATTTCAACAAACAAACACCTTGAAGGCATAAAAGTAAACAAGCAACAAGTTGCAATATCTAAACCCAATTTAACCAATCTTCCATCATAAATGAATAACTACTATCAATCATTTAGCTAAATGTTTCATGTTTTCACTGCAATTTAAAATATAGCACCCACAAGTATCACATGATCTGACAACCTAAAAGGACGATGTGCCAGTTCAAAGCCTAATTCACATTAAAAGAAGGTAACTGGAATCAGCCCTTGGAGATCAATGAAAAGTAGCGAGTACACACACCTTGAGGAGATGCCTCTTCCGATCGCGAATTAGTTGTTACCCTGCTCTTCAAGGGGTGAGAAGGGGGGAATTGAGAGATTATATACAAGACTGCAAAGGATGAAAGGAATATCAAACAATCAAACAGATAAATAAATAGAGAACCTAAAATTCATTTCTAAAGATCAACAAGCGAGGCTTAAAGGACAAAAAATGCATCAAAATGCATCAATATCAATTCGGTCGAGTTCAACACATAAGACTCCCAACTGTTGAACTCTAATCGCAAAATCAAAGACGGACAAATCCCCATTTTTTAGAATTTTTTTAAAAAAATTCACAGAAAAATAAAATTTTACGAAAAAATTCGCACTTTGAAAATATTTACAAAATATTCAAAATTTGCAGAGAGATCAGATAAATGCGGTTTGAGACCGCGTTGTATTCAGAAGATGTGAAATCTGGATGGGAAAAAAAACAACACGAAAGAAACGCGGTTTCAAAAACGGTTTTATAATTAATTTTAAGTAAAACGCGGTTTGAAATCGCGTTTGTTCCCATTTGTATTTTTAAACTAAAAAATATATTAAAAAAAGAAAACAACAGTGAAACGCGGAATCAAACCGCGTTTCATTTGCAAGTGCCCTCCTCTGCTTGGCGCTCCCTTGTCCATGGCGGCGACGGCGCCCCACCTCCTCTCCTTCGATCTTCTCCGCTCTCTCATCCATGGTGCCCCCGACTTTCGTCGCCGATTGGAGACCGAGTAAGAGACGCGCGCGCGCGAGAGAGAGAGAGAGAGAGAGAGAGAGAGAGAGAGAGAGAGAGGCGACCGTGGAAAGGGAGTCCGGGTGGCGGCGCTCGAGGTCTCGGCGAACGTGGTGGCTGAGTAGCACCAGTGCGGCTGTCAGCGTAGGCTCTTGCTCCACTGCTCTGCAATTCTCCGCTCTGTCCATGGCGCCTGGGCCTTCCAGCAACTCCATCGCCATCGACCCTGTTGCTCTCCGGCCCTCCTCCCTGACCTCCTCCGGGCTTGAAATCGGACATCTGACCAAGCCATCGACTGCCCGAAATCAGGACTTCGGCCTCCTCTCCTCCTTCCCACCAGGGACATCCGGCCTCCGACCTCCTCCCTAATCGAAATCGGGCCTCCGCCCTTCTTCCAAAGTCGTCGACTGCTCGGAATCAGACCTCGAGCGTCCGTGCTCGAAATCAAGCCTCTCTCCTCCTTCCCAATAGCGGAGAGGAAGGTGGGGCGCCATGGATGAGGGAAAGGTGAAAGAAGAGGAACCTGGATGGAGCAGAGAAGGAGCAGAAACCATAGATGAGGGAAGGCCGGGCGCCATTGACGGAGCGGAGAATTACCCTGCCAGGGTTTACAAATGAAACGCGGAAAGAAGCCGCGTTCCATTCCATTTTTTTTAAATATATTTTTAATTTAGAAATATAATTAAATCATAATAAACGCGGTTTCAAACCGGGTTTTACTTAAAATTAATTATAAAATGCGGTTTCAAACCGCGTTTCTTTCGTGTTGTTTTTTTTTTCCGACCTAGATTTCACATCTTTTGAATAGACCGCGTTTCTCTGATCTCTCTGCAAATTTTGAATATTTTTGTAAATATTTTCAAAGTGCGAATTTTTTTCGTTTTCTGTGAATATTTTAAAAAAAATTCCATTTTTTAAGCAATAGAAATAGGTTTATGAGTAAGCACACAGTGAACCATACTGAAATTTAATAGGTCCTAGGTTAGGGAACTTACATCTTTGACACGATAATTGATAGAAAGAGGTGCAAGCTGTGACCATGCGGTGAGGGAGATGGAGGACGATGGTGGTGGTGGTGGCACATGGGCTGGGAACAATGAACGGACCTTACCCTAAACGCACGAATCCCAACTGGATATCAAAGTAATGAACAACCTCTAATAAATATCACCGATAAAGATGTTGGGAAAAATCGGCTTTTTCCGCTTTGTAGGATTAAGATGGGCAAAACTCACTTTTGTATAAAAGTGGAACTTGTATTATATAGTGGAAAACTTTACAAAGATATGACTCTCACTATATAATTTTGTGGCTCACTCACACTCACTCTTACTAGGCTTGATCTCTCACACACTTATGCTTGGATTTGCTTTGCTTGTGTTAGATCAAAGCCAAGACACCCATGGGCTATTTATAGCCCCCATCACACCATTCTTCACCGTCTACAAAGTGGAGATTATTCTCTAATTTTCTAGACTTTTCTAGCTTAGGAATACATCTAGATAATCCTAGGCTTATCTCTGTTGATAATTCAAGAGGCTTCTAGAATTGGTCTTCAATTTGGCATCTTGAACTTGTTGAAATATGGACCTGACATCTTTCAAGTTTGGGCTTTGGGTGATTGGGCTAAATTAAGGAAGAAACCCAACAAATTCTCCCCCTTTCTGACATAATTTGGGCGTGTTACGATGCCATAGCCTTGGCAGCAGTCTTCAAACTTCTTTGTCGGGATCACCTTGGTCATCATGTCGGACCAGTTCTTCTCCGTATGCACCTTGTCAAGTTGTAGGAGCTTCTCTTCGAGGATATCTTGGATCCAATGATATCGGATATCGATGTGCTTCGAGCGAGAGTGATAGGTCGGGTTCTTCGCTAGATGAATAGCGCTTTGATTGTCACACTACAAGACATATTTGTCTTGCTCTACTCCCAGTCGAGTAAGAAGCTCTTCATCCATAGCATCTCCTTGCAGGCTTCCGTGGCTGCGATGTATTCTGCTTCAGTGGTGGACAAGGCAACAGTCTTTTGTAACTTTGATTGCCAGGAAACAGCTCCCCCTGCAAAAGGTAGTCAGATAACCTGATGTTGATTTCCTGGAATCGTTGTCTCCGGCCTAATCTGCATCTGTGTATCCTTCTAGCACAGGCTTCCCATTGCCGAAGCATAAGCACCGTTTAGAAGTACCCCGTAGATACCGGAGGATCCATTTCACTGCAGCCTAGTGCTCCCTCCCCGGGTTTGCCAAGAAGCGGCTTACGACCCCGACTGTGTAGGCGATATCAGGCCTCGTACAGACAATTGCGTACATGAGACTGCCTACCGCAGATGAATACAGGGTGTTCGTCATCTCTTGCTTCTCCTTCTCACTTGTTGGACTTTGCTTTGAACTCAACTTGAAGTGTCCAGCAAGTGGCGTGCTGACCGGCTTGGCTTTGTGCATGTTGAATCTTTCCAGAACCTTCTCGGTGTATCTCTCTTGGGATATCCACAATAGTTTCCTCGTTCTATCACGAGTGATTGTCATCCCAAGGATTTGCCTTGCCGGTCCCAAGTCTTTCATGGCAAAGCATTTGCTCAAGTCTTTCTTTAGAGCAGCTATTTTGTTGCGGTCCTGCCCTACTATTAAAATATCATCAACATAGGGCAAAAGTATGACAAAGTCGCCGCTTGCGTACCTCTTCATGAAGACACAATGTTCATTCATGATTTTCTTGAAGTTGTGATCCGCCATGAAATAGTCGAACTTCTTGTACCACGGTCTTGGTGCTTGCTTTAGGCCATAGAGACTCTTTGTGAGTCTGCACACCAGATTCTCTTTGCCTGGAACTTTGAATCCTTCGGGCTGCTCCATGTATATCTCCTTTTCAAGGTCATCGTGGAGGAATGTTGTCTTGACATCGAGTTGTTCGATCTCCAAGTTTAGGCTTGCCGCTAAGCCCAGAACAACTCAGATAGAGGACATCTTCCCGGCCGGAGAGAATATTTCTTCAAAGTCGATGCCCTTCTTTTGGCTGAATCCTTTCACGACTAATCGAGCCTTGTATCGAGGCTTCGAGTTGTTGTCCTCAGTTTTCAGCCGATACACCCATTTATTCTTCAAGGCTCGTCTCCCTTTTGGTAGCTTCACCAGCTCGTAGGTATGGTTCTCATGCAAGGATTGCATCTCCTGTTGCATGGCTCTTAGCCACTCAGCCTTGTGGCTATCATCTATAGCCTCCTTATAGCTTTGAGGCTCCCCCTCATCCGTGAGGGTCACATACTCATCTGAGCTGTATCGGTTGGAAGATCGCTTGTCTCTAGAGCACCGCCTTAGCTCAGGCTCTACTGGTGTGCTTGATTCTACTTCTGGCTCATTTGGGGCATCTTCTTGATCATTCTGCTCTTGAGAATGATCTTCATCATTAGCTTCGTCATCGCTCTTGATCGGAGCTTCTTCTGAATCGTCCCGTTGTGCATTCGAGGGGCTTGGCTCTTCCCTCCTTTGTCTTGGCATCGGCTTTGTTGATTTCCGGATGTCTTCAATCGTCTGATATTCAAAGAACACAAAATCTCGACTTCTAATCACCTTTCTGGTTGTCGGATCCCATAGCCGATAGCCGAACTCATCTCTGGGTGAACCAAGATAGATGCACTCCTTTGCCTTAGCATCAAGCTTGGCCCGCTCGTCCTTAGGAATGTGAACGAACGCCCTGCACCCGAACACCTTTAAGTGCTTGTAAGAGACCTTCTTCCCTGCCCAGACTTCTTCTGGGATATCTCCATTTAGAGGGACAGAAGGTGTGAGGTTGATGATGTTGACGGCGGTCATCAAGGCTTCTCCCCAGAAGGACTTGGGTAGTTTGGCATGAGCGAGCATGCATCGGACTCTTTCTATGAGAGTCCGGTTCATCCTCTCAGCAACCCCGTTTAGTTGTGGCGTCTTAGGCGGTGTCTTCTCAAGCCTGATCCCATAGAAGCTACACGCCTCAAAGGGTCCTCGGTACTCACCACCGTTGTCTGATCGGACACACTTGAGCTTCCGACCAGTCTCTCCTTCCACCTTAGGATGGAACTCCTTGAATGCTTCGAGGACTTGATCCTTTGATTTTAGCAAGCGCACCCAGACCTTCCTTGAATGATCATCAATGAAGGTCACAAAATACAGTGCACCTCCATTGGATTTTTCTGTCATTGAGCACACATCCGTGTGTACAAGGTCTAGGACATGCTTTCTCCTTGTGGGTGGAGATGATCTCTGGAAGGCTATTCTATGTTGTTTACCGACTAAACAATCAGAGCATGGGTCGACGGAAGTACCTTTAAGGTTAGGGAGGAGCTGCCTTCAAGCGACGATTTGAATGCCCTTCTCGCTCATATGTCCATGTCTTTGGTGCCAGATCTCCATGTCAGTGTTGGTAACGCTCACCTCTCCCTTGCAGACCTTGGCTTCTGTCCAGTACAATGTGCCTTCTTTTCTTCCTCGAGCCATGGTTAGGTTTCCTTTAATCAGCTTCCATTTGCCTCCGCCATTTTGACTAAAGTAACCATCATCGTCTAGCCTTCCAGTTGATATGAGGTTACGTCTTCTATCAGGAACATGTCTCACATCTTTTAGGATGAGATTGCATCCTATGTTGGATGTGAGGATAATATCTCCTCTCCCCACGATCTTGCTCCATCCATGATTTCCCATCAGGACGGTACCGAAGTCTCCACTTCGGTAGGATGAGAAGAAGCTTTTGTGCGGGGTAACATGAAAAGAGGCACCAGAATCGACAATCCAGGAGATATCATTACATTCAATGTTTAGAATGTTACCTCCTTCAACAAGATATGATTCCTCACCTTCATCAGCCATGGCGGTAGTACTCCTTTCTTCTCGCCTCCTCATAGGATTGATCTGGTCTGGCTTCACATTTCCGGCCTTCTGATCTCTCTTGAGGATGCGGCATTCTTTCCTCTTGTGGCCTGGTTTGCCACAGTAGTAGCACGTGACCCTGGTGCGTGACTTGGACCGCCCTCGAGACTGATCTCGGTCTCGGCTTTGCTTCCGTCCACGGGCATCATTATTGCCACGGTTGTCAAGGATATTAGCCTCGAAATGATTAGTTATTCCTCTCTCTTTCCTCCTAGCTTCTTCATTGAGAAGACTATCGTAGACGGTATCCATGGTGAGCTTCCCGTCCGGTGATGAGTTACGTAGAGTAACTATAAGAGTATCCCAACTCTCTGGCAGAGAGGTGAGGAGTAGGATGGCTTGTAACTTATCGTCGAGCACCATATCCACCTTACTTAGCTGATTCACAAGCCCCTTGAAATTATTCAAGTGCTCAATCATGCTTTGACCATCCTTATACTCCATCTTCACCAACCGTCTAGCTAGGAGGGCCATGTTACGAGGCGATTTCTTTTGAATCATGGACTCAAGCTTTATCCACAATTCAAAAGCATTTGTATAATTAGAAACATGCTCAAAGAGAGTTTTATTGATGTACTTACGGATCATGGCGACCGCCTTCCGATTAAGGAGATCCCACTCCTTATCGCTCTTTCCTTGAGACTTGTCCTTGTTGAAGACGGGTTCGTACAGGTCCTTGCAGTAGAGATGATCCTCCATCATCGGCTTCCAATAAGAGTAGTTGTCTACCGCGAGCTTGAACATGTCACCCTCGTAAGTGACGCTTGCCTCCATCTTGATCCGCACGAGCTAACACCTTCCGAAAATAGACCGGGCTCTGATACCACTGTTGGGAAAAATCGGCTTTTCCCGCTTTGTAGGATTAAGATGGGCAAAACTCACTTTTGTATAAAAGTGGAACTTGTATTATATAGTGGAAAACTTTACAAATATATGACTCTCACTATATAATTTTGTGGCTCACTCACACTCACCCTTACTAGGCTTGATCTCTCACACACTTATGCTTGGATTTGCTTTGCTTGTGTTAGATTAAAGCCAAGACACCCATGGGCTATTTATAGCCCCCATCACACCATCCTTCACTATCTACAAGGTGGAGATTATTCTCTAATTTTCTAGACTTTTCTAGCTTAGGAATACATCTAGATTATCCTAGGCTTATCTCTGTTGATAATTCAAGAGGCTTAAAAGAGCTTGAACAAGATAAACACTAAAGAACACTCGGAATTTCAATTCAACAAAACCAAAGCAGTACCGAAAGCTGGTAAGTGAACTGAGAGGTCATCCTCAAATTTGTTTGTACCATTCCCGTAAATCAACAGGTGAGGCTTCAAGGACATACAACACATAAAAACAGGTCTAATTCAACACAAAACGCAGATAAATCAAATGAAAAACTTAATATCGATTCAATGCTCAAACAACTCCTATAAAAAAGGACTCTGCAAAACAACCTAATATCCCACTCCACTTTTAAGTTATTATTTATTAAACATAATTCTTTTCCTTTTTTCTTGACTAAATGCTTTATTTTTGTGAGTATATAATGGGGTTTGAAGGAATGATTCTCTCAGTTCAAAACCCATGTGCAGAATGAGGAATGAAATGGTGAGTGTAAGATCCCAAGATTGATGTAAAGTCCTCCTTGAGGGTTTCCATTCATTTAAACATATATATAGGTTACAAAGGTATTGGGCCTTAACGGGCTTTTAGCCCACTATACATGAGGAGACCTATGTAATCTATCAAACCCCCATAGTCGAAACGGGAGGGGGCCGTACAGTGAGACTGGAACGAAAATCAATGAATAATTGTCTAGGTAAACCCTTCGTGAATATATCAGCGTACTGATAAGAGGACGTGACATGTAGAACGCGGACATGTCCAATGGCAATCTTGTCCCTAACGAAGTGGAGATCGAGCTCAATGTGCTTCATGCGTTGATGCTTGACTGGGTTGCTAGCCAGATAGACGGCGGAGACGTTGTCAGTGTAGACCAGAGTAGCCTTCTGAAGAGGGCAACGGAGCTCTAGAAGGAGATTGCGGAGCCAAGAGCACTCGGAGACAACGTTGGCAACACCCCTGTATTCGGCCTCAGCGCTGGAGCGAGACACGACAGACTGACGCTTGGCCGACCAAGGGTGTCGTTGAGGAAGACACAGTAACTAGACGTGTGTCAGGACAACCACCCCAATCCGCTTCAGTATAAGCAACAAGGTCAAGCTTAGAGGAAGGAGTGATCGTGATGCCTTGCTCGAGTGTGCCGCTGATGTACCGAATGATCCGCTTTAAGGCATGAAAGTGGGGTTCCCTGGGTGCATGCATGAACAAGCAGATCTGCTGAATGGTGTAACTGATATTAGGTCTGGTGAAGGTGAGATACTGAAGAGCACCAGCAAGGCTCCTGTACAATGTCGGATCATCAGCCAAAGAACCAGAATGAGCGCTGAGCTTGTTGGATGTATCGACAGGGGTGGAGACAGGATTGCAGTTACTCATCTTAGCCCGAGCAACAATCTCAGCAGCATACTTACTCTGTGAGAGAAATAGCCCAGACGCATGCCGCTGAACAGCAACTCCCAAGAAGTAAGACAACTGACCCAAATCTGACATGGCGAACTCAGCACTCAGCTGTGAAATAATCGACGTCCGAAGAGCATCAGAAGAGGCGGTGAGAATAATGTCGTCGACATACAGTAACAGAAATGCCATGTCGGAGCCTCTGCGATAGATGAACAGAGACGAATCCGAGCGGCTGCCAATGAAACCCAAGCGGAGCAGATGAGAAGCAAAGCGCTGGAACCAAGCTTGCGCAGCCTCTTTCAGACCATACAGAGAGCGCTTCAGGAGACAGACGTGCTTGGGACGATCAGCATCAGCAAACCTCGGCGGCTGAAACATATAGACGGTCTCATTCAGGTGACCATGCAGAAAAGCGTTCTTGACATCCAGCTGATGAATGGCCCAGTTGCGCGACAGAGCTAAGCTCAACACCACTCGGATAGTGGCAGACTTGACCATGGGGCTAAAGGTCTCCAACGTCCTTTGTAGCGCTCCACAAGACGTGCTTTGTAGCGCTCCAACGTCCTATCAGAGAGGAACTTGTGACGAAACAGCCACATCCAGCGAACGACATTCGCCGCTGGAGGGCGAGGGACAAGAACCCAAGTACCATTATTTGTAAGGGCCCTGTATTCGTCAAGCATAGCTGCCTGCCAATTCGGGTCGAGGAGGGCTGTTTTGTGGGAGGTGGGGATGGGGGACAGGGAGGTCGAGGTGGAGGAAGGGGTTGATTGGGGGTCGAGGGGGACGGAGGCAAGGGGGGGCAGAGCTTTGTTGATTGGTTGCGGGCGCCGCAAGGCATGATCCGGGCGCCGCAAGGCATGCTGCGGGCGCCGCCAGTGTATGGGACGTAGGGTGGGGGTGGTTACGTTGATTGGCTGCGGGCGCAGCATCACAACATGGCAATCTGACGGAGGGGTGTAGGCATGGTGTTGAGCGGCGGGGTGATGTGCGGTGGTCATGGAGATGATTTGACAGGGTCGGAAGACATCGGAGACGCTGCGGGTGTGTGGTCTGGTGGGAGGGGGAGGTGGTGGTGGCAGCGGGGGAGAGGCAGTAGCACCGGGAGAGCTCTGGGGAAGAAAGAAGTGAGGGAACGATGACTCTGACTCTGACTGAGACACGGGAGGTGTAGAAGAGGGGAGGCGAGGAGAAGCAAAGGGGAAGCAAGACTCATCAAATGTGACATGTCGAGATACAATGAGCTTATGGGTCGTGATATCGAGGCAGAGGTAACCGCGATGATCAGACGAATAGACTAGGAAGACACAAGGAGTGGAACGTTGGTGAAGCTTGTGTGGGGCGGTGGAGGACTGGTTTAGGAAGTACAAGCACCCGAAGGTAAGAAGGTGATCATACCTAGGCAAAGTGTAATAGAGGGCCTAACCTGGCGAGCGATGTTGAAGGGTGGTAGATGGGAAAATGTTTAGGAGATAACAGGTGGTGTATAAGGCGTGAGGCCAATAGGGAAGGGGAATAGATGCGTGGAAGAGGAGAGAGCACAACATGTTGGTTATGGTTCTGATGATTTGTTCGGCTTTGCCATTCTGCTGGGAGGTATAGGGGCAAGATAACTGAAAGGAGATCTCATTTGTGGCAAAGAAATAGTGAAAGTCTTTGTTGTCAAATTAACGGCCATTGTCGCATTGGAAACATTTGATGGATATGTGAAACTGTGTTTTGATGTAGGTATGGAATCTGACAAAGACAAGAAACACTTGGGACTTGAAATACAACGGGAAGACTCATAAGTAATGAGTGTAATCATCAAGAAACAAGAGGTAGTACTTGTGACCCTCCTTGCTAGACACAAGAGAGGTCCAAATGTCACTATGAATGATATCAAATGGAGCAAGGTTAGAGCTCAAAGACCGTTGGAACGGCAATCTGGCATGTTTGCCTAGTTGGCAGGAACAACATAAACCAGAGCGTGGGTCTTTAGTACAGGTGAAAAGAGTCTGGGAACGGATGACATCTAGAATGACAGCACTGGGATGGCCCAGGCGTGCATGCCCCAGGCTGGACGACGATGCCGAGAGGGCGATCGGGCACGACTGACTGGACGCGGGAGGTGGTGTGACAGGGTAGAGCTCCCCGGTGCTGTTACATCTCATGCGAGTAACCCCCGTAGTAAGATCGTTCACAGAGAAACCATAGGGATCAAACGCAAGGGAAACGTTGTTGTCAGTAGTGAACCGACGGACAGAGATAAGGTTTTGGAGAATCTTTGGGGCAATGAGGACATCGTTGAGGTGTAGTGGGTGGGTTGGGGTCTGTAATTTGGCGTGGCCAATCCCCGAAGTAGCAAGGCACCCACCATTTCCGACGATAATAGAGTGTGCAGGGCCCTTAAAAGAAATAGATGAGAGGTTACCTAAGGAGTTCGTCATTTGGGAGGTGGCACCAGTGTCCATGTACCAAGAAGAGTCTGAAGACGTCGGCTGCATAGAGGAAAAGGCGTGATGCCCAGCCGGCGGAACATAGCCTTGATCAGACGATGTCAGATATGCATAAGGACCGGCATGTCTCAAGGCAGGGGAGCCGGAGTGTAGCCAATGAGGGTTGAAGCCAAGCACCGGGGACCATCGAGGGGCGGTGGTCAAAGGAGGAGGGCGGCGAGTGATGCGGCGGCCGCCGCAGACGTCGATGCCGTGGCCGCGGCCGCGGGCGCAGCAAGTGAGGTCAGACATTTTTTTATTTTATTATTTTTTTTATGAAAGAAACGAACTGGGGAAGGATCTCAACAAGCAGGGCTGCAGGGATGTAGGCGACGGTGGCTGCAAGCGAGGACGAAGGAGGGCGAGAGCGAGAGGGAGAAGAGGCTTGGATCTGGCGATTGAGGAAGGCCGGATCTGGGACACCGAAAGGGGATGAAGCGACGGCGGGAGCGAGATAGGCATAGGAAGGGGATGGCCTGCGGGAGGGACGCAGGCGACGGGATCTGGTGGTGAGGCGACAGCGAGGCTGACAGCGAGGAAGAAGGACGGAGGAAGAGGATAACCTGGTGATGTTGACCGGTAGTGGCGAAACGAGGCCGGCGTCGGTAAGAGGAGAGGTGAGGCGGGAGGATCAAATTAGGGTTCCGCGAGGAAGAAAAGGTTGTGATACCATGTAAGATCCCAAGATTGATGTAAAGTCCTCCTTGAGGGTTTCCATTCATTGATATATATATATATATGTTACAAAGGTATTGGGCCTTAACGGGCTTTTAGCCAAATTATTCTCCATCTTGACATTTTTTTGCTTCCCAAACCCGAACAACTAACCTAAGTTGTTCGGGTATACACACACACATTGGTTTCCTTTGCCTTTCTGTTTACCATATTGAACCAAATGGGGTCTTGTAGATAAGTTAGAAAGAATAATAGCAAGTATATTTAGAGACCATTTGGAGAGTAGATGCTTAGTTGCACTACTAGAAATTTGCTATTTAACATCGGTTAATAACCGATGTCTTTAAAAAAAAATCGATGTCTATGTGGGGGATGTAATAAGTCAAAAGTTTTTCACATCGGCCAGAACCCGATGTCTATATTTTTATAACATCGTTTCTAATTATAAAAATGATATGTTTAATACTTTATAACATCACTTGTATAGAAATCTTACATATGTATATTCATTTTCTCTCTATAATTTGTAATGTTATTTTTCCACACAAAATTTGGCTATATAAAATAAATACAAAACCGATGTTACTACGTATATTGAAATCGTTTTTTATTTTAAAATCGTTGTTTATATATAGTAATAACATCCTAAATTATTAATTAATCAGATGTGTTTAGTTCGTAAAAGTGGTGTGTTTAGTTCATAAAACTGATGTTTTTTGTACGTAAAGTTTGTGTTTAGTTTGTAAAACTGATGTTTTTAGTACGTAAAACTAATGTGTTTAGTTCGTAAAAGTGATGTCTTTCGTTACAATAAACCGATGTATTTTGCCCGTAAACCTGATGTGCTAGCTTATGAAACGAAGCAATTTGATTCATAAACCTAATATCCTGTCTATATATACGCATACACCAGGTCACAATACCAACCAAAGAAACATACCCAATGTGCTAGCTTATGAACCAAATCAATTTGGTTCATAAACCCAATATCCTGTCTTATATATACACATACACCAGATCAAGTACCACAATACCAACCAAAGAGAACATGTTTTAAGAAACAAAGGTAAGATGCCACACAATAGTATTATCAACAAAATTTACATGTTTGGGACACCAAGGTTAAAGGTTGCACATCCTAAATACTTGCAAAATCAACAAAATAAGATATTCGATCTTGGTGTGGCACCAAGGTTAAATACTAGCCTGGCCTGATGTAGTTAGTATATTATGTACGTGTTTCTAGGTAGGCAATTAGATATCCAAAAAAAACAAACCTTTCCGAATCCACTAGAAACTTGAGATTCATAATACAACTTCTCTAAAGTAGCCATACGGTTTTGAAACATCGCCCATTATCTTCTATGTCTGTCTTGAAGCGACTCTTCTACACCTTTCTTTCACTTGTCATAAACATAAACTTAGGTTAGTTGTTCGGGTTTGGGAAGCAAAAAAATGTCAAGATGGAGAATAATTTGGCTAAAGAAAGGAATGAATATACCCCTTGCATTGGTGTCTTCCCGTCCTCATATTCACCATGTGCAAGGAAGGAAATATTGGAATTTCATTCTTTGGAATAGTGCATAATAACTTATCTGACAAGGTGCTTTTTTCTCATGGTACCCGATTCCCTAATGAAGGAATAGATTGATGCACTACCCATTGTGAATCAATAACACCGATTTTCTCATAAGCATTCTGTATTAAAAAAAAAGCAAAAACAAACACTTCTTGTTCAGTTGAAACCATATTGAAACAAAGCCAAGGTGAAACGAGAAAATTCTAAAAGAACAAAGAATGCCACTAACCTGAACACACCTCCTAAGAGTAAAATCAAGACCCCATCCATGCACCAAGTCATTCTATAAATGAAATTGGAAAGTACAAACAATAAATGTCAGGAACTATTAGAATTTTTCTACTGCACTATCAGGAACTATTAGAAATTCTATGAATCATTTTGATACACTCATCTTGTTGGTCATTACATTTATAGAAACTACTCAACCGAAACTACTCACCATGAGTTCTGCCTCAAAGAATCAACACTCGTGCTTGCACTAGCTAGCTCAACCATCAAGCAAATGCACATGAGGAAAAGCAAATAGTGAAAAAAAGGATGCAGCAGATGAGACATTATAGGAGAGATGACTTAGTAATGCTATGAAAGAGCACAAATGAATATAAGAATAGGTAGGGTTGTAAGAGTTCAAACAATTCTTTACAAAGGAAACATGACACAACCACTTTCTTCCATCTACTTCCTGTATGGAGTATGCTGCCAGCAAAATAACAGAAGCAAATAAGGGATCTCGAAAGACTCGAATATAGGTTGAGAAAACAAAATACATACCTCGGGTGTATCTGCTTAAACACGGTCTCCATTAACCACCTTAATAAGAATTTGCCCATATAGTTGATATCTACAAATACACCAGAACTTCACAATTAACCTACCATACAATTTACCTTATAATTCAAAGGAAAGAAAACAAAACACAACAAACAAACAAAAAACCAATGCTAAATGTGAAATTAAAAAAATAATCACATCTTCAAACAAATATCAATATCAGGATTTCACAAGTATCAATTCACATCCCAATGTGCTCTCAAAATCCAAGATGTTTGTATCTTAAATATATATGAAGGTGTTGGTCGAATGCCACTAGACAAAATTTCTCAATATGAGGCAACAAAAACAACTTCCTTGGTATTTTGTATTTCCACTCACATAATTTAATTCAGTCCCTCTAAGAACGGGTTATAAATTAACAAAATCAATAGATTTATATGCAACTTCTTGTTTGCATTTTTTAAGAATATTATAACACTATACAATGAAATGAGTCATGGATTTCCACTCACATAATTTAACTGTCCAGACCCTCTCAAAAAAATGCGGTGACTAAAAAATTATATCCCCCTATATTAACTATTCAAAAATATGCATCGGCTTAACACAAGTACCAGTGGTAACAAAATTTGACCAAAAGGAAGAGAAAGGTGTGTGAGACCAATATGAAACTCAGCCACCTGTCAACACCATGCAAGAGAGAACAACAAATGTCCACATGATTGAATAGATAGACTTGAGTCAACAACTTACGAGCATTATCTAAACAGCTCACAAACAACTCTTACAAGCTTCCTCTGATAAACAATTCCTATATAAACACCAATATAATGTATGAGATAAAACATATCAACGAAAAGCAAATGCAGGTCCTAAACCTCAATCGTCCATGTATGGGCTCACTAGCATGCACAACTTTTGCACCATGGGCATATGCAAGAGACTATCAAGAAAAAGATTTAAAATAAATAAATTGAACACGGGATATGTCCCAAGATAGCTCAGAGGTGAAGTAGAAGAATCCCAGAGTGCCAGACAATACATATATGAATACAAGAATAAAAGAAGAAATAAGATGCTCCACCTATATCAGACTGGCATGATGGAGATCTAGATCCAGGTGAAATGACAATATTGTCAAAGGCTATTTCTTTGTACAACTTATGGTAAGTTTCATTCCATATCCACTCATGATTGCGCACCACTACTGGAGGAAGTGGGAAATTAATTCAGATAGGAGGAAAATTATTATAAAATTAAATAAACATTTTGATCAGAGACTTCTAGTTTCACAGATCGTCAGTTACCATGAAAATACAACCTTTCAAAAGATAGCAGCAAGTGACTCACTACATCTAAATTTTTTTTAATAGAGAATAAATATCAATCTACAAAAAAAAAATTATGCAGAGAAGAGTCATCATATAACTATATTTATGCATTCTTTTTTTTTATAGTGACTCACTACATCTAAAAGGCAGATTGCATTAACTCTTATGTTTTCAAGAAAAACTCGTTGATTAAATCTAATAATGACTCTGCCCATGTAAATGCACCTATATTTATGCATTCTTTAGATAAAGCAAGCAGCCTTGAAGCAAGTCCGTATTGTGCTGAAATACTATGACGGTGGACTTTTACAGCAAGGCAAAATTGTTCTATGCATATATAATTATACCTTAGCTGGCTATATAAAATCAAATTCATTGTATGCATAAAATTAGTTTTTCAGACAAAAGCTCATATTGAGAAATTTTTCCAACACTGCACTTTTTAGTTTTACTTTGTAATATTTCATCTACCACATAGCTGATTATATACTCATAGAGTATATGCTAAAACAGAGTACAATTTTGTTTCATCTTAGGCAAATGGAATAGAAGAAATTAATCTCAAGGAAACACATTTACCCAATCCAGCAAAGGTATCCTTTAATAAATTAGCTCGGTTATGTATCCCTTAAAATTTGAATAACAATTCATTTAATAAGGTTTATGGAAATATTTGTTCACAAAATTCCTAAATAAAAGCAAGTCATGAATTATAACTTTTAGAAGGCCTTTGAAACTAGTAATGTTAGTCAAAGTGGTGTAAGTTCCCTCCTCTGAGATACAAGTCAGATATAAATTCATATCATTCATATTAAATTAAAGAAAAAAGCACATTAAGGAGCAAGAAGCAAGAAGTGATGGAAATACCTTTCTTGCAGCAGTATACATTCCAAGTCTTTGATTGGCTAGACCAAGAACCTACATATGAAAGATTAAGTAACTTGAATCATACAAGAGATTACATACAACATGAAAAAAATACATATTTTCAAATAAGATGACCCACTTCCCAGAGATTAGCACTAGTCGGATAACCACATATAGCACTTTGAAGATTTGGAACAGCCTCAGGCCACTTCTTTTGATGAACCTAATCATGAAAATAGATCTTTTATCACATGGGGAAAATTTTACTTGCAATAATCTCACCTTAATAAGTGTTGAAAAGGAATACAAGCAAATTATGCAGTTTCTTAAACTAAATAAGACAATACTTGAAAGCCTAATAGAAACCCTAAATCCTAATTGAAAAGCAATTGCAGCTATAGATTAAGTCATTGAATATACAGGCAAATTTAAGCCAATGTTTCACCATATCCGAACCAAATTTTTCTAGCTTTCATCTGGACAAATCAAATAGACATACAGACTGAGATTTACACATCGCACAGAGCACAAAAACCCTAAAGAAACCCTAAATCAGAACTAAAAATCAATTTTTATCAAGATACAATGAATCGAAACCAGTTAACATAAACCCTAGATCAAAAATATTGAACATTGAGGGGGAAATTCGTACCGGAGACAACACGTTTCAAAGAGGTAGTGAGGGAGGAGGCGGTGTGGGAGAGGTGATAATTGGTGGGTGAAGGAGGATGTTTGTTTTATTTTTAACATCTCAAAAAATTTTACGACCGATGTTAAAAACATATTTAACATCACAGGTTTTTCTTACTGATGTTAATCCACCGATGTTAAATAACAGATTTTTAGTAGTGTTGAATAGGGATATTTGAGATTTGCTTTGATTTCCCGGTTACTCGATCAGTTTCCTCTCCAATTTCTCTACGAACAGAACAACAAACTCATAAACTTCGAAGTCTGATCAAACATAACACCATATTGAGAAGTAAAGAAAAAAACCTCGTAACACCGTATTGGTGATTCTCTACATTAACAACAAAAACGAGAACGCTAAGAATGCAATTGGGTTCAAATTGCCCCCAACATTGCCACATTGAAGTGCACTGTTCAAAAATTACTTATCATCAAATGTTATTTTACTCAAGAACAACATAACACCATATTGGTGATCCTAATTCCTAAGTTAGAGCAAATTTCATATCAATCACTCAACTTAGGCCTCTCTCTTGCAGTCGTCGTAGTCCGAAAGGTTCTCGATTATTCAATTCAGCACTTAGGCAATCAAACCTACTTTGATTATTATATATTCATCATCATAATAACTTATTGAGAGATCAAAAATTATAACAAGTATCAGCTTGGCATACCAAAATCAGTGAATTTCTTCCTGGAAGCGTGAAGGAACTCGGCATACTCGATTCCTCCATCAGTCTGATGAAGCTGTAGCACCAATTGCCTCCTCGTAACGATACCTTAAACCAATTTAATCTTTCAATTCCATAATTTGGGGCAAAAAATGTCCACAGAACAAGGAAGAGAAGAGAGAAAGCCCCTACCAGAACCGCGGGGGAGAAAATCTCTACCGACAACGCTCTCGAGAACAGGGCAAAGCTGGCCATAGAGAGACGAAGAAAGACATGAAGCAGTAGAAGTTGATGACAGGAGAGACCCAATTCAAATGATGACAGGAGAGACGAAGAAAGTGAATGAAGACCGAAGAGGAAGCGGTGAAGGAAAGCGGCTGCAATTAGGTAATGACGGAAATGCCTATCTAAGGGAAAAAATGAATTATTTTAAATTCAAACTTTTTGGGAGAAATTAGACATTACACTTTACATTTAATCTGAACCGTCGAAATAAGATGAAATCCACGGTGAATGGTTGTGATTCATTTAGGAAAAATGAAGTTAGGAAAGCAGGTGGAGAGGAGAGCGAATGTGAGCCATGTATAATTTTATATATAGTTGATGGAGGGCTAGGATTGCAAATACCCTCCACCATCTTTATAGTAGTGTAGATGTAGATTTATATATTTATATGGGATGTTGTTGTACCCATTGTAAATATGTGTTGCAATATATATAGTTAATTGACATCCAACCCAATGTGGAGCCACATCTAATAAAATATAGAGCAACGTTTGTAATTATGTTGTGAAAAATAGTTATGGATTGTTTTTTTATTTGTATAGACGAGGAGCAACAAATGTACTTTTTTTTTGGTGAAAAAACTGGGAGCAAGTCCCCTTGAATTAAAAAGAAAACAAACTAGAATCATGTTATGGAGTTGTCCCCAGGAGGTAACAGCCCCTTAGCATCAAACAACAACAACTCATCCACTCCTACAGGCGGGGAGACAAGCTCATGAAATCCCAAAGGTAAACAGAGTGCAAACTTCGCAATGACATCCGCAACAACGTTCGCCTCACGGTATATGTGATGAAATTGGATCTCCCAATCTCTACGGAGGAAGCCTTGGCATTGCTCGACCAGGCTGAACATCGGGTGTGAACACTTGATCCTCTTGGTCACAAGGTTCACAAAAACTTCAGAATCAGACTCGATCATCAGACGTCTGAATCCGGCTTCCCATGCCAATTCCAATCCCCTCAGGACACCCCATCCTTCCGCCATCAGGGCCGAACACTGACCGAGATTAGACGCAAAACCCCCAATCCATCTCGCTTCATCGTCTCCCATTGCTCCTCCAGCAGCTGCACCAAGACCTTCTCTACAGGCCCCGTCCGTATTGATTTTAACCCAACCTTGCTCCGGGTAGCAACAAATGTACTTTGCTTGCAAAGACAGAGAATGGTGTGAAATGTTCTGCCCTCTTTAAAAAAAAACTCTTTAGAGAGAGAATGAAAAATCCCCTAGCAGATTGCAATCCACCACACCTGTAAACAACAACCATATAACAACAACAAGAAGCAGAAATAACCAAAAATCCTCTTCTCCTTAACCCGTCGCCACCTTCAGCTACTCACCACCCTCAATAATCACCTAGTAAACAGTAGGAAAAAACCCAAAACCCAAAAACCCTAGCCGCCGCCACCCACTTCCAATCTAGATCCAAAACATCTAGCTATCGCTCCCACAAAATCAAACCATATCTAGTCAAATTCAATCTTTTAAAACCCTCCCACTTCGTAATCCTATGGACAACTAAGGCCCCGTTTGGTATAAATGCAGTAATCGGAATGGGAATGGGAATGGGAATCAAAACCCAGAATAAACCATTACCGAGACAAGTTGTTTGGTACGCTATCGGAATGAGGAATTCACAAATTCAATCTAAACATCCAAAAATTCAAAGTACCAAATTCAAGAGCTAACCAATTCAATCTCTCAAATTAAGAATGAAAATACACAAAATCAACTTCCAATTTCGCAAATTCATCACAAAATTAAACCAATCTTAACAAATTATAGTCTGGAACTAGAGATGGTGATTAAGGGAGGAAACCCTAATCCAACGGAGAAAGAGACTGGCGGCCAGGGGTCTGGGGACGGGGAGTCGGGGAAAACGGAGGCCGGAGGCCGGAGGCCGATGATGCCGAGCCCTAGATCTGGTCGGGCGGAGGGAGGGAGGGAGAGAGAGGGAGGGTGGCTACTGAGGCCTAGATATGCTGCATCTCGACGGGGCCTGGCTTCTAGTAGGTCGGCGAAGGAGGGTGGCTGACGGTGACGGAGGGGTGACGCCGGCAACGGAGGAGGCCGCCGGTGATGGCGCCCGGAGGTTGGAGGGAGGGAGGTGAAAAGACTCGAACTAAAAAGGCCTCCATTTTTAGTGGGACCCGGGAATATACCCAATGGGGCCTTCAATATTCATAACGGACTTACCTGACCCGCATCCAAATAATCGGTACGGCCCAACCTGTGCCGCGGGAATAATTTTATTACAGGCGTTGATGGATTATCCCCTTATCGAGGTTTCCTCAGAACGAATTGGGAATCAACCACTTACCTGCCGCCGTTGGCTGGCTTGGGAACCAACATCAACAAATTCTTGATTCTTACTTCGAGCTTTCAAAAGGCAAAGATAGGTTTATGTCCGCGGAACAGTTCCTTCTCCTGAAAAAGAATTCCTCGCGTGTCCAGCTCTCTCTCTCTCTCTCTCTCTCTCTCTCTCTCTCTCTCTCTCTCTCTCTCTCTCTCTCTCTCTCTCTTTTCTTCACTCTTCTCAGGATACTCGATCTAGATCCGCTTCTTTCTCCCTTCTTTGTATGTAAGTTCTTGCTTTTATAGGTGTCGGGTGATCTTCAGATAACTCGCCACGTGGGGTTTGTTATTTGACATGTGTCCAACTCATGGGGTGTGGGCATGTCCGACACGTGCCCCTCTCTTCCATCCGCGAATGATATGATTCCTGTTAGTTTACAGTTTTCTGTTGGATGCCCATCCGCGGATGATCTTGATAATCTGTCTGTGGTGACTCATGTGATGATTTTTACTACTTTTTGCCTATTTGTTATGGCTTGTTTTATTTTTATGCTTTATCCAGATGTTTTTTATTGTCGGTTTCGTCACAGCTCCTCGGGCTGGGTCGATTCCCCTTAGGGATTGACGCGGGCCGATAAAGATTTCTTAGAAAACATCTGACTTTTTGTAGTTGTTTCAATTTTGCTTTCATTAACGATGATGGGCTTTTTTGCTTCTTTGTTTTGGCCCATTTAGGGCCCATTAGGCCCATTTCCGTCTGGAAGTTCAACCGTCGGTAATTTTCTATAAGTTACCCCGTTCCGTTCTTTTCACCTCACATTTGTCTTCTTCTGTTCTTTCAAAGATTTTTGTTCTTATCCATAGCTTGGTTTTCCGGCGACGGTCTTAGGTTTCCGATTGTGGTTCGGTTGAAGTTTCCGGCGAGGTTCTTCAGAAATTCAAGGTATTTCTTCTTGTTTCAAGTTGTTTTCCCGGTTTTCTTTTCAATTCTTCGATTTTCTTGATGGGTAGATCGAGAATTAGAGTGCGACTTTGTCTCTGAATGTGTTTTTGATCGAGGTTTCGTTTCCAGTGAGTAAATCTTCATACAATTTTCTCTAATTTCTTTAGGAATGGCTAGTCTCAGCGGAGAGCATGATGTGTTGGACGATTTCGAGAGAGGAGAAGGGTAGAAAGGTGACGACATTTAGCCTTCTCAACCGCGTCAACTTCAAGAGATTCTCGCCTCTTCCTCTGAGAGTTCTTCTTTTAGCTCTGGTGGTACTTCATCAGGGTCATCTTCCGCCACATCCACATCGACTCCAAACCGGGTTGGTCCTATGGGCATCCCTATTAAGGTGAGAAGGCGCCGGAAGCGTACTGACCATGATTACTATTCTTCTCCTTACACAGTTTCTTCTTCTTCGAAGGGATGCGCGGGAGATGAAAATTCAGAAGATGGGGGTGAATCAGGTGCTTGTTCTTCCATGGACGTGGGTCTTTCTTCCACTTCTCACCCTGTGGACGCGGATCAAGAGGTTGAAAATGTTTGGATTCCTTACGAAGCTTCCCCTATTGGTGTAGCGGAAACTCCGAAAAAGATCCGCTCTAAAGAAAATTTGACTGACTTGGATACCCCGGTGTATGACCCAAAGGATTTAGACACTTGTCTCTTTCTTGGAGATTTTAATCCTCTGCCGCCTCCGTCCGACCGTCCATTAGTTGTAACTGACAGGATTCACCCGTGGAGATCTCCTGTGGAGGAGCTGAGGGGATGTACCACTTTGTTAGGATTGGCTGATCTTGTTGCTATCTCTCGAATTTTTCTGTGGCCCGCGGGACTAGAGTTTTGCCTTCCTGAGGAGGGGGGAGGTTGTTTGGATGCTTATGAGGATTGTTTGGTTGTTTACGCGGCCAGTCTGCCTCAGGGTTTCCGACTTCCCTTACATCCCTTTTTCTCGGAGTTCTTGAATGAATACAACTTAAGCCTTGCTCAGATTGTTCCTAACGGTTGGATGTTTTTCACTAGCTTTATTATGAGGTGCAAAGAAATCGGGGTTACTTCTTCTTTGAAGTTGATGTTTAGTATCTTTTCCTTAAAAAAGGGAACCCAGGCCTCGAGATTTTATCAGTGCAACTCCAGCTGTGGATACATGGAGAGGCTATCTAGCAAACCTAATTGGAAATATAAGTGGTTCCTGGTCCGCGACAAGTCTGAAAATGGTTTCAATTGCCGGACAATCCCAGGGCGTTTCTGCTCTGTGAAAAAGCCAACTGTTTCCAATTTTCCTGAGTTTAAACGATTGTTTTCTCACACACTTAGGTTTCCCTGGGATAAAATGCTCTCCGCGTTCCGGCTTGAGATGGCTGGTTTGAGTTTGCCTCATCCGCGACTAGGTGGCTCCCTTTGTTTTATTGTTTCTTTGGGTGTTTAGACTTGTGCCCCCTGTTTTGTCTTATTTTGATGGTTTATTTATCTTTGGATGTTTTTGTATTCTGATACAATGGATTTGGATTATCTTTTGAAGCGTCATAAAGCAAGATCTGAAAAGAAGAAGAAGACGAGTTTAGAGATTAGTGATCCTTCTGACCCCCTTCCAGTTCCTGAGATGGCCCCGATCGTCGATATGACCATAGCAGAAGAGACTGGCGCTCTTGTAGGGTCCTCTTCATTGGTTCCTGTATCTCGGGAGAAACGCGTTCGTCCATCTGCTCCTGAAACCTCCAAGACGAAGAAGAGGAAAGTTAGCATCGTTGTTGAGCCGTCAGCCGCGGATGAAAGGGGGCTCTTTATGGAGGGTGAAGCAACTCTGTACGAGTTCCCCATTCCAGGTTTTGACATAGTTGACATGCGAGGTCTCGCCTTTCCAGCCAAGAAACGTTGCTTTCCCGAGCAAGGGTATGTCAAACGATTAGATGCTGTTAATCTTTCGACTAACTTTGACCGTCTTAACCAGTGGGTAAGTTTTTACATTCCGCGAGTTGCTTTTTGTTTTTGTTTTTAGAATAATTCGACGCGGTTTTAACTCTGGCCTTTTTCTTCTTCTTCGTCTTATTTCAGCTGAGAGTGATCCAACAGGACGTCGAAAGACGTTTGGTGTGCGGTGAAGAGAGCCTTAGTAAGAAAGATAAGGAGATTAAGAAATTGTCTCATCAGCTGTGGATCCTTGGGAACACCGTTGGTGACCCAGCTTTGGTTGAGAAGTTTAAAAAGAGGTCTGTGGAACTTCATGAAGAAGTGCAGACACAAAAAGAGGCTATGGCGGTTTTGAAGAAGAAACACGATGATCTAAAAACTTCTCTGGATGTCGCCATCTCCCGCGTCAAAGAACTTGAGGTTGCGGAAGGGTGTTCGCGGGAACTTCTTCAAGCAAAGTAGGCCAGCATCGATAAGCTAGAAGAAGATTTTTCTATCCTTCGTGAGGAGCAGTCTATTATTAAACAAGAACTTGATAACATCAAAGCGCATTCAGATCAAGATGTCGCTCTTCAATGGCTTCAAAATCCGGAGGGTTTGGCTTATTTGTCCTCCGAGTGGATTAAAACTGAGGCTGGCGCATCTTTCATGTCTTCTGTTGCTAAAGCTTGTCTCCAGAATCCGAAAGGTGCCAGCATTTTGAAGGACAAGTGTTTTAGCTATTTTCGGAAAGGGGATGGTCGCGGAGATTAATCTGAGCGTAGTACGTTCGGCGGCTAATCCCGGAGCTCCCTTAGAGAAGTTTGAGCCAAGCATGACCAGTGCTGATTGGGGGCTTTCAAAGGAGGAGATGGTCGCGGAAGAGTCATATTCCGAGGATGAAGATGCCGAGGACGCTGGTGACGAAATTGAAAAGATGTCCACCGCCAATTGATCTTTGATGTTTTAGTTCTAGTTGAATGAAACTTTTATGGGCTTGGGAACTTGTTTTTGTTCCCTTTTTTGGCGCTCCAATGAGATACTTGTTTCTTTTTGTGAATTTGGGTTTGAGTTCTCTTTGGATGAATCTTCATATTTCTATGTATTTCTGCTCGTTAAGGTTGTATATTTTTTGCCTGCTAATGCTCTGATCTTTTTCCAAGTGTTGAAAGGGTTAGTCCGAATGTACGAGGCCTTTTCCCACTTGTCTTTAACTCTCAAGATGGGATTTTTTCCTTTTTAAAGCCTCAGTCCTCTTATCCTTTTTACTACTTCTTGTGTGTTGACAACTAATTGTGGTATCATACGCGTCATGTCTTCGGGAGGTTTCAACCCTTGGGCCTTTTTTCAAAAGATCGAGAATGTGGATCAACTTTCTCGACCTGTGAGTTTCCCTTGCTTTTATTTAGAAAGCTTAGGCTGTCTTTTCCGAGCTTTATTTTGGTGCACGCGCAGGATATGCCTCCTCAATTTGAAGATGAATATGGGCCGCTACCGCCCAGATGGGCTTTTCTCCCATTGTATCTGGTTCGCGACTTTCCGGTGGCCGTTTCTTGGAGCAAAAACGGTCTTTTTCAGATTGACAGCGGATGGGACGAGTTTCTCGCCCTTCATCACCTTGAGATAGGTAGTGCCATGATGTTTTTTCATAAGGGCAACGTTTCTTTTAAAGTTTGCCCGCGTCGCGAAGTTGGGAATGATAATGAGGCTAGCCTTAGCTCTGTTTCCTCTTCATGTAGTTCGAACTGAACCTTTTTTTTGATGATATGTTTTGAGAGATTGTAATTTGCTTATGGGTTACTCTGCTGCGAACGACTTTGAGGGGAATCACGACTTCCTTTCACTATCTGTCATGTTTTGTGATTTTTAGTAGACTTAAAAGGGGGATCTCTTATTATTCATAATAAAAAGGTAACATACGGAAACTTTTAAGAGGATCGATCTTTTAAACCTAATACACCATACTAAGGTTGGTGACGCGGTACATGAAATAGAAACTTAAGGACATCCTGCTTCTCCATTTTCCTCGCTATCAGGACTGACGACGTCGACTTCAAAGATGGAGTCTCCCATCTAGGTTAAAATCAGAGCTGACCCTACATTGACTCCATTTGCTTGTGTGAAGTCGTGCCACCCTTGTGTTAACCAGAAAAGGCCATCTCCATCTCTTTCCACCTTCACCTCGTGTTTCTGGTTGGAGCGCGACCAGAACCTGGCTTGAGTGTGAGCATCTTCGTTGATTAGGACATACATGAGCGGGAGCCGTAGTGTTTGAAGTTGTTCCTCTCTCATGATGACCCTATAGAAAGCCCTTGGTGGCAACCCTGGGTCCATTTTGTTTTCAGGGTGTTTAACACTTTGGTCATTCTTGTGAGTTTTATACTTGCTGAGTGAGGTTTCTTGTCCTCGATCTTATCGCCCTTTATTGAAAGGAAATTTATTTAGTTTTTCTTTTCCGGACACTCTCGACTGCTTTAAAGGCCTCTTCTGAGAGGTTTGTTGGGTTTCAGCGAGATGGTCAATGAAATTAATTTTGATTTTAGAAAAAAGAGGATGCGTGCCTTGTGTTACTGTGTCACCTGTTGCGCGTCATGCATGCATCTCTTTCCTCTTTACTTGACTGTTTCCTCGTGAGTGATGGGACAATAGAGAAAAAACTATTGTTTTCCTCTTGCTTTTCTCGAGATGCGGGGATCCATTATAGTTCCTCCTTTAGCATTTAGGGCTGACATGGCCTATGAGCGAGAACCTCGATGGGCTTTCTTCCAAGCAATTGATTATCCTGAACAGTTCTTGCGTTTGGTAAGATTTTATGTCTAATTTCCATATCTTCTTCACGAATTCCTTCTTTGATTTTATCTTTTCCTATTTTTCAGCTGCTACCACTCGGGTTTGAGGAGGTGTATTAGGATGCTGTCCCTAGTCGAGTTTTACTTTCTTCTTATCAGTTACGTAATTTCCCGGTTTGTGTAGAGCATCAGGATAGTGGTCTTCTCTACTTTGGCCGTGGATGGAAAGATTTTGTAGAGTCGCACGGTTTTGAGAGGGGGGTTTCTATGATCTTTACTCACATGGGCGAGGCGTGTTTCGAAGTTAATGTGGTGGACTCCCGCGGAGGTGAGCGCGAGATTAATCATGATGATTCTTCTTCCCACGGCTCAACCTCGAACGGTTTTTAAGTTTGGTCTCTTATGATAGTTTAATAAAGCAAAGCTTAGAGCTCGTTTATTAACCTTACTTAGTTTGTGGATATGTTTGTGGTTCTGTCAATATGCGTTTTAGCTCTCAAACTGATTTATTTTCTGAGTCGTTTTTTCGTACGCGAGTTATTTATTTCTAGGTGGGAGTAATCGAGATGTTTGGCCACAATCTCAATTAATTGCAAATTTTTTGATCTTTGCTCCGGAGGGTTTTCAAGATCATGCATGCCAACTATATGAATGGTTTTAGTTTTTCGATACTATTTTGTCGCGAGGTGTTATTCAGGAGTCTTCTGATTTTTTTCAACAATAGTGTTCATTGTCGTCTCATGCATGGCGCGCCAGTGGTTAGGTTTAGTGAATGACACTTCAAACTTATTGAGCTCCTGTTCCTGCTAGTGACACGTGTTTAGTATTGTCGGAGCGTCCTATAAAAGAGAGAGTATAGGGGAGGGGTGTTTGAACTTGATCTTTTGCCTTCAATATGCCTTCTCCTACCAGTCCGTCTTGGTCCTTCTTTGAGCGTATCAGTTTTCCTGAGCAACTCCTCCGCTTGGTTAGTTTCTTGTTTGCTGAGTTTTTCTTCTTTTAAGTTTATCTTTTCTCAACATTCTTTTTTCTTTGCATTTTGTTAGTCATTGCCGTTATGTTTCGCGGATGAGTTAGGCCCAGATCTCCCTAGGAACATTCTTTTGTCCACTAGGATTCTTAGTGACTTCTCGGTGGAAGTCATACGCGGCGATTATGGAGTCCCCTTTCTGAGAGGTGGTTGGAATGATTTTGCTGAGTCGCACAACATTAATGTAGGTTCTTCCGTGACTTTTATTTATAAAGGAGGAAATCATTTTGAGGTTCACGTTTTAGATGCCGTAGGAGACAAAGTGGATGCTGAGTGGGCTTCACCAGAATCAGGGGGTCCACCTTCGAATGGATTTCGCTTGAGTCAAGGCAGAACTCGTCTGATCCCGGCCAGGTCCCGGCGGGCATAAGCTAATGCTTGTATGTTTTCTTTATAAGCGAACAAGTGCTTGAATGCGCTGGTGTACTTTTGCCACTTGTTGCTAATCTTATGTTTAGTTGTTAGATCATGGCTGCAACTTTCAATGTTTAATAAAGGGCCTAGGCATTTTAAAGGTCTTATGAGGAATTACTTTTTGAAATATTTTGACCGGAGACCTGACACGGAGTAAGAGCTTCAGCGTACTTGGGTTTTATTGAAGAACACCTCTCCGAAAGTCGCTTTAATCGGAGGTCTGACGTGGAGCCAAGCTCCAGCGTCATTGGGACTTAAATAAAATCTCATCTCCTGAGAATGTAGCTTTGAGCGGAGGTCCGACGCGGAGCCAAGCTCCCGCGTCCTTGGGATTTGTTAAAATCTCATCTCCGAGAATGTAGCTTCGATCGGAGGCCCGACGCGGAGCCAAGCTCTTGCGTCTTTGGGACTTGTTAAAATCTCATCTCCGAGAATGTAGCTTCGATTGGAGGCCCGACGCGGAGCCAAGCTCCTGCGTCTTTGGGACTTAATAAAATCTCATCTCCGAGAATGTAACTTCGATCGGAGGACCGACGCGGAGCAAAGCTCCTGCGTCCTTGGGACTTGTTAAAATCTCATCTCCGGGAATGTAGCTTCGATCGGAGGCCCGACGTGGAGCCAAGCTCCTGCGTCTTTGGGACTTAATAAAATTTCATCTCCGAGAATGTAGCTTCGATCGAAGGCCCGACGCTGAGCCAAGCTCTAGCGTCTTTAGGACTTAATAAAATCTCATCTCCAAGAATGTAGCTTCGATCGGAGGCCCGATGCGGAGCCAAGCTCCTGCGTCTTTGGGACTTAATAAAATCTCATCTTCGAGAATGTAGCTTCTATCGGAGGCCCGACGCGGAGCCAAGCTCCTGCGTCCTTGGGACTTGGTAAATCTCATCTCCGAGAATGTAGCTTCGATCGGAGGCCCGACGCCGAGCCAAGCTCCTGCGTCTTTGGGACTTAATAAAATCTCATCTCCGAGAATGTAGCTTCAATCGGAGGCCCGACGCGGAGCCAAGCTCCTGCGTCCTTGGGACTTGTTAAAATCTCATCTCCGAGAATGTAGCTTCGATCGGAGGCCCGACGCCGAGCCAAGCTCCTGCGTCTTTGGGACTTAATAAAATTTCATCTCCGAGAATGTAGCTTCGATCGGAGGCCCGACGCGGAGCCAAGCTCCCGCGTCTTTGGGACTTAATAAAATCTCATCTCCGGGAATGTAGCTTCGATCGGAGGCCCGACGCGGAACCAAGCTCCTGCGTCTTTGGGACTTAATAAAATCTCATCTCCAAGAATGTAGCTTCGATCGGAGGCCCGACGCGGAGCCAAGCTTCTGCGTCTTTGGGACTTAATAAAATCTCATCTCCTAGAATGTAGCTTCGATCGGAGGCCCGACGCGGAGCCAAGCTCCTGCGTCTTTGGGATTTAATAAAATCTCATCTCCGAGAATGTAGCTTCGATCGGAGGCCCGACGCGGAGCCAAGCTCCTGCGTCTTTGGGACTTTTTTAGGAATTCATCTGAAGGAAGATAATAAAAGCGCCCTCTAACCGCTTTTTTTAATTTTTGCGGGGTCGACTAAATTTTCCGTTACATTCAAGCCCTGGCTATTACACATAATATTTCTTTAGATTATCTGCATTCCAGGTTTTGTTCAAAACGGTGCCTTCGGGGGTGTTGAGTTTGTATGCTCCTTCTTGGATTACTTTCACGATTACATACGGCCCCTCCCAGATCGAGTCCAGTTTTCCTCCAGTGGTAGCTTGACGGAGCACCAAATCTCCCTTCTTGAGGTGTCGCGGGCGAACTCGCCTATCTAGATATTTAGATAGACGCCTTTTATACTCTTGCTCTCTTATGGCTGCCGCCATTCTGCGCTCCTCTATGAGATGGAGTTCGAGTTCCAATGCTTCATCGTTGGTTTCCTGGTTGTATGCCATTATTCGCACTGAGGGGACCAACCTTTCTACTGGAATGACCGCGTCCATTCCATAAACTAGCATAAACGGGGTTTCCCTAGTTGGAGTTTTTACTAATATGCGGTAGGACCAGAGAACTAATGGTAGAAGTTCAACCCATCGCCCTTTTGCTGTGCTTCCAAGTTTCTATTGTATCCCATGCAGCAATTGCCGATTGGTTGTTTATGCCTGTCCGTTCGTCTGTGGATGGGCCACAGATGAGAACTTAAAGTTTATGCCCAATCTCGCGCAAAAATCCATGATTTTTTCACAATCAAACTGAGGCCCATGATCTGTGATTATCGAGTTCGGCACCCCAAAATGGCAGATGATGTTCTTTCACAAGAACCTTCTTACTTTTTTCCGCGGTGATCAGTCCCATTGCTTCGGCCTCAACCCACTTCGTGAAGTAATCAACCAAGACAAGCACATACTTCAATTGTCCTGTGGCAGTTGGAAACGGACCAAGGATATCCATTCCCCAGATAGAAAAAGGGCAAGCTCCAGCTATGCTTTTCATCATTTCAGTAGGGTGGTGCATGAAATTTCCAAACCTCTGGCACGCGTCACATTTCTGAATATAATTCTGAACATCCTACTTCATAGTTGGCCAGTAATACCCCAGTCTGGTTGCTTTGGCACCATGGCTCTCCATCCTTGGTGATGTGCACAAATTCCATCATGCAACTCCTTCATGACAAACCTTCCTTCTTCAATCGATATGCATGGTAAATCCGGGAGACAGTAGCCCCTCTTGTAGAGCTTTCCTTCTGTAATGGTAAAACGAGAGGATTTTGTGATCACCCTCCTGGCCGCGTCTTTCTCTTCGTGTAGAATGCCCTTACCTAGATAATCCGCGAGCGATGTCCTCCAGTCTCCTTCTTCAATCCCCTGGACTTGATAGACCTCTTGGATAAGAGCTGGCAAAATCTGACCCGACCCGAGAAACCCGACCGATCGACCCGAACCGAAACCCGACCGAACCCGAAAATTTAGCGTTATGCATAACCCGAACCCGAAACCGAGCCCGACCGACTTTGACCCGAAACCCGATGTGACCCGAATACAGATAAACCCGACTCAACCCGGATCCGACTCAAATAAGACCCGACCCGACGCCCAACCCGACCTGACTCCCAACTGACCTGAGTCCCAACTCGACCCAATTTTAGATAGGGAATCAAGTATGATTTTGATAACAATATATTGCCAAATTTCAATGAAATTAATGATAAATAGAATGAGCTTACCAATGTTATAAAAATTGGGATTCTAAATTGGATCGATGAAAAGGTGTAAGGATCGGATCGTATAATCGAATCGTAGGATCGTAAGATCCCACCTTATGGATGAAATTTCTTGTAAATGAAGTTACTATGTTTAATATTAGATAAATATTATGTTAAATCATAAAAAATACCCATAAAGATGTAAAATTTTAAAAATAAACTAAATATAATATATATAAAGGGTAAATATTATAAATTTATTATAATAGACCTTTTATAGGATCGTTATAATTGCAATAAAGGATTGGGATCATTTTTCCATTTTTAGATATTGTAGGATCGAATCGAGAGTTTAACAACATTGAGTTTACGAGCCAATGAATAGATTATTTATCGAATCATATTTAATTTTACTAAAATGCTTTTTGAAATCCATAAATAACATGAATTACATATTCAATTTAATAAAATTGATTACCCAAAAGCAATGTTCTAACTTCTAAATATCGCTTATCGGGGTCGTATTATATTTATACTTCAAAATTTAAAAATAAACATGAAAAATTAATATTTAAATTGTAAAATTACCCATAAACTTGATAAAATAAAAATTTAAATTTTGATCCAATATACCTAATACGGTATGATATATGGCAAATTGGTAACGGATTCTAAATATCTCCGATATATCGGGGACCGACACGAGTACCGACCCGAAACCCGAACGAGACCGACCAGATTCTGGCCGAAAACCCGAATGGGTCCAACCCGATTCTGACCGAAACCCGACCAATCTGAATTTCATTTTGACCGAATCCGACCCGACTAAGCTCGACACAGAAATTTTGACCGAGTTGACCCGACTCATCAGTGACCCGACCCGAACCCGACCGGATAACCCGAATTGCCAGCTCTACTGCGACTGTTCATTCTTTCGAGGACAACCTCCTTTCCTACTTCTTCGGGCATGACTGCCCCCAATCGAGCCAATGCGTCTGCTTGCTGGTTGTCACTCCTGGAAATCACTGTTAGGCAAAAACTCAAGAACGCCTTCAATAATGCTTGCGTTTTTCTCTGATATTCAGGCATTAGTCTTGTTCTGGCCTCATACTCCTCTGTTATCTATCGTGCCATCACTTCTGAGTCAGTGTAGATTGATACTTGCCTGGCTCCTTTGATCAAAGCTATTTCTAGGCCCGCGAGCAGGGCCTCATACTCAGCTTCATTGTTCGTGGCTTGAAAGTCCAGTTTGTAAGCGTAGTTATACTGTTGTTCATCTACTGTAGTGAGAGTAACCCCAGCTCCGCATCCATCTTTGTTGGCCGCGCCATCTACCCTGAGTGTCCACTCGCTTCTTTCTGTCTGAGCACCTAGTTCAAAACTCGTTTCACTGATGAAATCGGCTAATGTCTGAGCCAGTACTGCCCTCTACGGGGTATATTCAATTTCAAATTCTGTTAACTCAACTACCCACTTCATCATCCTTCCTGACAAGCATGGGGAATGAAGAATTTGTCGTAAAGGTAGGTCAGTCATTACTCTGATGACGTGATCCTGGAAGTAGGGCCTCAACCTTCTTGGCGCGAACACCAGACATAAAATCATTTTCTCTACTGGTTCGTACCGCGTCTCAGCATCTTGTAGCACACGACTGACATAGTACACTGGGTACTTCTCTTCTCGCGTCAAAACCGCGCTGATGGTAATGTTTTTGACTGATAGGTACAGGTGTAGAGCCTCTTGTTTCTCAGGTTGGTGTAGAGTGGGGAGTGTTGATAAGAAAACTTTTAAATCCCCGAACGCTTCTTGTAATTCTAGAGTCCACCGTATCGGTCCCCTTTTCTTGAGTAAAGCAAAGAAAGGTAATGACTTGTCTGCTAGACATGAGCAAAATCGGCTTAGGTAGTTTACTGCTCCGTTTAAAGACTGTAATTCTTTGATCGTCCGCGGAGGTTGAAGATTCTGGATTGCCACCACCTTTTCAGGATTTACATCAATTCCTCGATGGCTGACCATGAAACCAAGGAATTTTCCAGAATCAACCCCGAAGACACATTTTTCCGCGTTCAGGTTCAGCCCTCCTCTGCGAAGGGATTCAAATGTCTCTTGCAGATATGCCGCGTGATCTTCTGTTTTCTTGCTCTTAACCACAATATCATCCACATATATCGACCTCATTCCTCCCAATCTGTTTACAACAGATTCGATCAACAGTTCGTTGAAACGTAGCTTCTGCATTCCTGAGTCCAAAGGGCATGACGCGGTAACAAAATATCCCATGGTTGGTGATGAAAGTAGTTGTTTTCTTATCTATCGGGTCCAAGCTTATCTGATTGTACCCAGAATAAGCATCAAGAAAACTGAGGACCTTGTTACCCGCAGTTCCGTCGACAAGCTCGTCTATGGATGGCAAGGGGTAACTATCTTTGGGGCAAGATTTATTAAGATCGGTGAAATCAATGCACGATCTCCATTTCCCATTAGACTTTTTCACTAGAACCATATTTGAGAGCCAATCCGAATCTTCTACTTCTTCTATGAATCCTGCTTCCAACAGCTTATCAGTTTCTTCTTTTGTCGCGGTTGCTTTCTCGGGGGCCATTTTCCTCTTCTTTTGTACTATGGGCTTTATTCCTGGACGGATCCTTAAAGTATGCAAAGCAGTTATGGATGGGACTCCTAACAGGTCCCGCGGAGTCCATGCAAAAACGTCTCTTGATCTTGCTATGATTTCCAAGACCCGATCTCTTTCTTCTGGTTCTAGTGCTTGCCCTATATAGACTTTTTCTCCGGGGTTTGGAAAAGGCGTATAGGCAACCCTTTCATCCGCGGTTGGTATTTTTATTTCTGTTGGTCTTACTTCAAGCTCAGCCTCTGAGAGCTCTGATGGGTCACTGTCTCCCACCATGGATTCACATTTCTCACTTATACACATCACCTCTTTCTTCTTCTTGATAGAAGTCAAGTAGCAGCTTCTGCTTTCTGGCTGCTGGCCGCGAACCTCACCTATTCCTCCTCCTGGTAAAGGAAACTTTCCGACGAAGTGGTATATCGACACTATCATCTGAAATTTATAGAGCGAGACACATCCTAACAAGGCATTGTACACGGTTGGTATCTTTACTACTGTGAATACGATATTCTCCGTGCGCCTTTTCGGGATTGTTCCCAAAACCACCGTCAACTCGATCGTTCCTGCCACTTGTACTTCTCCCCCTGAGAACGTGATCAACGTGCCAGAGTATGGTTTCAATGATGTCGCGGAAATCCCCATCTAAGAGAAAGCTTCCCATGATAAAATATCAACAGACGAACCGGTGTCAATAAACACTCTTTTGACTGTCTTGGCAGCTATCTGAGCATGGATGACCAAAGGGTCTGAGTGCGGCATCCTTACTTCATCAGCGTCTTTCGGCGAAAAAGATATATCTTCATGTTATGACAGAGAGATCCTTCTGCTTGACGCGGATGGTGGTTGCCTTCCCTCTCGCTCGTAGTTCTTCTTCTCTTGTCTACTTGATCCTGCCATGGAGTACCCTCCCGCGAGGGTATTGATGAAACCCTCGGGTTCTGGTATGTGGCCTTCTCCTGGTCCTCGAGCTTCTCCCTGATTAACGGATCTTTGTATAATGGGCGCATGGTTGTGTCTACCTCCGCGCCTTCTTCGTCCCCTACCTCTTCCTTGGTTGTAAAAAGGGGGATCTCTGGACTGATCTTGTTGTCCTGGGTAACGGTTCTGTCGATCACGAGGGTCATCAAGTCTGGAGTTGCGGTCCTCCCAATCTGGTCTCCGATTGGGTCGATCTTCTCTCCTTGGTTGAAATCTCAGTTCTTGATTCCTATAGGGGTTCTCCCTTGGATGATTGGACCACGGATGTTCCTCTCTATGATGAAACCCTTGGCCTCTTTCAGAATTCTTGAGTATTTCGTCGCGGCGGGGACGAAAATCTACTGCCTCTGACTGATGTCTGGGCGGCTTGGCCTTCTCTTTCTTGAATTTTCCCGCGAGTTTCCCAAAGAAGCCCTGATTGCCTGTGTTTGCTCTTGAACTGGACGTGGCTGCCTCTTCAGCCTCGATCTGTCTTGACACCTGTTCCCTCAAATCATCGTAACTGGCTGGTTTCTTTCGAAACAAGTATGTCTTCAAGTCTCCCTCTGCTAAATTTCCCATGAGTATAATGATTGCCGACTCATGATTAAAGTTGGGGATTTGCACTACCACACTGGTGAATCGAGTGAAAAAGTGCCCCAAGGTTTCCCCAGTTCCTTGCCTGATCGAATTAAGATCAAGTATGGTCTTCTTTCTCGACCGCGCACTTCCAAAATGGGACGTGAAGATGTGGGACAGCTGGGTGAAACTGGTTACGGAGTTTTTTGGTAGGTTAGTGAACCATGTAAGGGCGATTTTCGTCAAAGTTGAGGGAAAAGTTCTGCATAACATAGCGTCATTGTATTCATTTATCCCCATCGCGGTTGTAAAATGACAGAGATGATCTTCAGGATCGGTCGTTCCGTCGTACTTCATAAGGTTCACATCCCTCCATCTTTTTGGAACTGTCGTGGAACAGATTTCTTTGGTGAACACAGATGGGAAGGCTGCCAATCCTTCTGCCCGTTTGTCTGTTGAGCCAGATTTTGTGGAGGTGGAAACGTCCGTGGACTTCTCTCCGCGTCGGTGCTTGTTCTCATGCTGTCGCTGATCATTTTGTCATGCTTGGTGCGACATTGCCTGCCCTTGGAAACCGTAGTTCACGTTGCCCGGGTTGTTGTATGCAGTATAATATCTATCAAAATTTCCACACTGCTCCTCGTGATGGAAATTTCCTTGTTGACGCGGATTCTGTCCCCAGTGATCATAATAGTAATACTGTGATTATTCTTGCTGAAGAGGATTAGGCTGCTCATGATGGACTTCATAATACCAGAAATTCTGAGGTATGTGCTCTCCCTCTGCTCCATACTGGTTGTAATAGTGATGCGGAGGAGTACTGTGGTGCTGATCTCCTGTTTCACCCTCTGGATCGGGTTGAGGTGTCAACGGGAGATACATACTTGAGGCCTCCTAATCCTGGTGGATCCCATGGCTCATGCTCTGTGTCACGTTGTTTTGATTATCACTTATTCTTTCAGCTTCGTAATTCTACCATAGTGAAAGACTCATTTTCATATATACATATTTATATTTCCAGATTTAGACGCGGACCCTTACTTCTTTCAATGTTCTGGGGATCTTTGCCTGATTTTTAAAAATGAATGTTTTTAGAGGAACCCCTTAGTGTGAGGAGGTACCCACAGACGGCGCCAGTGAAAAGACGCGAACTAAAAAGGCCTCCATTTTTAGTGGGACCCGGGAATATACCAAGTGGGGCCTTCAATATTCCCAACGGACTTACCTGACCCGCATCGAAATAATCGGTACGGCCCAACCTGTGCCGCGAGAATAATTTGATTACAAGCGTTGATGGATTATCCCCTTATCGAGGTTTCCTCAGAACGAATTGGGAATCAACCACTTACCTGCCGTCGTTGGCTGGCTTTGGAACCAACAACAACAAATTCTTGTTTCTTACTTCGGGCTTTCAAAAGGCAAAGATAGGTTTATGTCCGCGGAACAGTTCCTTCTGCTGAAAAAGAGTTCCTCGCGTGTCCAGCTTACTCTCTCTCTCTCTCTCTCTCTCTCTCTCTCTCTCTCTCTCTCTTTTCTTCACTCTTCTCGGGATACTCAATCTAGGTCCGCTTCTTTCTCCCTTCTCTTGCCGTCCCAAAAGTCCCTTCTTTGTATGTAAGTTCTTGCTTTTATGGGTGTCGGGTGATCTTCAGATAACTCGCCATGTGGGGTTTGTTGTTTGACATGTGTCCAACTCGTGGGGTGTGGGCATGTCCGACACGTGCCCCTCTCTTCCATCCGCGGATGATATGATTCATGTGAGTTTACAGTTTTCTGTTGGATGCCCATCCACGGATGATCTTGATAATCTGTCTGAGGTGACTCTTGTGATGATTTTTACTACTTTTTGCCTATTTATTGTGGCTTATTTTATTTTTATGCTTTATCTAGATGTTTTTTATTGTCGGTTTCGTTAGGAGGGAGGGCGCTGGATCTGGATTCGACAGGGCTGGAGGACATTGGCTGCTGGTAGGTCGGCGACGGAGGGTGGATGTCGGCGACGGAGGGGCGACAACCGTCGAAGGTGGAGGAGCCGCGATGGAGGAGCAGCGGTGGTCGTCGAAGATGGTGCAGGATGGAGACGGGAACTGTTGAATATGGGTGGAAATTGGGAATGGGTTGATCCCTCTCCTTTTGCTGGGGAATGAAATGGAATAGAAATGGGGGATGATTTGATTGCTATTAGGATATATTTATAGGATATATTTCTATCCTTTGTTTATTATGTATATCATTCCATGTATATCCAATAGGGCCTTGGAGCCTAAGCATTGTAACTATATATATTCATTCCAAGATTAATGAAAGATCAAGAATCACAATTACAAAACCCTAGTGATTGTTTACATGGTATCAGCCTTTACCCGATCCTCTTACCATCTCCTGCCGCCGCATATCATGTCAACCGAAGCCTCCCCATCCACCGTCGGCTCCGGCAGCACGCCTGACTCCAATTCCGGCACCAAGAGCACCGGCAACATCCTTCTCGCTGCCTCTGGAACCGGTCCTCTTCCGGCTCTCCAGTTTCCCAATCTTAATGTTCGCCTTGATCGCTCCAATTACACCCTCTGGCGACACACAATCAAATCTGCCCTAGAAGCTTTTGACCTTGAATCCTTCCTTCTCAAATCCGAGGCTCCTGCCGCCACCCTTTCCGCCCCGTCTGGCTCCACAGAACCGCCCCCACCAAACCCTGCCTTTTCCGATTGGAGGAAGAAGGACCGTCTGGTTCTTCTTTGGATTTGGTCAACCCTCACCACACCTCTAATTACTCATGTTGCTCGTGCTCAGTCCACCCATGAAGCCTGGGCAATTCTTGAGCGCATGTTCTTCGCCCAGACTCGAGCCCGTCAGATGCATTTCAAACAACAGATGCAAAACCTACAAAAGGGTACGCTCACTATTCTCGAGTATGTTGAGAAAAAACGTTCCTTTTCTGATGCCCTAGCAGAATGCTCTTACATCGTTTCTCATGCTAACTTCGTCGAATGCATCCTCAACGGCCTTGGTTCATCTTACTCGGCCTTTCTTACATCCTACAATATGCAGAAGGATCTGATTTCCTCTGATGAGTTACTTGGTCTCCTTCTTCGAGAGGAGGAACACATTACAGTGTCCCTTACTCCCGCCTCGGACTCGGCCCTCTCGGTTAACGTCGCGAGTCGTGGAGGCCGCTCCTCATAATCCATAGGGCGTCCCGAACAGACGCCTACTGATCCTTCTCGGTCGTGCCCTCAATGTCAGATCTGCTCCAGGACCGGTCACGAGGCCATCAACAGCGCCTCAACACCAGCGACTTCCCTCCCACAAACACCACCAGCAGCCATCGAGGTGGCCGAGGAGGTGGACGCCGCGGGGATGGCAGATCTGGCGGCGGCCACGGCATGTCCCAACAGCCCGACCAGCAGCAGTTTCAGCAGTCCTCGACGCCAGCGCAGCGTCACGCCTTCAACGTTGGTGCTCCTCCGTCCACGCTAGTTGATCCCAACTGGTACTTTGACTCTGGCGCAACCAACCATGTGACAGCTGATTTCGGTAACCTCTCTGTTCACTCTGATTACACTGGCAATGAAGGTCTGCAGGTGGGCAATGGTATGTCCCTTCCTATTACTTATTTGGGCTCTTCATCCTTGCCTGCTAATCCTAAACCTCTTCGTCTACATAATATCCTATTTGTTCCTCAAATTCGAAAAGCCTTTTAAGTGTCTCTCAATTGACCAAAGATAACAATGTTTACATGTTATTTTACCCATCTGCTTGCTTTGTGAAGGACATGCAGGGACGCACCCTCCTCAAAGGAACCGTTGAGAACGGGCTTTACCACCTTCAACCACCAGATCCATCTCGGCCGCCCCATCAAGCCTTTCTTGGAGAAAAGACCATTCTTCAAACATGGCATGAGCGTCTTGGTCATCCGCATGAGTCTGTTTTCCTTCGTTTAGTCTCTAGATTTAATTTACCAGTTTCTTTGAATAATCTTAAAACTCTTTGTGAGTCCTGTCAACTTGGGAAAAGCCATTGGCTCCCTCTCAATAGTCCCCATGAGTCTAGTCAGTCTCCTTTTGATTTAGTGTACTCTGATGTTTGGGGCCCTGCTCCTGTTACATCCTTTAATGGAAATTCATATTTTTTGATATTTGTGGATGATCACACCAACTTTGTCTGGATATACTTTCTGACTCACAAATCACAGGTCCTTCATCATGTTGAGTTATTTCATAAGATGGTTGAGACCCAGTTCTCTACCAAAATCAAACAGTTTCAATCAGATTGGGGAGGAGAGTATCGAAATGTCTGCTCCTTCCTTCAGTCTCAGGGCATTATCCACAGAGTCTCCTGTCCTCACACCCAATCCCAAAATGGGGCTGCTGAGCGTCGTCACAGAACGATTGCTGAAAAGGGTCTTGCGATGCTTTCTCATGCAAAGCTACCCACGAGCTTCTGGGAGCATGCCTTTCACACGTCCGTCTATCTTCACAACAGGACCCTCACTCCTGTGTTGCATTACAAATCTCCCTTTGAGAGTCTTTATGGCAAAATCCCTGATTACAAATTCCTTAAGACCTTTGGTTGCCTATGCTACCCATTTTTGCGTCCTTACACCTCCAACAAATTGGAGTTTCGGTCATCCCCTTGCATTTTCATTGGCTATAGTTCCAAACACAAAGGGTACTTGTGTCTTCATGTTCCCACAAATCGAGTCTATGTCGCTCGTCATGTCATGTTTGATGAAGCCACATTCCCATACTCATCCCATACAGCCGCCTTATCACCCACCACATCCTCCGATTCAAACCTCCCTACCCTTTCCCTACTACAGCAAGCCCCTCCCCTTGGCTTCCACCGTCTCCCTCCTCACCACCACCCTCGCCTGCAGCCACCCCTCCCTCGGCTGCATCACTGCCGATGCCCTCCGACCAGCCCTTGCGCTCGGCCACACCCATCCAGCAGCCGAGTCCCCTTGCCTAGTCTCCAGCCGATACTACCACCACCACACCTGGCTCGGTTTCACGGTCTTTAGTGGAGGAGTTTGCGGCTCAAATGTCTCCGGAACAAGGTAAGTCTCCCTCTCCTACTCCTGCTGAGCAACCAGTTGCTCCATCCTATTTTCGCCCTGCCACTGACAGCACACATCCCATGCTCACACGAGCGCAAACCAACAAATTAAAACCCAAAGCTCACATCACTACAAATCACCCTCTTCCCTCTGTTCCTGATTTATATCATGAACCCAAAACCTTTCTCCAAGCCTCCAAATCCCCTGAATGGCAAAATGCCATGCAAGTTGAATTTGATGCCCTTATACGTAATGGGACTTGGACTCTTGTTCAGCGCCCCCTGCATGCTAACATTGTTGTAAGTGGGTTTACAGGATCAAGCGTCGTGCTGATGGAACCATTGAGCGCTATAAGGCTCGCCTTGTTGCAAAGGGCTTCAGTCAGGAAGAAGGGGTTGATTACTTTGACACCTTTAATCCAGTAATCAAATCCACCACCATTCGCATTGTTCTCTACCTGGCTCTCCATCAGTCTTGGCCTCTCCAGGAGATTGACATCAACAACGCCTTTCTGAATGGTGATCTCTCTGAACAGGTGTACATGGCGCAGCCTCCGGGGTTTGTTGATCAGTCACGTCCCCAAGCTGTCTGTCTGCTTCGTAAGGCTCTGTATGGTCTGAAACAGGCTCCTCGCACATGGTTCACTAAGCTTCGCCAGTTCCTCTTACAGCATCGCTTCCGCCCCTGTCAGTCCGACACATCCCTATTCATTCGTCGTCAGGGTTCTTCCACTCTCTTGATCCTAGTCTATGTTGATGATCTCATCATTACAGGTTCTGTGCCTGCAGAGATTGATACATTTATTGCGCTTCTCAATCAGACATTCTCTTTGCGCGACTTGGGTGATCTTCATTATTTTCTGGGTATTGAAATGACTCGCCAACCACATCAGATTGTCCTTTCTCAGCAGAAATATATTTGTGACCTTCTTCTGTGAAGCAAGATGCAGGATGCTCGCCCAATTTCATCCCCAGCTGAGCCGGCCTCTCGCCTGATTCGTGACGGTGACCCCCACTCCGATCCACACCTCTACAGAAGCATTGTTGGTGCCCTCCAATATGCTACTATCACTCGACCAGAGATTTCATATGCTGTTAATCGGGTATGTCAATTTATGCACTCCCCTACGGAGGTTCACTGGTCTGCTGTTAAACGAATCCTTCGTTATCTGAAAGGCACCTTGTCGTCTGGCCTTGTTTTCCGCCCCCTGGCTGACAGTCGTCTTGTCGCCTTTTCTGATGCCGGTTGGGCATCTGATGGTGATGACTGTCGCTCTCAACATGGCTTTGCCATCTATTATGGTGGTAATCTCATCAGCTGGGCGTCTAAGAAGAAAAATGTCGTTGCTAAATCCAGCACAGAAGCCGAATATAGGGCTATTGCATTTGCCGCCACTGAACTTATTTGGATTCAGCAACTGATTTCTGAGTTGTGAGCTCCAACCGTTCCGCCTCCGATCATATTGCGTGACAACTTGAGTGCCACCTACATGTCCGCCAATCCCGTCTTTCATCAGCGGTCTAAGCACATCAAGATTGATTACTACTTTGTTCATGAGCAAGTTGGGGATGGCTCATTGATTGTTCGTCATGTTCGTGGTCAAGATCAAATAGCTGACATCTTCATCAAAGCCGTTGGTACGGCTCGTTTTATCTCCCTGCGCTCCAAGCTCCATGTTCGTGATCCTCCATGAGCTTGCGGGGGGTATTAGGATATATTTATAGGATATAGTTCTATCTTTTGTTTATTATGTATATCTTTCCATGTATATCCAATAGGGCCTTGGAGCCTAAGCATTGTAACTATATATTCATTCCAAGATTAATGAAAGATCAAGAATCACAATTACAAAACCCTAGTGATTGTTTACAATTACCGGTAATCAATTTAATTCCGGATTTTATCATACCAAACACTAAAACGGTAATCATCCGTTCCGATTACCGATTTTTCATTCCCGGAAATCCATACCAAACAGGCCCTAAAGGGTTCTTCGTGAACGGAAAGCTAATAGTGTTAAGAGACAAAGTAATCTTCGACGGCCAGGCCGTCACCATCGTCTTTTAGCCCACCAATACTCCTCTGGCTACGAGGCCAACACCACCCCGTCCCCCCCCCCCCCCACACACACAATAGACCACCATCACCTCTACAATTGGTATTCGAGTTCTTTTTATCTTGAAATCCCTCTTTAAATAAAAGATGTTATGTACATTGTTTGTTATTCAAATGGCCTCTTATCTCCCATCTTCACCATGAAACCTCATATATCAAATATCAAAAACTCAATCAACTTCCGTATCTGATGCCTCTTGACCATCCAACATTTCCTTTGCTTAATCCTTGATGGATTTAGCAGGAGGTTTTGAAAGAATTAAAAAGCCTCAAATTTACCCATACTCAATAACCCTAAAATGCTCAATTTTGTTGCTTCAATGGGGTCTTGATTGACTTAGAGTTAGCGATTCAAACGCTTTCTTCAAATCTGTGACTTGCCCGGTCTAGGATGGTGATGGACCCATGACTAACGTTCAACTTTTGTTAACTTGTTCAAGCGTCCATGGAACGTCTCCATCCAATCACCCTGCGTTTCTTTTACGCATTTGCAGAGTAAAAAAATTTAATTTCCAAATAAAAAATAAATATACTCTCGTTAACTTTTGCATTGCACTAGGATAAAAAAAAAAGCAACCTGTTGCGTTCAAGGAAGGCTGGAGGCCACCTTTTTTTTAGTTGAAATAAATTTGGTTGAGAGGGGAGGTCTCTATTACCCAGGAACATATAGACGGATGAAATTAGTAACTTCAGAGTCGTCGGGGATAAGGGGTGTGCAGAATATATATATATATATATATATATATATATATATATATATATATATATATATATATATATATATATATAGGGGAGATATCTAATAAGAAGTAACATTTAAATGAGAAGATGAGAAGTAAGTCTTATACCCCTTAGATTAAAATAATTTTTTTTATATGAATATAGGGGACATATCTAATGATAAATATATCAATGTTTTTTTAAAATTATTTTTTATGCTATTTTTTTAGATGATGAATGAAAAAGCTAATTTAAATTAGCATAAAAACCCTAAAATGAACCTTAAATCACCCTCTAGATAAATAGCGTAAAAAATAATTTTTTTTAAAAAACATTGATATATTTCTCATTAGATATGTCCTATATATCCATATAAAAAAAATTATTTTAATCTAAGGGGTATAAGGCTTACTTCTCATCTTCTCATTTAAATGTTACTTCTCATTAGATATCTCCCCTATATATATATATATATATATATTTTGTGCACACCACTTTAGGGTGTACTTTGTGCACAATTCTCAGCCATTGATCGGGTGTGGATGGATGGATGAGATTAAAGGGGTTTTTCTTTTTTTTTTATATAATTAAAAGTAGGTGGGACCCACGCACAATTGATGAAAAACGCCACTACTGTCCTCATTTAGGCGCGTGTGAATGGGTGGGGGCGTGAAATCTGGGAAATAAATCCCTACCTCCCTCATCTTCTTCACCGGGGGGGGGGGGGATTGCGAGGCTTTGGCCGATGGCTGTGGAAATGGAGAGGAGCGATTCATCCGGCGGCGGTGGCGATTGCGAGGCTACAGGCCGGGAGGCGAAGAGGAAGACGGCTTCGATGGGAAGGCCGGCGTCGGCGATTAGGAGGCAGATTTGAGTAGGCGGTGGCGATTCTGCAGCGAGAGCCCAGCGACGGTGAATCAATGCCAGCGGCGATTGCGGGATTGCGAGGAAGAGATCCAACAATCGCTGAATCCGAGGAGGCGGTTATGATCCAACAATCGATGAATTCGGGGAGGAGATTGCGAGGCTGCGGGGTTGCGGTGGCGACGTCGGTAGCCGGAGGCGGAGAAGCCGATTCAACCGAAGCCCCAAGTCGCCTTCGTTCTTCGTCCATTGCCACTGCTCCTGCACCGGATCTCGCCTCTTTCTATCCTGCTTCCGCCACCTACGACTGGAGGAGATCGGTGATGGCGCCGCCGAGAGCGACCGGAGAAGATTAGTGCTGGCGGCGCCGAGAGCGACTGGAAGAGATCGATAACCCCTAATTTCTAGTATCGCTCGAATCTTGACTCCGATGCATCGTCGACCTCAACCACTGGTGGTGGTGGAAGCGCCGGGCCGAGGAAGTGCTGTAGCCGCCCCTCCAGTGCTTCCAGTTACTTTGGCGGAGGGGCTGGCGCTGGCATGCTTCCAGTTTCTCGTTCAATTTGCTGATGAAACGGATTTGGGAAGGCAGCAGGGCGGGGGTGAGTGGGGTTGGGGGTGGTCCGGGGTGGTTTGTGTTTGTGTTAGGTTATGGGCAAAATCGGGGTGATTCCTGTATTATTCGGGGAAAAAATGAGAAATTATTCAGACGTATGTGTTGAATTTAGTGAATGGTTTTTGAGATGTATAATTTAATTCATTATTCGTTAATTATTCAGGTATATGTGTCGAATTTCGGTTACTAATAGTATTGAGTTGGTAAATTATTCGGGGAAATCTTATTCATTATTCGCTTGAATATAGAGTCTTAGGTTTGGCAAACAATAATATAAAACAAAACATTATTCGGTAAAATGTAAGACATTATTCTGTGAAATATGAAACATTAATTATACTAATGGCTAGTATCGTTTAAGGATTTGGGGTTTCTTTTAACTTAAATTGATTGACAAAAAAAAAAACAAAACATTATTCAGTAGCATGTGACAAATCATTCAATGGAATTGATAATTTTTAATATAAACATTAGTTGATAGCAAATGAAACATTATTCGATGGAATTGTCAAATATTTAAAACGAACTAAATCAGTTGGGTTTAAAAATAACATTAAAAATGACAACAACATTATTCCGTAGCAAGCGCAACATTATTCGGTGGAATTGTCAAATCTTTAAAACGAATTAAATCAGGAAGGTTTAACAAAAACATTTATTTCCCATCAGAAAAAAATCACAAATTTTTAATATATTTTTTTAAAAAAAAGGAAAAAAGAACTAAATAAGGAGTGATGGCTTTTTTTGTGATGGATGCACAGCACACGCGCCTAGGTGTGAAGGTAAAGGCTTTTTGGTTGCGGGTCCCACCAGTGTTAATACAAGATTAAAGAAAAAACAATTTTAATCATAGCCTTCCATCTTCTTTTAATCAAAGGTCCAAATTCGTGCACAAAGTACACTCTAAGGGGTGTGCACAAGGGAACCACTCCCAACACAAAAGATCATGCTTTCCATCAAATAACTTTCGTCATTAACAAATAGGCATATAGAGGCTTTCGCATAAACCCTAATTGTTACTAACCCTTTTTCACATAATTAATCCAAGTTGCATTAAGATCACTTTCGCTTCAATAATACAAACAAGGATCACCTTCAACTCTCGCAAAAGAATCATGCTCATAGGGAAAGAAGATGAATTGCACAAAAAGATCTGACCTTTATTGCATCGCCTCACATGGCCACCGTCGGGCTCACCCCAACCCCAAAAGTGGGTGGACTACTCGCTCTTCATCATCAAGAAAGACATTAAATAACAAAAGAAACTAACTTGCATTAAATTAAATAAAGAAAGCTTACAACCAACAAGACAAATCCGCTTTCGCCTCTCCACCTTGCTTGCTACAAACTCTCTCTCTCTATCCTACTTACTTGAATTGATTGTGAATTGGGATCCATGAAAAACCAGCCCCTAGGGCTTTATTTATAGCCTTCTATTCCTTGCTAATCTAGGAAAGAAGATATCTATCTATATCTAAAATTATATCTAAAGCTCAAAAGATAAATAAATTGCATAATGGAAATAAATCTATAAGGAAAAGATATTCTAAACTAGGTAAGTCTTCGTGATGTTGATAGATCTTGCTCCTTGGATAGAATTTGGTCAAGCTGTCTTCCTTTGTGCCCAAGTAAAGCTAAACCGAGTAGGACTCGTCAAAACCGCGTAACTCGACTTGGGAGGTCTACTCGATCTCGACCAGTGGCTTGTCGACATCGAGTAGGACTGGCTGGCTCGGATTCGTCGTCTCGGCTAGCTGGTGCTCGACAGACTCGGTCTTGGCTTACTGTGCTCGTCGACCTCGGCAAAGGCTTGTCGATGTCGAGTAGGGATGGGTCATCGACTAGGTCTCCTCGGGTGGCTCTACTCGACTGGCTCGGATCTGGACTCAGGGGCTGCGTCGATCTCGACTAGGACTTGTCGAGATCGAGTAGGGTGTGCTTGGCTTCTCTCCTTGTCGACTCCGGGTGTGGCGCTGGGCTTAGTCGATCTCGACCAGGTCTTGTCGAGATCGAGTAGGGTGTGCTCGTCTAGGTCGAGTAAGGTCTACTCGAGATCGAGTAACCTTGACTCTCAGATTGATTCGACTGGTTCCGCTGCTTCCTTGACCTTGGACTTCTGTAGCCGTTTTCCGAGCTTTTCTGACCTTCTGTAGAATTGCTGTAAAATGCCTCAATTTCTGCGATTTAAACAGAAACTGGTGTAGATTCTATAATTTGGCAAATAAACATAAACTACATAGGTTCTGTACTATCTTAGCCCAAATGAATGCAATGTATGCAGAAATCGATATAAAAGTTATTGTAAAACATGGCAGATTCAGCTCACAACACCTCGCAATCCGATTCAACATGATTGAGGCCTCCACATCCATAGCAGAAATTCGACAACCTTTCATACTTTATATCCACCCAGATTCTGTTGTCCTCAACTCTCTTCAGCACTCCTCTTCTCAAAGGCTTATTGATATCAACTTGAACCCTAATTCTCAAAAATCTTGCCCCCACCTTTAGCTCTTCAGTGTCGATCTCCATTGCTCGTCCAAAAACACTTCTTATAGCCCTAGCAGTACCTTCCGTCATCAAGTTAAGGGGTAGGTCATACACCCTTATCCAAAAAGGTACTCTGTCAATAACTATTTGGACGGTTGCTCCCCTCCGGGCTCCTTCAACGCCAAGAGGGATTTATCAAACGACCACGGTCTGCCGCACATAAATTTCTCCTTGTCCCCTTCGCTTGTGAATTGAAACACAAACAGTTTGTGTCGAATCTCCCTGAAAGAGAATCCATTCTTTAGCCTCCATGCTCCTTTCATCGTCGCCTGTAGGTCATATGTGTTAAACGGCCTGAGCGTTAGCAATGTTCCAACCAACACCGCCGTGTTCCGCTTCGTATCAACCTGTTCACTGTCACTTCCCAGCCTGACTTCTTTCCCTTCATCCTCCGTCAAAATCATACTCCTTTTGTCCCTCCTATCCTTCTCCATACCTCCCTAACCCTAACCTTAAAGAATTGAATAAGGCAAACCTGAATTCACGAACCATTGCTTGCTGTCTCCGCACCGTGTCGGCGGGATTTCCTAGGCTTCCACGGCTGTCGACCGGAGAGAAGGAAGGTGAACGAAGACCGTCAGGAAACGATCGCCGATATCGCCTTGTGTTGCCCTAGAAGACCGTAAGACTAAAACTTTGATTCTTTTTTTATAATTGATTATATGAATGAAGGAGATGAAATATTCAAAAGTTTTGAATATTTAAGAAAATCCCTATATATCTCCCGTTACAAAAATCCCTTCAAATGATCCCCTCTGGCAATTAAAAATTTTGAACAGCAGATGTGTGACGTACACGCACTGCATTTGGTGGGTGGACGTATATTATGGTGGGTCCCAGCTTATTTTAAGCATTTATTTGATTAATAGTTGATTCAATCTCAGCCTTTGGTTTACCTTTATCCAATGGTTAAAACTTGCTCACAAATTGCACACTAACCCTTGCTTACAAAGGATCTATCCTCTGTGTGTGTGTGTGTTTTAAATTTCCCTAGGGGAGGATCATAAGCCTTCAAGACAATTAATAGTGTGTGTTAGAAATGAGTATTTCAATTTCCCCAGGGGAGGATCATAAGCCTTCAAGACAATTAATAATAGTGAGATTGTCCCCTTCAATGAAGAGATGCTTAAGGTGCAGTTCTCATACAACGTGGATGCCTTTCCAAAGTGGATGCAGTTCTCATGCAAATTGACGATAAAAATGTATGGAATTTGAACATTGCACGTCAACGTCACCTCCGAGGGCTTTAATCCCACCGCTTGATTGTGTATTGGATTTTAAGTTTCTATCATCGTCGATTTAAAGATATGAACTAGACCTGTCAAAACACAACTCGACCCGTTGATCCGACTCGAACGCCCGGTAATTTTTCGTTCCGAACCCGGAAATTTTGACCCGAATTTTTTTTTGACCCGAACCCGAAAACTTGAAAATTTTCCCGGTAATATGGGTTTCGACCTGATGACCCGATTGACTCGGTAATTTTGACCCGATTGACTCAATTGACTTATAATTATATATGATTACATTTTTTTATGGAGATTTCAATTTATTATATTTTATAATTACAATCACTTGATCTTTCGTTTTCAAATCAAATTTTATATTTATTTGTATTGTCTTATATTCTGCCCGATCGATAGTATTTGATTTGCATGAAATTGTTTTTAAAATTTATTTAAAAATTCAATATTTTATATATTATTACATTTTATAAAAAAAATACGAGAAATAGTAAAAATCAAATTTTTTTTTAATAAAATGTAGTAATATATAAAATATCAAAAATTTTAATAAAATTATTTTAAAAAAATTATTTAGAATTTTGATATTTATATATTATTACATTTTATTAAAATTTATGAGAAATAATAAAAATCAAATATTTTAGATCAGATATAGTATATAATTACAAGCACTAAAACTTGTGAACAACGCTTTTAATTTTAGAATTTTAAAATTATCACAAAATTATCAAATCATTTTTTTAATTTAAAAAAGAAAAAATTGGCAAACCCGAAATGACCCGAAACCCGGTCAAACCCAGGATCGAGTCAACCTGGATATACCCGAAACTCGTTTTACCCGGACCCGTTTTACCCTAGACCCGAAGTGACCCGACCCGAATGACCTGTTTGACAGGTCTAATATGAACAGATTTTTTCTGTTTCAGCTCCTTAATCTCTAAGCAATTGATCATCTTCTTCGAGTAAAAAAAACCAGAAAAAAATGAAGAACGCGCCTTACTCCCTCAACCACGCGCCCCCAATTCCTTCAAAGAACCCTAACCCCCAACTTCGCCGCCGACAACCAACAACACATATTCAAGCCGTTTGAAAGGCTAATCAGTCATGGCTCTCCTGCAAAATAACAATCTCAACTCCCAATTTGTTATGTCTGGAGAAATCAAAAGCCAAAGCCTCCGTTGGGAATTCATCACTCCTCTCAAAAATCGAGATAAGCACATGTTGGGTTGTTTCATGTATAAACTGCTGGGTTTGGAAACATAAAGAAGCGATTGTCCTCGACAATCGACCAAAATCTCATCGGCGGCTTCGGGAAGACGTTTGCTGGCGGCGTTTGGGGTTGCGACGGGGCCTGTTTCGTTGCGTGCTTTCTTCCGTTCTTCAGGGTGCGTCCTCCTTCCTCATATTTGGAGCCGTGGCACGGCTGATGTTTGTGATGATCGGCGTTGTGCCGACTGTTCAGATTAAGGGTTACCAATCGGTGATACTCAGGTACTCACCGTCTGTTGAACCTTCTCCCTTGCCGAGAGCTTTTGTTTCTTTGGCTTTTGGGGGCTGTTGTGAATCTGATTTTAGGAATTTCAATTTACAATTATATACCTCAATAAAATACGAGATCACACATGGAAAAAAATCCAAAGGGGAATCAGGCCCTGCAGATTCGGGAGCGCTGGTGGCCGACTCGGTTCCAACTCTCGGCTTGACCCACCCCTTTGGGGGGCCTGAACAAACTAAGTCTCAATGCCTTGATAATGTTTGTGACTTTGAATGTTCATTATATTGGACCTACTGTATAATCACCAAGCTTACCGTGTGGAAATATAGATCTTACAGTGTAATTTCTATTTGTAAAGTTATGTATGAATCCAATACTGAAATCCTTAATTCTAAAATCGGACTCATCAAAACCCCTGAGATTGCAAGGACCTCAAAGAGAAACAAAGAGGATGAAATGAACCCCTACAGGATCCAACTTACCGATGTGCGACTCTTACAAGACATCCAATTTACCGAAAAACCAAAATACACAAAGATGTTTTCGACTCATCGGAATTTCTTAAAATTGATGGACATAGAACAATTCACAAACAAAGAAAATACAAATTATATCCTTTATCGGGATAGAAAACCACAAATCAAGACAATGTATTCGACACATCGAAAATCAAGAAATCGAAATGTTAAACAAGTACATAAAAACATTGTAAAAAGATCAATTTATACACGATGCAACAAATCACTACTCTTGAGTCAAGCCTGTGGCGATTTGCGAGTACATGTCTCGCTCGCTCTTAGAATAGTTAATAATGAAGATTAGTTTATCGAATTATCGTGGAATTGGTCGTCCTACATTCTAGATCGATATCAGCACTTGGTGTAAATCAGAACACATACAACTACTGGCGCTTGCTGAAACCAAAACGGAACACATCCCTGAACCTTCGTTATGGAGGGGGGCGGGGTTCGATAAAGCTATCTGGTCGCCGGCATCGGGTAGGTCTGGTGGCCTGGGTATATTATGGAAGGAAAACACCATGATTAATGAAACCATCGAGGTCATGGTGCAAATGCCAAGGGCTATTGCCATCAAATATGCAAACATCATCGACAACTTCACATGCCTAATATGGTTCATATACGCTCCACCCCAAGAACAACACAAAACAGGATTCTGGTCCCCGATAATAGAGCAGATAAACCGGGCCACTATCCCATGTATAGTCATGGGTGGTTTTAATGAAATTGGATGTTTTGCTGACAAAGAAGGCAGTGCGGTAACTCACCCACGCAGATTTATCAAACTCACCGAAATTAAGAATCAATGTTCTCTCGAAGACATTCCGTCTTGGGGAAATCCATTTACATGGAGGAAAAAACAAGAAGAACAAGGAAACATAAAAGAAAAGATCGACAGAGTCCTAGTTCAACATGCCATAATACATCAATACCCCGCCATCCACACAAAAAACGGTGCATTCACATCCTCTGATCATTGCTCTATTACCGTTGAATTAAATACCAGTCAAAGCTTCAAACCCCCACCCTTCAAATTCGAGAATGTATGGCTACGCCGGAACGACTTCAAAATCATAGTCAAACAAGCATGGCGATTAAAATGCCACGGTTCTGCTATGTACCAACTGGTCCGAAAAACAAAAGTGTTAAAAGACAAAGCAAAAAGTTGGAACAAAAACACATTTGGAAACATCTTTAGACAACTGCAAAAAGTTGAAGCACAGCTCCTCCAAATCCAACAGGGTATGGCAAATAACACAAACAATAATATGCACACAAAGGAAGCAAAACTGATAAAGAAGAAAGAAAAACTACTCACATTCCAGAAAATATATTGGAACCAGAGAGCAAAATCTAAACATATTAAACTCTCAGACTCAAATACCGGATATTTCCATAGAATCGCCTCTGGCAGAAGAAACAGAAAGTACATTAGAAGCATAACCACATCGGAAGGCACTCAGATAACAGGAGAAGACAACATAAACAATGAAATTAAAAAGGATTTCCAGAAAAGATTTACAAAACAGCCAATTAATAGGACTAAACTAAACGAATTCCTCAATCTGATCTCCAAAGATATCACAGATGAGGAGAACATAATGCTAACAGTGATACCCTCAAACGGGGAAATAAAGACGGCAGTTTTCAACCTAGGATGGAACAAGGCCCCTGGGCCTGACGGCATGTCGGCTGAATTCTACAAAGAATCTTGGAATGTGGTTGGGCCCTCGGTTATAAAGGTAGTCAAGAGTTTCTTCTTATCTGTAAGGATGCTCAAGCAAATAAATCACACGTTCATTACACTTCTGCCAAAAACAGGCAACCCCACTACCACGAGTCACTTCAGACCCATTAGTCTATGCTCAACAATATATAAAATAATTTCAAAAATTTTAACAGAACGCTTGAAGAAGGTTCTAGGAAAATTAATAAACCCTCTCCAGGGTGCCTTTGTCTCGGACAGAGCCATTCAAGATAATGTACAAATCGCCCATGAAATTTTTCACTCCTTCAAAACCAGAAAAGGTAAGACTGGATGGCTGGCGCTAAAATTAGATATGGAAAAGGCCTATGACCGTGTTGACTGGGACTTTACGGAAGCTATCATGAATAAATTTGGGTTCCACCCAAGGTTTGTAAACTGGATTAAAGAATGCATTACCACTGTTTCATTCTCTGTTCTTGTGAATAATGGACCAACAGAATTGTTTACACCTATAAGAGGCCTACGACAAGGCGACCCAATCTCACCATTTTTATTCATACTCGGGGTCGAAGCCTTAGCTCGACGCCTTGTTTGGGAGGCTGCGTCCCCTGACAAGGTTGTCGGGTTCAATTTCGGGACGTCGGGACCTCGTATTCCCTTCCTGGCCTTTGCAGACGATATATTAATCTTTCTTAAAGGAACCAACACAGCATGCCACACCGTTAAGGAAATTTTAGATGACTACTGTCAAATATCTGGGCAGAAGGTTAACTATCACAAATCAGCCTTCCAAGCCACTGGCGGGATTACCCGAAGCAGAATTTCTGAGCTCGGAAGTGCACTCGGAATCACCCATTCCAATGCTATAGAAAAATATCTTGGCTGCCCCATTATTAATGGCCGGGTTAACAAAGACACGTTCAAGGAAGTAATTACGAAAACCAAAAACCAACTTAGTAAATGGAGGGCGGATTCACTATCTCAACAAGGCCGGGCAACTCTTATTGGATCAAACCTGACAGCAAAACCATTATATATAATGCAGAACTTTATGCTTCCAGCCACAATGCATAAGGAGTTGGATTCGATAAATAGATGCTTCTTTTGGAACAAGGATGCCCAACACAGACCACTTATTGGATGGGACAAGATCTGTAAATCAAAGAAATCGGGTGGGTTAGGAATACGAAAAGCAAAAGAAATGAACGAAGCCTTGCAATTAAAACTCCTATGGAAAATTCTTGCTGAACCCAACAACACTTGGGTCCAGGTAATCACCCACAAATATCTCAAGAACACACACATTTTAAAATATAAGAAATCCAGAAACTTGTCCTGGCAATGGGCCAAACTAACAAACTTGATCCAGAAATTCAAAGAAGGCATAATTTGGACCATTGGAAATGGTAAATCAGTTAAATTCTGGACCGATCACTGGGTTTCTGCGATAGCCTTATGTGATCGGTCAGACTGTCCAAATCAATTTGATAAGGAAGAACCAGTCAGCGAATATATCATAAACGGCCATTGGTGGGTTGAAAAACTCAATAGGGTCCTACCCAGACAACTAGTTGATGAGATAATTTCGATTCCACTACCTGTGTCAGCGTTTGAGGACAGGCTATATTGGAGGCCAGACAAGCATGGTTGGTTTACGACCTCCTCCGCATACAAATTCATCATCAACGACAATGAACAGCGAGACTATAAATGGATATGGCAACTTGATCTCCAACCTAAAATAAAAAACTTCCTATGGAAAATTGCTCACTCAGGTCTATCAACCAAAGCCAAACTTGCTTCACGTGGTGTAGCGGTACCTACGGATTGTGTTCGATGCCCGGACCAGGTGGAGGACGAAATCCATCTTCTCACTGAATGCTATTCAGACTTGATTACAAACCACCTAACCCCAAATGAACAACAAACACTCAAGCAAACCATTGGTAGATCTAGGGAAATAGGGGATCTGCTAAACTGGTTGCGAACCTTATCAAAGGCAAAAATGCAAATCATCGTAACAAGATGGTGGGGGATATGGTACTTCCGGAATAGATGTGTTTTTAGTAACCAACAGCCACCGACAACCAACACCATTGAAATGTTTTCAAAAAAACAATCTGAAAACTGGACACGAGCGTGTCTACTCGAAGAATCAGATCAACGACCCCTGGAACATTCAAAGAAAAACAAGACCAATAAAAGAACAGAAAAGACCAAAAACAAGAAATGGAGAAAACCACCGTATGGAATGCACAAACTGAATTTCGATGGCTCTTCGCTTCGTTGCGGGGCAAGTACCGCTGGTATCATAATCCGCAACTGGAATGGAGAACCCTCTCAAATTTCTAGTTTGCGTCTTGGCCGTTCATCACCCCTAATGGCTGAGTCTGCAGCCCTGAGGTTGGGGGTGCTGGAAGCCAAGAAAATGAACATACAAAATTTAATCATTGAAGGTGACTCAAAAATCATCATCGACTATCTTCAAGGTACAACACGTTGTCCTTGGGGGGTGGAAATGATCCTATCTGATATACAGAAGATCATTCGAAATATGAGAAAAGTTTCCTTTTCTCACATACCCCGTGCTGGCAACAGAGTGGCTGATAAGGTTGCACACCTTTGTCACTCTGTTCATGGGGAACATATACCATCCAATAAAGATCTTCTAGATCTCATCCGTCTGGATGCGCTTGGATAGCCCTCTATCCAAATCTTTACCTAATCAAAAATAAAAAATAAAAAAAATTGATCATCTTCTTCAATATATTATGAAAATCAAATATTTTATCTTTTATAATGTGTTTTTACAATAAATCTCTATTTTTATTGATAGGGCATTTTGCATAACTAGACCAAAAAAAAAAAACTTTGCACAACTAGCCATGTCCCTTGATTATTTGCATGGGGTAGAAAGTGGCCATTTTTTGCAAATAAAAAAGGTAATCGGGAGAGGAAGTTGCAGGTGAAGCTGAGACCGGCCACTGTAGCTCCATCTTTTTGCTGAGAGAAATGAGGCGGGGGAGGTGCTGCACATGTCAGGGAATTGGGGTGTGGCTTCAATAAAGTAGGGAAATAAGGGGGGGCATTTATGAGGGGAAATGTAAATGATTGTAATTAAGGGTGTCAATCAACCCTTATAAAATCTTTATTGATGGGTGTCATTCCTTAGTAAATGCTCTGCAAAATCAGAGCCAACATAGGAAACGAGTGGCATGGTGAGGGCAAAGCATCACCTTCATATATGAGAACTGGGCACGTTTGGCTTACCAAAAGAAAACATTAGTCTTACCAATAGGCTAACCATGTCCTACCATAGTTGGAATTTTGGAGATAATATGGAGGGGATTGTCCGTAGCGGTTTGGGCGGGATGTCCGTGTAATTTTAGCGCCAAAACAAGGTTCTTCATTGGGGGAAGAGGGATGGCATCTGTCTGACCAATATTGTATATTTATCTTACCAAAAGCATATAGTTATCTTACCAATAGGCTTACCATGTCCTACCATACCTGAAATTTTTGAGAAATTTGGAGTGGATTATCAGTAGCTTATTTGGCGGGTTGTCAGTGTAATTTTGGCGCTAAAACGGGGTTCTTCATTGGGGGGAAGGGGGGAGCATTTATGAGGGGAAAATGCAATCATTGCATTGATGGGTATTCCTCAAGCACATATATAAGCTTGAGAGGATGATCTCAAACACCCCAACATGACCTGCAAAAAGTGAGGCAGAGCAGGAGAGAGGTAGAAAGGACGGGGGAAACCCAACCGTGCATCCGAGGAAACGATACAGTTGTCATCCTACCAATAGTACAGTTCTGGCCTGCCAACAGTGTTGTCCTGTCTTACCATTCCAGGAAAAGTGCAACAAGTTTGTTGGTGGCAGTGACAGCGATGGGTAAGTCATCTTGTATCTTTCCTTTGTAGGTGTTCTCCTTTACTATATCAGAACTATCCCCCAAGCTGATACTCTTTTCCCCTGATGTACCCCAGGTGATAGGGTATGCATCAATGTCATGTTCGGTGGTTGGTGGGCTCCCGTAGTTGGGAGTTTGGTCTTCAAGGGAGAGGCAGGTACTGCAGCAATGGTGGTGCCACATAATATTTCCTACGGCCAACTAAAGGGGAAGATAGTCTCCAAATTCGACGTTGACATGGTGTTGTACGACATTGAGCTCACCTACCTCCCTCCTTCCATGGATCGGGCAACTCCGATTCGGGTCTGGGACGACGATGAAATTGAAGCCTACAAGTTCTACAACACTGAATCCGGCACACGAGCATGGCCAATAGCACTGCACGTCACCTTACGGATGAAAACGACAAGCCCTTCCACAGCCTCCGGTGAACATCAGTCGGAAGACTCGAACGGGGCTGACGAGGTCTCCACTCCCACCCCAGGGGAGTTGCTCCTAACCGGGCCTCCCAGCACGCAGGAAGACTTGGAAGTTGGTGTTGATGGAGGCGGAGGGCCGGAGGAGAAGGTTCAAGGCTTCGTCGATGAGAAAGGGATGTTGGACGACCTTAGCAGTGACACTGGAGGGGCCTGCCTGTGTGCTGAGTGTGTAGCGGGGGAGGGAGAGTGTTCTAGGCCTGCAAAGGACAACGTGAGTGGGAAGCAGGGGGGTCTTGCTGGGAGTGGTAAAGAATCTGGTAATGGTAGGATGGAGTACAACGTAATGGTCGGCCAGTCTGACGAAGTTGGTAGGATGGATGACAACATAATGGTAGGACAGGGCGAGGAAGTGGAACAGCTTGACAAGGAGGAGGGTGGTGAAGTGAGCAGGTCTGATGCCATCCGACGCGGAAAGCAAGTGGTGATCGTCGATAGCGACGACGATGTGGACGCCCTACCCCCCCCCCCCCCCCCCCCCACGGATTGTAGGACATCATAGACGTAGGAAGCTCCGACGATGACATGATCGTGGGTGGTTTCCCCGTGAAAGTGGAGGGAGGGAGTCCGAACGAGACATCTGAATCATGGGATGAGGAGGCTGAGGCAGCGCTGAGAGACATAGAGCGATCGTACCAAGGACACAAACAACCTTTGCCGACATTGGAGCAAGTGGAAGAGGACGTGAATCGGTCCATTCCTCTAGTCGGAGACCCTCGGGAGAGTGTGAAGGAGTTACGTGAGGGGCAGATGTTCGATACCAAGGCTGCCATTCAGTCCAGGGTGAAGTGGGAAGCTTTGCGCAGGAGCTTCGAGATTCAAGTGAAGCGATCCACAACAGACAGGTACCTGGTTGTGTGCCCCGAACCGAACTGTTCATGGTGCTTTCGGGCGTCAACCTATCGGGAAACTAAGAGGTGGGTGGTTCGTAAGTTTGTGGCCACACACACTTGCAAGGTCAGTGTCGTCAGCAACTACCACCGCAATGCCAATTACAAGCTGATGGGGCAGAGTTTGGTGTCCGAGTAAGTTCCTAAACTGGTGTAAATGTGTTGGTGGAAATGTTGTTGGTGTAACTCGTTGATCCCATCTTTGCAGTTTTGCTGGGTCAGGGAAGGAGCTTCGTCCCCGTCAAATCAGGAAGATGATGAAGTCTCGGTTGGGCGTGGATTGCAGCTACTGGAAGGCACGCAGGGCGTAGGGAGCCGCATGGGACGGCCTGTACGGGACCTACGAAGAAAGCTACGAGCGGATGGCCTCATACCTTTACATGCTTGAGCGAGCAAACCCTGGGACCATAACCACATTAGTCCGTGATGATAACCAGCAATTCAAGTATGCGTTCGTTAGCTTGGGTGTTTGGCAGGCAGCCATCCCACACCTCCGACGGGTACGCCAATGTCATGTTATTAACATACCAACGGTTATATTTCATCTTACCAATTGTAGACAATTGTCCTTGCAATACCTGTTTTACCAATAGTGCCAGTTCATCCCACCGTTTATAGTCCTACCAACTGTGTACGTTTATCCTACTTAATGTGTCCTATTATCTTACCATTGTCATAATTCCATCTGACCTTAATAAGCTGATTGACATTGGCAGGTATTCTCGGTGGATGGAAGTTTCTTGAAGGGGAAGTATCGTGGTTGCTTGATGTTTGCGACTGCCCAAGACCCAAACCACAATCTATACCCTGTTGCAATTGCCGTTGTCGACGGGGAGAATGATGCGTCCTGGAGTTTTTTCTTCCGTCAAATGAAACGCGTGGTCCTGGATGAGACCCATGTGGTGTGGGTAAGCGACAGGCACATGAGCATCACGAAGGGGATCCGAGCAAATTACGACTTGGCAAAGCATGGCCGCTGTGCTTACCATCTATTTCAGAATGTGAAGGCATATCACAAGGCGGGTGGCCTTCAAAAACTGTTCTTCCTGATGGCAAACACGTACACCGTTGCAGAGTTCAATGGCCACTTCGAAGCATTCAAATACAAGTCGTCCACTGGTGCTGACTACATTAAGATGGCTGGCTTCTCCAATTGGGCCCGGGCTTTCTATGCCGCCAATCGGTTCAACGTGACCACCACAAACCATGCCGAGTGCTTGAACTCAGTATTCCTTGAGCCTCGTGACCTGCTCGTCACCTCCCTGGTGGACAGCATACTCGACAAAGTGGGTGAGTGGTTCTCGACGCGCTGGGAGCTAAGTTCAAATCCTTACAAGGTTGTGACGGACCATGTGGATACCGTTTTGAGGAAAAACGCCATGCAGGCTATTTGTCTTGAGGTGAAGCCCTTGAGCGAACACGAGTATGACGTCCGTAAAGGGCTGTCCGCCTGGCTGGTCAACCTTTCTACTCGGAGTTGCACATGTAAGCACTTTCAAATTGACCAGATTCCATGTGCACATGCCCTCGCCGCGGCCAAGGTACGTCGGATCGATCCATACTCCCTCGTCCATCTTCTATACAGGGCTGAGGCTTGGCGCGCGTGCTACGTCAATGTCGTCTACCAGTGGCACCTCGTGAGACATGGGTGGTGCCTCCACAAATAGCTGCGACGAAATGCTTGCCGCCGGTTGTGAAGCGTGCGTCGGGAAGGCGAAGACGAAGCGCTATCCGTCGAAGGGCGAATACAAGGGGCCAAAGCGCCGTCGACCGTAGTGTTGCTTGGTGGACGCTCTAGTCAGCTGACGGAGTTATTTTGGGCATCGACCGCCGTCGAATTGAGTGTGGATTCTGCCAGTATGTTTTTTGCACGTGTCTCGTATTTTCGTGTTCTTAGGGGGCTAATTGTGATGCAATCTTGAAGATTTCGCATGTTTTGGCCACAGTCACATGAATTATCGGATCTGTTAAGTATTTCTCATGTCGTCCTACCACTATCTTCTCTTTGTCTACCCAATAGTTTAAACGTATCCGACCATTACATTTTGTTTATCTTACCAATTCCTTCTCAACTTAACTGCAATTGACATCCTCAACAATATTAAGTTATATCATGCCAAAAGTGTCGTCTTATCTTGCCAATAGTTTCGTATAATCTTACCACTTATAACATTCATGCAAACGTAAACTTACCCACAATAAAATACAAGAATCAACCTTGGGTGTTAGCAGGAACTAATTAACATGAACCATAAATACCAGTTTTAACCATTACAATCACAAAACATCCTACCAACCGTGAACAAAAGACACTACAAACAACAACATAAGTCTTGAAACTAACACAAGTGTCCAAACCACCAAAGTGTACAAAGAATAGAACAGAAGTTTCCAAACCATGAGAGAATGTCTTAACAAACAGGAGAGACCTACAAATCGTGGCGCTGTATGGAGAGGCCCAAGTACTGGCAGTAGGGGGCAACATAATTGTCGTTGACGCTCTCGAATGTCTCTACACCCTCTGCCACCAGCTGGATAGTCCTGATCACGTATGCCCCACAGTCATCGCTGCACGTGAAGGAATTAACAACCAGCATAAGTTATTTACGTCTTACCACTTCCGTCATTTTATCATACTAATGGTTGTAATATATCCTACCAACAGTCCTCTTATATCTTACCAATATTAGTAGACGTACATAACCTAATAGTTAAGAGAAACTTACGAGGTTTCGTTCCTAGGGATCTTGGCGGTTCGGGTTATGGTGAAGGGGTTGGGGACATCGACTGTGTGCCTGGCACGGAGCTCCACAGAAAATTGCATCACCACCGTTATGAGCTTAGCAACAGGCTCGAGGTGGGCTTGAAGATCCTTGTCCTTTATCTGGTACCAGTCACAGTCGAGGACTTCTATGTTCCACTTCACGAGGTCGATGACGAGCCCAATCTAGTGCTTGGCCTTGTAATTCCAAGGCGCTAATATCTTCGCGTTCGCCACCGACCATGTCCTCCCGTGGTGGTCCGGCAGTGTCCCCAAGAAGTACCTCAGCAGCACCTTGGACACATTGCGCTAGTAAATGCGGTTCACATCGCCCGAAACAGCGTCCAACTGCTTCACCACGGCTTCCTGCCAGTATGGGTCGACCACGACGACACCCGACTTCTTGTCATCCTCACGGGCGTCCAATGCCTTCCAGACCAGGACCAGGGACTGCTGGATGTGCTGCGTTAAGAGGTACGTTCTGAATTCCCGTTAGGGCTTGTCCCATGACGTAAGTGAATAAGGAAACATGCGGTACAGGACAAAAGTTTGCGTACCTCGGTGCAAAGCCATACGCCGAGTGAGATGAGGTTGTTGAAGAACTCCTTGTTCAATTGGGTCCCGTTTGGGCCCTTCACATGCGCGGGGAACTTCAGGAGCCACGCCAAGAAAATCGTCTCTCTGTTTATCAGTTACCATCCCCTCCGCAGCTGCGTCGATTGTTGGACACGATGCCTTTGCACCCTTCTTGGCCCGCTTAGGGGGTTGAGCCACCACGCAGTCCCCTAGTTTCGCTGTGATCTTCCTATCACGCTTGCCTCTCCTTGGCTCCAACTTCGTCTCCTAACAATCAAACACACCCGAGTTTTTTTCAAACAGCTGTCATTATCCTACCAAAACAGATTCAATATTGTACCAAAAGGGTAAATATATCCTACCAACTGGGTTATTATATCGGACCAAAATCAACTGCCTTTTATATCGTACCAAAACGCAACTTTTATCTTACCAACAGGGTCAGACTATCCTACCAACAAGTAAGGTTTACCTTTTCCTCCGCTTCGTCTGCATCAGACTCACCCTTGGAACCCTCCCCTGCAGCTTGTTTTACAGGCTCCTTGCCCTTCACGTCCCCACCCATGTCTTCCTTCTTAATCTGTTCCTCAGCCTGCACCACCTTCTATCCATCGTCCTTGTCCTCATCACCCTCCTTTGCCTCCTCCTCAACCTTGTCTTTAACGCCGTCACCAGTGCACATGCCCTGCCCCTTAAGGTCCGATTTCAGCTCTTCTTTCTCCGCCGTGTTATCCTCAACGATCTGTCCCTGCTTGCCCGACCCCTGGTCATCAGCATTCATCTCTTCCTTCTCTTCTGCCTTTTCCTCAACCTTGTCACCGTCCTTGTCCAAATCTTTCTCAGCCTGGTCATCAGCATTCATCTCTTCCTTCTCTGATAAAGCCTTCTTGCATTCTTTTGAAACTTCAGTCACCTTCTCCTCGAGCTCCCTGAACCTGGACCACATATCGACCATCATGCCCTTGAAGAGAGCCTCAACCATTGCCACAATCCGGGCCTCCAAACTGACGCTCGACGCGTCTGACCCGGACTGGTTGGTTCCCTGACTGGGTCCAGCAGTGGCATCCTCCTGTCGCCGCTTCTCTCTGCGGGCCCTCATGTGGTCGCCCACAATCTGATCAAAGAAGACGTCTGGAGCGTCTTTCTTGTAAGATGAGTGGGGGTACGCATCTTTCTCCTTGTGGGTAGGGTGCAAGATCGGCTCTGGCTTCGCCAGCAGAACGTGTTCATCTATTGGGTCATCGGCGGGGGCGCCCAGGTTGAGGAAGGACTTCACATTCTCGTATCGGATGTGGGAGTTTGGCGTTTCCCATCTCAGACACCTTGGGATGATGGTGTCGTCGATGTTGCGCCCGAAATGATTCCCAATCTCAGGGAAGGTCTCGTAGACCCACAACTGCAAATACAATATGGTCAAATATTAGAACGCAGTTTGCATGACAAATTAAGCTATTTGGTAAGATCAATTTTCCCTTTGGTAGGATATTCATTCCCCATTGGTAAGATATAAATATCCATTTGGTAGGATATTTATACCCCATTGGTAGGATACAAATATCCCTTTCGCATGCCACACCAACACATTTTCACAATTGGCAAAGGATTATAACATTTTGTAAAACTTCACTAACCTGAAAGGCCATGGGGAACCCGTACAACGCGTAGGTCGGCCTGTCTTTAAGGTGACTCTTTGCAGCCACCATGTCCTTCAACGTGCCGTCGAGGCTTTCATGTAGCCTATCGTACACGAGCCTTCCCCAAGGGAACTCCAGAAAACGGTTTGTGTCCTCAAGCAGCGGCTTCACAACCCACCCCCTTATTTGTGTCTTCTTCTCCAACCCAAACAGAACGCCCTCCACTATGACGAGGAGGGCAAGCTTGTACTTTTTCATGAGGGACCCCGCGTCCGACTCTTTTTCGTGGGCCCAAGCACTTTCCACATCCTTCAACGTCACCCTCTCCTTCTTAAATAACTGGTAAATACACTCCTTGTGGTCCCCTCCATGACATCACTGAGGGGTGGTGAGCAGTTAAGGCCCGTGATGATCGCGAACTCATGAAGAGAGAATCGAACGTGATGCCCCTGGAGGGAGTACCACGTCTCATGTGTCTTCCAAGTATTCAGTTGGTGGAGAAGGCAGTAGTGCACCAATGACGCAGAGAATTTGTTTCTCGACCCCATCTTCACAACGCCACCAAACTGGCTCTTGCTCAGGGCTTTGTAATCCTCCCGGTCAATGGTGAGGTCGATTCCTTCAAACAACTCGAAATTTGCACGGGACAACGCCCTCCCTGAGAAGTGGTGTTTCTCTGGAACAGCAAGGACAACCTGCACAAACATGTAAGAATCTTAGGTTTTGACATTTTTTCCCAACCTTTACAGCCACAACCATGTAACTATCTCAGTTTCCTTACCCCCTGGCTGCTTGGTCCTGCACGGCCTTTCTTGTTCCCTGACTTCGGAATTTTATATGATGTTTAAAGCGGGGGTACCTGCTACACAATCACCAAACATCAAATCAGAAATTCAGGTCACATATTCTGTCATACATGCCAACAGTGTCAATTTATTTTACCAACTTCATTTTCCTATTCTACCATTGCTGATATCCTCTTCTATCCTACCAATTTCGCATTTCACACGTTTGGTTCATTTTACCTCTTTCACAACACATCATATAGGCAAGGAGATTAACCAAAACAAAATCACCATTTATTCATCATATTTTTAGGCATTTCATCAAACACTTGGTGGGCACTTACGGTTTCAACACTAAAAAACCAATCAACAAACACTAAAAAACCAATCAACCAAAAATTTCTTCACCCCACTCGGCATATCAGATGTTCAATTTTATCCTGCCAATTTCGTTACCCGGTCCTACGAAATCTGCTACCACAAATTCAGACACAACCTTCGATAATCTGTCCTACCACATGTGCACATAAACCCTACCGATTACCCCCAATCATGTGGATTCCCTACCTATCCGACCCCCTCCTTGCCCTTTTGTCCCCAATTTCTTACCCAACATCACCTAACCCTTACCCATCCTTTTCCCGACACCCACAAACCCTAATCTCACCCACCTCCGCAAAATCGACTCACAATGTCACCCCTAACCCTCTCCTACTTCATTCCTCCTCTACTGCTAGGCATCTACCCCAAAATCATCTCAAATCCTTCACAATAACCGCATGTAACCGCACCCCCATTACACCAATTTCGCAACTCAAACAAAATCTCCATAGTTGCTTACCTTTCTCTTCGTCTTCAACCTTCTCCTTCCTCCCAGGCGGTGACTAATTGCCTTCTTCTTCGACGAGTTCGTCCTCCTCTCGCTTCTCCTTTCTCTGATTCTGTCTATCGCTTCTCCTTTCTCTGATGGCCTTCCGTCTCTCTCTGTGTATCGCTTTGAATTGAAATGGAACCGTCTCTCTCCCTCCCTCGTTTTAATTTGATAACCCCCTACAACCGGTTACAAACAGTTAAAAATAACCGGCTGTTTTATTTGCAAGAAATAGCCCGGCCATTTTGGGCCAATTTTTCACCCTCTTGGCTATTTGTGCAAATAGGCCCATTTTTTGGCCTATTTTGTGCAATTTCCTCTTATTGATATTCGTCAATCGCATTAGTATCGATGTTCAATAACTTACAAATGTCACTTGCATATGATCTAACTACAAAGAATGTACACCGAAGATCTATGTAGCACGGAAACGAAAACGGACACAGGACACGGACACGGGAAGACACGGGGAAACGACAATTTCAAAAAAATAGGACACGGACACGGCAAAGATATATGATATATATCATTTTAAAGGTCTTGCAAAGATGTATATATTTATACAAATAAGAGACACCTAGATGTTAAGACCAATAAGATATAAATAAATAATTATATAACATTTCAAATCAAAATATATACAAATAAACATTGCTAAGTCTAAAAATAAATCAAAGTATAGAGAGGAAGTGGTACACCATCATGTCTTGTTACCTCCCTTCCGCTGTTCTGCTAACTATATCAAGTTATCAACATAATCCCAAGGTGGTTCACTCCACCTCCACGTTCTGTTTCAAAGAAACACCCCCTCTGCTACCTTCATTAGTTTGTGAGCCTAAACCATCATCAATTTTTAGATCCTACACCTAAATCTCATATAAATTGAAATCAAACATCACTCAATCAAAGTAACCCTAAATCTGAAAATAAATCAAGGTATAGAGAGGGAATGAGATAGGGAGAGAAGAGTTGAAGGAAGATTGATAGGAATGACACTCGTTTGTGTTCAGAAAGCCCGGCGATCGACGGTGGCTGGTGCAGATCAAAGAACGGAGGTGGCTAGTGTAGAACAACGCTCGGCGGTGGCTAGTGCAAAAGGACGCTCAAGAAGAAAAGGGCAAAGGTTGATAGCCGGGTTTGTTTTTTTCTTTTTTATTTTAATTATGAACCGGTTTTTTTTAATTCCAAACCGTGTCCATTATTTGTGAACCGTGTCCCAGGCGTTTCCATCGCGTTTCCATACGTGTCCAAAGTTTGACCGTTTCTTGACCTTTTCTTGACCGTGTCTTGACTGTGTCCAGGCGTTTCCGAGTTGTTTCGTGTCGTGTCCGTGTTTTCGACACGACACTGTGCCCTACATAGGCGTTTCTGTGCTACATAGCCGAAGATATGTTGGGCACCCAAACAAGATCCCCTACTCCACTCCCTACAACATTAATTTATTTTAATATTTACTTAATCTCAAAAAAAATTACAAATTATTTATATTCCTAAAATTTATTTTTATATAATTATAAAATTTTATTTTGAAAAATCATGTTTTAAAATTTTTAAAAATTAATAAGGCAAAATATAATTATTAAAAATATTAAAATATCATTTTTCAAAATAAAATTTTTATAAACGGAATTTTCGCCAAATACCCCTGAGGTTAAGGCTAATTCGCGTTGCGTACAAAAGTTTGACATATTTCGCCAGGTACCCCTGAGGTTTTCATTTTTTTTCGCCAAATACCCCTGAGGTTTATATTTTTTCGCCAAATGCCCCTCTGTCGAATTTGTTAACGTTTTTTTATTGAAAAATAGTACAATTCCCCCAACATGGCGCATATTTTTGATAAAAATAATGTTTTCTAAGTATAAAAAATGACTATGATAAATTTAAATAAGATATTATCAAACGTTAACATAAAATACAAAAAAATAGATTTGATAATTAAGTAAAAAATAATTAAAATATTTATGAAAAATGTGTAAAAATTACACGAGTTTAAGATTTAAGTAAAATATGTTGATTGGGTTAAAATCCTAAAATAATAAATGTGTTTATAACACCTAATAAAAATGCTTATTAATTAATATTTAGATATAACTAGATTGATTAAAGAAACGTTTACAAATTTCATTAGTTTGATTTTTTTTTCAAGGTTCAGTTGATTGGGAGGAAATTGTGAAATTAAAATGATTATGTCATCTAAGCAAAAATATTTCTCATTTAACAATTAGAATAGATAAATCTCATTGGTTAAAAAAATGTTTAAAAAATTTATTATTTGAAAATTTATGTAGATTAGGTTGATTGTGTGAAATTCCAAAAATTAAGATTATTATGTAAAAAATAGTTTTCATTATACACACACAAAAAGAGAGATTAATTGCTTTGGAAAAAAAAAAGAATTAATATATTTGGAACTATGTATTTTAAAAAAAAAAACGTTTTGAATTAATCTCATTGTTTAAATAAATAAAATGAAATGATATTGTGTAATTAATACATAATGAAATAATACTGTATAGTTAATTTTAACTTTATCAAAAAAAAAGTTTTGAATTAATTCCATTGATTAAAAAATGTAATATGATATCATATTGTATTGCGTATATAATATTAGATAATTTAATTACCATAATTAAATAATATTGTTCAAATAATACCTTACAAAAATAACAATGAAATAATATTTTCTATTCTTTTTACTTTCAATAAAAAAACGTTAACAAATTCGACAAAGGGGCATTTGGCGAAAAAATAAAAACCTCAGGGGTATTTGGAGAAACAAATGTAAACCTCAGGGGCACCTGGCGAAATATGTCAAACTTTTGTACACCACACGAATTAGCCTTAACCTCAGGGGTATTTGGCAAAAATACCGTTTTATAAATGTTGAACAAAAATGCGCGATATAATTGTACAACACATTTTATTTAATTTGTAATATTTGAGTTCGACCCATTTTGGTTATCCTCTTGATTCGAAGTCGTACCGATACCAAGATTTGAAATGGTTTTTGTGATTTGGGCTGCACCCGAGTTTTAACGGGTTGCCTACGTATCTCTTGGAAGAGAATCAAGCCTCACGTAGTTCAGAGTGTTTGAGTTTGTGTGTTTTAACACCTTTAAGGTTTTCATGCATCATTGGATCGTATTAGGACCCACCTTCTCGGAAGGGTAGCCCTAACATAAATCACATTATCATATGCATGAGATTTTCTCGTGTATCACCCGAATAAATTGAGCACACCTTCTCGGAAGGGTTTCCCAATTCAACGGCTATCACTTACACGGAAAATCATGTGTATTTAATTTAGATTTGATTTTAACCTCATTTTCATTTTTACAGTGAATTTAGAGGTCGACGACTGTACCCGATATAGTTTTAGAATTTAATAACGGGTTACCTACGTAGCCATTTTTCCGGCGTCAAGTCTTTACGTAGTTCTAAATAGAAACCAAATTTGATCGTTTGAGGACCGTGTGATTGAACCCGATGAGTTATAGCTTTGTACCGGGTTTTCTACGTATCTCTTGGGAGAGAATCAAATCACTCGTAGTTCTTTAAAGGAACCAATTTAATTTGCTTGGATTTGACCTCATATTCATTCCAAAGTGAATTTAGAGGTGGACGACTGTACCCGATATATTTTTAGGATTTAATATCGGGTTGCCTACGTAGTCGTTTTTACGGCGTCAGGTCTTTACGTAGTTCTACCTAAAACCGAGCTTGTATTTGGTGAAACTCGATTTGAGGTTTTGACTCCGCTTTTATTGAAGTCGGTTTGAGATTGACCCACTAGAATTAATTGGCAAAGAATATTTGACGAGTTTAATTTTATGTCTTGATCAAACTCGAATTCTTAATTTATGACAATTATAATTCTTATATTTTAGTGGGTGAGTTTTGTAATTAAACCCTTTTCTTATCATCATTGCCGAAGTATGTTTGTATCCTTTCATTTGTTTTAGCTTCAAAATCACACCCATTCACATTAATAAAGTATAAAATGTGAAAGTAAATACTTGTGATTGTATATGGGCATATAAACACTTCAGGCCCATTTTCGATATTGGTCTCAAACCCAACTGAGATTTTATTAACCCGGCTCCTTTTTTAACCATTGCTTTGACCACATCAGCAAATACCATACGGCAATTAGGTGTAAAGAGACCTAGGATGATGACAGTTCAGAGACACAGCTCGAGATCGGCGTGGTGGTGAAGGGGAAAAAAGAAACCAGGGATCGGCAGAAGATTCAAGGAAGCTCGGATCAATTTCTTTTCGGTCTGAGTCACTGGAATTTATCCCCTTTTCATTTGTTCTCGGATTGCCCATGAATTGGGTTCATGCCTGACACGAATTGAGCAAGTTAACCGGGAAATTAAAGGTATGAATTCCAATTTATGATTTATTTTTTCTCTAAGGATGCTCATCGGCTTTTTTCTTAATTTGTTTGTCTCTGAGTATATCCAAGAGATTTGTTGATTTGAGTTTTGATCTTCATGCCTTCGTTTTGTCCGAACGCACTGGTTTGAAAAAGGTGGGATCTTAACTCCCTGTCATTGTCCGTATCGACTCGATTCCGGGCTGATTTGTGCCTTTCAATTGCTGGCTTTGTTTTATTTTTAATTGCTTGTAGAATCCGGCAATTAATTGCTTGTGAATTCTAGGCGAAATTCGGCAGCACTTGAACCTGTTTAGGGATAGTTTTGTGGTTCCGAAGTCCAAACCATATACTTAAAACAATATAACTGTACAAAGCTATATCATTTTGCATAGGGGGATCTTGGAACCATGAAAACTACCTTGAATCTTCTTCTCTGCAGCAGGAACACAGGTTTGCTGATGTTTGTTTTGTTTTTGTTGTTTTGTGTTTGTTGCTGCAGGCTTTTCCAGGAGGCAGAAAAACTGAACGAGGAACTGGCAGGAAGAAAATGAAAGAGAGAAAAGCCCCTCTGCAGCATTATCTTTTTTATTTTGATAGGGAATTTTAATAGCAGTTACCTCACTTCCCCCACTCTCTCGTACAATTTTTTTCCTGTGTAACTGGCTCCATATCACAGCAGTTTTATTTTGTTGTAACTGCTTATATTTGGATTGGGCCTTTTTGATTTTTTGGGCCTTTGGAATAAAATATGCATTCATTTCTTCTTTTTTTGACAAATTTTAGTCCAAGTCATTTGTTGGCCCTTCTTCCATTTTAATAATGGATATCAATTAAATTAATCACAATTTGATATTTTGATATATGATTAATTTAAAGGGAGAATTTTAATATCCCAAATTTGTGAAAATTAACCCTCCAACAGTTGCCCCCCGAACTTTGTACGTTTTGAGATGTCGAAAACGTTCAAAGTTCGTTATTGTGCTGTATATGCACTATTTTGTTTCTCATGGACCTTGCTTAAGAAAGCTTTTTTTTTATAGTCCGAAGAAAAAGTATGAACTTTCGTTACTGTTCCGGTAAATATTTGATCATACATGGAAAGCAAATCTACTTAGAATTTGCTTATGACCAATGATAGGTAATCTGGCATGGGTATGTGAGAGTCGGAAAGATTTTCCTTCTCGAAATTTGATTTTTGCTTTTCTAGCTTTTCAACCAGTTTCGCATTTGAGCTTTTAAACTGATTAGATTTTTGGCTTTTCAATCAACTTGGCTTTTGAGCTTTTAAGCTGGCTAGACTCTTGGCTTTGAGTCAATTTTGGTGTTGACTTTTTGCCAATTTGATTTATTTTTTTTTTTGGTCGGCGATTTTCGACTCTAAGCTCGAATTTTGACTTGAGGGTTTTCTTGTCAGGGGCAAGAATTTGGGTTTGACGACTTAGTGTCGTAGGTTTGAGCTTTTGTCTTTTGACCGATTTCATTTTGATTTTCGGTCTTAGACTAAATTTAGTTTTGACGACTTGGTGTCGAAGGCTTGTGCTTTTGTAACCTTTGTGGCTGAAGCTTTGTGATCAAAATCTCATATGAAATGATTTTAAAATATGATACCCATACCATTTATAGCCAAGGCATTTGATGGCTTTTACCTTTGAGTTTGGGTTTTGAGTTTTGAGGGCTTTGAATGATCATACATATATAGATGATGTAGACCAATATTTGTTTGGGAGGGTTTGAAGGGTTTTGAGAGGCTCGGGCCTTTTTTACTTTGAGAGAGAAGAAAACTTGGGTAGGTTTTGAGACCTTTTTGGTTTATGGTTCCCTAGGAGGAAGATTTGATTTGAGAGACTTGAATTGACTACCACATTCGGACGTGATGATCAAAGTCGGAAAATTTAGGCAGGAGCCTTTTGTTTGCTTCTCTTTGTGAGAATGTCTTTGAAAGGTTTTTCTCTCTTTTCATTTGCCTCATTTTTAATACAGGCACAAACGTGCTGGCCATCGGACCATATTTGACTTTTTTCTCTGTAGTCGAGATAACCTCATATAACTACATAATAAGAGGATTTGACTTCTTTTTCTTCTTTGTTTGAGAAAAGAAGACGTTTTATTTGTTTTTCTGGCTGCACCTAGCACTTTGACTAGTTAGACTGCCTACATACCCCCTTTGTGAGGGATCAAGCTGCTCGTAGTTCTTTGTGAACCCTTTTTCATGTAGGCTTCCGGGTTGTTTGATTTTCGGACTAATTTCAAGTCCTCTTTTTTTTCATATGCATCACTCGAGTTACTTGAGCACACCTTCTAGGAAGGGTTTCCCAAATAACACGACTCTCATTTGCAAACCGGGATTTTTTCCTCTTTTTTTTTTTTTACCGCATCATTCAAATTACTCGGGCCCACCTTCTAGGAAGGGTTTCCCGAATAATCTGACTATCATATGCGAACCCGAAATTTCTTTGTTTTTTTTTTGTGCGACTGAATTTGACATATTATTTTTTCTATGTCAAATTTCCTACGTACCCCTTGTTGGGGATCAAGTCTTAACGTAGTTCTAGGCAGAACTATTTGTTTTTCCGCCTTGGAGACTACTTGATCATTTTGACACCCTTACTTGGCTTTAGGTGTCCTTGATTTGGTTGAGCTTGTGGACGAGAACTTTTGACTGCCTCTTCCGGAGCTCTTGCTTTTGGTCCTTTTCATTTGGACCTTCTTGCTTTTAGACTCATCAACTTTTCTGAGCCTTTCAAATATCGGAGCTTTAGATTCTCCACTTGTTGAGGCTATATTAAGCCTTTGAAACAACGAAGGTTTGGATTCTTCACTTGCCAATGCCATATCAAGCCTTTGAAACACTGAAGATTTGGATGCTTCATTTGTTGAGGCTAACTCGAGTCTTTCAAATACGGAAGATTTTGGTGCTTCACATGTAGAGGCTAGATCAAGCCTTTTAAACACCGAAGATTTAGGAGTTCCACTTGAAGCTGTCTCGAGCCTTTCGAGTGCAGACACTCTCGGCTCTATCACACTTGCAGTTAGAACACCCTCCTCGTATGAGATTTGGAAATTTCTGACGAAAGTCGCATCGACAAGTTTTTGTGGAGCTTTACCCTTGAAAGAGGGTTTTAGCTTTTGCACTTGAAAGTTATTCTTCTTGTGCGTTTTTGAAGCTTGACCGAAGCTTGATTTCTTTCCCTTTGATTTCTCTCTTGATTTTGAAGAGAGAATTTGCTTCTTGGAGTGAAGAGTAATCTTTTTAACCGCTGCTTCATTTTCGTCCATGTCATTGGTCTATGAGACCATACAACATTGAGCGATGTCTTTTTCATTCAAGGACTCTTCTTTTGAAGTGTCATCTTTCACCAATGCTTTAAAAGGCAATGAAACCGTGGGGCTGCCCCCAACTTCAGTAACCATAGCAGATGTTTTTTCTGTTTGAGAAGACACTTGGAGTGAGGGAGTGGACTCTGCAACGTCTATCACTGAAATGGTATTTGCTGAAGCTGCTTGAGTTGAGGATGTTGCCCCCTCGATTTATATTTCTCCTTTGTTAATCATCTCCTCTATGATGTCTTTGAAGACGTAGCAATCCTTGATTGGATGGACAACGAGCTGATGATACGAGCAATATTTTGGATCACTCGCCTTGTCAACCCGTTTTGGCCTTTTTGGCTCCGGGAGCGTTAAAAGTTTAGCACTCACCAATTCATCGAATATCCCTTGCACATCATCATCGTCAAAAGGATATTTCTTTTGCCTTCTTTCATGAAGGGCGAGTCTATTGGATGGCTCCTTGGCTTTCTCTTTTCTTTGAGCTTTAGAACCATTTCCGTTACCGGACTCTCGATCATGTTTGGCGAAAGTCGCCATAGACTCTTCTTCGTTTTGTAGCTCATCGCCATCATTTTTGTTGGCCTCGCTATCTTGAGGCCATTTGGATTCTCGTGCTAGCTGTTTTTCCACATTGCACGCTTTAGACACCAATTCATCAAATGAACGAGGCTCGGCACTGTCAACATGTGCCGCTAATTCCGGCATTAAGTTGTTGGTGCACATTTGAACACAAGGTTGTTCGCTCAATTTTTCGTAGCATTGGAGTCTCATGCTCCTCCACCTGGCGATGAAGTCGTTGGCAAGCTCATTAGACCTTTGATAGGTGTTTGCGAGATCCATAATAGAAACTATTTCTTTCGAGCTCCCAAACTGAGCTAGGAACTCTCTTTGTAGATCGTCCCATGTTTGAATCGACCCTGGTTGAAGTTGAGTGTACCAAGTGAATGCCGATCCCTTCAAAGATTGGACGAATTGCCTAATTAATAAGGCATCGTTTAAGGCGGATTCACCACAAGCAGAATAAAAATGAGCTAGGTGCTCGTGGGGTGAACCATGAAGGCCATCGAACTTCTCAAAGCTCGGTCTTTGGTAGCCTGGGGGAAATGGCATCGAATCATATTTTGCTGGATATGGCTTTTTATATCCAAGCACCGCTGTATTTTGTGATGCATAGGCTTCTTTTATCCCTTGAGCGATCATCTCTTTGATTTCTTGTGGAGAGATCGACGTGCTACCACTTGAACTTTCTCCATTTGGCCTTGTTTGCTCTTGTCTATTTCCTTGAGCTTGAAGATTGATTTGAGCGAGAAGTGATGCAATTTGAGTATCCTTCTCATCAAGTTTTCTTTGCAACTCTTGAAGCTGCTCCTCGACACTTTGCGTGCTAGTAGTTAATACCAGCATCACATTTGGTCCATCTCGTGAGATGTTTGCTTGAGATTCAACCATTGAAGTATTTGAACTGGTTAACTTCAACCGGTCTTTCTCTCTTGCATTATCATTAGAAACTGAACCTGTTTCTTGAACCTCCTTGCCCTCCTTGGATCTTGGAGGTTTACCCTTTGTGGCCCCGATTTCCGTCTCTTCTGAATATGAAATCATGTTGACTTGTACAATCTCTTTCAGATAGATAGGTAGAGACCCAACGAGAATCTCTCTTGGAGAAGCCACGTGAAGAATTTCTTCTACCCCCTGCGACCTAAGAAGATCTTTTGCAAGGGTTGCACTGGCTCGCTCTAAAGTTGATGAACAAGCTAGCACAAGAAGAGATCTTGTCTTGCTGCGTTGAGATCCGCATTTGCGTCCCCTTCTCTTCATGGAGTTGTTTGCCTTCTTGGCAATGGAGACGGTTTGTGCGGAAGTTGCGATTGACCCCTCATTCACTTTGATGACACGAATGATGGGCCTTTGAGCGACCTCATTAGTGGGCTTTGTGCCATTGTAACCACCCTCCTGCATTTTGAGCTTGTTGCAGATGGGATGGTTGTTGAGCTTGTTGTCACCGAGTTGGGTGATCTTGAGCTTCCTGCCCCCATGGCTTGTAAGGGCTTTAGGCTTCATGCCCCCTTCCCTTGTGAGCATTGCAGGAGAATTCGATACCCACTTGACGATGTTCATGTTCTTTGGAACTTGAAGAGCTCCAAAGATATTGTTGACCGGGATCATTGCAGATATGGAATCCCTAGTGATGTCATAGTGAGCTTCAAATGATCTTTTCTTGATCCAACGACCCCCTTTGATGATGAAGGTTGCTGGAAGCTCATTGAAGTTGACAATCACTTTTGGTGCCATTTGTACCTTTCAAAAGAGATAACCATATATTAGTATAAATACAACTAAGAGATGAAAAGGCAAAAAGGGTCCCACTGGGCGTGCCAAAAATATGTTGAACAAAAATGCGCGATATAATTGTACAACACATTTTATTTAATTTGTAATATTTGAGTTCGACCCATTTTGGTTATCCTCTTGATTCGAAGTCGTACCGATACCAAGATTTGAAATGGTTTTTGTGATTTGGGCTGCACCCGAGTTTTAACGGGTTGCCTACGTATCTCTTGGAAGAGAATCAAGCCTCACGTAGTTCAGAGTGTTTGAGTTTGTGTGTTTTAACACCTTTAAGGTTTTCATGCATCATTGGATCGTATTAGGACCCACCTTCTCGGAAGGGTAGCCCTAACATAAATCACATTATCATATGCAAGAGATTTTCTCGTGTATCACCCGAATAAATTGAGCACACCTTCTCAGAAGGGTTTCCCAATTCGACGGCTATCACTTACACGGAAAATCATGTGTATTTAATTTAGATTTGATTTTAACCTCATTTTCATTTTTACAGTGAATTTAGAGGTCGACGACTGTACCCGATATAGTTTTAGAATTTAATAACGGGTTACCTACGTAGCCATTTTTCCGGCGTCAAGTCTTTACGTAGTTCTAAATAGAAACCAAATTTAATCGTTTGAGGACCGTGTGATTGAACCCGATGAGTTATAGCTTTGTACCGGGTTTCCTACGTATCTCTTGGGAGAGAATCAAATCACTCGTAGTTCTTTAAAGGAACCAATTTAATTTGCTTGGATTTGACCTCATATTCATTCCAAAGTGAATTTATAGGTGGACGACTGTACCCGATATATTTTTAGGATTTAATATCGGGTTGCCTACGTAGCCGTTTTTACGGCGTCAAGTCTTTACGTAGTTCTACCTAAAACCGAGCTTGTATTTGGTGAAACTCTATTTGAGGTTTTGACTCCGCTTTTATTGAAGTCGGTTTGAGATTGACTCACTAGAATTAATTGGTAAAGAATATTTGACGAGTTTAATTTTATGTCTTGATCAAACTCGAATTCTTAATTTATGCCAATTATAATTCTTATATTTTAGTGGGTGAGTTTTGTAATTAAACCCTTTTCTTATCATCACTGCCGAAGTATGTTTGTATCCTTTCATTTGTTTTAGCTTCAAAATCACACCCATTCACATTAATAAAGTATAAAATGTGAAAGTAAATACTTGTGATTGTATATGGGCATATAAACACTTCAGGCCCATTTTCGATATTGGTCTCAAACCCAACTGAGATTTTATTAACCCGACTCCTTTTTTAACCATTGCTTTGACCACATCAGCAAATACCATACGGCAATTAGGTGTAAAGAGACCTAGGATGATGACAGTTCAGAAACACAGCTCGAGATCGGCGTGGTGGTGAAGGGGAAAAAAGAAACCAGGGATCGGCAGAAGATTCAAGGAAGCTCGGATCAATTTCTTTTCGGTGTGAGTCACTGGAATTTATCCCCTTTTCATTTGTTCCCGGATTGCCCATGAATTGGGTTCATGCTTGACACGAATTGAGCAAGTTAACCGGGAAATTAAAGGTATGAATTCCAATTTATGATTTATTTTTTCTCTAAGGATGCTCATCGGCTTTTTTCTTAATTTGTGTGTCTCTGAGTTTATCCAGGAGATTTGTTGATTTGAGTTTTGATCTTCATGCCTTCGTTTTGTCCGAACGCACTGGTTTGAAAAAGGTGGGATCTTAACTCCCTGTCATTGTCCGTATCGACTCGATTCCGGGCTGATTTGTGCCTTTCAATTGCTGGCTTTGTTTTATTTTTGATTACTTGTAGAATCCGACAATTAATTGCTTGTGAATTCTAGGCGAAATTCGGCAGCACTTGGACCTGTTTAGGGATAGTTTTGTGGTTCCGAAGTCCAAACCATATACTTAAAACAATATAACTGTACAAAGCTATATCATTTTGCATAGGGGATCTTGGAACCATGAAAACTACCTTGAATCTTCATCTCTGCAGCATGAACACAGGTTTGCTGATGTTTGTTTTGTTTTTGTTGTTTTGTGTTTGTTGCTGCAGGTTTTTCCAGGAGGCAGAAAAACTGAACGAGGAACTGGCAGGAAGAAAATGAAAGAGAGAAAAGCCCCTCTGCAGCATTATCTTTTTTATTTTTATAGGGAATTTTAATAGCAGTTACCTCACTTCCCCCACTCTCTCGTACAGTTTTTTTTCCCGTGTAACTGGCTCCATATCACAGCAGTTTTATTTTGTTGTAACTGCTTATATTTGGATTGGGCCTTTTTGATTTTTTGGGCCTTTGGAATAAAATCTGCATTCATTTCTTCTTTTTTTGATAAATTTTAGTCCAAGTCATTTGTTGGCCCTTCTTCCATTTTAATAATGGATATCAATTAAATTAATCACAATTTGATATTTTGATATATGATTAATTTAATGGGAGAATTTTAATATCCCAAATTTGTGAAAATTAACCCTCTAACAATAAATATATAGAAATAGATGTGAAGAATATAAATATATATATTTTAATTTTTTTTAAAATTAAATAAATGTTAAATTAATTTGGTGGAGTAGGGAGGAGAGTAGGGAAGGGAGTAAAAGATCCTCACTGGTTGGGTACCCTATCAAAAATCTCATCAGTCTTGTTTCTCTATCATTTTATTGGACAGCTTTGCCCTTAAAGGACAACATCGATCATTGGAACTTTTCTATCCAGACTATCCTTATGGGATATCTTTCTCTATGGTCTATAGATTCTTCTTCCATATTTAGATCCAAAAAAAAAAAGATTCTTATGGTTCCATAAGCATCTATTTGTCCTTTAGCACTTAAACTCGTCCGTAGTCTATGAAAACACTCGAAAAACATAACAAGTGTTAAATAATTTATAACCCCTAAATTATACAAGTCCCTAATTCCTACAAAGATTCAATGAGAAAATATTCTTCCAATGTTGTTTTAAACCCATTTCATTTTTCTCTCTCGAAATTGAGACCCTAATATGAATAAATAGGTGTGTTGAATTTCATGATGGGAAGACAGGAAGTAATTGTGTTTCCACTCCATGAACATATGGAAGAGTTGATTAATTAGCTAGTTTTACCGGATTTCTATATATTATTTTTGGTGAAGCAAAATATTAATTGTAAGTGGGTAGGAAAAACGTGGGTGGTTCCAAATCTAATTGCTAAGAGTTGAATTAAAATGAGGCGTCAACCTTGAAAGTGTATGCCCCAAATTTGGGGAGGCAAAATCCCTCGACCAACAGGATCGACTTAATAGATACGCTTTGGGTACGTCCCATTTGCCAGTTAATTTGCAGATGGGCAAAGACAGTAATATCCCGTTAATCTTCCACTACCTTCTAAATTAATACTCATCTGATCCAAAATAAATGTCCAGCTATATAATTTATTTATTATTTTTTACAATTTAATACTTTTATCAACAAATATTAAGTTATAAAAAAATAATTAAAAAATTGATATTTTAAATAGCTTTTAGTTTCTTAAAATAGGTGCTTAAAAGTCAAACAACATATATTTTGAATCGGATGGAATAACATAGTTGAAAGAAAAAAGAATATTGGATATTGAGACAATGAGACAGTTATTATTGTACGTGAAGCATTAATAATTAGGGAATTTAACAGATTAATTTGCGAACACAACAGATTTTGCGAATATCGATGTTCACCGCACTAGAAAAATATCTTGGTTGTTCAATTTTTTTAATGGTAAACAAAGCGAGGTTAGCATCAACGAACAATAACGACCATAACTGGGCTACACAACAACAAGCCGGGGAGTAGTCCTTCCCCTACAATCCTCCTCCAGAATATGTGCAGCCCCGTCGGGGGCTCTGTAAGCACATGAAATCCTCTTGGCAATGAACGAGCGAGCCCGGCAAGGGAGTCGGCGACATGATTCGCTTCCTTATAGACATGTCGGAATTGGATCCCCCAACTCCTCTTCATAAAGCCTTGGCATTGACTTACCAGGCTAAGTATTGGGTGGCTTTCCGCAACCCCTTTTCGCACAAAAGAGTAAGCCACCGACGAATATGTCTCAACGATCAGCCTTCGAACTCCCCTCCCCCAGGCCATTTTGAGGCTATCCAGGATGGTCCAAAGCTCAGCCATGACCACCGACCCCATACCAATTCTGTCCATGAAGCCCCTAATCCAGCTTCCTTCATCGTTCCTCAGAACGCCTCCATCCGTGGCAATTCCATCCTTTCCGATCGAGCCATCAGCATTTATCTTCATCCAACCCTTAGTCGGCTTCTCCCACCGGATTTGCACCTCTGTCCGTTCCGGCATCTCCCGCATTCCCGATCTATTGCTCCAAGCTTCCTTGTACTGGTTCGTGTATTCCTTTATCATCCGTGGTTTATCGAAGCATCGGTCATCATGGTTGAAGTTGAACACTCGATCATTCTTCCATCGCCATGCCCACCAAATAGTGTTGGCGAAGACGCACGCCCATTGCATCCCATCCCTCGTCTTCTTCTCCGAAGTTAAGTTCGTTCTCCACCATTTTGCAGAGGAAACAGAGAAGAAGTAAGGTTATTGATCCGGGTAAACCAAGTTCTTCCAAACATTTAAAATGAGAGGGCAGTCCCTGAATAGGTGGAATAAGGATTCAATCTGCCCCTCGCATTCCGAGCACCCAGGATCGTTAGTCATATGACACCGATATCACTCCTCGTTCGTGATCACCACTCCCCGAGTGATAAGTCATAGTAACACCCGGACTCTTTCTGTTACTTGCAAGCACCAGATTTTGTTATAGATAACCCCATCCACACCCGCACCATCATGAGCCTTTATCAACCTATTGTACGTCGTCTTATCCGAGTAGCAGTCGTCCGGAGTGTCGACCCAGCAAGGCCTGTCCGGGATCTCACCGTTCGTGACCACAACAGTCGCCGCCAACACCATTAGAAGGCTCGCATGCAATAGGTTTGACAGCTCTTCCCAATACCAGCCTTCTCTATCTCTCCAATACGACATACTGTTCTATCTCTTTTCATCTTCCGACGGCGCCATCAATGCGTCCTCTTCCAACCTGTCATTCACCAGCTACTTATCCCTACAGAAGGCCCCTGAGTCTCCATCACCAATCAACCATTTCATCCCCTCCTCGACAACAAGGCGCAAACTCTTCCTCATAGCATTCCACACCGCCGATCCTCCCAAGACCACCGTGTTGGACCCTCTCATATACTTAGCTTGCAGGATTTCACACCAAACGTCACCCTTGTTGTTATTAATGAATCTCCAAGCTAATTTGTCAGCAATCCCCACATTCAATTCATTCATCGATCTAATGCACAAGCCACCGAGATGCTTAGGCTTGCAGATGTATTCCCAAGCAACTAAATGGATCCTCCTTCGGTTCTCATCATCGCCCCAGATAAACCCCCGAGTAGCCATGTCAATAGCCTTACAAATGGCTCAAGGGATAAAAACTGTAGCCATCGACTACACCGGAATAGAATTCAGGACAGTCTTAGTGAGAGTAATGCGGCCTGCAAGACTCAAATGTCTCTTCCTCCATCCCGTCAGTCGGTTATTAACCTTGTCCAACAACGATTTGAAAGTCTCCTTATCAACCCTTGAGTGCAACACAGGCATATCGAGATAGCTACTCAAGTCACTCGTGACCTCGAACCCACATTTGGCTTTCATCCCCTCCACAGTTCTATCATCCCCATTTAGAGAAACAAAGAGCTTGGACTTCCCAATATTAATCTTTTGCCTAGACGCTTTGCAAAATATATCCATGATACCCATAACAATCTTAAGTTGTTGAATTGAAGCTTCTGCCACCAAAATAATATCATTGGCGAACATGACATGTGACATCTTAGGCCCCCTTCTCGTTAGCTTCACCAGTTTCACTCGTTATTCTCTACAGCTCTAATAATCAACTGGCTCAATCTTTCAACACATAACACAAACAAATAGGGAGAGAGGGGATTCCTTTGTCTAATGCCCCTCGACAGCTTGAACTCCTCCGTCATCTCGCCATTCACCAATACCCTTGTATTCACCGAACTAATACATTCTTCGATCAAGCCCACCTATTTCGATGGAAATCCCGCTTCACACAACATGTTGCAAATGAAATCCCACCTCAGCCTATCGTAAGCTTTTTCTAGGTCGATCTTCAAGATCATCCATTCCATATTACCTCTCTTTTTCCTCATAGAGTGAACAAGCTCTTGCATCACCACAATGTTATCCGTAATGTACCTTCCGGGCACAAAGCTACCCTGTATAGGGCCAATGAGAAGGCTTAACAACGGCCATATCCTATTAGCCATGACCTTGGTCATAATCTTGTAGAGGACGTTACACAAAATAATTGAGCGAAATTGCAAGATAGCATCCGACCTAGCAACTTTAGCCAGGAGCACAATAAGAGTTTCAGTCACTTCATGAGGCAATTTGGAAGTGGCGAAAAAGCTCTTGACGAACTCAACCACAGTCTGACCAACTATACCCCAACATTGCTGGAAGAAACCCGCTTGGAAACCATCAATCCCCGAAGCCTTTAACACCAAATGAGGCCAGGAAGATGAGGGAACACCTCATCGTTAGTGAACGGTCTTTGAATACACTTCTATTCATGCCCAAGAAGATAAGGAAACTCGCCGCTGTCTAACACCAAATGAGGCCTTGCATCCACTTGATCAGAATATAGCTTATTGAAGAACTTCACCACCTTCTCCTCAATGACTTTTCCATCAATAATACCAGTCCCATCCTCATCCTTCAACACATGGATTCTGTTCTGTTGCCTACGGATAACAATTGACAAATAAAAATAGGATGTGTTTCGATCCCCCCTTTCCCCCTCGGCATCCAATTTTCCCTGGATTTTTGGAACCAAATCAGCTCTTCTTGTTCCAAACTAAGATCAAGCCTTCTCTGGATATTCGCCTCCTCCTTAATTAATTGATCTGTCGGGTTCCTATCGAGTCTGCTCTGAATATCTTTTAACTCCTTCAACAAATTACTCTTTCTTTCAAACACATTACCAAAGACTTTCCGATTCCATTTCAACAAGCAGTCCTTCAAGAAACGTAACGCAATAGTAGCCCCTTCCCCATTCTTCCAAACCTCTCTAATCAGCCCTTTGAAGTCAGGACGAGTAATCCACGTCGCCTGAAAACGGAACGACCTGCGTCTTCAGTTCAAATTCAATGGTGGCTCAAAGCAAGCAACACCGGCAGATGGTCCAATCCAAACTTCGGAAAGTGTCTCAACAAAGCATTCGACCAGTCAATACGAGCCTCCATTTTCCCCACCTTCCTGTCTAAATGCCTTACCCAGTAATTGTCGATCGTTTTGCCCCTAGTCCATGAGAAAGTTGGACCCATAAATCCCAAATCCACCATACTGGCTCTGTCAATCCACTCCCTAAATCTGTCCGCATTCGGCGATAACTCCCTAGTTTCGTCAAGTTGCTCCCAGTGGTTGAGGACACAGTTCTAATCTCCCCAAACAATCAAAGGCCCCGGCACCTCATCTGTTGTATTCGTGACCTCTCTCCAAAACTCCCTTCTATCCGAAGCACAAGGATGCCCATAAACCACCAATAAATAAAACATCTTGCCCTTGCACGTCACCTCAGTGAGAATAAATCTCTCACGAGACCGTTTGATCACCACATCCACATTCTCATCCTTCCACAGAAGCCACACCCCACCCCTAAAACCATTCGCTTCAACAATGAATCTCCCCATAAAATCCATACAATCACACACCTGCTAAGCCTTCGCCCCAGAGATCTTTGGCTCGAAAATAGCCAATATATCCACTTTATTTTGCTTAAGTAAATATCAAACTGATCCGTAGAACCCTTCGTTACCATCTCCACAACAATTCCAAAATAAGCAATTCATCATAAATAAATAAGAGGTAAGACCATCCCTTACTCATTCCAATCCAACGCTTGTCCGTTCATCAACGTCCTTCGATGGCCTGATGCCATAACTTCCTTCGCCTCTACTTTCCTCAGGCCAACTGCCGGTCATGATCTGGGCAATCTCTATATCCTTTTTACTAGTGCCTACACCCATCATGTCCTCATCTCATTCCTCACGATTGGCTCCTTCAACACCCACAATAGATTGAGGGTTAGGATTTCCATTTGGCTCTGTCTCCAGAGACGCTTCTTGACCATTCTTAATTCTAAACGAAGTCTCCATATCGGTTCTAGGTCGTTTATGTGGACCAACTTGCCTTCTGCTATTGGGCTCATCAAATCATGGGCCCCTTTATCTTAGTCCTGCCCTTTTTTGCTTGCCTATTTTTTCTAGAGCACCCAATCTGAAAGGCCTTAGAACCATCCACTCCATCCTTATTGATGATCTGGATATTCTCACCCACAACGTCTTTACTTCCATTAATGTCGTCCCCCATTATTCTTCCTCCTTTTAGGTTCCTCCTCGCTCTTTCCCATTACCACATTAATATTCGCCACCTCATAAGTGCCCTCATCATTAATCGATTTTGCATTCGCCAAGGTTTATGCAGTTTTCCCTTCATTCCTTTTGCCCGTTGCTTTTCCGGTGCCCTCCCTCTTCTTCCATTTATTCCGATGTCGGCGACTGACCTCCATCCATGGTTCATGGCACCCGCTTGACTCAACTATCTGCTCCTCCGTTTCCATACTATCCTCACCATTCCTTTCCTTGTCCTTCTTTTTCCCCGGATCCATCCCTTCCATATTCATCTTATCTGTGCTTCCTTTTCCCATCTGTTCCTTCTTACCATTCGAGACCCCTGGACATTACATGGCCAAATGACCAAACCTCCCGCATTTGAAGCAAATCTTGTGCAATCCCTCGCATTCCATAAAATAGACACATCCATTGATCGTCACTGTGCCCTTGAAAGGCCTCGACAAGTTCACTTCGACACAAATACGCGCGTCATGCCCTCTGTTTGTGAAGAGCGTTCTCATATCAACCCTCAAACGCCTGTTAATCCCCATGGATATCTTCTTGAGAATGCCTTCCTCAAAAAAGAGCATCGGCAAGTTCGCCACTCTGACCCATGCCGGTGAACTGGAAATAGTACCCGTCAAGGGATCAAAACAAGGTGACTAGGCTTTGATCATCAAATAGTGTCCGAACACAGTCCATGGACCCCTTGTTAGCGCCTTCAAGTAGTCGTGCTCGATATCGAATCTAGTCATATAATATCCTTTGGGTAAGTCTGCAAGAAGCATTTAACCGATAGGTCTCCATAGATCCCGGGGCTTTCTCTCCATCGTCTCATAGGGGACGAAGCCACCAACAACCTTGATGATCAACGATGATTTCCATACCGACTCCAGAGCAGTGATGACCTCACTCGGTATTTCATCCACGGGATCACTATCTGCCCCACCCAGAAACGAAACCTTCACTTTCTCTTCCATATAGTGTACTAATGGACGGTTTTTAGTTGCGTAAACCGTATCAAAATAAATTCGAACCTACCTAACTAATGTAGCGTGGTAAGCATGAGTCGATCCCACAGAGAATCAAGTTATTCCTCAGTTAAGTTTATTTACCAATTAAGAGAATGGGGGGGGGGGTGTTTGTGATTGAGAATAAGAAAGAAAATAAAATAAACTATAAACAAATAGCGGAGATAACAACTAAGAAGATAGTTTCATATACAAATATCCACTTTAATTTGACTAGTTGATCATCGATTCTTCTTCAAGTTCTCTTTTCATCCTATTATTGCTCCTGTCCTGATCTTGTGTAAATTACTAGTCCTACGAGTCCTAGTAACCCTTACTAATTAGATAACCCTAACACGGTTAAGATTCAACCTAATAGTTGCATTAAGATTAAGGATTAACCAAGATACATGCAACACCAAGCTACGAGTCAGTATTCAACATGTAATTGATTCTCTACACACCAGTTTAGTCCTACGAGTCCTAAAAAGGCATGATTGCTACTATGGATTAAGGTTCGCTACGAGGAATCTACAAAATCCTGGCAATAATCTCAACTAGTTGTACGAACTAGAAGAAATTAACAATATTCGCAAAAGAATCAATACGAATCAATAGGAATAGAACAAGAATAGAAATCTCACAACTTTATCAAACCAAAGCTTCAATCCATAGATGAAATGGGAGAGTTTAGATCTCCATAAAAATAAGACAAAACACACTTAGGGTTAGAATTGAAACTAAAGTCGGCTACCGTCTCCAAGTCGGCTTTGCCGTATGAATGAACATTTATAAATGAAAAAATTTGTAAAACAGGACATTTTTTTGGACGTATTTGCAAAATGCCCTCGTTTTTGGACAATTTAGGAAAATGCCCACTATATATAGCTTTTTCCAAATTGCAACAATCTCTCTCACCCTCGCTCTCGCCATCTCGCTCTCGCTCGTCGCCGAATCTGGAGGCAAAGCTTCGACGTCGCCGGCCATGGCACCTCATTCCCATTCGTCTTCGTCGATGAGCAGCAACACTTCGCAGCGTGGCGATCCAGGGCCGAGGTCATCGCTCCTCACTCCATCATCGTCTCTTCGTGCTCGGGAAGAGTCCTCGCCATTAGAGGCGCAATTGGACGATGACGACGACGATGTTGCTCGAATCTCAGATCGGAGGCGCAATTGGACGGCGCAATTCCGACGACGATGTTGCTCCTGGAATCCGAGATCTCAGATCTGTTTCTCCACCTCCTCTTCCCTCTCAAATCTCCGCCTCTAGGTATAAATCAATGTTTCTTTGATTTGTGCAGTTTATGCTTTTTTAGGCTTTTTGGCTTGTGATTTTGGTTTTTGGTGAAAAAGATTGAAATCAAGTCCTTTTTTCTTATTGAATGAATCAGATTTTTTCCTTCTTAGATCTTAAAAATGACTTTGGTTGCTCGAATTGTGGTTCTGAAATATTGTGTTAACCTAAATATCATATGTTTAATCTTCTCCATTGGTGCTTTGCTGACAATTTTGCTTGCTGTGTATGTTAATTTTCTTTGACAATTTTTGATTGCTTGCTGAAATTGAACGTTAAGCTGTTCAGGGCTTTGTATTTGCTCATTGGCGTGTGATTGTGATTGTGATTGCTTGCTTGCTCTGTGTTGGCTTGCAGTTTAGGATCTCTGTGTTTCGATTTCTTTTGTTCGTCACATTCTATATCTGCTGATTTGCGTGTTGTTTCTTGTAACTACATGTGCTGATTGATTTTGTTGCTTGCGTGTGATTGTGATTTCTTGTTGTCAATTTTTTGCATTTATTTGATTTACAAATTGAGTCCATGATCCTAGAATGACAATATATTTATTTTCCTTGCCTAACAATTGCTGGTGAGTTCCTTTTGTATGGTTTACTGTTTACACTATGGTTGACATTGGGAGGAATCCCTATCAATTATGTGCATTTGTAGAAATAACAAAGAACCACATGTTTAATGGGTTCTGTCAACTTGATAACTCCCTCCCTTGATGAAAATCGGAATAATGTTTCAAAGGCCTTGACAGGATGTTTGTGTCAAAGGTCTTGGAGCATTAACAGTTGATGAAATACAAAACCTGTTTTATAAGTCCGAATATTATTTAATATTATTATATACTTCCTTTATATTATATATATATATATGTGTAACTAATCTTTCAGGAAGTATTTTCGAAATTATATCTTTCCTTATGGTGCATATTGCGAAGATCCAATACAAGAAAGATCATGTCTTCGAAGTGTCCAAAAATAGAAGATCCGGGCACGCCATGATCCAAACTAGCCGTTGTTGAAGATCCGGTGTTGAAGACCCTCATGCTCCATGTTACTTCTATAAAGGAAAGGAAGAAGAAGACAGAACACACAAGTGCTACACGAGCTTTCATTCATTCAAGCAAGATCTGTCTTCCAAGTGTACTCTCTGCTAGCGCTCAAGAGTTTGTTGTTTATCTCAAAGCCTTTGAGAGTCACTGTGAGCTTATAGGATATATTCATTTATAGTGTTACTCGAGAGTTTGTAACTCGGGAAGTTGCACTAGGCTATTGATTTGTGAGAGTAAGAGGATTGTACTAAATAGATGAGATAGGTGGGGCTCTTCTAGATTGGTCTAGGACTCCAAGGGAACGTGAGTTGACTAGATTGCAATTGTATAGGAGAGAGGCTTCTCGGTGAGCTATTAGGATCCTAAGCTAAGCGAATTAATAAAGCCTTTGAATCCTAGGGTTGTGGAAGAACCCTAGGCGGGGACGTAGGCCAAGTTCGTGCCGAACATCGTAAACAATTACTCGTGTCTTTTATCTATTGCTTTACCTTATTTACGCACTTGGTTCGATTATCTAACTTTGTGATTCAGGTTTAATCTCAAAGGGTTTGATACGAGCTCCAAAAGTCTTGAGACTTTCTGCGAAAAACGGGCATACTCTATTCAACCCCCCTTGTAGAGTATTTCTATATTACATTGTTTTATATTATCGAACCTTCAATTGGTATCAGAGCTTTACTCACTGTCTTTGATCTAATAATCTTGTGAGTTTTCGATCATGTCTGGTGAAGCAAGCGGAGGATTTGCACAGGGAAGGTCCACAAGCAGACCGCCACTCTTTGTAGGAAACAACTTTGTCCACTGGAGATCCTTGATGAAAATATTCATCATAGACCAAGATCTAGAGCTTTGGAACATTATAGAGAATGATCCGAAGATTCCAGAGAAAGGTGGACCAAATGATACCAAAGTTGCAAAGAAGGAGTCCGAATACAACAAAGCAGATCTTGAACTTGTCTCCAAAAACTACAGGGCTATTAACCTACTTTACTGTGGCCTTAACACTGATGAGTTTAATCGTATTTCATCTTGTAGGTCAGCTAAAGAGATTTGGGACAAACTGGTCGTCACCTATGAAGGAACGAGCCAAGTAAAAGACACCAAGATCAGCATCTTCCTTCAAAAGTACGAGCTCTTCAAGATGAAGCCTGATGAGACAATCAAGGCCATGTTCACATGATTCACAAAGATTACCAACAACCTTGACTCACTCGGCAAGAGCTTTACCAACGTTGAGAAAGTGAGGAAGATACTGAGGTGCCTTCCAAAAGAGTAATGGGGTCCAAAAGTAACACCTATAGAGGAAGCCCATAACCTCACCACTCTACCCCTTGATGACCTTCTTGGGAAACTGATCACGCATGATATGATCCTTAATGAAGTCGATGGAGAACTTCCAGCTAGCACTAAGAACTTGGCACTCAAGTCTAAGAAGGATGAGCCTAAAGATGGATCTGATTCCGAAGATGAGGATGACGATGAGGATGATCCTTTTGCTCTTATCACACGAGGCCTTGCTCGAATTCTCAAAATGAAGAAGCAATTCAACAACAAGGATGGATCAGAGTCTTCAAAATTTCAAGGTAAGCCTCAATACAACAAGTATGAAAAGAAGACTAAACCGTTGTCTTGTTTTGAATGTGGTGAACCAGATCATCTTGTGAAGGACTGCCCTCAAAAGACAAAGAACCAGTCCAAGAAAGGTGACAAATGGAAGAAGAAAGCCATGGTGGCAACTTGGAGTGATTCCGACTCTGACTCCGATGATGAGAAGGCCAATATTTGTCTTATGGCCTCAGAAGATGAATCCCACGATGAAAAGCTTGAAGCTACTGTAAGAGAACTTATGGCAAGTCCAAAAGAGGTATTATCGGAATTCCTTTCCAATATGATTGCCAATGAAGAGAAGCTTATTGCCCAAACTAACATTCTTATTAAGAAAACTGTGGACTAGGAAAAAACTATTGAGGATCTGTCTATGAGGGTCAAAAGTCTTGAAGCTTCTTATTCAGGTCTTGACATTAAAGTCAAGACGCTTGACTCAGAGAAATCTGAACTCAAGCAAGATCTCTCCTCTCTAAGAAATGAGTATCATGACTTAGAGAACGAGAAGATCTCCCTGAATAATAAGATTCAAGACCAATAGACAGCCCTCATAAGTTTTACCAAATCCAAAGGTACTCTCGATAGGATGTTGGGTGAGCAACAAAGCTCTCTAAACAAAAGTGGTATTGGTTACAATCCAAGGTTTTTAAAGAAGCAACACATTACCACTTTTGTAAAGGCAAAAGGAAGCAGAACCTCTCCTATATGTCACCATTGTGCTAGAAAAGGACATGTAAAAGAGACCTGCCCCTATAGAAGAAAGGATCCATATATTATTCGCAATACATTTCCTGTTCATTTGAGAAAAGAACGGATAACACAAGTTTGGGTTCCAAAAGAAACTATTTTACCAAATATGGTTTACCCCAAAAATGGATCCAAATTTGCTTATTGGTCTAGCTACAAAGGTTGATGTTTGTCTTGCAGGAGATCACCAAGGTGAAAGAACACAAATGGATTATTGATAGTGGATGCTCGAGGCATATGAGTGGGAAGAGTTCTCTCTTTCATGATGTAAAGGAGCAATCCACGGGAACAATCACTCTTGGTGACAAAGGAAAATGCGACATCATTGGTATTGGTAGTGTTGGAAGCGATTCCAGCCATAGTATTAAAGATGTCTATCTTGTTAATGGTTTGAAGTATAATCTGCTTAGTGTCTCTCAATTATGTGATAGTGGTAACAATGTCAGATTTAACAAGAAAAGATGTATAGTGTGCAGAGAAGATACAGGTGAAGTTATTTTAACTGCATATCGCTACAACAATATATACGCCGTAAATGCTGGTCAAGTGGCACAAGGAAGCCTAACCTGTCTAAAGGCTTTGACGGATGATCCAAAGCTCTGGCACAGGAGACTCGGTCATGTGAGTCCACATACACTACAGAAGCTTGTGTCTAAAGGGCTTGTAAGAGGGCTACCTGAGATGGACTTCAAAGGTATTGATATGTGCAATGCATGCACACGAGGTAAACAAACACGTAGCTCTTTCAAACCCAAAAAGGTTGTAAGTTCTTCTAGACCCCTTGAACTTTTACATATGGATTTATGTGGTCCTATGCGAGTCAAATCTCCCAATGGTAAAAAGTACATGCTAGTTGTTGTTGATGATTTTTCTAGATATACTTGGGTTGCATTTTTGAAAGAAAAATCAGAGGCCTTATTTGAGTTTTCAAAACTTTGTAAGGAGTTGCAAACTTTAAGAAACGAGCCTATAGCGTCAATTCGGAGTGATCATGGTAGGGAGTCTGATCAACTCCAGTTTGATTTATTTTGTGCTAAATATGGCATCTCCCATAACTTTTCTGCTCCTAGGACACCTCAACAAAACGGGGTTGTGGAACGCAAGAACCGCACCTTAGAGGATATGGCCAGGACTATGCTTTTAGAAAAAGCATTACCTAAAACCTATTGGGCTGAAGCTGGTAACACAGCTAACTACATTTTGAATCGTTGTCTTATTCGTTCCATCTTAAAGAAAACTCCTTATGAACTTTTCAAAGGCCGCAAACCACTTATATCTTATTTTAAACCCTTTGGCTGTACTTGTTTTGTTCAAAACAATGGAAAAGATAACCTTGGGAAATTTGATGCGCGTAGTGATGAAGGTATATTTCTTGGCTACTCCACGAGTAGCAAAGCTTATAGAATCTTCAATAAAAGGACCCAGTTAGTTGAAGAAAGTATACATGTTATTTTTGATGAATGCAATGACGGTGCTTTGAGTGAAAGTGTTGCAGATATAGATCTTAACATCCATGAAGAGAATGAGGAAGTTGATGATGCTGCTACTAAGAACACAGAGAAGAGGAACATGTAGGAACAGATCCTTAACACTGAAGATTTGGCCCAAGGTGTTGAAGATTCGTCCAAAGCCCTTGGTGTCCAATCCAATAGTGTTGAGACGTCAGAAACTGTTGTAACTGAACCTAACAGGACCACGGAGTCAGATGTACCACAAGTCAATCCTACCAGTGTGACGAATCAAGGAGCTGAGACTAGCAAAAGGAAATTCAAATACTCCTCATCACACTCTTTAAAGGATATCATTTCTGACCCTACTTCTAGTGTTCAAACTCGTTCTAAACTTAAAGATCTTTGTGCTTTTCACGCGTTTGTTTCTCTTATTGAGCCAAAGAAGGTAGATGAGGCACTTCAGGAGCCAGACTGGATCATCGCTATGCAAAGTGAGCTCAACGAATTTGAAAGAAATAAAGTCTGGACCTTGAAGCCTAGGCCAAAGCATCAATCAGTCATTGGCACACGATGGGTCTTTCGAAATAAGCTAGATGAGAATGGTAAGATCGTGAGGAACAAGGCAAGGCTTGTTGCTCAAGGCTACAATCAAGAGGAAGGTATTGACTACGAGAAGACCTTTGCTCTCGTAGCCAGGCTTGAAGCTATTCGCATTCTATTGGCATTTGCATCTTTTATGAGCATAAAGTTATATCAAATGGATGTCAAGTGTGCTTTTCTTAATGGTTTCTTAGAGGAAGAAGTATATGTGGCTCAACCCCCAGGTTTTGAAAGTTCAGAATTTCCCAATCATGTTTATAAACTTGACAATGCGCTTTATGGTTTGAAACAAGCCCCAAGAGCTTGGTATGAGCGCTTGTCAAAATATCTTTTAGAAAATTATTTTAAAAGGGGGTTGATCGACAAGACTCTTTTTATCAAAACCAAAGGAAAGGACATTTTGGTTATTCAAATTTATGTTGATGATATATTATTTGGTGCTACTAACACATCTTTTTGCAAGGAATTTTCTGACATCATGTGCAGTGAATTTGAGATGAGCTTAATGGGTGAACTCAACTTCTTTTTGGGATTACAAGTTCATCAATCCAAGAAAGGGATCTTTGTCAACCAAAGCAAGTACACTAAGGATCTCTTGAAGAAGTTCAAGATGGATCAATCCAAAGCAGCCAAGACTCCCATGAGCTCAACATTGTCTCTAGATCAAGACAAGACTGGAATAAGTGTCAATCAAAAGGAGTATCGAGGAATGATTGGATCTTTATTATATCTCACGGCTAGTAGACCTGACATCATGTTTAGTGTTTGCATGTGTGCTAGGTTTCAAGCTGATCCTAAAGAATCTCACCTCATGGCTATGAAGAGGATCTTTCGATATCTCAAAGGCACTAAGAAGCTTGGACTATGGTACCCAAAGCAAAAGGATTTCACATTAATTGGATATTCTGATGCAGATTTTGCAAGCTATAAGGTGGATAGGAAGAGCACATCAGGATGTTGCCAATTCTTAGGAGCATCTTTAATCAGTTGGCACTCAAAGAAACAAAACTCAGTTGCTCTATCCACCGCAGAAGCCGAATACATTGCAGCTGGAGCCTGTTGCTCCCAAATCCTTTGGATAGCTCAACAAATGCGAGATCTTGGCATAAACCTCAAAGGTATTCCAATTAAGTGTGACAATACAAGTGCCATCTCCATCACTAAGAATCTTGTTCAGCATTCAAGGACCAAACATATTGATGTAAGGCATCATTTCATTAGAGATCATGTTGAAAAAGGTGATGTGTCCATTTCGTTTATTTCAACTGATTATCAATGGGCTGACATTTTGACTAAGCCTTTGGCAGAGGACAGGTTCAGCTTCATAAGACGAGAAATTGGGATGCTTAACAAGGATGCACTTTCGTAGGGGGAGCATTCCCTTTACGAAAGATAAAATCTACTTAGTGTCAAGACCCTTGAGAACTATGTCAAGGTGTGTGAACTAAATGGTGGATTACATATATCGGATCACATATTTTTGGTTAATATCTTTTTAGATATTTAATCAATTATATTTTTATCGGATTTGAAAATTGCCCATTTATGTTATATTCTTAACCGTTAAGATATTTTTAAATTTTGGAACTAAATCCTTCAGTTTTTCAGTCCGATTTTAATGGAAATATTTGAATTTTGAATTGGAAACTCTTCAAATCTTGGCAATGTTATCATTATCCTCCCTTGGAACTCTAAACCTGTCCCATCACTCCATCATCTCTATCTACTTATACCCAAGTCTGTACCCGATTCTATCACACTCTCAAATTATCCAAACCCTTTCGCTTTCTCCTTCTTCAACCTCTCAACCTTTTCTAAAGAAACCCTAGCCGATTTCCTCCATGGCACCCAAAACAAAGAAATCTGTCACACCCAAAAGACTTGGCGCCACCCCCGAGGGACGTCAGGCCACTGCCACCTCTCCCACACCTGAACCCACTCCTCAAGCCATTGTCCCAACTGTTGTCCAGAGCACCATCGCTGAGAGCACGACCACTGTTACCAAGGGCTCTCAAAAGCGCTCTGCTAAGAAGCCTCTCAATGCCAAACAGAAAGGGAAGAGGAAGATTTTGGCTGAGGAAGTGGACGAGGAAGAGGAGGAAGATGACCTCGATGCCATCCTGGAAAGAGATGCTGCCAAGGAAGCCGAGGAGGAAGCCTTGAAGAAAAAGGCCGATGAGGAGGCCGAGCTTGCAAGGAAACTGGCAGAGGAGGAAGCTGAGAGGATTCGGAAGGAAGCCGAAGCCGAGGAGGTTCCATCCGAGGAGGAGCCTGAGGAAGAAGAAGAAGAGCAAGAGGGATCTGGAGATGACGAGGAAGCTGAAGGAGATGAAGTGGGGTCCGGTGAGGACTCGGGGTCTGAGGAAGAGGAGGAAGAATCTCCCTTTCCTTCTCCTCCTCCCCCGTCTCCAAAGAAGCGGAAAGCCCCTGTTGCTGTCAAGCCTCCATCTCCCAAGCGCACCAGGAAGGGCACCCTCAGGAGTCTTGAAGCGCCTGTCAAGAGAGCTGATCCGACAATTGCTTGCAGGAAGAATGCCGACCCACCTGCATATATCCAGGTAAATCAATCCTTGCCCTCCTCTTGGTTTGAAGATGCTGAGACTGCTGGTAAGTGGGTAGATGAGTTTCGAACTCGTAGGATTTGCTGTTTTGATTTTTTGGATTTTGAGTTCTTCGAAGCTTTGAAGTTACCCTGCATTGATCTTCTCAAAAAATCCCCAGCCTGGACCCTTTTCAATCTTGAAACTGTCTACTACCCCCAGCTTACCCGTCTATTCTACATTAACCTAAAAGCCAAACACGACACCAATGGTTGGTCTTTAGTGTCTGTTGTCAAAGGGGTTAGAATCTCTTTCAACTCCAATGACTTTGCAGATTTCCTTGGCTTACCTAGCCCAGTTCCACCCTCTGAAATACACCCCTCAAAAGAAAATTGCATCATTCTTGCCCGAGCCAAGTACCTTCTACCCGAAGCATCCAACAGCACCTCAAAGCAACTCACCCACTCATCCCTAACCCTTGAGGAAAAATAATTTTCAACATCATTGTTCGATGCCTCTTACCTCGTCTTAACTCTGGCTCACTCCTTACTGACAATGCCATGGTCCTGCTTTACCGCAACTTAAATGGCCTTGACCTTGATCTGGCCAACACTATCCTTGGAACCATGGCTCATGCTAGAAAAGCTAGAAAAGGCTCTCCCCTCCCCTTTGCTACCCTTTTGACTCCTCTCTTCAAAGCTTCTGGATTTGATGTCAAAAATGAAGAACAGCAGCGTCATATGGGTAAGTTCGACTCTAAGGGCCTTGAAAAGATTGGCATCACTCGGTCTCCCCAAGAGACCTTGAGTCTTGCCACTCCTTCAAAAGCCCTTCCCACTGCTTCAGCTTTCGATGAACGCATGGACAACCTAGAGTTGGGCTTGGAGGAAGTTCGCCTGGATATCAAGGAGCTGCAAAAGGAGTTTATGACGGAGATGAGCGGGATTTCCAAGATGCTACAAGGACTGTGGACGAGGCTCACTGATGATGCTCTGGACGACGAAGCTTAAACCCCACCCTACCCTACCCTATCCCAAACTTGATACATTGCTGGTTTTTGGAAACATTTTCAAAACATTTGGTGACTGTTTTACCTCCTCCCTTTGTTGAAAGACAAAAAGGGGGAGATGAACTGTGGTTGTTTAGACTTTGAAAACCTCTATCTGCTTGAAGGTCTTGGAAGACCTTGGTTTTTGTTTTTTGGTTTTCGGTTGGATGGCTTTTGCATGCTTTAAAAATTTTTATCCAACATTTGTCTAACCCATGCAGGTACTTAGTCCGATTTCTCTTATATTATTTATGCTTGACTAAGTTGCAGGGATGCACAGGTTTTGTCTTTCATCAAGGGGGAGATTGATAACTCCCTCCCTTGATGAAAATCGGAATAATGTTTCAAAGGCCTTGACAGGATGTTTGTGTCAAAGGTTTTGGAGCATTAACAATTGATGAAATACAAAACCTGTTTTATAAGTTCGAATATTATTTAATATTATTATATACTTCCTTTATATTATATATATATATATATATATAACTAATCTTTTAGGAAGTATTTTTGAAATTATATCTTTCCTTATGGTGCATATTGAGAAGATCCAATTCAAGAAAGATCATGTCTTCGAAGTGTCCAAAAATAGAAGATCCGGGCGTGCCGTGATCCAAACTAGCAGTTGTTGAAGATCCGGTGTTGAAGACCCTCATGCTCCATGTTACTTCTATAAAGGAAAGGAAGAAGAAGACAGAACACACAAGTGGTACACGAGCTTTCATTCATTCAAGCGAGATCTGTCTTCCAAGTGTACTCTCTGCTAGCGCTCAAGAGTTTGTTGTTTATCTCAAAGCCTTTGAGAGTCACTGTGAGCTTATAGGATATATTCATTTATAGTGTTACTCGAGAGTTTGTAACTCGGGAAGTTGCACTAGGCTATTGATTTGTGAGAGTAAGAGGATTGTACTAAATAGATGAGATAGGTGGGGCTCTTCTAGATTGGTCTAGGACTCCAAGGGAACGTGAGTTGACTAGATTGCAATTGTATAGGAGAGAGGCTTCTCGGTGAGCTATTAGGATCCTGAGCTAAGCGAATCAATAAAGCCTTTGAATCCTAGGGTTGTGGAAGAACCCTAGGCGGGGACGTAGGCCAAGTTCGTGCCGAACCTCGTAAACAATTACTCGTGTCTTTTATCTATTGCTTTACCTTATTTACGCACTTGGTTCGATTATCTAACTTTGTGATTCAGGTTTAATCTCAAAGGGTTTTATACGAGCTCCAAAAGTCTTGAGACTTTCTGCGAAAAACGGGCATACTCTATTCAACCCCCCTTCTAGAATATTTCTATATTACATTTTTTTATATTATAGAACCTTCACAACTAAATACCACCTAAGTTGAATATTTTGTTAAAAATATTCAACAGAGCAGTCTGATGGTATTTGTTTAACAATTTTGCTTCTGCTGAGTGGTTTTGTGGAAAGTGGGGATATTCAACTTCTTTCTTTTTTTCTTGTACTTGAACCTAATTCATACATATAGATGTAACGTTAGTACTTTAAATTGTGTTACTATTTGGAAATATATTTTTGAACAAGCGAACGGTTGAAAAGTGAATGAATTGACAGTCATTAGATGCAATGTTTGATGGGGTTCACTTTGATTGCAACTACACGTAGTGTCAGCATTTAATCAGTCCTGTAGTCTCTCAATACATAATGGCGATTCACTCATAAATTTCCATACTTCTGTTGTGCAGCTGACAAACGAGACGAAAGGAAAAGATGCTACCATTGTTTCTATGAAGAAGAACTTTGAAGCCAAGCTATTACAAGAGCAGGAACAGGGCAACAAGAAGCTGAGCGAGGCCAAGGAAGAGTAATTCTCTCTGAAGAACCAGCTGAATTCAGCTAACACTACAATTGCTGGGATTGAACGGATGCTACAAAGCGAAAAGACCAAAATCAAAGAGCTCGGAGTCCAAATTGATAATCTTCGTTCCCAGCTTTCCAAGACCGAGGAAGATAAGTTGTCTGTCGAAGAAAAACTGAAGAAGAAGAATGAGTCTGTGGCTTCATTGCAAGACAGGATAAGCTTGTTGAGTTCGGAGATAAAGATTAAAGAGGAAGCTATCCGGACTCTGAGCTCTTCGTTAGCTAGCAAGGACGCAGATATTAAGAACTTGCATGCTGAATACGATAAAATTAGGGATGGGTTGGCTCAGGTGAAGGTGGAGAACACGGATTTGAAAGAAGAGCTTGGGAAGTTCAGGAATGAACTGAGCCAGAAGGATGTCTCGCTCAATGACCTAAATGCGAGACTTAGTTCTTTGGTATCCGAAAAAGATGAGCTAAAAACAAGCTATAATGTTGTTTTGAAGGAATATGATGAGCTAAAGACGACGTCATGGGAGAAGGCTGCATCCGATGCCAAGCTCTTGGAGGAGAAAGAGAGGGAAAATAATCAACTTGAAAAGGAATACAAGCTAGCGATTTTCCATTCAAAATGGAGCAGCTGGTATCATTGTATCCAACCATGGTGCTCGCCAACTTGATTATGTCCCTGCCACTATTATGGCATTGGAAGAGGTATGGCTAATTTCTTCTACCTTTGTTATAATCACTCTTAACTTATGATCTTTTCTAACAAGATAAACCTTGTTCGAGTGTATTTCAGGTTGTGAAAGCAGCACAAGGCCGTGTCCCCGTGTTCTTGGATGGTGGTGTCCGCCGTGGAACTGATGTGTTCAAAGCATTGGCACTAGGAGCTTCAGGCATATTTGTGAGTAAAATGCTGCCTATATTTTAATGCTAATAGGATTTATTTCATATGTTTTTTTGACTTGGGAATTAAGAGACCCATTTTGGCTAGTGATGGATTTTGCTTGCGATCATATTGACTTCTAATTGAATCTGTAACTTGAAGTCAGGGATAGTTCATACTCTTGTTTGATCTGTGGATGAATATCTACAAACGCTAATATTGGTGGTGGTATTACTATGGATCAGATTGGAAGACCTGTTGTGTTCTCCTTGGCTGCTGAAGGAGAGACTGGAGTGAAGAAAGCGCTTCAAATGTTACGTGATGAATTCGAGTTGACCATGGCACTGAGTGGCTGCCGCTCACTCAAGGAATGAACATTCATTTGTGTTCATGTCCTGCTTTGCTGGTTAACTTGTTGGCTGATGTCTAAGCAGGATGCTTCCAGTACCAGTTCTCACGAACATAGTACAAATGAAGTCGTTGCTGATTCGGCATCAGATGTGATCTCAAACTTGCTGGACTTATCCCCTAGGATCAAAGCAATTGAAAGTAAGGTGATAGAAACGAAGAGGCTCGCTAAAGAGAAAAGCTGCAAACAACTAAAGTCTCAAAGCAGTAGGTCACGTTGAGGGAGTAGTGGCAGATCTAGCAGGCACATCTCATCAGAATCCATGGAAGAGCAACCAGCAGCTAGACATCATCGCCACAACACCAAGCAGCAAAAACCAGCTTCTTATCCCTAAGAAGCTGGCGAGCTTCTGATGAAAGACATCATGCTTGATCAGGCGTCTGAAGCCTCGTCGTGTTAGAAAAACAGAAGCGGTAGATACAACAACAACAGTCAAAGCGATGATCAGATTCTCGAGCTGTGGCAAACCATGGACGAAGCAGGTAGCATTGACCTCACAGTAATGAAAGAAATCAATGGAACAGTTCTACCTTAAGCTATATTTTATTAGCTCAACTCGCACATATATCAGTACTTCTATATATAACAGAAGATTACATGTTCATTCTCTCTTTCTGTGTTCTAAAAAAAAAGAATATATGCTGTTGATTTTAGCATCAATCATCAAATTTCAGATTTTAGCATTATTGTTTACTTAAAAAAACAAACAACCCCATACAATATAGGGTTAAATGATGTGATTTAAAGCCTATTAGCTCAAAATGGTAGAGCGATGTGTGATGCACAAAGATGCGGGTTCAAATCCCGCATAGGCTATTTATGGTTGTTTTTTTTTTCTTTGTTCAAGAATAAGATTATAAATTGTAAGAATAAAATCATAAAGTGCATAAATAAGATAATGATAAAATGCAAAAAATAAAATGATAGATATGAATAATAAAATGATGGTGCAAGAATAATAATTTTACAATTGCACAACTGTATTTGAAAATCGCACAACTGTGTTTTAAAATTGCACAACTGTATTTTAAAGTTGCACAAGTTATAAATTCCCAAATTTCTTTACAAAGCCGAGCTTGAACACAAGGTACTCGAGCTCGTTTGATTGTATATTACCCCTAGATGTACTCGAGCGTGAAAATACACTACCGATTGCACCTTAAGGTGCAGTCGTGCAACTTTAAGGTGCAGTCGTGCAACTTTAAGGTGCTATCGTGCAACTTTTAGGTGCATTTTTGCAACTGTAATTAAGGGTTGGGTCAGGATCTTTTCATATAATTAAAGGTTGTGTCATCGGTGTTTGCAATTTTAGTGCTGCCAGAGTTATAAAAAAAATGATGACGCCTAATAGAAAGTGCTGACACGAAAACGCTGACATGCTGTGTGCTGACACGAAAAAAAATGTTGACGCACAACATAAACTTGATATGAAAGGCATACAAAATTGACTAGTATAACAAGTCATTTTATACCCCGAGTAAAAAAAAAGAATAACAACATTTTATAGCAAGTGTTAATGAGCAACGCTGAACATCATGCTCAAACTAGTTGAACCAACTGGGGATTATGTTTCCTAGCTACGAGCATAATTCTTAGAAACAAAACCAAGTTCCCCTAGTGTTGACATCGTTTTTGTGCGTATTTTTAGTGCTGACATCGTTTTTATACGTATTTTTTAGTGCTGACATCGTTTTAATAATTTACAACTTTAAAATACAGTTTAAGAACCAAATTTGATTAAAAAGTGCAAGAATAATATTATAATTTGCCCAAATTAGATTTTTAGTTTAAGAAGAATCAAATTAGATTTTAGTTTGTATGAATAAAACTATAAAATTCATGAATAACTCTATGAAATTTTAGAGTTGCACGACGCTGTTGTAAGAGTTGCACGACTCTGTTGTAAGAGTTGCACGACTCTGTTTTAAGAGTTGCATGACTCTGTTGTAAGAGTTGCACGACTCTTGTTTTAAGAGTTGTACGACTCTCTTGTAAGAGTTGCACGACTCTGTTTTAAGAGTTGCACGACTCTGTTTTAAGAGTTGCACGACTCTGTTGTAAGAGTTGCACGACTCTGTTGTAAGAGTTGCACGACTCTTGTTTTAAGAGTTGCACGACTCTCTTGTAAGAGTTGCACGACTCTGTTTTAAGAGTTGCACTACTCTCTTGTAAGAGTTGCACGACTATGTATTAAGAGTTGCACGACTCTGTTGTAAGAGTTGCACGACTCTGTTTTAAGAGTTGCACGACTCTGTTGTAAAAGTTGCACGACTCTTGTTTTAAGAGTTGCACGACTCTCTTGTAAGAGTTGCACGACTCTATTTTAAGAGTTGCACTACTCTCTTGTAAGAGTTGCACGACTATGTATTAAGAGTTGCACGACTCTGTTGTAAGAGTTCATGGTCTCTCTACCTTTATAGGTTAATTTGCATGAACCAAAGTGAATAGAGGATACAATTCATGAACCAAAGTGAATAGAGCATCTTTTTAAAAATTAAAGGTTGTGTTAGCGGTGTTTGTAATTTTAGTGCTGACAGAGTTATAAAGAAATAAAATTGATCAATACATTTTCATCACTAAAATTGCAAACACCGTTGACACTAGTTGTTTTCTCTGATTAACAAAATAGAAAAAGATGCTGATACTACAGTTGTGCAACTCTAAACTACGGTTGTGCAACTTTAAAATACTGTTTAAGAACCAAATTAGATTAAAAAGTGCAAGAATAATATTATAATGTGACCAAATTAGATTTTTAGTTTAAGAAGAATCAAATTAGATATTAGTTTGTATGAATAAAACTATAAATTTCATGAATAACACTATGAAATTTTAGAGTTGCACGACGCTGTTGTAAGAGTTGCACAACTGTGTTGTAAGAGTTGCACGACTCTGTTTTAAGAGTTGCACGACTCTGTTGTAAGAGTTGCACGACTCTGTTTTAAGAGTTGCACGACTCTGTTGTAAGAGTTGCACGACTCTGTTTTAAGAGTTGCACGACTATGTTTTAAGAGTTGCACGACTCTCAACATGATTTTAATTTCTCTCAATATGTTTTCATACTTTTCTCAATAGATTATTGCACAACATGCTCTTATTTTTGCTCAACAATTCTTTATTTTTGCACAACAATCGAGATTTGTGAAATTGTGTCTCAAGATGATCTTACTTTTTCAAAATATAATTTTATACTTTTTTTTTATAGATTATTGCACAACATGATCTTATTTTTGCTCATCAATAGACAATAATTGCACAACATGGGGGATTGGTAAAATTTTGCTCAACGTCATCTTATTTTTGCTCAACTGTAGGTTATTTTTCCACAACGTTATGTTTTAAGAGTTGCACGACTCTCTTGTAAGAGTTGCAAGACTCTTGTTTTAAGAGTTGCACGACTCTCTTGTAAGAGTTGCACGACTTTGTTTTAAGAGTTACACGACCCTGTTGTAAGAGTTGCGCGACTCTCTTGTAAGAGTTGCACGACTCTGTTTTAAGAGTTGCACGACTCTTGTTTTAAGAGTTGCACGTTCAATCCAACATTGTCTAAAAACATCCATTTTAACACTAAATTTTCGGTGTATATTGTCTCTGCGAACCACAATTTCACTAAATTCATTCAATGGGCAAGTTAAATTTCGAGCGTTAAATTTTGAGCAAAACCGATGTGTTTCACTAAATTCATTCAATGGGCAAGTTAAATTTCGAGCAAAACCACAAAATCGGTTGTTATGCACTTCGCACGAGTAGATCTACTAAGGGATAAAGTGATTACTTGTCGATCATAAATACGACCCAAAACATGTTTATAGAGAGTACCAAATGTGAAAAAAAAAACATGACACTCGAAATACCAAACATGGACCCCTCTTCACAGACCCTTGCTCTTAGATAGACCCTTGCTCGTCAGCTCAACAGAGTCAGCGTGATGCTTGACACAACGCGAAGAGGCAGGGCTGCTTAGAAGCACTTCCTGTGGACGATGGCTGGACCAGATTCGTCGTACTCACCCTTGGATATCCACATCTAATAAAAAGGATTCACAAATGTAATGTTAGATGTTAAAAATTGTATCATGGTAAGCATAGGAACATCATATTGAACTTTCCAATATATAATATGTTTCGAAACTGAACTAAAGAATCAAAAGGTTGAAGATAAATAGTTACCTGTTGGAAGGTGCTAAGAGATGCAAGGATGGATCCTCCAATCCAGACACTGTACTTTTGCTCAGGAGGAGCAACGACCTTGATCTTCATGCTGCTTGGGGCAAGGGCTGTGATCTCCTTGCTCATCCTATCTGCGATACCAGGGAACATGGTTGAACCACCACTGAGCACAATGTTTCCATACAGATCCTTCCTGATATCGACATCACACTTCATGATGGAGTTGTAGGTAGTCTCGGGAATTCCTGCAGCTTCCATTCTGATCATAGAGAGCTGGAAGAGAACCTCAGGGCATCTGAACCTCTCAGCACCAATGGTAATAACTTGCCCACTGAGCACAATATATAATGTTAACACAATAGTTGATTTAACAAAATGGAGTTCACAACACCAAAAAGCAAACGGTACAGATACCTCAGAACCATTCATAGTAATTTCAAAAGACTACACTTAGCATGACAGAACTAGTATCATAATTCACACAACAAAAATAGAATAGCAAATGCTTTCTTTCATGCTTTCCAATTGAACTAAGATTCAATTCTATTCCTGGAAAATCTAACAAGTCCAAACTAATACGGAGTAAAAATAAGAGGTTGAATCATCTAATGATTTATCAAATTAACCCTTGAATCTCTGCAGCAATAGGATATAAAAATGAGATCCACATGAAAATTTGGTAAAGAGGAGCTAACAAAGACATGGAATGTAAAACAACAGGCCAACTACATTTACTTCCAAACACCTGCACAAGTTCAGTTTTTCTCTCTATACATTCCTACTCAGAAATGTAATGTTCTAAAACGATGCAAAGAAGACGAAAAAAAATGGAAAATCATGACTTTGCTCTCATTACTTCACTGTCGCAATTGAACTATGAAAATCAGATGATACTCAAAACATACAGAGATCATTATAAGACAGCAAAGGAAGTAGCGGGTCTACATCACTTCATACCAATGGCAATTATCGTCTCTTCTGTACTGGCTGCACATCTTCAAAGGTCTTATTCAATTTATCAAGAAACACTATCTAAAATTCACAACTAGTTTCTAATCATATACATCACAACCGGATAGTTTGCACCATTAATAATAGACTTTGCAAACCCAAACTTGAGACGAAAAACTGACAGCTTGACTAGATCGAAATAGACTTCACAATTACCAAAGTAAGAAGAAGAAGAATGAAATATCAAATATGCATAATTCAAACAAGTGAAATCGAAATGTTCACTATTTATATTGATTTTTCTGGTCTATCATAACCTTTTGAACTGTATATATGAATCTACTTATCTACCTAGCAACTCAATTGCAGAAACAAAATCAATTTCAAAGATAAACAAACTCTACAGACAAATTGATCACACACCTTTATCGCTATCAATTTTTCATCCTAAGAGACAGCTTGACTAGATCTGAGCACTTCTTCAACACCGATCCAATGATCCCGACTTGAGTTCTAGGTGGAACCCTAAGTCGGAGCTCCTCCGCCGCCCTCCAGGAGGGAAGCAATCTATCAATCGATCGAAGATCGATTGATAGATTTCTAAACCCTAGGAAGCTCACCAGTTCGAGTTTGTTATCAATCGATCGAAGATCGATTGATAAGGAAATCGGCGAGAGGAGGAAGAAGAGCAGTGAGAGGAGGAAGAAGAGCCGCTCGCTCGACGTCATTGCTCGCTCACCTTCCACCGGGAGGCGCGGATCTGATTTTTGACCGGGGATTGCTCCAGGTCTCGGCGCGGATTGCTCCAGGTCTCGGCGCTCTCGCTCCGAGATCCGGCCTCTCGCTCCAGATCTCGGACGGCCGCATCTGGTGCTCGCTCCGGCACTCGCTCGCCACCGCCTTCGGCGCTCTTCCACCAACATCATCGTCGGAGGCCGTCGAATCCATGGCAATACAACAGATCAGGGGAGAAGAGATCGAGAGAGCAAGAGAGGTTCGGGGAGAGAGGGGAGAGAATTAGGACGGGAGAGAGAGAAAAAGGTTTATATTAGGGACATATCACAAAATTATCCCAAAACGCGGCTATGTTACAAAATAGGACGGATTTCGTGGCCATTTCGCAAAATGCCCCTTTATAAATTGCCACTGTGGTATCCCCCCTAATCTATCCTAAATAATACGAAGTATATAATATCAATATATAAAATCTATCTAAAATTAATCTAATATATCTAATATACTAGTGCAGATCCCGTCCCGTGTACGGGAAATGTGTTAATCTAAATATAAATTATTTTTTTCTCCAAAAATAATATAAATATAAATGAAATTAGTTTGATAGGTTATATATAATCTAAATATCTTTTAATTAGATTCTCTCAAAATATAAATAAAATTCACAATTATAAGGTACTACGTAAAAGTTTTTTTTATCTAATCTATGGTTAATTAAATCTCATGTAATTTAATTAGATAGTTGATTTTTAAAAATATTTTAATATTCTTTTTTATTAAATATTTAGTACATATTTATTACATTAGTTTACTAAAATATCTATGTACGGATGGATTGTGGCTACATATATAGCTATATAATATTTTAATTATTTATTTTGGCCTCAAAAAATAATATAGATAGATATAAAATAACAATTATTAAATGATTGATTTTGATATAAATAATTATTTCCACCAAAAAATAATCTAAATATAAATAAAATAGCACCTATCAAATATTACATATTTATCTATTAATATTTTTGGTAAGTATGACTATGAAAATTAGTTTTATTAATTATTTGTATTATTACTACTACTATGTTTAATTATATTGATATATTTTTTTCCTTATATAATATTTACTCTTTTGTAAGATATTCCATCTATCCAATTATATGTGTTAATGGTAAAATAAAATAATTATTTTTATTAGATTTCCTTTTTGACGGGAGAAAGCTTTGCGAGACGTACTCTCGCGCCGCCACGTAGGCAGATTCACTCACGTGCCGCCACACAGGCCCCAATGCATCGGTTTTAGTATATGTATATAGATATGGCAGGTAGGCAGCAAACGACGAGTTGTTGGCCAAGGAACCATTCCTCCTACCGCCCTCTGTACATATATGTACATCAGCCATTCATCGTAACACGGCTCATGTTGCTTTCGATCACGATTAACCGATCAACCTCCGAATTCATAGGATCTAATCCGAAAATACCTGAAATATATAAAAGCAGTAGTGTAGATTCCGAAAACCAAATAATATCAAATTAACTATAAAATATGTAAAATATGCATAAAAATAGTCTAATATAGTATGCAAATATATGACTAAAATAAACCCTATCAAATTACCCCATGCTTAAACTTTTGCTTGTCCCCAATCAAACTAATCACCAAACAAAGACAACTCAAAAAAACAAAACAGACTCAAAGCAATTTCTATGAAAGATCGCTCATCAGTATGGTTATCAGAGGTATTTATTACGTTAAAGCTCAAAATAGTTAGGACACTATGAGACCCACGTCAAACCTTTCATACTCATTGCTCTAAACTTCCATTAGGTTCAGGGGATGCTTGCATTCAGAATGTATTGAGCAATCAAATTCATTAAGCACATAAAAATCGTCATAAACACCCATAAATTACTAGGCCTTTTCTACTTCGGATTTTCAATAAAGCTCATTTTTTTCCTTCCTTTTTGTTTCTAAACACTTTTCCTTCCTCCTTGCGTGAATTTTATTCTTCACAAACAGGATCGGTTACTAACCGTATTTTTTTTTCCAAAATTCTTATACTGTCGAGTGAATTTTTTCCTCCTCGAATATTGGTTTATTGATGATTCTTTTCACTCGAGTGAATTTTATCCTCCTCGAGCGGTGCAAGTGAATTTTATCCTCCTTACACTCATCAACTCAGCACATATATCAAATCACATCAAACATATATCAAACAGATAACTGAATTTACTAGTGCTTTTCATCAGGGGTTTAGACATATACAACAGAAATCATATAAAAGTTTTTAAAGATTGCTCTAAACTGAACATCCAACCAATAATCAAGTCACAACTAAAGCTCATAATCCAGATTATCTATGGGAATCCCACAAGTGTCTTTATTCAATTAGAATTCAAGTTTATTAACTCTTAAGCCATGAAAAATCATATATCATCATCGAGGTCATACCAATCATATAAACAACTCCTTAACACAACTCAGAGAAAAACTAACAAATAAAAAAAATTAAGACTCAATATAACTTAAGACCATTAGATATTATCAAATACCTACAATGCAACCTATAATGCAATGTAATGCATAACAAAAATTATAAAAAACAAAAAAACTAACATATAAATAAAAACTAACATATAAATAAAATGCGGAGCTACACTTGAATTCCCCCACCCCATGCTTAAAATCTTACTTTGTCCTCAAAGTAAAGAAAATTAATGGAATAGGTAGAGGAAACTCACCAAATAATCAGGTATTCCAGAACAAGCTTGTAACTCAAGTGAAGGTCGTGGTGTTGCCCCTGAATAGACCATAAAATTCAGCGCTTCTCATACTTATCGGACCCGTCCAACACAACAAATAGCAGTAAAAACAAGCCAACCGTGCATAGCAATCAGCAGCAGATTCAATTCAGTAACAAAGGAATATCAAAACATAAAATTCAGCAAGATAGGTGACTATTCCTATGTACTAACACCCTTAAAATATGAGAGAAGAGTAGAAATTACAGCCCAGGTGTTCAGTAGAAACTTTCAGCAGCTCTTGGATGCAATTGGCATATGTGAACCTTCTCGGAGTTGGATAAATATAGGAAGTCTCCTTTGCAATTTGTCCTGGCCAAGACATAAAACAAAGAAAACAAACCACAACCGAACACATTCCAACTTTCCCAGCATAATAATATCATCCAAGTAAAAGAAATAACAAATACCAACTCAGCAAAAATCAGCCATCAACTCATGCTTAGTCATTTAGGACAAATGAAAAACATGGAATGCACGTGACTTCAAGGAACAAAAATTGAAACATGAGCACCAACTCAAAGTAGCTAGGCTTAAATAGCACTTGACAATAATAAACAAAGCAAGACGCAATATCCACTGGTCAAGGAACATCCCTGTCAGTAGTAACATTGACATCCCTATAAACTTTCCTCATCAATTTAAGCCCATTCATAAGCCAAATCAAGTATAAAAATTTGCAACTTGACCAATAAAATAGAGATAGCCTTATCGATCATGCTCATCCATATTTTGCGAATACAATCATGAAAAATCAATGGACACATGGAGCAAGAGACAAGCAAAAGAAATCAATCAGAGTAACAAAAATCCTGCAACCATATCGAAGAACAATTAAGCAATAACAAACCCGCAACGCAAATCAACCCTTCAACTAATTCAGAATCAAATTCCCAAAATTCAGATCATGATTACAGTTGACAAGGAAATCGATTCCCAACCTGCACATACCGGGCGTAGATTGAAGTCGAAGCCTGGCAGCAGCAAGGATTGACGCGGCGTCGGCAGATAGGGCTGAGTTCAGGAGCTGTGAAGTTCGCGATCAGAGGCGGAAAGGGATGGTCCGGCGATGGCGACGGTTCGCAGTCGAGGAGCACAGCGAAAGAGAGGAGAACAGGGGTGTGGCCGGTTCAGCGGCAGCCTCGCAGGCGGGTGGTCCGGCGATCGCTGGGCTTCAGGACGGCGAAGCGGTGGTGGATTGCATTGGTGGCGGATGGTTTCGCCGGCGGAGGCGAGGGAAGAGGAGGCCGGAGGGGGCTGCTGCTGCGCGGGTGGCTGCTGGTCTGGCGAGAGGCAATGGGTGATGGCAGCCAGCGAGAATAGGGATGGTGATTGGAAAATTGGAAAATTGATGGTCTTGTGGTCGGTGCGGTGGTGTGGTGATCAGAAGGAGACGGTACACCGTACACCGTAGCCGAGGGGAATCCGGTGATCATAGGCGGATGGCGGCGTGGTGAGGAAGGTCGGGGATGGAACAGGTCTGGTGGGCGAGACCGTGAGAGAAATGAGAAAGAGGGTTCTGAATTTTTTTTTTTTACGAAAATAAAAAATTATAGAATAAATTAATCCTAACATAAAATAAGAGGAATAAAGGGAAAAAAACATACCTTGGTTTCTACCCAACCTTTTTAAGATCAGACATTGTTAAAGCCCTCAGTAATTTATCAAACTCTTGTGCACACATATCAATGAAGCATATATAATATAATGATAAACTGAAATTATATATTATAAAAGTTAAAATCCTTTTCAATTTATCATGACTCTTTACCGAGGGAATGTGATACCACCAACAAAGTTCCGCTGGTGACGTCTCAAAGTAATGCTCCCAAGGGTTTTTATATTCACCAAAATTCACAAAAGTGTAAGAAATATCAATACCTTCTTCGGGAGCCACATAAATCGGCTCGGTAAATGATTCTTTGATAGGCAAGTCGAGGATGATTTCTTCGGATGAAATAGGAGCTAAAACACATGGATCCTCACGCGTGCACTCATGAGACTCCATGTAAGGGAGCATCGGGCTCTCATCGATCAAACCATCATTATTTGTGTCTTGACTTTCATCAACTTGAGGAATAAAACATTGCCCTAATACCAACTCACTCACCGGTTGATTAAGTTGGTTCAATTATTCCTCAATTCGCTCCATCCTTTTAAGCACCTGCACTAACATAACCTGGCGTGTGAAAGTTTCTTCCTGCTCCACCAGGTGACCCATGTAGGAGAAAAAATCCCACATCTCTGATAAGTTGAAACTTGCCAAGCCTCCGTTACTCATAGACTCGACAAGTTCTTTGGTCTCAGGAGTCATGCTGATGCGGGTCAAGCTGGCCTTCTGTGGGTGTTGTGAGCCTAATTTGCCATATTTTACACTAACTTTTATATCGATTTCTGCATACATTTGGGTTAGAACAATACAGAATCTGTGTAGTTTACACTTATTTGCAATATATGGAGGTCTACACAAGTTTGGGTTATATTTCGCAGAAATCGGACGCACTTTGGAGCTTAAAGGAAACTCATGGAGAAGCTAAGAATGGTGCAGCTGGAGAAAAGGCCATTTTTCACCATTCTTCGTTCTGAATCAAGCTTTGATGTCTTCATGAGAGTTGTAACCCTCGGAAAGAGCTTTCCAACGCGTGGTCATATGCGTCAATCCGACGAACGAAGACTCGGGAAAGTGCGTTTCAAGAGCAGAGCAGAAAGCTGAGAAAACTTTACTCGAGATCGAGTACACTCTACTCGAGATCGACTAAAAGTGCCTGGTCGAGGACGGAGCTGATCGAGAAGCCGAAGACGAGGACAGACCGGGTTACACCCTACTCGAGATCGAGTAGACCTACTCGAGATCGAGTAGACCTACTCGAGATCGACGAGCCTGGAAGCCGTGTCCGAGCATGTCGAGCAGAGCCACCCGAGAGGACCTAGTCGATGACCCATTCCTACTCGAAGTCGACTAGGGGTACTCGAGATCGACGAGCGCCAGGAGCCAATTCCGAGTCTGTCGAGGACCAGCTAGCCGAGACGATGAGCCGAGCCAGTCGACCATAATCCTACTCGAGATCGACTAGACTTTTGTCGAGATCGAGTAGACCTCCAGAGCCGCGTTACTCGGTTTGACCAATTCTACTCGACTTGGGGTTGCTTGGGCGCGAAGATTGCCGATTCTATCCGAATTCATCAAGATCCATCATGAAGAGGAGATTTCTATCCATTGAAGACTTTAGATATATTTTCCTAATTTAGATTTAATTTCCTTGTTGCTTTTATTTATCCTTAAGCATTTTAGATATAATTTTAGATATAGATAGAGATTTCTATCCTTGACTAGCACGGATTAGAAGGCTATAAATAAAGCCCATGGGGCTGGAGTTTTATTCATTCAATTCAGAAGTAGAGAAGTAGTTCACAGAGACGGTTTAGGAGTTCGAAGGTTTTAGGGTTTTGGCGTTCAACGAGAGTTGGATCGCCGGGATTGTAAAGTCTTTTGAATTTAGTTTAATGCAAGTTATTTCCTTTCAATCAATCAATGTCTGAGTTTCCGATGAAGCGCGAGTAGTCCACCCACTTCTAGGGTTGAGGCGAGCCCGACGATAGCCATGCACAATTGAGGTAAAGATCCGACTTTTATCATGTTTTGAGCATCTCCTATTTGTTTATGTGTTTATTGCCCATCTAATGGAGATCCATGATAACAACTTGGATTGTAAACATAAAATCAGTAGAGACAATTAGGGTTTGTTGAAAGAGTTGTCTAATTGTTGGAAAAGGCGAAAGCTTGTCCTTGATGCGATTTACATGATTATCTGTTTTATCTCTGCCTTATGCATGTTTAGTTATCGTTGTTGCAAACCCCAATCTTGGAAGTCCTTTTACATTAAGTTTAGTCAAAACCCCAAAGCATTTGTTCTTTATTTTCTTCCGTTTTAAGTTTCTGCTCTACTCGATCTCGACCAAGCCTGGTCGAGCTCGACTACTGATTCCCGATCTAGCATCGCTGTAACTCCTCCTGTGCAGGTACTCGACAAGACAAAGCGATGTCGACCAGACTCTACTCGATATCGAGTAGGCCTTGTCGATATCGACGAGCCTAGTGCCTGTGTCTGCTACTCTGCTCGACTGTCCGATCTTCTGTCGACTACCCTAGTCGAGATCGAGGACCCTGTTGTCGACTTCTGACCGTGAGATTTCTCCGCTGCCTAGGATCCGCTGACACGCTTCCTCGTGGATCGATCCTGACTTCCCACTGCTACATCAGGAGGAGGTCTTGTAATTATTTGCAAGGGACGGAATCTGGTTTGCTGTGATTTATCTATATTTTAATTTGCAATCTCGATTTCCTCCTATCAACAAATTGGCGCCGTTGCCGGGGACGCTATCATTCGCGCCTTAGGTAATTAAATCTCACGTTTCTCTTGAGTTAATTTGCAGGTGTATGCGCCGTTCTGGTCAACCACCTGAGTTTGACGCCTTAGATGATCCGGAACGTGTCCTACACATCCATTCTAAACTGAAAAGAGCCATGGCGGCCGCAGAAACACAGGAGCAGCTGATACAGAGGCTTACAAGGGAACTGGCCACTAAAGATGCTGCTATCGCCGCTGAGAAAGCAGCAAGGGAACGGGCAGAAGCTAAACTTGTGTTGCGTAGATGGGAACATTACGCTAAATCGCCCAAATCAACAATGACAAGTTGGTTCGACAATGTCCCCTTCTCTGAGCCAGTCAACATCGACTACCTGGGCTCGACATATACACATTATGGAGGAACTGATCCAGAAACACTAGCCGAAATCGTCTGTACCACAGAAACCCAGGTATGCCCTTCCTCTATTTCGATATCTACTTCGCTATCTATCTTTGAAGAACCTTTGGAAGGATCCCAAGAAGAAGAAGAGCCACCAACGCAAAATCCGGACGTCGTTGCCCATGGTGCTTCAAGGTCGCTTTTGCCTTATAAGGTGAAGGCTATCCCTGACGATTTTGAGCAGCAGATGTTCATATTCAAGTATGGGGTCCTCGCAAAGTGGCATGAAGCTCCACAAGATGAGGTGGAAATATCTCTTCCCACTCCACCGTTTTGCTGTGGCGGAAATGTGCAAACAAATCAACCGATGAAGCGGAAGAGGTATGATGATGAGGTATGCAAATTTCCGTTATATATTCCTTTATGCATGCCAACTGGAGCCCAGGAAGATGAATGGGTGAAGCCATGGAGCGTTCACTCGGGGAGGTTTAAGTTTCTTCACATGATGCCTCCGGATGACATCTCACGCTTTCCACCACCGGAGGAACCACCAGTTCCACCTATACCTCCGGACAAAGATGAGCCAGGCTAATGCTTAATGGAGAAGTCGGCCTAGCGACTATAAAATCTAGAGCTTGTACATAGACATTTATTTTTGGACTTTTGAGACTTTGTTGCTTTTTTTTTTTTTTTGGAACTTTTAGTTTTTCTGTTGTAGGTATATGTCTTATACACTTTTCAGGTCCATGGATAGATGCAAGCTAAAAACGGACTCAGGCATTCCATTCGATATTTAGAGGCCCTGCACATCTGTCTATTGAGTTTCTTTCTTTACCCTTGTTTTTATACAGTGAGGACACTGTAATGTTTAAGTATGGGGTGGGGGAAGGGCTTACTTTTTGCATATTTGCTATATTATGACATTATGTGTGCATGTTTAAAGTTTAGTTCTTTGAATTGCTACATGGCTATTTTGGAATGCATTATTGATCTATGTGCTTATATGCATGATTTCCAAAGTTTTGAAAAATGACCCCCATTGAAAATTTTGATTAATGTCATGGAAGCTTATATTGAACTCGACGATGCAAAATTAGATTCATTAGAGATATAGCATGAAATTGCCTAGTAAAGGGAAGTCACAATAAAGTGCATATTTTGATGAAAACCATGAAAGGAGTAAAATTTGATGTTGCTTTTGACATGTTGCATGATAAAATGATGGAGGACTTTATATTTTCCATATAATGCTCATATGTTATATCCTAGCCTTACCTATGCTTATGCGTTACACAAAAGCCATAATATGCCTTATTTCAATTATTGCTCCACATGATCTAAATATTTCCATTCTTTACCTTATCCGGGGATTATGTTGAGAATGATGTTACATTATGGAGATTGTTATATGGTTGTTGTGTTTATCATTATTGGAGTTTGGAAGGAAATTGTTTGAAATATATGGAAAATTTAATGAGTGAAAGAAAATCCAATCACCTCAGGAGATAAAGGTAGATTGACCCTGCTCTCTGAGATAATAGTTTGGAGAGATGGGACACATTGTGAGGAGTCCAAAGCACTAAGTATCCGGGGCCATTAATGACACCCATGTTTGCGACTCGCGAGAAGGCAGTGCTAAGGTCAGAGAGGTAAAAGCATTATTATGAAGAAAAGCAATATGAAAGGTGATGAATCTTATGGAGAAGGAATGTGGAAATTCAGTTTGGAAATACTCCATTTCCCCGGATCATTACCACCACATTGCCAAAAATTGCCCACCTTTAGCCTTTTACCAATCTACTCCTTATTGAGCTTAAATTAAAATCCTCTTGATTATTAATTCTTTGTCACATGAATTATTTTTGCACAACCCTCCTTTTGTGAGTAGATGTTGCTTTTGTATATTTGCACATGCATGGATCTGTGACACTAGTACCTTTTCGAGGATGGTAATTGACTGCAGGGTTATATGAAAATGAATCTAAGATGTTGAGAGTTTTGATTTCTTCCCCTGAATGACAATTAAAAGTATTGCTTGAGGACAAGCAAGCTTAAGTATGGGGTGTTTGTTGTGAGCCTAATTTGCCATATTTTACACTAACTTTTATATCGATTTCTGCATACATTGCATACATTTGGGTTAGAACAATACAGAATCTGTGTAGTTTACACTTATTTGCAATATATGGAGGTCTACACAAGTTTGGGTTATATTTCGCAGAAATCGGACGCACTTTGGAGCTTAAAGGAAACTCATGGAGAAGCTAAGAATGGTGCAGCTGGAGAAAAGGCAATTTTTCACCATTCTTCGTTCTGAATCAAGCTTTGATGTCTTCAGGAGAGTTGTAGCCCTCGGAAAGATCTTTCCAACGCATGGTCATATGCATCAATCCGACGAACGAGGACTCGGAAAAGTGCGTTTCAAGAACAGAGCAGAAAGCTGAGAAAACTTTACTCGAGATCGAGTACACTCTACTCGAGATCGACTAAAAGTGCCTGGTCGAGGACGGAGCTGATCGAGAAGCCGAAGACGAGGACAGACCGGGTTACACCCTACTCGAGATCGAGTAGACCTACTCGAGATCGACGAGCCTGGAAGCCGTGTCCGAGCATGTCGAGCAGAGCCACCCGAGAGGACCTAGTCGATGACCCATTCCTACTCGAAGTCGACTAGGGGTACTCGAGATCGACGAGCGCCAGGAGCCAATTCCGAGTCTGTCGAGGACCAGCTAGCCGAGACGACGAGCCGAGCCAGTCGACCATAATCCTACTCGAGATCGACTAGACTTTTGTCGAGATCGAGTAGACCTCCAGAGCCGCGTTACTCGGTTTGACCAATTCTACTCGACTTGGGGTTGCTTGGGCGCGAAGATTGCCGATTCTATCCGAATTCATCAAGATCCATCATGAAGAGGAGAGTTCTATCCATTGAAGACTTTAGATATATTTTCCTAATTTAGATTTAATTTCCTTGTTTCTTTTATTTATCCTTAAGCATTTTAGATATAATTTTAGATATAGATAGAGATTTCTATCCTTGACTAGCAAGGATTAGAAAGCTATAAATAAAGCCCATGGGGCTGGAGTTTTATTCATTCAATTCAGAAGTAGAGATGTAGTTCACAGAGACGGTTTAGGAGTTCGAAGGTTTTAGGGTTTTGGCGTTCAACGAGAGTTGGATCGCCGGGATTGTAAAGTCTTTTGAATTTAGTTTAATGCAAGTTATTTCCTTTCAATCAATCAATGTCTGAGTTTGCGATGAAGCGCGAGTAGTCCACCCACTTCTAGGGTTGGGGCGAGCCCGACGATAGCCATGCACAATTGAGGTAAAGATCCGACTTTTATCATGTTTTGAGCATCTCCTATTTGTTTATGTGTTTATTGCCCATCTAATGGAGATCCATGATAACAACTTGGATTGTAAACATAAAATCAGTAGAGACAATTAGGGTTTGTTGAAAGAGTTGTCTAATTGTTGGAAAAGGCGAAAGCTTGTCCTTGATGCGATTTACATGATTATCTGTTTTATCTCTGCCTTATGCATGTTTAGTTATCGTTGTTGCAAACCCCAATCTTGGAAGTCCTTTTACATTAAGTTTAGTCGAAACCCCAAAGCATTTGTTCTTTATTTTCTTCCGTTTTAAGTTTCTGCTCTACTCGATCTCGACCAAGCCTGGTCGAGCTTGACTACTGATTCCCGATCTAGCATCGCTGTAGCTTCTCCTGTGCAGGTACTCGACAAGACAAAGCGATGTCGACCAGACTCTACTCGATATCGAGTAGGCCTTGTCGATATCGATGAGCCCAGTGCCTGTGTCTGCTACTCTGCTCGACTGTCCGATCTTCTGTCGACTACCCTAGTCGAGATCGAGGACCCTGTTGTCGACTTCTGACCGTGAGATTTCTCCGCTGCCTAGGATCCGCTGACACGCTTCCTCGTGGATCGATCCTGACTTCCCACTGCTACATCAGGAGGAGGTCTTGTAATTATTTGCAAGGGACGGAATCTGGTTTGCTGTGATTTATCTATATTTTAATTTGCAATCTCGATTTCCTCCTATCAACAGTGGGTCAAACAACGATCTTGATCCAGGCGACGACTCGAGGACGAGTCGATTTCAAATGTAGGAGAATGATGTCATCCTCAAGCGGAAGAAGAAGGCTCCACCTTGGGAGTCGTTAAAGAAACGACGTTAATTATTTTATTATTTATATATCTTATTTTATATATATATATATATTCCATTTTTAGTAACTCCTATGTTAGTTGGAGTCTAATTATAGAATTGCTTATTTTAGTATTTCTTAGTTAGGTCAAATAAGATGGTTAAGAGAGTCTATCTTTAGGCTTTCTTAATTATCATATTTTATTATTTCATATATTAGGATTTTAGATTAATTTTTATCTTTTAGGTTTATTTATCTTTAGGATTAAAATTCTATCTTTATAAACCTAAATTCTATCTTGCACGGTAGAATTGGTTCTTAGGTTTTCTATTTAAACATTGTAGTCCTATTGAATTAAATCAGATTGAATAGAATTGGGAAACCCCTTTATAGGATTAAAGGGTTCTCGATTATCAATCCAAACCACTATCGTTACACTTATATTGTTACCGTCGGCACTCCAATCATCACCATCACCTTCGTTCATCACCAACATCATCGTCTTCAACCATCATCGAGTCCAAACCCTTAACCCAATCACGAGAAGAGGAAGACATCCCTTGGCGTCGCTCACGTCCAAGCTCGCTCTCAGCGAGCGCACGGCCTCATCGGCTCCGCGCGCGCAGGCTCTCGTGCGTCCCAGTTCTCGGTCTCTCGCTGTCTCGCCCTCGCACACGCTCGCTCTCACCTCGATCGCTCTCGCGCACCAGCGCCCTCGCTCCTAGCAGACGCTTCTGCATCCGCCTTCCTCAACGTCGCCGCGTCTGCACACCCTGAGGAGCCCGCTCCTGTGTGCTCGGCGCTGCCTTCAGCGCTGGCGGCCAGCCCTCGAACATCCGCGCTCTGCGCTCTTTCTTCATCGCTTCTTTTAAAATCTTTCGTCTGTCACTTTGTTAATTAGTTTCAATTTCATAGTTCCTCCGTTGTTAATGTTTTGAAATTCTTAAGTTAAGACGATTGTTTAGTTAGTTATTAATTAGTTTAGTTTAATTTTGTTAAGATAATTTCAAGACTTACGTTCCGTACCGGCAACTAGTGTGTGATCGGGCCGAATCGTCAAGAGAAATCAAGGAGCTAAGCAAGATCGTCCTTCTAGTTTAGCAATTGGTCAGCCTAGCCGATTGCTATACATCAATTGGTATTCAGAGACAGTATTCAGAGACAGGTTATGCTACGCTCTTTGTTTCTTTGATGTTACTGATGTTTTGATTTGATGGCTTGCGAGATCTGGGGAGGCGACTGGGATGATGATCCCGATCCATGGGCTGCACAACAACGACGCCGCCGAGAGTTGCAGAGACGAGCTTTGCAACAACAAGCCGTAGAGCGACAACGAGAGGATCAAAGGCACCGCCTTTGGCTTCAACATCAAGCGGAGATCGATGATAAGAGGTGTCGACAACGCTATCAGATTCGGCTTCTCCAACAAAGAGAGGCTGAGGAGGCACTTCAACGGCAAGCATAAATCGAAAAGAAGAGGCGTGAACAACAACTTCAAGCCGAACTTAACTCCGAGATACAAGCACATTTTGCCGTCGTGGAGGCACAATTTCAAGCCGAACGAGATGCCTTTAATGCCAAATTGATGGACGACTTCAAGAAGAACTTCTCGGATGCTTTTCATCATGCATTGGAGTTACACTTTTCCACTACTCCAGCGGTTAAAGTTGCCTCAACCGACGACGAGGTAATTGAGCCTAAGGAGTCTTCTGTTGAAACCGTTGCCACGGATTCAGCACAGCGCGCCGATTTTGTTTCGCCGATTCCCGTTGACTCCGACCTCGGAATCAAGTCAACTCAGTCTTGTTGCGAAGCTGACTCGACGAGCTTTCCAACGGTGGGTTATACGCTGCCAGAATCTTCCAATAAGGTCTCCGAATCTGTTCTGCAATCAGACTACGACAGTGTTCATGACAAGCATGTTGATTCCGTTGACAAGGATGAGGTACTTGATGACGTGTCTCAAGAGTTAGCGATTGTACCTCTTGGGCATGTTCATGAAGTTCCAGTTGCTGAGATTTGTGTGGTCATTGATCCTATTCTTATTGAAGATCAAGTCTGTTCAACGATCGCGCATGAAGGTGTTGTTTTTGGGGTTCCTATACCTCGAATTCTCTTGGCACCTATTCCACCCATTCCTCCATCATCTTCTTTGAAGGTTGCTGCTCCTTCCTCGCTGATCATCGCTGACTCGATTCGAGGACGAATCGAAGATAAGAGGGGGAGAATGATCAAGCTGGCCTTCTGTGGGTCAAACAACGATCTTGATCCAGGCGACGACTCGAGGACGAGTCGATTTCAAATGGAGGAGAATGATGTCATCCTCAAGCGGAAGAAGGAGGCTCCACCTTGGGAGTCGTTAAAGAAACGACGTTAATTATTTTATTATTTATATATCTTATTTTTTATATATATTCTATTTTTAGTAACTCCTATGTTAGTTGGAGTCTAATTATAGAATTGCTTATTTTAGTATTTCTTAGTTAGGTCAAATAAGATGGTTAGGAGAGTCTATCTTTAGACTTTCTTAATTATCATATTTTATTATTTCATATATTAGGATTTTAGATTAAGTTTTATCTTCTAGGTTTATTTATCTTTAGGATTAAAATTCTATCTTTATAAACCTAAATTCTATTTTGCACGGTAGAATTGGTTCTTAGGTTTTCTATTTAAACATTGTAGTCCTATTGAATTAAATTAGATTGAATAGAATTGAGAAACCCCTTTATAGGATTAAAGGGTTCTCGATTATCAATCTCAAAAGGCTTTTGTGTTCTAAGTTAATGTCGGCACTATCACTTCATATTCATCACCCTCATCACGTTCGTTCTTCATCTTCACCGAAACAAACACAACCTAAGACCTAGTCAGGATCGTTACATCAAGGAAGGAGACGAGCGCTTGGCGTCGGCTTCCCGGTGCTCGGCGCCTAGCGTCCGGAGCGCTCTCGTCCCAGCGGCATCGCTCACAGGCTCCATCGGCGCCTCGGGATCGCTCGCAGCGCTCGCCTTCGGTCGCCAGTCTGCGTTCGCGAGTCATCGACTTCGCGCCCAGTGAGTTCTTCCGGCTCCTAGCGTCTGACCTCCGCTCCCAGCGAGCAAGGTCCCTGAGACGCCCTGCTCCGAGGTTCCCGGATCCGCCCTTGCGCGCTACAGACCTCGCGCACTCCCGACCAACCATCGCGCGCTCGCTGGCCTCGCTTTCTTTTTTCCCTTCGTTGTTAATTTCTTTAAGTTAAGAACTGTTACTTTTGTTTAGTTTTAATTTAGTTAAGGTAAACATTAGCTTATTTTGTTAATAATTAGTTAGTTAATTTGTGTCAATTCACGGAATACGAAGAGCATAAGCAAGATCGTGCCTTTAGTTTAGCAATTGGTCGGCCTAGCCGATTGCTATACATCACATGCCCTCAAGTACACAAACAACCATATCTTGCAAACTATCTTGGTAACCCCTTGCATAACGGGCATCCAATAAATTATGCACTCTTGTGAAATAATGTTGAAAATTTTCTCCTTGACACTGCATTAATCTCATCTTAAAATGTTAGTAATAAGGGTGTCGTAAACCGTAAGATAGGTTCACAACAAAAGTTAAGTTATATACAAAAATCGGCAAACACACAGAACAAATAAATAAACTTTGATTCCCCGGCAACGGCGCCAATTTGATGGACGGTTTTTAGTCGCGTAAACTGTATCAAAATAAATTCGAACCTACCTAACTAATGTAGCGTGGTAAGTACGAGTCGATCCCACAAAGAATCAAGTTATTCCTCAGTTATGTTTATTTACCAATTAAGAGAATGGGGGGGTTTTGTGATTGAGAATAAGAAAGAAAATAAAATAAACTATAAACAAATAGCGGAGATAACAATTAAGAAGATAGTTTCATCTACAAATATCCACTTTAATTTGACTAGTTGATCATCGATTCTTCTTCAAGTTCTCTTTTCATCCTATTATTGTTCCTGTCCTGATCTTGTGTAAATTACTAGTCTTACGAGTCCTAGTAACCCTTACTAATTAGATAACCCTAAGCTACGAGTCAGTATTCAACATGTAATTGATTCTTTACACCAGTTTAGTCCTACGAGTCCTAAAAGGCATGATTGCTACTATGGATTAAGGTTCGCTACGAGGATTCTACAAAATCCTAGCAATAATCTCAACTAGTTGTACGGACTAGAAGAAATTAACAATATTCGCAAAAGAATCAATACAAATCAATAGGAATAGAACAAGAATAGAAATCTCACAACTTTATCAAACCAAGGCTTCAATCCATAAATGAAACGGGAGAGTTTAGATCTCCATAAAAATAAGACAAAACACAATTAGGGTTAGAATTGAAACTAAAGTCGGCTACCGTCTCCAAGTCGGCTTTGCCGTATGAATGAACATTTATAAATTGCCACTGTGGTATCCCTCCTAATCTGTCCTAAATAATACGAAGTATATAATATCAATATATAAAATCTATCTAAAATTAATCTAATATATCTAATATATATGGCAGGTAGGCAGCAAACGACGAGTTGTTGGCCAAGGAACCATTCATCCTACCGCCCTCTATACATATATGTACATCAGCCATTCATCGTAACACGGCCCATGTTTCTTTCGATCACGATTAACCGATCAACCTCCGAATTCATACGATCTAATCCGAAAATACCTGAAATATATAAAAGCACTAGTGTAGATTCCGAAAACCAAATAATATCAAATTAACTATAAAATATGTAAAATATGCATAAAAATAGTCTAATATAGTATGCAAATATATGACTAAAATAAACCCTATCATGTACCTCCACATGTCCAATCTTGTTTGATTCTCCCATGAGTGTTTTTTGCCATGATTGCGAACCACTCGCTGGTGGAGGACAACCAGACATAACCCTAGCGTTTCACCAGTAGAGCTTTCTCTCCGCTGTCTCATAGGGGATCAAGCTTTGGTTGTTCAATTATCAATGATCGTGTAAATAACCATTTTCAAGGACATAATTACAAAATCTAAACAACAGTTAACAAAATGGAGAGTGAATTATCTATCTCAACAATGACGTGCAGTCCTCAAAAAGGCTAATCTGACTGCGAAACTGAACTATACCATGCAGAACATTCTACTCCTAGCTTCTATACACAAGGAACTTGACCAGATTAACATAACATTCTTTTGGAATAAGGACTTGAACTATAAACTTCTAACTGGGTGGGATAAGGTATGTAGGCCCAAATATAAGGGCTAGATAAGAACTCTCTGCCCTCGGTTTGGAGGTAGAAATAATGGCTACTCTCTAAATCTGGTTAGGAATTATGTTGGAATGACTAAAATGGTAGTATTGGCTCTATGCTGGTGGGGTAGTTGGTACTTTCGATACCAATCGATTTTCGATCATGGCATGGTTTGGCCGACTTTATCAATATAGGGGGTTAAAATCATTATTGAAACGATTAGACATACTTGGTCAGCCTCTAAGAAACTGGATGAGGATCCTATAGCGGGGACGCCCATTAGCGAGAGGATCTATCACATGAGAGCATCTAACTACAACACACGATCAGAAATAAGCGTGCTCATGCGATATGAGAAAAACCTACTACGAGATTCTAAAAAATTAATTTCGATGGCTCTCACTACGCTTCCGGATTAGGTATGTTTGGTTACGTCATTCGAGATAAGGCAGCTAACATAATCAAACAGGGTTGGAGACATTGCAATAATTATTCCGCAATCTTTACAGAAGTGATAACTCTTAGACATCTCTTCCTTGACAATCTGCTTATCGAAGCGGGTAACCTAGGGGTGATTAACGCACTTTTAGGGGACTGGGTCTGCCCTTGGAATATTGAGCTAATACAATCAGATACGAGGAATATGTTAACTTTATTAATGTTCTTATTCGTCATATTTTAAGATAATCTAATACTATGGCTGATATGATTGACGGTACCCCTGCCGACGGATGTTTGGAGAATGATTTTGAACTGCAAGTTCTCGTCCGCAAAGATGTTCTAGAATGGGCTATTACTGATGGTCGTTAGCTAATTTTAAATGCTTTCATGTTTCAAAAAAAAAAAAGCGCGAACATGCGTTAAAATAATCTGACATATATGTTAGTCCATGTCTATAAATAGGTTTTATTTTGAAATCAATAAAAAAAACAGTACGTTCATTTTAAACCACACAAGAATGGGAATGAATCCAATTCAAAGGGTTTCAAATGCAGATGATTTCATATATACGGAGTAGTTGTCTGAATACAATTAACTCTCTGAATTGAAGCCAGCCAAAGTCCATTGCAGATTTTAACATATTGTAGGAGGTCCTCTATCAGATTATCTCTGGCTGTCGGGGATATTTACATCAGAGATGCAGAAGAATGGAACAAAACCAATGAATGAATTTATGTATGATCTCTGCAGAGTGCTGATATTACTGTACAATATACCTCACCATTATATTATTATTATCTCCATTCAGAGAAGTGAGAGAACCTTAAAAGGTTATAACTAGAGCTGGCTTGCTCGGGTCGGGTCACTGACGGGTAGGGTCAGTTCGGGTAAAATTTATTGTCGAGTATTGGTCGGGTCGGGTTCGGTCATAATGAATTTTAGATTGGTCGGATTTTGGGTTAAATCAGGTAATGCCCATTCGGGTTCGGGTCAAAGTGGGTCGGGCTCGTTCGGGTTTTGGGTCAAGAGGCGGGTCGGTCTCATTTGAGTTTTGAATCAAAGTGGGTATAGTTTGTTTGAGTTTTCGTTCGAATCATATTCGACCCGTTTGGATAATTAGGTTGATTTTGACTTGGTTGAATACTTAAATATGTAATTTACTTAAAATAAATGATTTTGACTCGGTTGAATACTTGAATATGTAATTTTGACTCGGTTGATTACACTCATTGTCATTGACTCATCTGTTGTCGACCGATTTTCAAAAAAGTCATAATCGGAAATTCGGTATTCGGCAACATTGTCCTTTTTACGCATTTAAACCAATTGATCGGTGCTATAATTAAATCAAATTAATTGTACATTTAGGATTTAACCTTATTTTAACTAGAATGTTGCAAATGGGTTTATTTGTGGTTTGACTATATCATTGGCCCATTTAATTTTCAATCCCATTTCATTTTTAGCTTTTGACCCATTAGCTTTTTTTTTTCATTATTATTATTATTATTATTATTATTATTATTATTATTATTATTATTATTATTATTATTATTATTATTATTATTATTATTATTATTATTATTATTATTATTATTATTATTATTATTATTATTATTATTATTATTATTATTATTATTAGTTTTTAACGAATCTAGATATAAATAATTAATTCTATCAAAATATAATAATATAGTCGGGTCGTGTTCATAGTCGGTTCGGGTTTAGAGTCGGGTCGAGTTTGTCTGTATTCGGGTCTGTTTCGAGTCGCGTCAGGTTCGGGTCAAGTCGGTCTCTGGTTCGGGTTACGGATGACTCCAGATTTTCGGGTTTCGGTCGAGTTCGAGTTTGGGTATGTCGGATCGGATTTTCGGGTCGGGTCAGATTTTGTGAGCTATAGTTATAACACATGGCTGGACAGTCGTTATCAAAATTTGTCTCATCCTTCTTGTTGTGTTGTTGAAATGGTACGGGTGGGCTTGCAAACTATAATCCAATTATTTCAATATATTCCACAAATAATATAGCAAAATTTCCATTAACATATTTTTACAAATGATATATATAACAGATTTTCCATCAACAATTACATTCACTTTTAATATAAATAATTCTTTATATTATTAATAAAAATTAATCTTACTCTTTTTTTTTGGTGGGAAAAATTAATCTTACTCTAATTAGAGTAAGATTACAAATTTCCTCCTTATAATTACAAATTTCCTTATAATTAGAGTAAGATTAATTTATAAAATAATTCATTTGTTGATGTTGTTTTATAAATATGATTTTATAAAGATGGATTAATTTGGTGTTTATTTTAGATAAACATTGTTGGTAAATTATTTAAAAGAGATTTTTTCAAGTTTTCGGAAATGTCTTTTAATGACTTGTGGTTGGGAAACCAAAATGCCGAGATTTTTAAGGACTTGGTTTTAAGGTTTAAATGTTTAATGTCGGGATTCTTTGTCTTGGTTTTATGATGTTGGTTTTGAGAAAGAAGTTGGGAAATATGGTTGGTGCGACTTTACCAATGGGTTTGGTTGGAGGTAAATGATTTTGGTTGATGATTGATCATATCGGAAAGGTTTTGGAAAATGGTTTTACCACCAATTGATTTTGAGGATGTTGAGAACTCGGATTGATGTGTGTATGAATATTGGTCCGGTGGCTTATGGAAATGGCTTGATGATAGGTGTGTATTGCTTTTGGATTGCTTGGACTTGCATTTGGGCCCTTGCTTGTATTGTTCTGTAGTTCTGCATCTTCAGGTAAGTTCCCTAGGGGGCTTACTCAGGTTGGACATTCATGCATGTTGTTGCATTTTATGTTAGGTGTTGCATATGCATAAAAGTATGCCATGTAGTATCCTGTTTAGGTTGCACTAATTGAATGAGCATCTGCTTACTTTATGCGTTTGAAACAGAACGACCGTTATCTGTGATAGTCCTAGAGTCTTTGCTAGGGTCATAGGGTAGCCCAGCCTCATCGGGTACCCTGAGTCAATCGAGTCATGAACTTCCTTATATTATGAGATGCCTGCGGGCTTTATTGTGGAGCGGGTTAGGCATGCGTGCCCCCCGATTATGATGGAATGCATTCACGAGCTGGCCAGTCTCCGCCCTATCGGAAGGGGGTGGAGGTAGGAGAGGGATATGCCATTTGGCATTGTCTTGGGCCCTTTACAGTATGTCTGCACATTATTATAACTAGGAGCATGCTAGTGTGTTTGACTTTCGTACTGCATTAGAGCATCTTTATTAGGTATAGCACATACTAAGTGGCCTCAGCGAGGACTGCCGGTCCCGCATGAGTGGCTCGATCTGACTCCTTTCCCCGTTCTTTTTTTAAGGTATTTTCTGCAGACTTTGATTGCTCGATGTCTATATGACGGGGTTCCCTTTTTGCGAATCGAAGAACCTGGCTAAATCTCTAACTCATTATAAATGGTAATCATCCACTTATGTTTTGGTTTTGACCCGGCTCTGCCGTGGCGCTTTATATCTTAATTTTGCTTCCGTCTTGCTTCCGTTTGAAATGAATTTCGCGAGTTAGTCCCTAGGACAGGTTAAGGGTACCCAACGACCCTACGATATTTTCAGGGTTCGAAATCCCTCTTTATTATTGACCATAAGAATGAGTTTGAAACCTCGACCCGTACCTGGATTGCAAGATCCGAACAAGGGGTTTCATCCCTTGAAACGTAACCCGGAAATCATAATTCTGGGCCGTTTTAAAGATGGTATCAGAGCTGAGGTTGTGCAATTCGGGTACGCAAGGGTCGAGTATATTTTTTGGAAAACCGCCCATGAATTTCAAAGGATTTGAAAGTGTTTTGAAAGGGCAAAATGAACTTAAGATGCCTAACCTAAATTGGACTAAGTAATGAACTCGACTTGTAATAAAAGATGAAAACCGACCAGATGGGGAACTAGTGGGTAGAAAGGCGTTAGGCTATCCCTATTGGATGTAGTTGGGAATGGGTATGCAAATATCAGCTTGTTCTTTACAGATGGGTTGGGAGACTCAAATGAGATCATTATGAGTGTTATTAACTGATTCTGTGATGAGTGCTTGCTATGCTAGAGATCTGATTTGGTATGCCTAACAATGAGTTGTGTATTGATCGATCTGTGCAAACAGGATAGTGGGAGTGCCTCTATTTCTACATTGTCAAACCCAGCTTTTGTGAAACAGCCCCTTTCACTATGTTTGTTAACCCATTGACGGTGCTATCGAGTCTTCCTCCCGAATGTCAGTGTGTCCCACGGGGAATTGGGTTGGTAAACACATTGTGTCGGAATCATGTATGGATATGAAGGTTCTCTGAGTGAGTATTGGAAGGTGGTTCTTGATGGCATTTTGAGTCAAAAGTAAGGTGTCATTGGGTTGTCTTTCTTGATTCATATGATGATCGACCTTTATTTTCTTACCACAAAGAGTCGTACCAAAGTCCCACGGGAAGGAGGGATGATGAGTCGGTTGGGAAAAGTCAATGGTTGCCTTAGGAATCTCTGTCCGGTTGTAATTGTGACTCTCTCTGAATTGCATGACATAATTTTGTAATCTTTAGCATGTACCCTGTGAATGACCATTGGTAAAAAGCTACTCATGTCGTTGCATCTATGATTGGTTACCTTGCTTAGGTCTTGTGTTATGTCTTAGCTTCTACCATGATTATATGTTGTCATAGCATGTTTACTTGGCCTATTGATCATAGGATTGAATGGAAGTGTGAGCTGCATGAAATGAATCTGCATGATTTTACTCTACTAGGTTCATGATAGCGTGATCGTTAAATTTTGATACCCTGATGAAGCAAGTTCCTTATTTGATATGTGCTACAACTTGATGTCACCATGCCTTATATGACACGTAATTTCCAGTACATGTTATTGTGATGATCCTTAATGTAAATTCGTGATTGTATAACATTCCGTATCCATGCTAGTCACATTGTTTAGGTCTCGTGTTGCATCTCGCTTTCTGTCATGATTATGTTTGGTTTCGCGTGTCTAATTGACATGTTGTAATGATCGTACTACTGATTGGTTAGAAACATGAAGGGCATGATATGGGTCTATATGAATGTTGCTTTTCCTGAGTTAAGTCCATGATAGTGTGGTAAGCTCCTCTTTGTACAAATGCCCCGTAAGATGATCTCATCAGCATTTTAGTTAGTGTTGCCCTTGGCCTTGCTTGATTAAATTAGTAGTTACATCTGTGACCATGTTATCGAACTAATATCTTGATATATGCGTGTCTCAGTTGGTATTATTAAATTGGAACACATGCCCCCGTATCCTACTTATATTGCCATGTTACGTAGGCTTATATTATGCACTACTACATTCCTCCCATGCTTTTGTATCGCTGGACTATGTTAATGTGGTCTCTTGTGTACCGTTGTGTTAGTCAATCAAGCGCATGTATGTATCAAATGTTGTATTGTGTCATTAGTATCACGTAGGACTCTTGGTTGCGACTTGTGCGGGTTTATACCTTGGCTACATTATTGTTGATTCCCTCTCGAGATATGTCCCTGATAGTGTGACTCTTCCCTTCTGCTATTCTCTTAAAATGTTGTATTCGTCCTGATTAGTCCTAGCATGTTTACATGATCATCGCTGTGTAGCATTCCCTATTACTCGATGATGCCCTCGCGTGCTTACATGAATATATGACTTGACACTTTGCATGATCACACACCACGCTATATCATGTTTCCGCATATACATGGCACATGAATGTTAGAATGAATCTAGTCGAGGTATCTTGATTGTATTCATGTTCGATATGTGTTGATAATATCCTATAGAGCTCATGATTTCTAATATGACTCGCTAAATAATCATGTGTTGTACTTGTCCTATGATGACTATTGCACCATATATGTACTCTATGATGGTTCATTGTTGGTGTGATTATAATCTATTGCTCATAATGCCCTTTTTGTTACTTTTGATAATGCCTGATGTTCGTAAATATTATGTGAACCCCTTTTAATGGCTCATGACCCTGCTTGTATCACATCATGTGTCGTTAGTATCATATAGGACTATGCCTTCTAAATGCATCTCGTCGTATGATTACATACCATCCTTGAACTATCACATGATCATTGTTGCCATAGGTGATAGTTACTATAATGTTCCTATGTGCTCTCGTACAACGCGTAATCTGGTTATACCTCGCTAGGCTATATTTGACCTCACTTGTTAGTGTCTACATCTTGCTCATGCATTGTCCGTATATGTGATACTTGCTCTGTTTGTTAAATCCTGCATATCTCGCTTAGGGCTACTAGACGTCATGGCGTTCATGGAATAATAGACTGCTATTTTGCTTCGCAAGCATTGGTGTAGGACTCATGTTAGTGTGGATTGATATGGTTGATTTGCTTGTGATGAACTCTTGCTACTTGTCACAAATTGTAACCTCACCGACTTCCATAAGGGCATCGCATCGTTGCTATTATCGGGTCAGCGTCTTGTCTCTAGTCTTGTCATCCTTTTAGCCTTGGTCTGTATCTCCGAAGTGAACATTGGGTTTCCCGTCCCTATCACTCCCCTATCTCTGCTAACTTAGACTCCTCTGCGATACTTGGACGAGCGACCATGTGAAAAAGGAAACAAGAAGTTAGTTAGCGATGGAGCAGCGCAAAGGAAGCGTGGGCCCATAACCCACAGGCCTCAGGATCAACAATGTCGGCAGGACGAGCACGTTTTGTGGGTTGCAGTTACCGAGTACGATAGAACTTGTAGGCGGGAGTGTCCTCCGTTCGAATTGCTAATCCTTCTGAATTTGTTGATGATATGACACTGAACTGGCGATGGGACTTACGTGTTGATGTGCTGACTTGGTGATGACTGTTTCCTGATTGTTTGTTGTCTATGATGATATGATTTGATGCTTTATAGTTCTAATGTGCCATGATGTCTTGATGTGTTGATACTTTGAGTTGTTAAACATGATCTAAATTTATTGCCTATAAAATGTGAAATACAAATGCTGAGAACCTGAATTGTTTATCTGATAAGGTTATAATGCAACATGCTAGCTTGACTTGATTATGTTTATGTATGATGATTTGTAATAACTATTGAGCATGGCAGGAAATTGAGATTTATTGATGCAGTTGCAATGTTTAATGATAAACTAATGACGCTAGTTGATATGATGTAGTCCTTATGTGTAATAATGTCCATGATTGCCTCTTCTTTGAACTATTGGGTGAGAGTATGGTTAGGGATAGGCCGGCCAGGTGGTGATCGAAGAATCTCCTAGAGGGGATGTGGTTGGCAGGGCATGATGCTTGTGATGTCTTGAGTAGTATGGGAATTGTGGGGAATGGCTTTTACGAGTATTGAGAACATAGTATGAGAGGGTACTTGGGTGTGGGGCTAGAGATAGGAGTTAGATTCTTAGAGGTGGATGGTGTATGGTAATGATTGGTGGAATGAGGGGTGAGATTGGGGTATTGAAATGAATTGGGACTTCTTTTAGAGGATGTTACTTGAGCTAATCTAGATGAGAATTATCTTGATTGGGAGTTGGAATCGAGTGAGGATTGTGATTCATTTTGGCTGGCATGATGTTAGATAACGACCATGATGAACCTGATATGGAATTAATTAAATGTTGATATGCAATATTATAATCTAGTTGGTAGTGACAAGTATTACCATGATATATTAATACTTTGATATCTTGTTATATTGGTTTAGAAGCATGTTAGGATGTGCTGTAATATGATATATGAAGTAATGATGAGTATGAACTATGGGATAATGATGTGCTATTATGTGGAAGCATGATGTTTTATTATGTGGTAGTAAGCATGATGTGTACTATATGGTTGACAAGCATGATTATTGGTTATGCAAATGATGAAAATGACTTGAAGACAAGCATGATTATTGGTTATGCAAATGATGAAAATGACTTGAAGTATGATCATGATTAGTATATATGGGATAACGGTGCATGATTCTAAATGATTGTCATTCGATATTGTGATGGGTTAAGGTGATGTCTTTCAGAACATGCTGACATTTTGGTGATTTATATACTCCTTGATCTTCCTTTTTCTGAATCCTAATAGCATGACTTTGTTGTGTTGATATGTTAACATGATGAATATGTTCTACTTGTGTTGCAATATCGATATGCGATAGTGAGATTTGATGCGTACTGACGTACTAACCCCATAACATCTAACCCGTTGATGTCTGGACATGTGTGCTTACGTGATGAGTGATGAGCATTCGATTATGCACTTGTGATGCCTTCAGTATGATGTAGATATACCTTATGATTTATAGTATATTGAGGCTTGTTGTTCCTTTTTCTTACTTGAGACTGGTTGGCATGTTTATGTTTATGTTAAACGGTTATGTGATGGTTTGTGACTATGATATGATGTGGGACTTGTCATGTGTGAGATGGCTTATGGTATTATGCTTATGTAAGAGTTGAGGAGACTTTTGGTTATGGTACTTGTTGAGTTGTGAATGATGTTGCATGATCTGGAAACTAGGAAGATAATATGGGATTAGCCCTTAGAGGTGGATGATTCCACCTCCTGATTTCTGAATTTGATTGATTGATATGCGGGAAACTGATTTGGTTTTGGGAGATTTTGACGAAATCTTGAGTTGAAGGGATTTGACTTGTTTGGTGCAAAGTTCTTGGTTAAACTTCGGATTTGAAGATTTTGAACGATATAGAAAGAAAATAACTGGTTTTTTATAGAATAAACGCTATCGAGGGTTTCAACGATTTCGAGGCTAATCTTTTTCAATTGCGGAATTCCTTTTGAAACTTTTCAAACCCGGTTTTATATTATAACGACTCACGAAGTGGATACAAGCATTCTATAGGGGCGCATATAGAATGCTTGCTAAGACATAGTAGACACGTTATGATGGCTTTTCGAGTTATGATATAACCGAAAAGTCGGAGTAAGAATGTGATAAGGGCCCATATCACATACTTGCTGCGACCAATTGGGAATGTTATGATCACGTCAAGGGTGCTGTGAAGATTTCATACGGGCCCCTATGAGATGCTTACAGAATCAATGGCATGATCCTTGGACTCACCAATTTAAAACTTCATCCCCATGTTTTAGAGTGATTTTAGTCTCGGGGACAAGACTTGTTTTTAGAGGTGGATGATGTAAAGACCGGGAAATTTTAGAATATTAAATTATTAAAATAGTGATTTATAATCATTCCAATTTCTAAGATTTGGGAGGGAATATTAAATTATTAAAATAGTGATTTATGATCACGCCAACGCCGCCACCAACCCTCTCGCGCTCACCGAAGCTCTCGAAGGTCGATTTCGTCTTCATATTCGATTCCGGTTCTAATCTCGTCAAAATCTGTTTTTGCTCATCCCTTGCTTCTCCTAGGACTCCATCGACGCTTCTTCCCCCGTCAATCGCAACCGGAGCCGCCCTCGGAGCCGGAATCACGCCGCGACTCGGTAATCCCTCTCTCTCTCCTTCCTCCGTTGCTGCGCTTTCGTTCTGTTTGCCTGAGTGTGGTCGGGAATTGGACGTCGGTCGGGTTGGGTGACTCTGGTCCGAAAAGGAGACCGCCGGCGGGTCCTTTTCTTCTTCTCTTCCATTTTCCGGCGTGGGTGCTGTACGTGTTCTATTTGATCGGGGATTCGGGGTTGAAGACAGATCCCCTTCATTCTTTCTCAGTTGGGCCATGGGTTGGGCCTGACCCGGATCCCTTGAACGGGTTATATCATTTGTGTTGTGAGGCATCCGGGTTGGGCTTCTTATTTGGGTCGGATAGCAGATCCGGGTTTTCTTCTAGGGCTTAAGAGAGTTGGGCTTTTGGTTTGAGTTTTAAAAAGGGGTTTTGTGTTCTATATTATACATATATATGTTGTATGTTGAGTTAATAATTTATAACACATGTTTATTGTATAATTGTTAGTTATTATTAGATTATCATTTTATATTAATATTCTGAGTTTCGAGTGATGAATATATTTTATGGAAATATTAATTATATTATAATTTGTTTTTAGAAAATAGTAAAGTGAACTATTGAGGTTAATTTATAAAATAATTCATTTGTTGATGTTGTTTTATAAATATGATTTTATAAAGATGGATTAATTTGGTGTTTATTTTAGATAAACATTGTTGGTAAATTATTTAAAAGAGATTTTTTCAAGTTTTCGAAAATGTCTTTTAATGACTTGTGGTTGGGAAACCAAAATGCCGAGATTTTTAAGGACTTGGTTTTAAGGTTTAAATGTTTAATGTCGGGATTCTTTGTCTTGGTTTTATGATGTTGGTTTTGAGAAAGAAGTTGGGAAATATGGTTGGTGCAACTTTACCAATGGGTTTGGTTGGATGTAAATGATTTTGGTTGATGATTGATCATATCGGAAAGGTTTTGGAAAATGGTTTTACCACCAATTGATTTTGAGGATGTTGAGAACTCGGATTGATGTGTGTATGAATATTGGTCCGGTGGCTTATGGAAATGGCTTGATGATAGGTGTGTATTGCTTTTGGATTGCTTGGACTTGCATTTGGGCCCTTGCTTGTATTGTTCTGTTTTTCTGCATCTTCAGGTAAGTTCCCTAGGGGGCTTACTCAGGTTGGACATTCATGCCTGTTGTTGCATTTTATGTTAGGTGTTGCATATGCATAAAAGCATGCCATGTAGTATCCTGTTTAGGTTGCACTAATTGAATGAGCATCTGCTTACTTTATGCGTTTGAAACAGAACGACCGTTATCTGTGATAGTCCTAGATTCTTTGCTAGGGAGGGTAGCCCAGCCTCATCGGGTACACTGAGTCAATCGAGTCATGAACTTCCTTATATTATGAGATGCCTGCGGGCTTTATTGTGGAGCGGGTTAGGCATGCGTGCCCCTCGATTATGATGGAATGCATTCACGAGCTGGCCAGTCTCCGCCCTATCGGAAGGGGGTGGAGGTAGGAGAGGGATATGCCATTTGGCAATGTCTTGGGCCCTTTACTGTATGTCTGCACATTATTATAACTAGGAGCATGCTCGTGTGTTTGACTTTCGTACTGCATTAGAGCATCTTTATTAGGTATAGCACATACTATGTGGCCTCAGCGAGGACTGCCGGTCCCGCATGAGTGGCTCGATCTGACTCCTTTCCCCGTTCTTTTTTTTAAGGTATTTTCTGCAGACTTTGATTGCTCGATGTCTATATGACGGGGTTCCCTTTTTGCGAATCGAAGAACCTGGCTAAATCTCTAACTCATTATAAATGGTAATCATCCACTTATGTTTTGGTTTTGACCCGGCTCTGCCGTGGCGCTTTGTATCTTAATTTTGCTTCCGTCTTGCTTCCGTTTGAAATGAATTTCACGAGTTAGTCCCTAGGACAGGTTAAGGGTACCCAACGACCCTACGATATTTTCAGGGTTCGAAATCCCTCTTTATTACTAACCATAAGAATGAGTTCGAAACCTCGACCCGTACCTGGATTGCAAGATCCGAACAAGGGGTTTCATCCCTTGAAACCTAACCCGGAAATCATAATTCCGGGCCGTTACACAAGTAAACTGGTTTAGATGCTTACTAGCAAAGTTATTACTGACTTTTCTAGAACACAGTCACATTCATGCAAGTTGTGCTGCCTAAATATCAGTCTTTTACTCATCCCATGCATGTTTTTGTGTCTAAAAGCTACTGTCCAATTCCAGTGTCACCAATCCCGTCTCTCATAATCTTTTTTAACTTGGCAGATAAATAATATGATGAGAGATAATATGAGCGGAATGGGATATTTGTGATTTAAAGCCTATTAGCTCAAAATGGTAGAGCGATGTGCCATGCACAAAGATGCGGGTTCAAATCCCACATAGGCTATTTATGATTGTCTTCTATTTGTTCCTAATCATTTGTTCTTGATCATGAATAAGATTATAAAGTGTAAGAATAAGATGATAAAATGCATAAATAAGATTATAAAGTGCAAGAATAAAATGATGAAGTGTATGAATAATAATATGAAGTGCATGAATAATATTATGACGCGCACAATTAAGATTATAAAGTGCATAAATAAAATGATAAATTGTAAGAATAAAATAATGAAGTGTAAGAATAATAATAGGAAGGGCATGAAAAAGGTTATGAAGTGCAATAATAAAATGATGAAATGCATGAATAAGATTATAAAGTGCAAGAATAAAATGATGAAATGTATGAATAATTCATATGAAAATGAGTTTAATTCCTCATTCTTTCAAAATTTAAGGAAGATTTCAGACAAGCACAACATTCCGAATCAAAAGTTTAGAAATTAAAAAAAAGTGCAGGACTGGTATTATAAAGTGCAAGACTAATATTATAAAGTGCAAAAATTAGATTATAAAGTGCAAGACTAGTATTATAAAGTGCACAGATTAGATTTTCAGTTTAGGGAGAACCAAATTAGATTGTAGTTTGAATGTGCAATTTTAGAACTTAAATGTGTAATTTATGAAGTGTATGAATAAGATTATGAAGTACGCAACTAAGATTATAAAGTCCAAAAATAAAACAATAAAGTGCAAGAACAAGATGACGAAGGGCATGGATTAGATTTTGACGTGCACAATTAAGATTATAGATCCAGGTGGAATCGAACCACCATCCTCCTGAACAACAATTGTTCAAACGCTCTTCCCTAATTGAGCTTATGGATCTTTAACTTAAGCAAAAAGCTAATCCCAATGGGGGAATCTAACTGAATCAGCTCATCATCATGGATTTCAGATCTCACTTGCTCCAAAAATTAGATATATAGCCTAAACCCAAGTATAGCACCAAGATATCGGAGATTATGAAATACAACCAAAACCAAAAAAAAAAAGCATAGCAATATGAGTACATAAATAATTAAAACTAACCAGCATGCTTTTGGCAAGGAGATAAAGTATCTCAAGCATCTATAATGAACAGATCCGAATTAAATATTAGCACACAATAGAAACAAGCAGTTTGATAGAGTGATTGATACTTGCAGAATAGTGCAACATTAGAATGATTTGAATACCTAGCTTCATGGAAATTCTCACCCTTTCGGAGACATAATTTAGACGTGTTGTTTGTGCACTTTTAAATCGTATCTATGAATTTATAATCTAATATATGCACGTTATATTTTATTTCATGTAAAAGGCAATATGCATTATTAATCTGTTTTTTTTAGAAATCTAATCAACTTTATGGTCTTATTTTTGCACTATATTATTTTATCCATGCTCTATAGGATCTTATTTTTTCACTTTTAAGTTTTCAACTAAAATAGTTTTATACTTACAAAACTTCAATAACATCGGAAAACAAATTTGAAAAATGCATTATGACACTACTACATTTTAGGCCCTAATGTAACATTTTTTATGTAACATTTTTATATAGTGTTACCATAGCTATCTATTGTAACATATTTAAACACGTTTTAGTAAATTGTTACATTAGCACAAAATATGTTACATTCAATGTAACATCACTTAAAATAATGTAACACTTTTGTATATGCAACACCTTTTACATTCTATTGTAACACTTGCTAACAAATTAAAAATTCTACCTCAAAGTAAAAACACTCTATAAATAGGATAATTTAAATTTTAAAATATAAATTTGATGAAGATGACAATTAATATTTTTCTTCACCTTCCAATATTAATTAATTTCGATGAATAAATATTTAAATTTAAAATTATTATAATCAAGCAATACCGGACTTGTTCGGCTCGAATAACAACTTTAGTCAATATGTAGTTTGTTGCACTCTTAACATATAACAAATACAATCCCCACACCATGACGCGTATTTTTTCTTTAAAAAATACAAATAAAATTTTGTAAGTATAAAGAAATTTTGTTATAAAATTAAATAAACTATTACCAAATGATTACATAAAATAGAAAAAAAAGATTTGATAGAGTAAATAAAATAATAATAATAATATTATTTATGAAAAATGTGTAAAAATTATACAAGTTTAATATTTAAATATAATAGGTTGATTTTGGGTGAAAAATCCTAAAATAAATATGGTTATAACACCTAATAAAAATGAATATGGTTTATTAGTTAGATATAGGTAGATTAATTAAAGAAACTTGTACAAATTTCATTAGTTGAATTTTTTTTAAGGTTCGGTTGATTGGGATGGGAGAAAATAATAAAATTAAGGTGATTATGACATATAAGCAAAAATAATTTTCATGTAATAGTTAGAATAGATAAATCTCATTGGTTAAAAAATGGTTAAAACTTTATCAGTTGAAATTTTATGTAGATTTGGTTGGTTGGGTGAAAATCCAAAAATAAGGTTACTATAAAAACAAAAATAGTTTTCATTATATATATGGATTGTTTGCTCCAAAAAAATCATATATTTGGAACTTTATTAATAAAAAGTTTTGAATTAATCTCATTGGTTAAAAAAATGTAGTATAAATTACATAGACTATCCAAAAAGAACTTGACGTAAGAAAATGATATGTGACGTAAATGCTTTGGTTTTAATAGAATATATAGATATAGATAGATATATAGATATAAATATGGACATATATATAATGTATTTAGGATTTTAAGAGTTTTTTTTTTTGTTAATTACAGGGTTTTGAAGCTACTTTATTTAGGATTTTGATCGTGTTTCTTGTTTCATTAGTTTATACTAATGTAATTTAAGAATATTGTATTAGAATATTCCCTTACATAAGATGGGACATACAGATAAATATCAATTTTAATCATATGTCCAATTAATTTAGAAAAAAATTATACGTAGTACTAATTTAATTTTGGATAAAGCATTATATTTAGAATAAAAAATCAAACTCTTTGACATGTCAGCAATCCATGCTAAAAGTTTATAATGAATAATAGTCGTTGATTTATACCCCTTTATTCAATCGGACGGCAGAAGAGTCATTCCCCCAAAACCCCTCTCTTTCTATCTTCAATCCACTTTGGATCTGTAGTCTGTACAACTGAACGATAGTTCTCCCCCGAAACCGCCATTGGTGTTCGTCTCCTTCTTCTCAGCTTCCCGCTCCCACAGATCTCTGTCCCTCTGTCGCTCGACCCCATTCCCGCTCAGATCTCAACCCCTCTCCCTTTTGTTCTGCGTCTGGCTAATTCTCCCACGCTATGCCTGACCCAACAATGGCGAACCATGATGACATCGAACAACCAGTGAGAAGGAGGTGTGAACCTCCGAGTTCGAGCGTTTGAACGCCAATGCCGAAACCTGACTGATGTTGAAGGCCAACACCGAGGCCTAGTCGATACCACCGGAGCTTTGCAGCCTTCTGCCGAACCTGACGCGAGTCTACGAGACCACCTGGAGCCTCTTTGTCTTGAATATGAGATGGGGTATAACTTTTGAATCCTTTCTTTAATTGATTGTTTGGTTAGATTGTTTAATTGAGAAATTGTAGTTAGTTTTGGAACTTTTGGCTCTCGATTGAATTAAATTGAAGTGTGAATTTGTGGCCTGCGTCCTTAGGCTCCACACCTTAGTTTGATTGACACTAGTTTTGGTTTAATTTGATTAAGACTATGTTTTGACTTGTGAGTATGGATACTTGGTGTTTGTTAAGCTTATAGTCATTGGAGTTGTTCGGGATGGACTCAATGTACTCCTTATCTATGCCTTAGAATAAGTAAAAATCTTTTAACTCCATTCATTACTATTTGAATTTGTGGGCTGAATGATAAGATGTAATTGGTAATCTCAAAGTACTTTTTATGGTCTGTATGATGAATGATTCAACTAGTAGCCCTAGGTTACTGAGTTATAAGGTAATTCACATTCTAAATTTGAAATTATATAGGTAAGAATTTGTCTGATCCTTTCCCTTTGCAATTTTAGTTGTTGCATCTAAATTCTTAGTTCTTAGTTTTGTCTATATTCTTTATGGATGTAATGGTTTATTTGTTTTATTTACTAGCTAGTAATGTTCTATTAACTAGCATAATATGTAGGCTCTTTTGTTTTTAAACAATTCATTCCACTCACACCTAACCTTCCCTATATCCTTTCAAGCTACTGATATTTGCCTTATTATGGACAAAATTCTATCCGTGGTGAACTTTTGTAGCTTTATGAAATTGGGAGTCTAACCTTCCATATATTTTTGGCCCATTTTTGTTTAGTTTGGTGGAATCGGTGTCTACCACTTGTTTGTTATGATTTCAGGTGCTTTAGAGTGGTTTTGGCGCCAATTAGAGAGCTAAATGAGAATGTCAAGCTTCGAGGCTTTTCAGTGCACTCAGAAGGCGTCAAAAGATGAACTAGGAGGGACATAATCAAGGATGTAGAGCACCAGAATCGTGGAGAGCTTGGCAAAAGACAAAGAAGCAAGGAAGGCCAGGTACTCGGTCGAGTGCCATCAGCACTACAGATGTTGTATGCTCGAGTGGGTTATAGAAGCTAACAAAAACCATACCCTTGGCCGAGTGCCCTCCATACTCGATTAAGTCTGGTATCGAGTGGCTCTCAAAACTAGCAAAATTTTAACATTTGGCCGAGTGCCCTGGACACTCGAGATGTGTTATGCCCGAGTGTCGCTCCTGAACCTTTTTTTTTATTCCGTTTTTTTATTCATTTTTAGAGAGGGGTATTTAAGGGATGTTTTTAGGAAGTAAAGGGGGCCCAAAATCTGACATTGGAGAGAACTATTTGGAAGCTTTGCGATTGGAGATTCTTGAAGATATACTTTTGTTCGATTCATCAAATTCTGGTAATTTTCCATTGTTGTTTCTGCTGTTTAATGTTTAACTTGCCAAATATGATTGAATCAAGCATGAACATCTCCATGAGTTGCTAGATTTCTTGTTCTAGGGTTGGGATTGTCCCGGAAATGCGGAAATAGACTTGTGCTTAGTATCGCTCGAATGATTTCTGAATTGGATTGTGGTTTAATCATGTTGTGCTTATTCTGATTGATGCAAGTCGATTAAATCCGATTTAGGGTTCGAAAGACGAAAAACCTAAATTGGAATTTAGATGGTGATTTGAGACCGAAAGGCGATTAGGATCCATCGAAATTACACGATTAAACCCGAAGTTTAGTGATCGAAAGTGAAACTAAACTTCTGGAGGATTCATAGGTTTTCATAGATGTTATGGGCAATTTTGATATTATTCGGAGCCGAAAGGCGAAGTTATTATGATTATTGCCTAAAACTCGACGAACTTAAAGGGCCTAAATCGGTCGCTTGAGCCCGAAAGGAGAATTGCTAACCGATTTAGGCACATTCGTGTTAAACCCAAAAGGGGATGCGCGATTACATTATATAACCTCCCTCCACAATTTGATTTCAGAATTACTCGAGCAAGAAAATATTTTATGCATGGGCATTGTTGGTAAATCTTTAATCCTAGAACGCCTTCCCTATATATATTTCTCAACACTTAATCGATTTTCCTGGTTACTTTATGCACAAACACTCAAAAATCTGTCGTTTATTCTGAACTCGGTTGAACTAGCTCGAAATTACAATCGATACTTCTCCGGTCCTTGTGGATACGACACTTGATTACTACAACTAAACCCCATACATTTGTGGGTGTAGGTTTTTAGCCTATCAAGTTTTTGGCGCCATTGCCGGGGACGAGGTCGGCGTTGTGGTGCTGGGCGCCGACTGGTGGCGAGAGAGAGAGAGAGAGAGAGAGAGAGAGAGAGAGAGAGAGAGAGAGAGAGAGAGAGAACGAGAGACGAGTGGCGAGTGAGAGTAGAAGGCATGAGCAGGAGGGGTTGAGTGAGAGAGACACCATTCGAGTGAAATAGAGAGGAGAAGGAAAGAAGAAAGGCGAGACAAGAAAAGAAACAAAAGAAAAAAAACAAATTAAAATATTTTTTTTTGAAATTCTGGGTAGATCCCACTCGACCGAGTGGAAACCATACACTCGGCCGAGTGCCCTCCACACTCGATTAAGTCTGGTCTCGAGCGGCTCTCAGAACTAGCAAAATTTCAACACTCGGCCGAGTGCCCTCGACATTCGAGATGTGTTATGTCCGAGTGTCACTCCTGAACTTTTTTTTAATTCCGTTTTTTATTCATTTTTAGAGAGGGGGTATTTAAGGGACATTTTTAGGAAGTAAAGGGAGCCAAAAATCTAACATTGGAGAGAACTATTTGAAAGCTTTGGAGATTGGAGATTCTTGAAGATACTTTCTAGACACTTGCCTTCTGCGCTATATCACCAAATTGTGAGTACCCTGTCTCTTTTTACTTTTTCTAGTTGCATTGAGGACAATGTTTAATTTAAGTATGGGGTGGGGTGAACTTCACATTTGGTGTACTGTTTGTGTATTTTTCCTTACGTTTTTCATTTCTATTTATAGTCTGCACTTTTATTATTATCATCTGTGTCATGTATATATATATATTTTGATCATGGGTCATGGATCTTGCTCCTTTTGAACTGTTGGACACAACTCTGATTCTGAAATGTTGTGTTGATTGGAATATTTGATGATTGCTTGAGCATTGAGCTATTGCCTTGTTTGACTAAATATCATGTATATCCTCTTGCTCGATTATGTGTATATCTTGTCTCATACTTGGATACTTGAGCTTGACTTGATACCGCATTATTGGGTTTGTGTGCACAAATTGAAATATGATTAAGGCAGTTTTGTCAACCCATTTATCCTTGCCTACCCTTGCATTTGACCATCTGCTTGAAGCCTTCCGAGCCTTATAAGCCTATTTCTTTGGTAGCTCAACAAGATTTTCATAACCGCTACTTGCCTTTCTTCTGATTGTGATTGAAAAAAAAAAAGAAAGAGAAAAATTCTTGGGATAAGAGGAGGATAAAATTCACTCTTGTGCAAAAGTCGAGAAAAGAAAAAAAATACGGTTAGTAACCGATCCTGCTTGTGGAGAATAAAATTCACACAAGGAGGAAGAAGTGCAAAGTGAGATGGCCAAGACACTTAGTAACCGGGTGCATTCGTCACAAATGTTTGTATTCGCGTAAAACGACGTCGAGGCTAAAGAGTGAAGAAAAAAATTTAAAAAAGAAGAAAAAGAAAGAAAAACAGATTTTTTTGATGTCGTTGAAAAAAGTGAAGATGAAAAAGTTGTTGTGATGGAGCTTGTTTGATGGATTGGAATGAATTCGATTCTTTGAAGTTGGTGTTTTTTTCGGTTGTTCTCGCATGATCCTTTTTCCCGGATTTTAGCACCAAATGGCCTAAATTTTTCCATACCTAACTGTTTCTGCCTTAGCCCCATCATAACCTTATAAAGTACTCATGATTTTGTTGTGTGCATAATTCCAAGCGTTGGAGATTTCTGAGATTGTTCAAGCTTTGTGGATGATGAGTTTTGAGGTTGAGATTTGAAGAGCTAGTCAAGCTTGGTTGTTGGCTATAATATGCTAGGACGACATTCGTCGAATATTTTGAAATAGTGGATGCTATTTTGTGATTATTGCGTTAGTTTTGCTTGGGGACAAGCAAGGTTAAGTATGGGATATTTTGATATCATCTATTTAGCGATTATTCTAGGGCATGTTTGCATCGGGTTTAGGGCATTTGGGTTAAGTATTATATATATTTTTGGCCCTTTTTGGTTTAGTTTGGTGGAATCGGTGTCTACCGCTTGTTTGTTATGATTTCAGGCGCTTTTGAGTGGTTTTGGCACCAATGAGAGAGCTTAAGGAGAATGACAAGCTTCGAGGTTTTTCGGTGCACTCAGAAGGCGTCAAAGATGAACTAGAAGGGACGGAATCAAAGATGTGGAGCACCAGAATCGTGGCGAGCTTGGCAAAAGACAAAGAAGCAAGGAAGGCCATACACTCGGCCGAGTGCCCTCAACACTCAATCTGTTGTATGCTCGAGTGGGCTGCAGGGGCTTACAAAACTCAACACTTGGTCGAGTGCCATCAGCACTCGAGATGTTGTATGCTCGAAAGGGTTATAGAAGCTTACAAAAACCATACACTCGGTCGAGTGCCCTCCACACTCGATTAAGTCTAGTATCGAGTGGCTCTCAGAACTAGCAAAATTTCAACATTCGGCCGAGTGCCCTGGACACTCGAGATGTGTTATGCCTGAGTGTCGCTCCTGAATGTTTTTTTTATTCCGTTTTTTTATTCATTTTTAGAGAGGGGTATTTAAGGGATGTTTTTAAGAAGTAAAGGGGGCCAAAAATTTGACATTGGAGAGAACTATTTGGAAGCTTTTGAGATTGGAGATTCTTGAAGATACTTTTGTTCGATTCATCAAATTCTTGTAATTTTCCGTTGTTGTTTCTGCTGTCTAATGTTTATCTTGCCAAATATGATTGAATCAAGCATGAACATCTCCATGAGTTGCTAGATTTCTTGTTCTAGGGTTGGGATTGACCCGACAATGCGGAAATAGGCTTGTTCCACTACTAGAAAAATGTAATTGTACATCTGCTATCAACCGATGTTTTTGAAAAAAAAAATCCGATCTCTTTGTGAGTGTAGTAAAAGATCCATCTATTCCACATCGGTTTTAAGCTGATGTCTTTTCTTTGTTAAAACATCTGTTTTATTTTGAATATAGATATAAATCAACCCATTAGTATTGTTTATGACATATTCACTTATTGATAAATATCCATGAATTTTCATTTATAAGCTTTTGAAGATGTCGACACTAAGCATAAATTTTACATTTACATCACTATTTTTAAAATAATCAATGTGTTGGGGGGTAAAATTTCATAAATTTCAGTGATTCATGATTTCATGTAATAATATTGTCATATTTATGCTATAAAAAAATGTGATTAATTTCCATAAATTTAAAGGCATGGCTTGCAATTTAAAGTTGGATCTCTTAAAAAATTTCAATGTAAGCCAATCCTCAAATGAGCCCAATCCACAAATGAGCAGTTGGTGGAGGTTACACAAAACAAATTAAACGTGTTCGAAAACAAAAACTGCAGAGAAAGTGATGTAGTGGGGCGGGTCTAATAACTAATGCCTTCATCCACCTTATAAAAAGGGGTATCTCTGCAGTTTGGGGACCCCCTGCCGGCTGGCTTTCTCTTCTTCCTAACAGGAGCAAAAAAAAAAAGCAAAAAGAGAACACAACTTTTCTTCTTCTGTCGAATGCACCTGCAACCACACTCAAGCAAGAAAAAAAAAAGAGATCAGCAAAGGAGAAGTGGCTTAACAAAACATCAGCTATTTTCTTTGTTTTGCAGGTAAAATTAAGCATTGCAATGGAGAAGACCCACGCTCAGTTTCACATGCTCTCACCTAGTGTTTGGTCTCGTAATAGGCTTGAAAGTATTTTCTTTCGCCTAGAGGCCATCACTTAATAGGTTGAGAGCATCGACTACCGTAGTTGGCTTGAAAGTATATTCTTTCGCCACTACATTCGATCCCGGCGTGGATCGGCTCATAGCGCCGAAAGTCTGCCGGATTTTGCTCTGAATTCACAAGCAATTAATTGCCTGATTCTACAAGCAATCAAAACTAAAACAAAGCTAGCAATTGGAAGGCATAAATTTTAAACAAAATAAAAGGTTGCTTTCTACAGTCCCAAGTGAACACCAAACAAATGAAATTGGGAGTTCATAAAAAAAACCAGAATCCATAACACATTCAAGTCAGGACTCTGCTGATACAAATCAAAACTCAATAGGCAAATGCTGAAGACCAATTGAAGTCCAAAATCAGGAGGTTCAACAAAATCAATCTCAGATTGTACTGGGCAAACAAGCCTAAATAACGAGGCCAAAATCAATTCAGAAAAAAGGAAAGAATAAAATGAATTGGGTTCCTGAGAAGTCAGCCCTAATGTCCTCAAAACCCAAATCCCCAAATAATATCAAATTAGGGATAAATTACGGGAAAAGTAGGAAACCAAACCTGTTCCTTCTTTTCCTTGCAAGAGAGCATTGGGTTCCTGAGAAGCATCAATTGGTGTCCGCTCTCGGTCAAGCCATTGTGCAACCGAGGGCTTGGATGGACTCTTGCAACTCACCATCCCTTCCGATTGCCCAAGTCGAAACACCGTCGGCATGTTTCAGATTTCCGGAGCTTTGGAGTTGCTCGCGTTCTCTGTCAATTGCCCATAAAGCAAAATCACAAATCATCCAAACCCTAAATCACACATCAAATTCAGAGTTGGGGATTTTCGAGCAAAGAGATCAAGAATATACCTGGGATCAAAATGTCTTCGGTTCAATCTGCTCTCGCTCGGCTCTCACTCAGCCTTCCGACGTGTCGAATGCCAAAAGCCAGGACTCGAGGTGGTGTAGCAAGAGCTCGCCGTTGTTGAAGAGCCCGGAGAAAGATAGTCCATCGAAAATTTGTTCACCTCTCTTTCTTCACGGACAGGAGTAGCCGAGATGGTGCCTTTGAGTTGTTACCGCCATGCCAATCTTGAGCGGTGTCTCTGAATTGTCGTTATCTCTGACGTCTTCAAAACCTAGAATGCCTTGGGTCTGTGTGAACAAACCAGACATCTTGGGCTGAATTGATTCATTGAAGGAAATGGGCTTAATTTAGCCCGTAACTCAATTCGTTCCATTAGAAAAAAAAAGAGAGGAATGAGTCAAAGCCGGCTAAATACACACGTACGTATATGTGTGACACATTTGAAAGAAATTGTAGTTAATTGCAAAACCGACCCACTAAAGTATACGAATTATAATTAGCATAAATTAAGAATTTGAGTTTTATTAAAATGTCAAATTAAAACTCATAAATATTCTTTGCCAATTAATTCGAGTGGGTCAATCTCAAAGCGGCTCCAACAAAAGCGGAGTTAAAACCTCAAATCAAGTTTCACCAAATATAAACTTGATTCCATTCAGAACTACGTATAGACTTGATACTCTTTTACGAGTTACGTAGGAAATTCGGTACAAAATTCTAAATACGCCGAATTCAGTCACCGATTACAAATTATATCAAATTTGTCTTAAAAGAACTGCGCAAGATTTGATCCCGTCCAAACGGGTACGTAGGTAGCTCGACATAAAGCAAAAAGCTCGTCGGGTTCAATCGCCAAATAAAAATGAAATTGGTTCGGGTAGAACTACGTAAAGACTTGACGCATCCTATCGGCTACGTAGGCAACCCGATAATAAATTCTAAAAATATATCGGGTACAGTCGTCGACCTCTAAATTCCCTTTAAATGAATATGAGGTCAAAATTAAACAAATTCAAATTCTCAATGTCGACTCGATACAAAGCTTTTGCTCGTCGAGTTCAATCATCTACCCACAAATGATCCCTCATTATCAAACTCAAATACAAATTCCTCTTTGTCCCGAACTACGGTGACTTGATTCCACCAAACTAGTGGATACGTAGGAAACTCGGTGTAAATCAAATTCTCACCGAGTCCAGTCACACTCAAACTTTCAATCAAACCTCCTCAAATTCATTTTCGTCTCTAAGTCGTCCCAAATATCAAATTTCTATCAAATCCAAAGTGTCTCCTCCGACTTGATACAAAGCTTTCGCTCGTCGAGTTCGGTCACGAACAAAACGTCAAAAAACAAATACCAAATTCAAATTTGTCCTTTTCAAGAACTACGTGCGATTTGATCCCTTCCAAAAGGGTACGTAGGAAACTCACAAACGAGTTCAATCACAGCCCCCAAATTGACTTTTCTGTCAAATCTCAAATCAAATCAAATCAAACTCCACCAACAAAATCAAATCGTTTTCTATGCAAATGATAGGCGGGTTACTTGAGTTACCCTTCCAAGAAGGTGGGCTCAGGTTACTCGGGTGGAGTGTTGTTCGAGCTACCCTTCCTAGAAGGTGGGTTTGAACTTTATCCTTTGATGCATACAAGAAAACAAAATCAAATCAAAACCAAATCCAAGCCAAAACAAAATCAAAGTCCAAAACACTCGAAACTACGTGAGGCTTGATTCTCTTCCAAGAGATACGTAGGAAACCCGTTAAATTTCCGGTGCAGCCCAAATCACCAAAACCACTCAAATCTTGGTATCGATACGATTTCGAATCAAGAGGATAACCAAAAGGGGTCGAATTCAAATATTAAAAATCAAATAAAATGTGTTGTACGATTATTGCGCATTTTTGTCCAACATATTTTTGGCATGCACGGTGAGACCCTTTTTGTTTTTTCTTCTCTTAGATGTATTTATACTAATACATGGTTATATCTTTTTAAAAAAAGGTACAAATGGCACCTCAAGAGATTGTCAACTTTAATGAGCTTCCAGCGACCTTCATCATCAAATGGGGTAGTTGGGTCAGGAAACGATCATTTGAAGCTCACCTTGATATCACCTGGGACTCAATGTATACAATGATCCTGGTCAACAACTTCTTTGGAGCTCTTCAAGCTCCGGAGAATCAGACCATCGTCAAGTGGGTGTCCAGTTCTCCCACAACGCTTTGAGGGGAAGGGAGCATGAAGCCTACAACCCTTCCAACCCATGGGGGCAGGAAGCTCAAGATCACCCGACTCGGCGATAGCAAGTTCAACAATGTTGTAGGAGGAAATCGAGACTTGCAAAATTAAATATAAATAAATCACAGCAAACCAGATTCTGTCCCTTGCAAATAATTACAAGACTTCCTCCCGATGCAGTAGTGGGAAGTCAGGATCGATCCACGAGGAAGCGTGTCAGCGGATCCTAGGCAGCGGAGAAATCTCACGGAAGTGGTCGACAACAGGGGTCCTAGATCTCGAGTACAGCAACTCGACAGAAGATCGGACAGTCGAACACAGCGCAGCAGCAAGCACAGGGTTAGTCGATCTCGACAAGAGCCTACTCGAGATCGAGTAAGGTCTTCGTCGACGTCGGGTTGTCTTGGTCGATTGCCTGCACACAGAAGCTACAGCGACCTGGGTCGAAGATCAGTAACTCGAGCTCGAAGAGTGCTAGTCGATCTCGAGAAAGACAGAAACTAAAACGAAAGAAAATAAAGTAAAGGCAATTGCTTTGGGATTTCGAACTAAACTGTATAAAAAGGACTTCCAAGATTAGGGTTTGCAACAACGATAACCAAACATGCATAAGGCAGAGATAAAACAGATAATCATGTGAATTGCATCAAAGGATTAAGCTTTCGCCTTTTTCCAACAATTAGACAACTCTTTCAAGAAACCCTAATTGTCTCTACTGATTTTATGTTTACAATCCAAGTTGTTAGCATGGACCTCCATTGAATGGGTAATAAACACATAACACGTAGTAGATGCTCAAAACAAGATAAAAGTCGGATCTTTACCTCAAACAAGCATGGCTATCGTCGGGCTCGCCCCAACCCTAGAAGTGGGTGGACTACTCGCGCTTCATCGCAACCTCAGACATTGATGTATGAAAAGAAACTTGCATTAAACCAAACTGTAGAAAGTACAACCGAACAAAGCCAACTTGCTCTCGCACCTTTGCTCCACTCGGCCTCCCTTTCTCTCTCTACTACTACTTCTCCCACTGAAATTGAATGACTAGAAATCAGCCCCATGGGCTTGATTTATAGACTTCTAAACCTTGCTACTCAAGGATAGAAACATCTATTTATATCTAAATCTATATCTAAAACATTAAAGATAAATAAATTTCATAACATAATTAAATCTAAATAAGGGAATTATATCTAAAGTCTTCAAGTGGATAAATCTTCTCCTTCATGATGTAACTTGATAGAATCGGATAGAACTCGGCAATCTTCGACTCCAAGTAATCCCAATCCGAGTAGGACGCCTCACAACGCGTTACGCGGCTTCTGGAAAGTTCCTCGATCTCGAGTAGAACCGACGTCGACATGGCTGGCTCGGCGTCTCGGGTTGCTGGTCCTCGATGTGGCTCAGACTCTGGTTCTAGGGTGTCCTCAATCTCGAGGAGTGGTCGTCGACTCGAATAACTTTAGGCTCATCGACTTGTGTGCTCGCCAGTGTCGGGTAGATCTTCTCGACATGCTCGGACATGGCTCCTGGCTTGTCGACCTCGAGGAGTTTCGTCGACATCGAGTTGTGTGTTGCTCTGTGTCCGGGCGCTAGGTCGGGTAGTCTCTCCTCGGCATCCTCGGACATGCTCTCCTCGACTCCGGGCATGGTCTTCGTGGCGTTGTCGACATCGAGTAGGGAACTCGATCTCGAGTAAAGGCTTGGAGTCGAGTTCTTCGTCTTCAGGTTCTCAACATGGGCTCCTTGATCAGTGCAGGTGTCTAGGCATGATTTGTCGAGATCGACTAGGTTTAGTCGACATCGAGTAGACTTGGGCCTCCGTCCTTGCTTCTTGGTTTTCTCCCGAAATGACTCCATATTCTGCAATATTAAACAGAAACTTATGTAGATCACCATTTCTGACAAATAAGCATATACTACATAAATTCGACATATTCCCAACCCGAAATATGCAAAATGTAAAGAATATGGAACTAAAATATGCATAAAGACATGGCTACTTTAGAGACATCAAATCACCCCATACTTAGACTTGCTTGTCCTCAAGCAATAACCAAACAATAACCAAGACCTACAACACATCGTTCAAGTATTCGCCTTTTGTCAAAAGCAACATCACAAGTAGTAGCCATGTAAGACAAGTGAATTTAACGTCATCACACATATATGAGCGATCCATAGGCATAGGCAATATAAATCCAACCTCACAAGGATAATGTGTTTACACTCAACTATCAATGTGTTTAGGCTATGAAGATCAACTCTCAACTCGATTCCATATACAATCTCATAAACATTGCAATTTAAATATAAATCCACTTCGCTACCAATTATGAAAATTCAACAAGAATTATCAGGAGGACTTTGCTCAATAGAAGTCTTCAAAGAAGATTCCATTCGGCGGGGTTGTAATGGAGCTTGGTAAGAAACATAAGGGTATGGAATTATTTGGCCATGTGGTGCTTTAATAAAATTCGGGAATCAAGACTCCTAAATCTCCAACACAACTCAACCAAACCATAACTCTCAATCATATGCATCAACCAAACTCTCCAATTTATCTCAATGAAGTATGTAACCTTTCAAACTTCCTTAACCTCTCCAAAGTATGTATCTTGCGAATAATGAAAGAAATAAGGTAAATTTGGCTCACAAACATATATACTTTTTCTTTTGCTTTTTTTTTTGAAACGAAAATAAAGACTAATGGTGCATTTATAAAGTGAGCCAAAAATCCTTTTACATAATGTGCATAGCAAGATAAAAATATAAAAACAACCCATATCTAAATAAATTCCAAAAAATCCTTCTTACTTGAAATGCAACATAAGCTCATTCCTTCCACAAACCATTATTTCAACCAACTCTAAGTCCTAATTCCCAAATGGGGGTCAGGCTCAATTTGGCTAAGGATAATTTTGTGGAGTTCTCAATAAAAGTTTCAGGCTAATGTTCTGGCTTCAAGCAAGGATAATGCATGGTAGGTAAAGAGAGGATAAAATTGGCTAAAAAGGTGCCTCCATCATTTAATTCTCATCAACATAAACATATAAATGCATTGGCTTTGAATAACTATCACAATATTTAGAGATGCATAGAAAGAGTAAATACACTCAAGAACGCGGAGGGATTTTTAATGTTCTCCCTATAAGGCCAAAATTCTCTCTAGGACAATTTTTGTTGGATTTTAACCTTTAGCTTAGGATCATATGTGCTCAATTTCATCACAAGTTCACAATCCACATAAAAAAATTTCGAGGACTTAGGCTAAACCTTCCAAACATGCCATAGGATTTACATGATCAAGTCAATCATTATTCATCATCATAGGACATCTAAGTTAGGGTATAAAAACTAAAACAATGCAAAAACATAAACATGTATATTTTTTTTCTTTTTTCGACATATTTTATTATTTTTTATTATTTTTTTCTATGCAACTAAAAACAAGACTAAAATATGACAAAAGACTAAAATGCATAAAATTTTAAACATGAATGTATAACATAAAAGTTAAAATTTCACCATGTAAAACCAAAAGCAAGACTAAAACATATAATAATGATAATGAGCTCTTCCCCCACCCCATACTTAAAATTTACAGTGTCTCCACTGTATAAAATCAAATAAAAACAAGAGTAAAGGAAGGTACTCACAGGATAATACATCGAGGAAGAAAACAGTTCAGGTCGAGTAAAAAATCTTTGCCGATCTCGAGTAGTGCAACTCGATCTCGAGGAGGTTTCTGCATCCAGTGGCTTTTGAAGTCGAGGAGCTTCTGGTGGCTTAGTCGATATCGAGTTGGCCTACTCGAGATCGACAAGTTTCTGGGCTGCTCCTCCTTGTCGTTGTCGACTTGGCCTTCTTTGATTCTGACTGTTTTTCAGGGACTTCTTATTCCACTTTTCGCGATCCTTATATGCTTGCCGGCCTAAAAGTGTTAGATTGCACACAAAAACAAGACTATCCACATGAAGTATTCTAATAGACATAAAACCAAAGCCAAAAATCAAAACCAAAAAGTTCAAAAGTCCCAAAATTCATAAAGTTTTATATACATGCTCTATATTTTAGAGTCGCTAGGCCGACTTCTCCGTTTGCGCTCAAGGACCATTAGTGTGGGGCCCGCTCATGCTTGGCCCTTCTCCTGGATCATCTAGGTCCTGATGGTAGTATGCAAGCTCTGTTGACAGGTGGTTGCTTGCATCATCTCCCTTCTCTTTCTTCTTCTTCGTTCCAGCTCTTAGTTTCTGCAGATTCTCTCGCCACGGGGCCTTACCTCCCCTTAAATTAGTGATAAATTTCTTAATGGACTAAGGGGGAATAGAATTCATACCTGAACTTACCTTTTCGGACCCAAAAAAGAAATCTTCGGGCTTGGGGCTAGTCGATGTCGAGTACTGCTGGTCGACCTTGAGTGCAGGGACCCCATACTTAGGCACTGGGCAAGTCTGTGGCTCAACAGAGGAAGTCGACATCGACAAAGGCTTGTCGATATCGAGTAGAAAGGTTGTCGAGATCGAGGATGCTTGGTCGATCTCGAGTACAGTGCTGGTGCTTTCCTCCGCTGATTGCTTGGTCCCGTGGTTGCTGATGCTTTTCACCTCCAGCCATGAAATTTCCTCTTTGGCAGGGCCAAAAGAGAAATCTAAAACTTCATTGCCTATGGTGAAGGTGAGCGATCGATTCTTGACACTAATTCTAGCATCTGCAGTAGCAAAGAATGGTCTACCAAGAATAATAGGGATAGTAGGATCTTCAGCACAGTCTATAATAAGGAAATCTGCTGGAACAAAGAATTTACCAACCTGGACGGGGACATTCTCAACTATACCTGTAGGGATGACCACTGTATTGTTTGCCATGTATAGTTTGGCATCCATAGGTTCTATGCATCCTATCTTGACCTTCAGCCAGATTGATAAAGGCATGATGCTCACACTTGCTCCTAAATCGCACAGAGACTCATATTTATATTGTCCAAAACCCGTAGTAACAGAAGACTTACCAGGGTCAGGTCTCTTTTCAGGGAAGTGGAGTACTTTGCATTCGCATGCGATCTCTGAGATGGATCGCTTCTTGCTCAGGATTTCCTTTAGAAATTTGACATATCCAGGCAACTCTTGCGGAGCTTCTGTAAAAGGAATAGAAACATTTAGTTCTTGCATCATATTAACAAATCTTTTAAACCTACCTGCAGTGGTATCTTTTTGTGCTTTAGAAGGGAAAGGCAGTGGCTTTTTCTGCTTCGGAGCCAGATCAAATCACCCAATACTTAGACTTGCTTGTCCTCAAGCAATAACCAAACAATAACCAAGACCTAAAACACATCCTTCAAGTCTTCGCCTTTTGTCAAAAGCAACATCTCAAGTAGTAGCCATGTAAGACAAGTGAATTTAACGTCATCACACATATATGAGCGATCCATAGGCATAGGCAATATAAATCCAACCTCATAGGGATAATGTGTTTACACTCAACTCTCAATGTGTTTAGGCTATGAAGATCAACTCTCAACTCGATTCCATATACAATCTCATAAACATTGCAATTTAAATATAAATCCACTTCGCAAACAATTATGAAAATGCAACAAGAATTATTAGGAGGACTTTGCTCAATAGAAGTCTTCAAAGAAGATTCCATTCGGTGGGGTTGTAATGGGGCTTGGTAAGAAACATAAGGGTATGGAACTATTTGGCCATGTGGTGCTTTAATAAAATTCGGGAATCAAGACTCCTAAATCTCCAACACAACTCAACCAAACCATAACTCTCAATCATATGCATCAACCAAACTCTCCAATTTATCTCAATGAAGTATGTAACCTTTCAAACTTCCTTAACCTCTCCAAAGTATGTATCTTGCGAATAATGAAAGAAATAAGGTAAATTTGGCTCACAAACATATATACTTTTTCTTTTGCTTTTTTTTTAAAACAAAAATAAAGACTAATGGTGCATTTATAAAGTGAGCCAAAAATCCTTTTACATAATATGCATAGCAAGATAAAAATATAAAACCAACCCATATCTCAATAAATTCCAAAAAATCCTTCTTACTTGAAATGCAACATAAGCTCATTCCTTCCACAAATCATTATTTCAACCAACTCTAAGTCTTAATTCCCAAATGGGGGTCAGGCTCAATTTGGCTAAGGATAATTTTGTGGAGTTCTCAATAAAAGTTTCAGGCTAATGTTCTGCCTTCAAGCAAGGATAATTCAGGGTAGGTAAAGAGAGGATAAAATTGGCGAAAAAGGTGCCTCCATCATTTAATTCTCATCAACATAAACATATAAATGCATTGGCTTTGAATAACTATCACAATATTTAGAGATTCATAGGAAGAGTAAATACACTCAAGAACGCAGAGGGATTTTTAATGTTCTTCCTATAAGGCTAAAATTCTCACTAGGACAATTTTTGTTGGATTTTAAACTTTAGCTTAGGATCATATGTGCTCAATTTCATCACAAGTTCACAATCCACATAAAACAATTTCGAGGACTTAGGCTTAACCTTCCAAACATGCCATAGGATTTACATGATCAAGTCAATCATTATTCATCATCATAGGACATCTAAGTTAGGGTATAAAAACTAAAACAATGCAAAAACTTAAACATGTATATTTTTTTTTCTTTTTTCGACATTTTCTATTATTTTTTTTATTTTTTTTATTTTTTTCTATGCAACTAAAAACAAGACTAAAATATGACAAAAGACTAAAATGCATAAAATTTTAAACATTAATGTATAACATAAAAATTAAAATTTCACCATGTAAAACCAAAAGCAAGACTAAAACACATAATAATGATAATGAGCTCTTCCCCCATCCCATACTTAAAATTTACAGTGTCTCCACTGTATAAAATCAAATAAAAACAAGAGTAAAGGAAGGAACTCACAGGATAATACATCGAGGAGGAAAACAGTTCAGGCCGAGTAAAAAATCTTTGTCGATCTCGAGTAGTGCAACTCGATCTCGAGGAGGTTTCTGCGTCCAGTGGCTTCTGAAGTCGAGGAGCTTCTGGTGGCTTAGTCGATATCGAGTTGGCCTACTCGAGATCGACAAGTTTCTGGGCTGCTCCTCCTTGTCGTTGTCGACTTGGCCTTCGTCGATTCTGATTGTTTTTCAGGGACTTCTTATTCCACTTTTCGCGATTCTTTTTATGCTTGCCGACCTAAAAGTGTTAAATTGCACACAAAAATAAGACTATCCACATGAAGTATTCTAAAAGACATAAAACCAAAACCAAAAACCAAAACCAAAAAGTTCAAAAGTCCCAAAATTCATAAAGTTTTTTATACATGCTCTAGATTTTAGAGTCGCTTGGCCGACTTCTCCGTTTGCGCTCAAGGACCATTAGTGTGGGGCCCGCTCATGCTTGGCCCTTCTCCTGGATCATCTAGGTCCTGATGGTAGTATGCAAGCTCTGCTGACAGGTGGTTGTTTGCATCATTTCCCTTCTCTTTCTTCTTCTTCCTTCCAGCTTTTAGTTCCCGCAGATTCTCTCACCACGGGGCCTTACCTCCCCTTAAATTATTGATAAATTTATTAATGGACTGAGGGGGAGTAGAATTCATACCTGAACTTACCTTTTCGGACCCAAAACAGAAATGCTCGGGCTTGGGGCTAGTCGATGTCGAGTACTGCTGGTCGACCTTGAGTACAGGGACCCCATACTTAGGCTCTGGGCAAGTCTGTGGCTCAACAGAGGAAGTCGACATCGACAAAGGCTTGTCGAGATCGAGTAGAAAGGTTGTCGAGATCGAGGACGCTTGGTCGATCTCGAGTACAGTGCTGGTGCTTTCCTCCGCTGATTGCTTGGTCCCGTGGTTGCTGATGCTTTTCACCTCCAGCCATGAAATTTCCTCTTTGGCAGGGCCAAAAGAGAAATCTAAAACTTCATCGCCTATGGTGAAGGTGAGCGATCGATTCTTAACACTAATTCTGGCATCTGGAGTAGCTAAGAATGGTCTACCAAGAATAATAGGGATAGTAGGATCTTCAGCACAGTCCATAATAAGGAAATCTATTGGAACAAAGAATTTACCAACCTGGACGGGGACATTCTCAACTATACCGGTAGGGATGACCACTGTATTGTTTGCCATGTATAGTTTGGCATCCACAGGTTCTATGCATCCTATCTTGACCTTCAGCCAGATTGATAATGGCATGATGCTCACACTTGCTCCTAAATCGCACAGAGACTCATATTTATATTGTCCAAAACCCGTAGTAACAGAAGACTTACCAGGGTCAGGTCTCTTTTCAGGGAAGTGGAGTACTTTGCATTCGCATGCGATCTCTGAGATGGATCGCTTCTTGCTCAGGATTTCCTTTAGAAATTTGACATATCCAGGCAACTCTTGCGGAGCTTCTGTAAAAGGAATAGAAACATTTAGTTCTTGCATCATATTAACAAATCTTTTAAACCTACCTGCAGTGGTATCTTTTTGTGCTTTAGAAGGGAAAGGCAGTGGCTTTTTCTGCTTCGGAGCCAGATCAAATCACCCAATACTTAGACTTGCTTGTCCTCAAGCAATAACCAAACAATAACCAAGACCTACAACACATCCTTCAAGTCTTCGCCTTTTGTCAAAAGCAACATCTCAAGTAGTAGCCATGTAAGACAAGTGAATTTAACGTCATCACACATATATGAGCGATCCATAGGCATAGGCAATATAAATCCAACCTCATAGGGATAATGTGTTTACACTCAACTCTCAATGTGTTTAGGCTATGAAGATCAACTCTCAACTCGATTCCATATACAATCTCATAAACATTGCAATTTAAATATAAATCCACTTCGCAAACAATTATGAAAATGCAACAAGAATTATTAGGAGGACTTTGCTCAATAGAAGTCTTCAAAGAAGATTCCATTCGGTGGGGTTGTAATGGGGCTTGGTAAGAAACATAAGGGTATGGAACTATTTGGCCATGTGGTGCTTTAATAAAATTCGGGAATCAAGACTCCTAAATCTCCAACACAACTCAACCAAACCATAACTCTCAATCATATGCATCAACCAAACTCTCCAATTTATCTCAATGAAGTATGTAACCTTTCAAACTTCCTTAACCTCTCCAAAGTATGTATCTTGCGAATAATGAAAGAAATAAGGTAAATTTGGCTCACAAACATATATACTTTTTCTTTTGCTTTTTTTTTTAAAACGAAAATAAAGACTAATGGTGCATTTATAAAGTGATCCAAAAATCCTTTTACATAATATGCATAGCAAGATAAAAATATAAAACCAACCCATATCTCAATAAATTCCAAAAAATCCTTCTTACTTGAAATGCAACATAAGCTCATTCCTTCCACAAATCATTATTTCAACCAACTCTAAGCCTTAATTCCCAAATGGGGGTCAGACTCAATTTGGTTAAGGATAATTTTGTGGAGTTCTCAATAAAAGTTTCAGGCTAATGTTCTGCCTTCAAGCAAGGATAATTCAGGGTAGGTAAAGAGAGGATAAAATTGACGAAAAAGGTGCCTCCATCATTTAATTCTCATCAACATAAACATATAAATGCATTGGCTTTGAATAACTATCACAATATTTAGAGATTCATAGGAAGAGTAAATACACTCAAGAACGCAGAGGGATTTTTAATGTTCTCCCTATAAGGCTAAAATTCTCACTAGGACAATTTTTGTTGGATTTTAAACTTTAGCTTAGGATCATATGTGCTCAATTTCATCACAAGTTCACAATCCACAAAAAACAATTTCGAGGACTTAGGCTTAACCTTCCAAACATGCCATAGGATTTACATGATCAAGTCAATCATTATTCATCATCATAGGACATCTAAGTTAGGGTATAAAAACTAAAACAATGCAAAAACTTAAACATGTATATTTTTTTTTCTTTTTTCGACATTTTCTATTTTTTTTTTTTTTTTTATTTTTTTTTTCTATGCAACTAAAAACAAGACTAAAATATGACAAAAGACTAAAATGCATAAAATTTTAAACATGGATGTATAACATAAAAATTAAAATTTCACCATGTAAAACCAAAAGCAAGACTAAAACACATAATAATGATAATGAGCTCTTCCCCCACCCCATACTTAAAATTTACAGTGTCTCCACTGTATAAAATCAAATAAAAACAAGAGTAAAGGAAGGAACTCACAGGATAATACATCGAGGAGGAAAACAGTTCAGGCCGAGTAAAAAATCTTTGTCGATCTCGAGTAGTGCAACTCGATCTCGAGGAGGTTTCTGCGTCCAGTGGCTTCTGAAGTCGAGGAGCTTCTGGTGGCTTAGTCGATATCGAGTTGGCCTACTCGAGATCGACAAGTTTCTGGGCTGCTCCTCCTGGTCGTTGTCGACTTGGCCTTCGTCGATTCTGATTGTTTTTCAGGGACTTCTTATTCCACTTTTCGCGATTCTTTTTATGCTTGCCGACCTAAAAGTGTTAGATTGCACACAAAAATAAGACTATCCACATGAAGTATTCTAAAAGACATAAAACCAAAACCAAAAACCAAAACCAAAAAGTTCAAAAGTCCCAAAATTCATAAAGTTTTATATACATGCTCTAGATTTTAGAGCTGCTAGGCCGACTTCTCCGTTTGCGCTCAAGGACCATTAGTGTGGGGCCCGCTCATGCTTGGCCCTTCTCCTGGATCATCTAGGTCCTGATGGTAGTATGCAAGCTCTGCTGACAGGTGGTTGCGTGCATCATTTCCCTTCTCTTTCTTCTTCTTCCTTCCAGCTTTTAGTTTCCGCAGATTCTCTCACCACGGGGCCTTACCTCCCCTTAAATTATTGATAAATTTCTTAATGGACTGAGGGGGAGTAGAATTCATACCTGGACTTACCTTTTCGGACCCAAAACAGAAATCTTCGGGCTTGGGGCTAGTCGATGTCGAGTACTGCTAGTCGACCTTGAGTACAGGGACCCCATACTTAGGCTCTAGGCAAGTCTGTGGCTCAACAGAGGAAGTCGACATCGACAAAGGCTTGTTGAGATCGAGTAGAAAGGTTGTCGAGATCGAGGACGCTTGGTCGATCTCGAGTACAGTGCTGGTGCTTTCCTCCGCTGATTGCTTGGTCCCGTGATTGCTGATGCTTTTCACCTCCAGCCATGAAATTTCCTCTTTGGCAGGGCCAAAAGAGAAATCTAAAACTTCATCGCCTATGGTGAAGGTGAGCGATCGATTCTTAACACTAATTCTGGCATCTGGAGTAGCTAAGAATGGTCTACCAAAATAATAGGGATAGTAGGATCTTCAGCACAGTCTATAATAAGGAAATCTGTTGGAACAAAGAATTTACCAACCTGGACGGGGACATTCTCAACTATACCTGTAGGGATGACCACTGTATTGTTTGCCATGTATAGTTTGGTATCCACAGGTTCTATGCATCCTATCTTGACCTTCAGCCAGATTGATAAAGGCATGATGCTCACACTTGCTCCTAAATCGCACAGAGACTCATATTTATATTGTCCAAAACCGGTAGTAACAGAACACTTACCAGGGTCAGGTCTCTTTTCAGGGAAGTGGAGTACTTTGCATTCGCCTGCGATCTCTGAGATGGATCGCTTCTTGCTCAGGATTTCCTTTAGAAATTTGACATATCCAGGCAACTCTTGCGGAGCTTCTGTAAAAGGAATAGAAACATTTAGTTCTTGCAGCATATTAACAAATCTTTTAAACCTACCTACAGTGGGATCTTTTTGTGCTTTAGAAGGGAAAGGCAGTGGCTTTTTCTGCTTCGGAGCCAGATCAGACGTCGGAGGTGTCGCAGAGTCGTCGACCTCGGCTTGTTTTTCCTCGATCTTGACCAGGGGGTCCTCGAGATGGACTTGGGTTGTCGACTTCAAATTGCTGGCCTGCGCAGTGGAGTCTGAGCTCAGCTTCTGGTCCGTGTCGAGTAAGTGCTTGTCGAGATCGAGTACAGGGTCCTCGAGATCGAGTTGATCTTGCTCTGTCTCGAGTTGCTGCTCTGCCTTGCCTTGCTGTTTCCCAACCTCTGGCTCATATAATTTATGCCCACTTCTGAGTTTGATAGCTGCGACGTGTCCGGTCTTCCCCTTAGGATTTGGTTCTGTTTGCCCAGGGAGATGTCCGGTTGGTCGTGGGATCTATGCAGCGATTTGACCCATCTGAGTCTCTATTCCTCTTTTCCAGATATCTAGTTCTCCAAATTTTGTAGTGATGTTCTTGAACTGGTTGTTGATGGTGCCCTGATTCCGACGCATCTCCTCAAGGATGAGTTGCAGATCATCCTTCTTTTGATCCCTTTCTAGATGTCCTGGAGCTCTGTGGTTGATAGAATCTTTGATCTCCCATATAGCGATTGGGACCCCAGCGTAGGCTACCTCCTCGTGTGTCTCCGCCATCCTGACTTGCTCAGTGTGTGGGCACTCAGTAGTGGTATGCCGCTGTGATCCGCATTCTATGCAAGGCTGGTTGACAGATAGGTATTTGACTTGCTTGAGGAGCTTGCGATTCTGGTCTCTGTAGAACTGCTCCCTGACATCTGGGTCAATCTCCTTTGCTGGCTCATAGAGTTGCATAGATGGTGCTGGCCTGGCATAGGAGTTCTCCTCATAGTTTGCAGTAGACCCATATTTGTTGTCACAATTGGTGAGCTTGTCTAGCACACCCCAGGCGTCGATTGGTGGCATCGTCAGATACTCATAGCGAGTATATTGGTTGATTTTGTCCTTAGTGACTTGATCAAGAGAGTTGAAGAAGATCTCCTGAATGAAGTAGGGTGGCTGTCCATGAGTAGGGCAAGATCGCAGCAGTTCCTTGTAGCGTTCCCATGCTTTTGCCAGCGGTTCCCCATGCTTCTGTTTGAAGGCGGTGATTTTCTGGCGGAGAAGTGCTGTCTTGGTGGGTGGGAAGAATTTATTCATAAACTCTTGCTCTACTTGGGCCCATGTTTTGAGTGATCTTGGTTTCAGCCCTTCAAGCCACTTCAGTGCAGATCCAGCGAGAGACCAGCGAAAAGCCTTCATCTTTACATATTCCAGAGTTGTACCTTCAGCAAGAGTACGGCACATGTCAGGAAAATTGGTAATATGTTCAAGAGGACACTCATTAAATTTTTCATAAAAAGCATTATTTTTAAGCTCTATAAGAAATTGAGTGCGAATTTCAAAAGAGTTTTCAGGGATTAGAATCGCCGATTCAGGCACGACGAGAGTTGGATGCATATAATCCTCTAAAGTGGTTGGGTATTGGGCAAGCTCAGCTTCTGCTTGTTCCCTTGCTGCTTTCTCAGTGGCGATAGCAGCATCTTTAGCGGCCAGCTCCCTTGTAAGCCTCTGTATCAGCTGCTCCCGTGTTTCTGCGGCTGCCATGGCTCTTTTTAGCTTAGCTTGGATGTGTAAGAGGCGTTCCGGATCGTCTAAGCCGTCAAACTCAGGTGGTTGACCAGAACGGCACATACACCTGTAAAGTAACTCAGAGAAAACGTGAGAACTAACTACCTAAGGCGCGAATGATAGCTTCCCCGGCAACGGCGCCAATTTGTTGTAGGAGGAAATCGAGACTTGCAAAATTAAATATAAATAAATCACAGCAAACCAGATTCTGTCCCTTGCAAATAATTACAAGACTTCCTCCTGATGCAGTAGTGGGAAGTCAGGATCGATCCATGAAGAAGCGTGTCAGCGGATCCTAGGCAGCGGAGAAATCTCACGGAAGTGGTCGACAACAGGGGTCCTAGATCTCGAGTACAGCAACTCGACAGAAGATCGGACAGTCGAACACAGCGCAGCAGCAAGCACAGGGTTAGTCGATCTCGACAAGAGCCTACTCGAGATCGAGTAAGGTCTTCGTCGACGTCGGGTTGTCTTGGTCGATTGCCTGCACACAGAAGCTACAACGACCTGGGTCGAAGATCAGTAACTCGAGATCGAGGAGTGCTAGTCGATCTCGAGAAAGACAAAAACTAAAATGAAAGAAAATAAAGTAAAGGCAATTGCTTTGGGATTTCGAACTAAACTGTACAAAAAGGACTTCCAAGATTGGGGTTTACAACAACGATAACCAAACATGCATAAGGCAGAGATAAAACAGATAATCATGTGAATTGCATCAAAGGATTAAGCTTTCGCCTTTTTCCAACAATTAGACAACTCTTTCAAGAAACCCTAATTGTCTCTACTGATTTTATGTTTACAATCCAAGTTGTTAGCATGGACCTCCATTGAATGGGTAATAAACACATAACAAGTAGTAGATGCTCAAAACAAGATAAAAGTCGGATCTTTACTTCAAACACGCATGGCTATCGTCGGGCTTGCCCCAACCCTAGAAGTGGGTGGACTACTCGCGCTTCATCGCAACCTCAGACATTGATGTATGAAAAGAAACTTGCATTAAACCAAACTGTAGATAGTACAACCGAACAAAGCCAACTTGCTCTCGCTCCTTTGCTCCACTCGGCCTCCCTTTCTCTCTCTACTACTAATTCTCCCACTGAAATTGAATGACTAGAAATCAGCCCCATGGGCTTGATTTATAGACTTCTAAACCTTGCTACTCAAGGATAGAAACATCTATCTATATCTAAATCTATATCTAAAACATTAAAGATAAATAAATTTCATAACATAATTAAATCTAAATAAAGGAATTATATCTAAAGTCTTCAAGTGGATAAATCTTCTCCTTCATGATGTAACTTGATAGAATCGGATAGAACTCGGCAATCTTCGGCTTCAAGTAATCCCAATCCGAGTAGGACAGCTCACAACGCGTTACGCGGCTTCTGGAAAGTTCCTCGATCTCGAGTAAGTCTCCTCGATCTCGAGTAGAACTGACGTCGACTTGGCTGGCTCGGCGTCTCGGGTTGCTGGTCCTCGATGTGGCTCATACTCTGGCTCCAGGGTGTCCTTGATCTCGAGGAGTGGTCGTCGATCTCGACTAACTTTGGGCTCATCGACTTGTGTGCTCGGCAGTGTCGGGTAGATCTTCTCGACATGCTCGGACATGGCTCCTGGCTTGTCGACCTCGAGGAGTTTCGTCGACATCGAGTTGTGTGTTGCTCTGTGTCTGGGCGCTAGGTCGGGTAGTCTCTCCTCGGCATCCTCGGACATGCTCTCCTCGACTCCGGGCATGGTCTTCATGGCGTTGTCGACATCGAGTAGGGAACTCGATCTCGAGTAAAGGCTTGGAGTCGAGTTCTTCGTCTTCAGGTTCTCGACATGGGCTCCTTGATCAGTGCAGGTGTCTAGGCATGATTTGTCGAGATCGACTAGGTTTAGTCGACATCGAGTAGACTTGGGCCTCCATCCTTGCTTCTTGGTTTTCTCCCGAAATGACTCCATATTCTGCAATATTAAACAGAAACTTATGTAGATCTCCATTTCTGACAAATAAGCATATACTACATAAATTTGACATATTCCCAACCCAAAATATGCAAAATGTAAAGAATATGGAACTAAAATATGCATAAAGACATGGCTACTTTAGAGACATCAAACAACCATCCTAATGGCCAAAAGATCAAAATGCAGGAAGGTCGTTACAATGGCATGAAGCCCACTACTGAAGTCACTCAAAGGCCTATTATTCGTGTCATCAAAAAGCATGAGGGGGCAGTCGCAACTTTCGCACAACCCGTGTCCATTTCCAAGAAGGCAAACATATCCACGAAGAGAAGGGGACGCAAGTGTTGATCTCAACGCGGCAAGGCAAGACTTTTTCCTATGCTAGCTCGTTCATCAACTTTAGAGCGAGCGAGTATAGCCCTTGCAAAGGATCTTCCTAGATCGCAAGGGGAGAAGAAATTCCTCACGTGGCTTCTCCAAGAGAGATTCTCGTTGGGTCTCTACCTATCTATCCGAAAGAGGTTGTACAAGTCAACATGACTTCATATTCGGAAGAGATGGAAATCAAGGCCACAAAGGGTAAGCCTTCAAGATCCACGAAAGGCAAGAAGGCTCAAGAAACATGTCATGTCTCCAAAGAGGACGCAAGAGATGAAGACCGGTTGAAGTCAACAAGTTCAAATACTTCAATGGTCAAGGAGCAGCTTCAAGAGTTACAAAGAAAGCTCAATGAAAAAGATGCTCAAATTGCATCACTCCTCACTCAAATCAATATTCAAGCTCAAGCAAATAGACAAGAAAAATCAAGGCCAAATGGTGAAGGGTCAAGCAGTAGCACGTCGATCTCTCCGCAAGAAATCAAAGAGATGATCGCTCAAGGCATAAAAGAAATATATGCATCACAAAATCCAAAAGTAATCGGGTATAAAAAGCCATATCCAACACACTATGATTCGATGCCATTTCCCCCAAGCTACCAGAGATCGAGCTTTGAGAAGTTTGATGGCCTTCACGGTTCACCCCACGAGCATCTAGCTCATTTTTGTTCTGCTTGTGGTGAAACTGCCTTGAACGATGCTTTATTAATTAGGCAATTTGTTCAATCTTTGAAGGGATCAGCATTCATTTGGTACACCCAACTTCAACCAGGGTCGATTCAAACATGGGACGATCTACAAAGAGAGTTCCTAGCTCAGTTTGTGAGCTCGAAGGCAAGAGTTTCTGTTTTGGATCTTGCAAACACCTATCAAAGGTCTAACGAGCTCGCCACCGACTTCATCGCCAGGTGGAGGAGCATGAGACTCCAATGCCATGACAAATTGAGCGAATAAGCTTGTGTTCAAATGTGCACCAACAACCTAATACCGGAATTAGCGGTACATGTTAGAAGTGCTGAGCCTAATTCATTTGATGAGTTGGTGATTAAAGCGTGCAATGTTGAAAAACAACTAGCACGAGGATCCAATAGGCCTCAAGATAGTGAGGCTAACAAAAATGATGGCGATGAGGTACAAGATGAAGAAGAGTCTATGGCGACTTTCGCCAAACATGATCTAGAGTCCGGTAACGAAAATGGTTCTAAAGCTCAAAGAAAAGAGACAGCTAAGGAGCCAGCCAAGAGACTCACTCTTCATGAAAAAATACAAAAGAAATATCCCTTTGACGATGATGATGTAAAAGGGATATTCGATGAGTTGATGAGTGCTAGACTTCTAACACTCCCGGAGCCAAAAAGGCCAAAACAAGCTGGCAAGGTGAGTGATCCAAAATATTGCTCGTACCACCTGCTCATTAGTCATCTAATCAAAGATTGTTATGTTTTCAAAGACATCGTAGAGGATATGATTAACAAAGGAGAAATTGAAATCGAGGGGGCAACATCCTCGACTCAAGCACCTTCATCAAATACCATTTCAACGGTAGATGTGGCAGAGTGCACTCCAAATCTCCAAGGGTCTTCTCAAACAGAAAAAAAAAACATCTGCTATGGCTATTGAAGCTGGGGCTGCCCCACGGTTTCATTGCCTCTCGAAGTGTTGGTGAAAGATGACACTTCAAAAGAAGGGTCCTTGAAAGCCAAAGACATCGCTCAATGTTGTATGGTCTCATGGGCCGATGACATGTGCGAAAAGGAAGCAAGAGTGAAAAAGATTACTCATCACTCCAAGCATCAAATTCCCTCCTCAAAGTCAAGAGAGAAATCAAAGGGAAAGAAGTCAAGATTCGGTGAAGCTTCAAAAATGCACGAGAAACATAAAGTTCAAGTGCAGAAGCTAAAACCCTGTTTCAAGGGTAAAACGCCACAAAAAATCGTCGAGGAGGCTTGAGATGGCTTCGAGTGTCCGTATTTGAAAGGCTTGAGATGGCTTCGAGTGGAACTCCTAAATCCTCGGTGTTTAAAAGGCTTGATCCAGCCCCTACATGTGAGACACCGAAATCTTCTGTATTTGAAAGACTCGAGTTAGCCTCAACAAATTAAGCATCCAAATCTTCGGTGTTTGAAAGGCTTAACATAGCCTCGACAAGTGGAGAATTTAAAGCTCCGATATTTGAAAGGCTCGAAAAAATTGATGAGCCTAAAAGCAAGAAGGTCCAAATGAAAAGGACTAAAAGAAAGAGCTCCGGAAGAGACAGTCAAAAGTTCTCGTCCATAAGCTCAACAAAATCATGGACACCTAAAGCCAAGTAAGGGTGTCAAAATGATCAAGTATCTTCCTAGGCGGAAAAATGAATAGTTCTGCCTAGAACTACGTGAAGACTTGATCCCCATCAAGGGGTACGTAGGAAATTTGGCATAAAAAATATATGTGTCAAATTCAGTCGCAAAAAAAAGAGGAAATTCCGGGTTCGCATATGATAGTCAGGTTATTCGGGAAACCCTTCCTAGAAGGTGGGCCTAGTAATTTGAATGATGCGGCAAAAAAAAGGAAAAAAAAAAGAGAAAAATCCCGGTTTTCAAATGATAGTCGAGTTATTTGGGAAACCCTTCCTAGAAGGTGTGCTCAAACAATTTGAGGGATGCATATTAAAAAAAAGGGACTTGAAATTGGTCTGAAATTCAAACAACCCGGAAGCATGTGAAAAATGGGTTCACAAAGAACTACGAGCGGCTTAATCCCTCATAAACGGGGTACGTAGGCAGTCTAGCTAATCAAAGTGCTAGGTGCAGCCATAAAATTAAACAAACAAAACATCTTCTTTCCTCAAACGAAGAAGAAAAAGAAGTCAGATCCTCTACTTATGTAGTCTTATGAGCATTGTCTTGACTACAAGGGGAAAAATCAAATATAGTCTGAAGACTTATGCAATTTTTGCCTGTATTAAAAATGAGGCAAAAGAAAAGAGAGAAGAAGAAAGAAACTGTCTTTCAAAGACATTCTCACAAAGAGAAGCAAACAAAAGGCTTATGCCTAAATTTCTCGACTTTGATTATCACGTCCAAAAGTGGTAATCAAATCAAGTCACATAAATTAAATATTCCTCCCAAGGAAAACTATGCCAAATGCCTCAAAACTTGACTAATCAAATGGTCAATATTTTCTTCTCTCTCAAAGCCAAAAAGGCTCAAGCCTCTCAAAACTCTCCAAACCCTCCCAAACAAAAAAAAATTGGCCTACGTTATCTACATATGTACGGTCATTCAAAGCCCTTAAAACTCAAAACAAAAACTCCAAGAAAAAGCCACCAAATGTCTTGGCTCCAAATGGTATGGGTATTATATTTCAAAATCATCTCATATGATATTTTGATCACAAAGGTCCAACCACAAAGGTTACAAAAGCTCAAACCTACGACACCAAGTCGTCAAAACCAAATTTAGTCTAAGACCAAAAATCAAACTGAAATCGGTCAAAAGACAAAAGTTCAATCTTACGACACCAAGTCGTCAAAACCAAATTCTTGTCCCTCACAAGAAAATCTTCAAATCCAAATTCAAGCTTAAAGTCCAAAATCTCCGACTAGAAGCCAAAAACCAAATTAGCCAAAAAAAAAGCCAAATCGGCAAAAAGTCAAACAAGAATTGACTCAATGCAAAAAAAAAATCCAGTCAGTTTGAAGGCTCAAAAGGCAAACTGGTTGAAAAGCCACAAAGGCAGAAATAAAATTTTGAGAAGGAAAATCTTTTCCGACTCTCAGATACCCATACCAGATTGTATCGTATAGGTCATAAGCAAGCTCTAACTAGAATTGCTTCTCATATTTGACCAATTTTATCGGTACAATTTAAGTTCAAATTTTCTTCGGGCTACAAATCGAACATAAAGCTTTTTAAAGCAACGTCCGATTGAAACACAAATGGTGCATGAAAAAGAGCATTAATCGAACTTTGAACGTTTTCGATATCTCAAATGTACAAAGTTCGGGGGGCAACTGTTCGATGGTAAAATTTCATAAATTTCAGTGATTCATGATTTCATGTAATAATATTGTCACATTTATGCTATAAAAAAATGTGATTAATTTCCTTAAATTTGAAGGCATGGCTTGCAATGTAAAGTTGGATCTCTTAAAAAATTCCAATGTAAGCCCAATCCTCAAATGAGCCCAATCCAGAAATGAGCAGTTGGTGGAGGTTACACAAAACAAATTAAACGTGTTCCAAAACAAAAACTGCAGAGAAAGTGATGTAGTGGGGCGGGTCTAATAACTGCTGCCTTCATCCACCTTATAAAAAGGGGTATCTCTGCAGTTTGGGGACCCCCTGCCGGCTGGCTTTCTCTTCTTCCTAACAGGAGCAAAAAAAAAAGCAAAAAGAGAACACAACTTTTCTTCTTCTGTCGAATGCACCTGCAACCACACTCAAGCAAGAAAAAAAAAAGAGATCAGCAAAGGAGAAGTGGCTGAACAAAACATCAGCTAATTTCTTTGTTTTGCAGGTAAAATTAAGCATTGCAATGGAGAAGACCCGCGCTTAGTTTCACATGCTCTCACCTAGTTTTTGGTCTCGTAATAGGCTTGAAAGTATTTTCTTTCACCTAGAGACCATCACGTAATAGGTTGAGAGCATCGACTACTGTAGTTGGATTGAAAGTATATTCTTTCGCCACTACATTTGATCCCGACGTGGGTCGGCTCATAGCGCCGAAAGGCTGCCGAATTTTTCTCGGAATTCACAAGCAATTAATTGCCGGATTCTACAAGCAATCAAAACTAAAACAAAGCCAACAATTGGAAGGCAATAAATTTTAAACAAAATAAAAGGTTGCTTTCTACAATCCCAAGTGAACACCAAACAAATGAAATTGGGAGTTCATAAAAAAAAATCAGAATCCATAACACATTCAAGTCAGGACTCTTCTGATACAAATCAAAACTCAATAGGCAAATGCTGAAGACCAATTGAAGTCCAAAATCAGGAGGTTCAACAAAATCAATCTGAGATTGTACTGGGCAAACAAGCCTAAATCAAGAGGCCAAAATCAATTCAGAAAAAAAGGAAAAAATAAAATGAATTGAGTTGTAATACCTGTTTTAGAGGAGACAGATGCAGTAAGTGCCCGAGGGCTGGAATGAAGTGGTCAAGCTATACTTCCGGCCGATTCCAAATGCTCAAAGTCGAGGGTCCTTGATCCTTGTCAGAGTCTTGGGTTAACTTGCCTCTGTTTCATTTGCTTGGATCCAAAAATCCCCAAATAACAAATTGAAATCAGCCCTAATGTCCTCAAAACCCAAATCCCCAAATCATATCAAATTAGGGATAAATTACGGGAAAAGTAGGAAACCAAACCTGTTTCTTCTTCTCCTTGCAAGAGAGCATTGGGTTCCTAAGAAGCATCAATTGGTGTCCGCTCTCGGTCAAGCCATTGTGCACCTGAGGGCTTGGATGGACTCTTGCAACTCGCCATCCCTTTCGATTGCCCAAGTCGGAACACCGTCGGCATGTTTCAGATTTCCGAAGCTTTGGAGTTGCTCGCATTCTCTGTCAATTGCCCAGAAAGCAAAATCACAAATCATCCAAACCCTAAATCACACATCAAATTCAGAGTTGGGGATTTTCGAGCAAAGAGCTCAAGAGTATACCTGGGTCCAAAATGTCTTTGGTTCAATCTGCTCTCGCTCGGCTCTCACTCAGCCTTCCGACGTGTCGAATGCCCAAAGCCAGGACTCCGAGGTGGTGTAGTAAGAGCTCGCCACTGTTGAAGAGCCCGGAGAAAGATCGTCCGTCGAAAATTTGTTCACCTCTCTTTCTTCACGGACAGGAGTAGCCGAGATGGTGCCTTTGAGTTGTTACCGCCATGCCAATCTTGAGCGGTGTCTCTGAATTGTCGCCATCTCTGATGTCTTCAAAACCTAGAATGCCGTGGGTCTGTGTGAACAAACCAGACATCTTGGGCTGGATTGATTCATTGAAGGAAATGGGCTTAATTTAGCCTGTAACTCAATTCTGTCCATTAGAAAAAGAGAGAGAGGAATGAGTCAAAGCCGGCTAAATACACACGTACATAGACGTGTGACACATTTGAAAGAAATTGTAGTTAATTGCAAAACCGACCCACTAAAGTATACGAATTATAATTGGCATAAATTAAGAATTTGAGTTTTATTAAAATGTCAAATTAAAACTCATAGATATTCTTTGCCAATTAATTCGAGTGGGTCAATCTCAAAGCGGCTCCCACAAAAGCGGAGTTAAAACCTCAAATCAAGTTTCACCAAATATAAACTTGATTTCATTCAGAACTACGTATAGACTTGATACTCTTTTACGAGTTACGTAGGAAATTCGGTACAAAATTCTAAATACGCCGAATTCAGTCACCGGTTACAAATTAAATAAAATTTGTCTTAAAAGAACTACGCAAGATTTGATCCCGTCCAAACGGGTACGTAGGTAGCTTGACATAAAGCAAAAAGCTCGTCGGGTTCAATCGCCAAATAAAAATTAAATCGGTTCGGGTAGAACTACGTAAAGACTTGACGCCTCCTATCGGCTACGTAGGTAACCAGATATTAAATTCTAAAAATATATCGGGTACCGTCGTCGACCTCTAAATTCCCTTTAAATGAATATGAGGTCAAAATTAAACAAATTCAAATTGTCCATGTCGACTCGATACAAAGCTTCTGCTCGTCGAGTTCAATCATCTACCCACAAATGATCTCATGATCAAACTCAAATACAAATTCCTCTTTGTCCCGAACTACGGTGACTTGATTCCACCAAACTAGTGGATACGTAGGAAACTCGGTGTAAATCAAATTCTCACCGAGTCCAGTCACACTCAAACTTTCAATCAAACCTCCTCGGATTCATTTCCGACTCTAAGTCGTCCCAAATATCAAATTTCTATCAAATCCAAAGTGTCTCGTCCGACTCGATACAAAGCTTCTGCTCGTCGAGTTCGGTCATGACCAAAACGTCAAAAAACAAATACCAAATTCAAATTTGTCCTTTTCAAGAACTACGTGCGATTTGATCCCTTCCAAAAGGGTACGTAGGAAACTCACAAACGAGTTCAATCACAGCCCCCAAATTGACTTTTCAGTCAAATCTCAAATCAAATCAAATCAAACTCCACCAACAAAATCAAATCGTTTTCTATGCAAATGATAGACGGGTTACTTGAGTTACCCTTCCGAGAAGGTGGGCTCAGGTTACTCGGGTGGAGTGTTGTTTGAGCTACCCTTCCTAGAAGGTGTGTTTGAACTTCATTCTCTGATGCATACAAGAAAACGAAATCAAATCAAAACTAAATCCAAGCCAAAACAAAATCAAAGTCCAAATTCCTCTTTGTCAAGAGGATAACCAAAAGGGGTCGAACTCAAATATTAAAAATCAAATAAAATGTGTTGTACGGTTATTGCGCATTTTTGTCCAACACAATGTATTAAAACCAAATAGACATCTTTTTTTTATTATATTGATTGGGTGTATAGTAATTTTTTATATATATAATTTATGATTTTTATTGTTTTAAAATAATCTATTGCTTGAAATATGTACATAACTGATGTATTAATATAATATATACATTGATTTTTATTTTTATAACGATGTTATGGTTATTAATATATATCGGTTTATGTTAGCATTTTAATGTAAAAACATTTGTTACACATTGATTTAGGTTAATAGGATGATGTCTATAATGATTTCAACATCCGTTTTCATATATGCAATTGATTTCAAAGGTATGAAATCACTCCATTTTTCATTATAATGTTTTTTAGTTTGATACGCAACACTATTTGCTCAATAGAAGACATAATTTTTCTTATGGAAATGAAAGGATATGATCGGTATTTGATTAACTTATAAACATACAATAAATGTACAATTAACATCATACAAAGCCAATTACAAAAAAAGTCATTAAAAGTGATGGTACAATTAACACAATGCTTGCAACTCCCTTGGCCAAAGCCTCCCTCCAGCTCAGCATGAATGCAGCCCCAATCAGCTCCAAACACTCACATGAAGGCGCATCAGTGATGGCCAAACAGATAGCCCCCGACGAGGCTTCGAAACAGCTCCACAGCCCCACCAAAAATCATTTACAGATCAGTCCAAGAGGGGCATAAATCTGCAGAAATAGGAGCTGAAAGTAACCATAAATAAGTGTCAATCAGGCCTCCAACCTGAGCTTCCAAACCAATACCAATTCAGCAAACTCAACAGCATTTGAACACATCGCAAAATCACAAACTCAACCCCACAACATCCCCCATCTCTGCAAAAACTTCAGCTACGACAACACCACCAATCCCCATCATGTTCAACTGTGAGAAGTAAATCGGTCCAGCAGATGGATGTATAAAATGAGCATGCTTTGTACCTCCAAGCAGCCCCAACAATTCAAGCAACTTGAGCTCAGCTTCGATCAACTATGCAATTTAATAGGAGCTTAAAAGAGGGATCTAATGAGGGTAAAGTAGGTTGTCGTTCCGTTAATGTACTTTTCAAGTGCTCTTAATGTATTTTTTTTCAAGTGCTCTATCAAACTCTAATTGTTTTTTGGTTTATGATGCAAGTATCTATCACATATACCTCAAGCTTGTGATTGAGCAATCTAAATAAGAAGCAACTAGCTGGTGATCGACCAAGTTGGAAGGGAATTAAGAGATTTGAAATATTAAGAAGAACATTAGTAACAAATAGGTATGAGTGTATGATAGCTAGCTAAATAAGAAGTATCAGCATGTGTCTATCCTGATTGATGCACACAAGTCTCGCGAGTATGTTCGTATACATATATTTGTCCTATTTAAATCAAACAGAGAAAGTGTTCAACATGATCACTGAAAATTAAGAGATAACGTCTATCAAGAGATACTATCTGAAAATAATATGACAATGGAAACCAGACCTGCTTGGATTCATCATATTTTACTAGTTATGATGCAGTCAAAGCAGCAGCTCTTGCCATAGCAGGGCCAACACTCTTCCAAAGAGTGAGCTTTCCCTTTTCTGAAATAATTTTGAGCAAGTCCCTTGTATACCTCAAGAGGCTGTTATAGGACACTTGGGGATTCCTTGGTATCAATGAATAAACCGCAATCCTATATGAAGCAGCTCAAAACCAGTGGTGAATGTGTTCACAAACAGATTTTTCTTACATGGGACACTCTAGTATAACTTGAAGCCTTGAAAGAGACTTACTTTAGACTGGTTGTAGTTGTAGTCTGATTTGATGGGATTCTTCATTTTGGACCTAAAATAACTGCACCAAGGAAGTTTACAAGTTTAGTGCTATGATGGAACTACAAGCACACATCATCGAGAAAAAACTTCATTAAAACCTTATTATTGTAATTAAACAGGCAAGTAAATAGGTATCACAAATATAGCCCCTATCCAAAAACTCATCAAATTCAAAAGTGTTTTTCCATCACAAACATGTATGCAGATGAGAATGGACTTCGATAATTGTCCCCGTCACTATTAAATATATACTCATTTTAACAAAAAATAGAGATAATTCCAAAAGCACACCTCAATTTGCATGAAAATAATATACATAAAGAAGGGGGATTACATATTAGCTTCTACACCACATGCTACCCATAGAACTCAAGCTATACTTTATTAAAATGTGTGAAGATATCTTTACACCTATCTTTTCCAAATATTTCCAACCCCTTGAAAAGAAAAAGTATTGGGAATAACAAGTCCTACACACAGTGACTAGTAAAAACTGAATTGGCCAAACAAATGCAGAACTAAGAAAAGGAACCTACAATCAGTGGATAATTATATATAGTAGATTAGGCTTCAATCAAATATACATTTATAGAAGCAAAGCCAATTCTCCCTATTTTCCACGAAGTGCTTTCATAATCTCACGAAGAAGAGACGTGAAACATAAATGGAACATACTAGGATTAACTACAACACAAGCTATATGTTCGATTACAGATCAAAGTAAGGGGAGCTATAAGCAAATGAGGATTACACCCATGGATTATAATTTTTCAACTACTCGCATGAATGTGTATAATCAAATGTTGTCTGAAGCATTGTACCATCAGCTTCAGATGGACTGGGTAATCAAATAATGAAAGCATGTTTCTGGAATATCAGAGGTATAGGAAAGACGAATATATGGACAGGCCTTAAAGCTATGCGAATCAATGAGCATATCTCGCTTATGGCAATTGCTGAGATTAGAACAAATAAAATTCTCGAGGAAAAGTTCTGGAAATCAAGTGGATATAGTAAGGCTATCTGGTCGGTAGGGAATGATAGAACAGGTTGTATAGGTCTCTTGTGGAATGAAAACTTTCTTCACAATGAAACAATTGAGGTTGACGTGGCATTACCAATAGTAATCCGGGTTAAGTACTCATGCTTAGATAAGAACTTTACAGGGATTATATTTTTTGTCTATGCCCCTCCCCATGAGACGGATAAAGAAGTCTTCTGGAATGAGTTTTCAAATATATTCATAAGTGAACAACTTCCATGCCTAGTAATTGGAGATTTGAATGAAATCAGTAGCAGCAGTGAAAAACTTGGGGGAGCAGCGAACACCCAGGCGAGATATATTAGATTAAATCAATTCAAAAATCAGTGCTCTCTGCTTGAGATCCCAACCTCGGGAAATCAATTCACGTGGAGGAAAAAAAGAGAAGGGGAGGATAACATTTGGGAAAAATTGGATCGAGCACTGGTTCAACATGAGTTTCTTGAATTTTTCCCTGATCTAACAACATTCAATGGAGCCTTTACAGGGTCTGACCATTGTCCCATTTCTATTTGCATAACTTCAGGAAGAGAATCGACGCCTCCCCCGTTTAAGTGCGAAAACATGTGGCTACAGAGAAAGGACTTCAGGAATGTTGTTAAACAAGCATGGAGAATCAGGTGCACGGGGTCCGCAATGTACAGATTAGTATACAAAACAAAGTTTCTGAAAGGGAAGGCCAAAGAATGGAACAAAAACTTCTTCGGAAATGTCTTTCGACAAATACAAATTGTGGAAAAAGAATTGATTAATATCCAATCAAATAGTATAACCAGAACAAGTAAGGATCTTCTAATCGAAAAACAACTAATCAGGAAAAAAGATCAACTGTTAAAATTTCAAAGAGAATACTGGGGGCAGAGAGAAAAATCAAAACATCTCAAATTAAGTGATTCAAACACAGCTTACTTTCATAAAGTGGCATCTGGGAGACGAAACAGGAAAATCATTAGAAATATCACAACAAGCTCTGGTACGCAGATTGTGGGGGAAGAGAATATTCGAGAGGAAATCAAAAATGACTTTGAGAGAAGATTCTCCAGAGAACAAATTAACATGTTACTTCTCAATGAATACTTAGAATTAATTCCACACGCTATAACAGATGAAGAAAATAGGATTCTAAGTCAACAACCATCTAATAGGGAAATAAAAAATGCAGTCTGGTCATTAGGTCTCAATAAATCTCCAGGGCCAGATGGAATGACAACAGAGTTCTATAAGACCTTTTGGGATATTGTTGCTAATGATGTCATCAAAGCTGTCAAAGCTTTTTTCCATTCTGGTCGAATACTCCGACAGATCAATCATACTTTCATTACCTTATTGCCAAAATGCGATAATCCATCGAAGACGACAGACTATAGACCGATAAGTCTGTGCTCAACGATATATAAAGTAATATCAAGAATTCTAACAGAGAGACTCAAGAAGGTTATTAGTAGGCTAATCCATCCATTTCAAGGAGCATTTGTATCAGACAGAGCAATTCAAGACAACATACTGATAGCCCACGAGATTTTCCATTCTTTCAAAACGAGAAAAGGTTCTAAAGGATGGTTAGCTATTAAATTAGATATGGAGAAAGCTTACGACAGAGTGGATTGGACCTTCACAGAGGCGGTACTAAGAAAATTCGGTTTTAGTAACTATGTTATTCACCTGATCATGGAATGTGTAACAATAGTTTCCTTTTCGGTATTGGTTAATAATGGGCCTACGGAGGTGTTTAAACCTTCTAGAGGATTAAGACAAGGAGACCCTATGTCTCCTTTCCTATTCATTCTAGGTGCAGAAGTGCTCGCAAAAAAACTATCTGCTGAATCCAATATTAACCAGTCTGGTATTGGCTTTAGGTTTGGTCCGTCTGGACCAAGAGTCCCGTTTCTGGCATTTGCGGATGACATTATCATTTTCACAAAAGGCAACATGACAGCATGTGAAAAGGTAAGGAAAATTGTCGATGATTACTGCCAACTGTCAGGACAGAAAGTAAACTATAACAAATCCGCTTTTCAAGGTTCTCTAGGGATACCTACGTCGCGAATATCAACCATCGAAGGATGTTTGGGGATATCAAAGCACATCAAACTGGACAAATATCTGGGTTGCCCTATTGTTGAGGGGAGAGTAAATAAAAGTACCTTCGAGGAAATCATCAACAAAACTACTAGTCAATTATCAAAATGGAGAGCTGATTCACTATCCCAACACGGAAGGTCTGTGTTAATAAATTCAAATTTAGCCTCAAAACCACTGTTCACAATTCAAAGTTTCATGCTACCGGTGACAATTCACTCCACTTTAGATAAAATCAATCGGACTTTCTTCTGGAATAAGGACCTTCAATACAAACCCCTAATAGGATGGGACAAAGTCTGTAGACCAAAAGCAAAAGGAGGAATGGGACTAAGGAAAACAAAGGAAATGAACGAGGCCCTACAGATGAAACTCATTTGGAAAATAATTGCTGAACCAGATAATTGTTGGGTCAAAATCATCAATCATAAGTATCTAAAATCAACACCAATACTAAATTTCGAGAAAAAAGGCAATGCTTCTTGGCAATGGACACAACTGAGGAAACTTATCAAACCATTCAAGGAAGGCCTAGCATGGTCAGTTGGTGATGGGAAAACAATCAAGTTTTGGCATGACAAATGGACTCCGGTTAAGAATATTCAGAACGCTTGTCTTGATCCGAACAAAATTAACTGGGAGGAAACTGTTGACCAGTACATCCAAAATGGAACATGGAATTTGGAAAAACTTAGGACAATAATGCCAAATGATATTGCGCAACAGGTAGCGGAGGTTCCCCTCCCTATAAATCAAATACAGGATAGAATGTATTGGTGGTCAGATAAAAAAGGATGGTTTACGACGTCTAGTGCATATAAGCTTACACAAGAGCAACAGAGCTTAATAATGATAATAATGCGTGGATCTGGAAGTTAAATGTTCCCCCTAAAATTAAGAATTTCATGTGGAAAGTCTGCCACAATGGACTACCTACAACTGCCCGTCTTGCTAGAAGAGGAATCGCTATTCCACCCTACTGTGCAGTGTGCAATCACCATGAGGAAGACACTACCCATATACTGTTTTAATGCAGATTCTCAATCTGCTGCTCAAGCCTATCGCCGAGAGTGAAATCTGTTATTTCAGACAATATCTTAGTATCAAGAAATGTAGAGGCATTACTGACTAAACTAGGTGGAATACTTGATTCACAACAAAAACAGAATCTGGTCTTCCATTGGTGGACCATCTGGAATATTCGTAACAAATTAATCTTCCAACAACGACAAGTGTCAAGTGTGAGAGGATTTGAAAAACTTGTCGAGTCAAATATTAATGAATGGAATAATGCAGGAAAGCATTGCGAAGAGGAAAACAACAATGTACAATATCGAGCAAGCAAACCCAATACAAATGTGAGGATAAGAAGGAAGGAGAAATGGATAAAACCACCTACTAGGAAACAAAAACTAAATTTTGATGGTGCAGCCTCTGGCCAACGTCAAAGCTCGATTGGCTACATCATTCGAGACAACACAAGTAGTTCTGTTGCAATGGGAAATAAACTCGTTGGCCATCAATCACCGTTAATGGCCGAAGCCTTGGCTTTAAGGTCAGGGTTTATGAGGGCTCTCGAAATGAAAATCCCAAAAATTATTATTGAAGGAGACTCACTGACCATCATTAATCATCTACAGGCTAAAATCAGATGCCCATGGGAAATTGATCTAATTATGTCAGATATTAGCACTCTACTTACAGGGTTTTATGAAGTTTCGTTTTCACACGTTCTTCGTAACGACAATTGCGTGGCGGATAAGGTTGCACACCTTGCTCATATTGCCCCCATCCCTAATTTATACAACGAATCAGGTCTTATAGATCTCATCCGAAAGGATGCTATCGGATAGCAGTCTGCATCCGAATCATTACTCAATCAAAAAAAAAACAAAGAAGAGACGTGAAAGAAAAAGCAGGTAGGACATCATACTGTTTCTACGTGCTTCCTCAGACTAGTACATACAAGAGAACTTAGGCAAGTTGTTGAGAGTCGAAGCCACAACAAAAGATGGAATAGAGATGAATATCAGTTCTTTACCAAAGACTCTGCAATTTACAAATATACTTGAGATACTGAATGAATGTTATTCCATTTTACAGTAAACAGATACATACATAAAGGAACACGGTAGAATTATACCTTGCAGCTGGAAAAACTCCCAATAACTGATCAAATAGTTTGAATGGGGTGCCCCCATCTCAAATTTGATAGTCAACTGGTCGAGATCCTTGATATCATAAGCAAATGGAGCATAATGGTAAGGACAGAACCTGCAACAAAAAACCATGGTTGTTTAAGAGCTTAGAAATGGATGAAAAGAGTACCACACTAGTATCATTTTCCAATTTTGTGTGGCTAGTTGTATATTTATTTCATGGTTATTATTCAATTCTCCAAATATATATAGCTAATAGATTCTACATGATCAGATAAAATACTAGATTTATACATTTTATGTTAGATAACTCTAGTAAAACATTCTCTGACTACTGATTCAATGAAAAAAGAGCATAACTCTAGCAAACAAAGCACTAGAAAATGAGGATGCTAAGTCTCTTATAACTGACGTTAATCAGTCTTGTACATCGCATGAGCCTGGGACAGATTCAGATTCAAGTTTGAACAATCTTTCCAGTAGAATTGACTGTTCTACACCATTTAGCTCATCAAAAAGAGAGGACAAATGCATTAAAATTACTACTGCTGCTGAACTCTTTTTTTACCTCTGATATTTCCTGTCAGGACACATGAATGAATTGGAACACAACTACTTCTTTAGCTGGGTGTATGCTACAGTCTGTTGAACAAAGCAGGAAGGGCAAGTGTTGTGTCCAGGAGCTGGATCCTAAACTACCATCAACGTGAAGCCTCCACAACACAACAGAAAACCATAAGGGAGCATATTTCAGCACCAGAGAGAATAAACAGAACACAATGCACTAAAATACGAAATTTAAACCTTACATGTAGAAATAGAAAGAAAAAATAGAGCCTTTTTATCGACCATGATAACAAGTCAACTATGACAGAAGTATCATACGAGGAATATATTCACAGACACAATCATTATTACAAGTTTAACCTAATTCATGTTTTAAAAAGTTATCTAGAAGAGAAGAAATTTGGAAAGTTTATCAAATCATCTATGACAGAAGCACTGACCAACGCAGCAAGTTTTCTAGAGCAGAAGCAATTTGGAAAATCCAAAAGCATTGACCATTACCAATGCAGCCAACTAACAAATATGAAAGTTCTCAAATGAAACATAAGAAATATTTCCAGTCCGATTTCAGAAGTTCGAGACAAAAAAAAAGTTCTTAGAATGAAATATAATTCACCTGGAATGCGACTGAGAATGCAAACAGGAATTTAGATGATGAATGTGAAATAATTTCCCGTACATAGATGATTTTTGTAAGTCAAATGAAGTTTTAATATAATCAACTAAATTTACAACACAATAAATTCAGACTAAAGTGCTCACTGTCTAAACCCTAGGACCGAGAAACCAAATTTGAGGCTAGAGATGAGTAAATGGTGAGAAATTCGGGGCGAAACAAAACTTGAAGCAACCAAACTGAATCATGGTCTCCTCTACTGCCAATCTAGATAAGAATGCATATCATGCCACAAACCCTTCCCATGTGATTTGCCATGCCCATGTGCCAAAGAAGCAAAGGTTTCGGAGATTTGGAAATAAAAAGTGGCAGAAGCAGTTAGTATAAAATGGAGGATAAAAACCTGCTCAAACGACCTGCTCAGAGCTGGTGAAACTGAATGGTTACCCCAAATGAAATCGCCAATTCAGTAGTGCTTCAAAGACGAGAGAGCTTGAGTTCAACTCATCTAATTCAGAGATTGCACAGGGAAAAAATGTCAACCACCAAAGCCTTAGCACATATATAAACACAGAACGAAATCCATGAAATTAATTTGGACAAAATAAACAAAGAAGAAATTACACTGCTCGATACGACAAAAACAACCACCTTACTTGGCTAGGGTTTCGACTGGAGGCAAGATTTCAAATTGACGTTGCTGGAAAAGGTAAGGAAGAAACAGAGGGAGAAACCCTCTAAGATCTAGAGGGAAAGGGAGGGATTTCGGGGGCGGGGCAGGGGGAGGCATGGTTTTGAGATCGAGAAAGATCGAGGATGGAGGCGGTGAGCGGGGGAGGAGGTTGTAGAACAGAAGAGAGGAGGAGATGGAGGAAGGTTGTTAGAGCGGGGGAACGTCGCTGTAGCTGGAGGAAGGTGGAGGTGAATCGGGTGATTGAGATCTTGAGAGAGCAATGAAGGAAGAGCGAGATGAATACTCCGTATTTTCTAAAGTGAATGTGGATGTGGAGAGAGATGAAATATTTTGAAGTGTTATAATTTTTCACCAAATTTTGAAAGCCCTCCAATTTTTTCTTGATGTTTCAATCCCGCTCATTTTTACTTATAAATTTTAAGCCCGTGCATGTTTTAATTTTTTTGTGAACGGACAAATTCACATCTCTCAGAAAATTTGACAGTTGTCTAAATATTTTTCAACATCACAAATTTTTTTATTGATATAATAGATGAATTGAACATATGTTGTTTATTTGACAGACATTAATCACATGATGTCTAATTGCAGTATTCTAGTAGTGTTCTTATTATCACTCGAATGATTTCTGAATTGGATTGTGGCTTAATCATGTTGTGCTTATTCTGATTAATGCAAGTCGATCAGATCCGATTTAGGGTTTTAAATCGAAAGACAAAAAATCTAATTTGGAATTTAGATAGTGATTTGAGACCGAAAGGCGATTAGGATACATCGGAACTACACGATTAAACTCAAAGTTTAGTGACCGAAAGTGAAACTAAATTTCTTGAGGATTCATAGGTTGTCATAGATGCTCTGGGCAATTTTGATATTATTCGAAGCCAAAAGGCAAATTTAGTATGATTATTGCCTAAAGCTCTATGAACTTAAAGGGCCTAAATCGGTTGCTTGGGCACGAAAGGAGAATTGCTAACCAACTTAGGCACGTTCATGCTAAACCTGAAAAGAGATGCGCGATTACATTAGATAACCTACCTCCATCATTTGATTTCAGAATCACTCGTGCAAGAAAATATTTTATGCCTATTGATGATGCATTGTTGGTAAATCCTTAATCCTAGAACGCCTTCCCTGTATATATTTCTTAACAGTTAATCGGTTTTCCTGGTTACTTCATACACAAATACTCAAAAATCTGTCGTTTATTCTGAACTTGGTTGAACTAGCTCGAAATTACAATCGATTCTCCTCCACGCCTTTTGGATACGACACTTGATTACTACAACTAAACCTCATACACTTCTGGGTGTAGGTTTTTAGCCTATCATCTATAAAGAAGTGGTTCATCAAGTTATCAAGAAGTGGTTCATCAAGCTATAAAGAAATGGTTCATGGGCTTATAAGAAGTGGCTCATCAAATTATCAAGAAGTGGTTCATCAAGCTATAAAGTAGTTATGGAGATGTGGTTCATCAAGTTATTAAGAAGTGGTTAATCAAGTTATCAAGAAGCGGTTCATCAAGCTATAAAGAAGTGGTTCATGAGCCTATAAGAAGAGGTTCATTAAGTTATCAAGAAAAGGTTTATCAAGTTATCAAGAAGTGGTTTATCAAGCCATAAAGAAGTTATGACGAAGTGGTTCATCAAGTCATAAAGAAGTGCTTCATCAAGTTATCAAAAAGTGGTTAATCAAGTTATAAAGAAGTGATTCATGAAGCTATAAAGAAGTGATTGATCAAGTTATAAAGAAGTGGTTCATTAAACTATAAAAAAGTAGTTCATGGGCCTATAAGAAGTAGTTCATCAAGTGATGAAGAAGTGATTCATAAAGCTAAAAAGAAGTTGTTCACGGGCCTATAAGAAGTGGTTCATCATATTACAAGAAGTGGTTAATCAAGATATAAAAAGTGGTTCATGAGCCTATAAGAAGTGTTTCATCAAGTTATCAAGAAGTGGATCATCAAGCTATAAAGAAGTGGTTCATGAAGCTATCAGCAAGTGGTTCATCAAGTTATCAAAAAGTGGTTAATCAAGCTATAAAGAAGTGATTCATGAAGCAATAAAGAAGTGGTTCACCAAGTTATCAAGAAGTGGTTCATCAAGCTATAAAGAAGTGGTTCATGGGCCTACAAGAAGTGGTTCATCAAGTTATCAAGAAGTGACTCATCAAGCTATAAAAAAGTGGTTCATGGGCCTATAAGAAGTGGTTCATCATGTTATCAAGAAGTGGTTCATCAAGCTATGAAGAAGTGGTCCATCAAGCTATCAAGAACTGTTTCACCAAGTTATCAAGAAGTGGTTTATCAAGCTATAAAGAAGTGGTTCATGAAGCTATAAAGAAGTGGTATATCAAGTTATCAAGAAGTGGTTCATCAAGCTATAAAGAAGTGGTTCATGGGTCTATAAGAAGTGGTTCATCAAGTAATCAAGAAATGGTTCTTGAAGCTATAAAAAAGTGGTTCATCAAGTTATTAAGAAGTTGTTAATCAAGCTATAAAGAAGTGGTTCATCTGCCTATAAGACGTGGATCCTTAAGTTATCAAGAAATGGTTAATCAAGCTATAAAGAAGTGGTTCATAAAGCTATTAAGAAGTGGTTCATCAAGTTATCAAGAAGAGGTTCATCCAGCTATAAAGAACTTATTTATGGGCCTAAAAGACGTGGTTTATCAAGTTATCAAGAACTGGTACATTAAGAAATAAAGAAGGGGTTGATGGACCTATAAGAAGTGGTTCATCAAGTTATCAAGAAGTGGTTCATCAAGCTATAAAGAAAAGGGTTCACAAAGCTTTGAAGATGTTGGTCTTGAAGTTATCAAGAAGTGGTTCATCAACTTAAAAAAAAAGTGGTTCATTAAGTTATAAAGAAGTGGTCCATCAAGTTATCAAGAAGTGGTTCACCAAGCTATAAAGAAGTCGTTCATGAAGCTATAAAGTAGTGGTTAATCAAGAACTGGTTTATCAAGCTATAAAGAAGTGGTTAATGGGCTTATAAGAAGTTGTTCATCAAGTTATCAAGAAGTGGTTTATGAAGCTATAAAGAAGTTATGAAGAAGTGGTTCATCAAGTTATAAAGATATTATCAAGAAGTTGTTTATCAAGTTATAAAGAAGTGGTTCATAAAGTTATAAAGAAGTGATTAATCAAGCTACAAAGAAGTGGTCCATCAAGCTATAAAGATGTTATCGAAAAGTAGTTCATCAACTTATCAAGAAGTGGTTTATCAAGTTATCAGGAAGTGGTTCATCAAACTATAAAGTAGTTGTTCATTAAGCTATAAAGAAGTGGTTTACAAGTTATCAAGAAGTTGTTCATGAAGCTATAAAGAAGTTGGACATGAGCCTATAAATATGGTTCACCAAGTTATCAAGAAGTACTTTATCAAGCTATAAAGAAAGTGGTTCATGAAGCTAGAAAGAAGTTGTTCATCAAGTTAACAAGAAGTGGTTCATCAAGTTAAAAAAAAAGTAGTTCATCAAGTTATAAAAAAGAGGTTTCTCAAGTTATCAAGAAGTAGTTCATCACCCTATAAAGAAGTGGTTCATGGGTCTATAAGAAGTTGTTCATCAAGTTATCATGAAATGGTTTAGGAAGCTATAAAGAAGTGGTTCATCAAGTTATAAAAAAGTGGTTAATCAAGTTATAAAGAAGTGGTTCATCTGCCGATAAAATGTGGTTCATCAAGTTATCAAGAAGTGGTTCATCAAGCTATAAAGAAGTGATTCATGAAGCAATAAAGAAGTGATTCATCAAGTTATCAAGAAGTGGTTCTTCAAGCTATAAAGAAGTGGTTCATGGGCCTACAAGAAGTGGTTCATCAATTTATCAAGAAGTGATTCATCAAGCAATAAAGAAGTGGTTCATCAATTTATCAAGAAGTGATTCATCTAGCAATAAAGAAGTGGTTCATGGGCCTATAAGAAGTGGTTCATCATGTTATCAAGAAGTGGTTCATCAAGCTATGAAGAAGTGGTCCATCAAGCTATCAAGAACTGTTTCATCAAGTTATCAAGAAGTGGTTTATCAAGCTATAAAGAAGTGGTTCATGAAGCTATAAAGAAGTGGTTTATCAAGTTATCAAGGAGTGGTTTATCAAGCTATAAAGAAGTGGTTCATGGGTCTATAAGAAGTGGTTCATTAAGTTATCAAGAAATGGTTCTTGAAGCTATAAAAAAGTGGTTCATCAAGTTATTAAGAAGTGGTTAATCAAGCTATAAAGAAGTGTTCTTCTGCCTATAAGATATGGATCATCAAGTTATCAAGAAATGGTTAATCAAGGTATAAAGAAGTGGTTCATAAAGCTATTAAGAAGTGGTTCATCAAGTTATCAAGAAGAGGTTCATCCAGCTATTAAAACTGATTTATGGGCCTATAAGACGTGGTTTATCAAGTTATCAAGAGCTGGTACATCAAGAAATAAAGAAGGGGTTGGACCTATAAGAAGTGGTTCATCAAGTTATCAAGAAGTGGTTCATCAAGCTATAAAGAAAGTGGTTCATAAAGCTCAAAAGATGTTGGTCTTGAATATCAAGAAGTGGTTCATCAACTTAAAAAAAAGTGGTTCATTAAGTTATAAAGAAGTGGTCCATCAAGTTATCAAGAACTGGTTCATCAAGCTATAAAGAAGTCGTTCATGAAGCTATAAAGTAGTGGTTAATCAAGAACTGGTTTATCAAGCTATAAAGAAGTGGTCAATGGGCTTATAAGAAGTTGTTCATCAATTTATCAAGAAGTGGTTTATCAAGCTATAAAGAAGTTGTAAAGAAGTGGTTCATCAAGTTATCAAGAAGTGGTTCATCAAGTCATTAAGAAGTGGTTCATCAAGCTATAAAGAAGTGGTTTATCAACCTATATAGATATTATCAAGAAGTGGTTCATCAAGTTATAAAGATATTATCAAGAAGTTGTTTATCAAGTTATAAAGAAGTGGTTCATAAAGTTATAAAGAAGTGATTAATCAAGCTACAAAGAAGTGGTCCATCAAGCTATAAAGATGTTATCGAAAAGTAGTTCATCAAATTATCAAGAAGTGGTTTATCAAGTTATCAAGAAGTGGTTCATCAAACTATAAAGTAGTTGTTCATGAAGCTGCAAAGAAGTGGTTCATCAAGTTATCAAGAAGTGGTTCATCAAGCTATAAAGAAGTGGTTCATGGGCCTACAAGAAGTGGTTCATCAAGTTATCAAGAAGTGATTCATCAAGTTATAAAGAAGTGGTTCATGGGCCTATAAGAAGTGGTTCATCATGTTATCAAGAAGTGGTTCATCAAGCTATGAAGAAGTGGTCCATCAAGCTATCAAGAACTGTTTCATCAAGTTTTCAAGAAGTGGTTTATCAAGCTATAAAGAAGTGGTTCATGAAGCTATAAAGAAGTGGTTTATCAAGTTATCAAGAAATGGTTCATCAAGCTATACAGAAGTGGTTCATGAGTCTATAAGAAGTGGTTCATTAAGTTATCAAGGAATGGTGCATCAAGCTATAAAAAAGTGGTTCATCAAGTTATTAAGAAGTTGTTAATCAAGCTATAAAGTAGTGGTTCATCTGCCTATAAGATGTGGATCATCAAGTTATCAAGAAATGGTTACTCAAGCTATAAAGAAGTGGTTCATAAAGCTATTAAGAAGTGGTTCATCAAGTTATCAAGAAGAGGTTTATCCAGCTATAAAGAACTGATTTATGGGCCTATAACACGTGGTTTATCAAGTTATCAAGAACTGGTACATCAAGAAATAAAGAAGGGGTTGATGGACCTATAAGAAGTGTTTCATCAAGTTATCAAGAAGTGGTTTATCAAGCTATAAAGAAAGTGGTTCATAAAGCTCTAAAGATGTTAGTCTTGAAGTTATCAAGAAGTGGTTCATTAACTTAAAAAAAAGTGGTTCATTAAGTGATAAAGAAGTTGTCCATCAAATTATCAAGAAGTGGTTCATCAAGCTATAAAGAAGTGGTTCATGAAGCTATAAAGTAGTGGTAAATCAAGAACTGGTTTATCAAGCTATAAAGAAGTGGTTAATGGGCTTATAAGAAGTTGTTCACCAATTTATCAAGAAGTGGTTTATCAAGCTATAAAGAAGTTATGAAGAAGTGGTTTATCAAGTTATCAAGAATTGGTTCATCAAGTTATCAAGAAGTTGTTTATCAAGCTATAAAGAAGTGGTTTATCAACCTATATAGATATTATCAAGAAGTAGTTCATCAAGTTATAAAGATATTATCAAGAAGTTTTTTATCAAGTTATAAAGAAGTGGTTCATAAAGTTATAAAGAAGTGATTAATCAAGCTACAAAGAAGTGGTCCATCAAGCTATAAAGATGTTATCGAAAAGTAGTTCATCAAATTATCAAGAAGTGGTTTATCAAGTTATCAAGAAGTGGTTCATCAAACTATAAAGTAGTTGTTCATGAAGCTATAAAGAAGTGGTTTATTATGTTATCAAGAAGTTGTTCATGAAGCTATAAAGAAGTTGGACATGAGCCTATAAATATGGTTCACCAAGTTATCAAGAAGTACTCCATCAAGCTATAAAGAAAGTGGTTCATGAAGCTACAAAGAAGTTGTTCATCAAGTTATCAAGAAGTGGTTCATCAAGTTAAAAAAAAAAGTGGTTCATCAAGTTATAAAAAAGAGGTTCATCAAGTTATCAAGAAGTGGTTCATCACGCTATAAAGAAGTGGTTCATGGGTCTATAAGAAGTTTTTCATCAAGTTATCATGAAATGGTTCAGGAAGCTATAAAGAAGTGGTTTATCAAGTTATAAAGAAGTGGTTAATCAAGTTATAAAGAAGTGGTTCATCTGCCTATAAAATGTGGTTCATCAAGTTATCAAGAAGTGGTTCATCAAGCTATAAAGAAGTGGTTCATAAAGCTATAAAGAAGTGGTTCATGGACCTATAAGAAGTGGTTCATCAAGTTATCAAGAATTGGTTCATAAAGCTATAAAGAAAGTGGTTTGTGAACCTATAAAGAAGTTATTTTTCAAGTTATCAACAAGTAGTTCAACAAGTTCAAAAAAGGGTTCATTATGTTATAAAGAAGTGGTTCATGAAGTTATCAAGAAGTGGTTCATCAAGCTATAAAGAAGTGGTTCATGAAGCTATAAAGTAGTGGTTCATCAAGCTTGAAGAAGTGGTTCATGAGCCTATAAGAATTGGTTCATCAAGTTATCAAGAATTGGTTCATCAAGCTATAAAGAAGTTATGAAGAAGTGGTTCATCAAGTTATCAAGAATTGGTTAATCAAGTTATCAAGAAGTGGTTTATCAAGCTATAAAAAAGTGGTTTATCAACCTATATAGATATTATCAAGAAGTGGTTCATCACATTATAAAGATATTATCAAGAAGTGGTTTACCAAGTTATAAAAAAGTGATTCATCAATTTATAAAGAAGTGATTAATCAAGCTAAAAAGAAGTGGTTCATCAAGCTATAAAGATGTTATTAAGAAGTGGTTCATCAAATTATAAAGAAGTGGTTTATCAAGTTATCAAGAAATGGGTCATCAAGCTATAATGTAGTGGTTCATGAAGCTATAAAGAAGTGGTTAATCAAGTTATCAAGAAGTGGTTTATCATGTTATAAAGAAGTGGTTCATGGGCTTATAAGAAGTGGTTCATCAAGTTATCAAGAAGTGATTAATCAAGCTATAAAGAAGTTATGAAGAAGTGGTTAATCAAGTTATAAAGAAGTGGTTCATCAAGCTATGAAGAAGTGGTTCATCAACCTATAAAGATATTATCAAGAAATGGTTCATCAAGTTATAAAGATATTATCAAGACGTGGTTTAACAAGTTATAAAGAAGTGGTTCATCAAGTTATAAATAAGTTATTAATCAAGCTACAAAGAAGTGGTTCTTCAAGCTATAAAAATGTTATCAAGAAGTGGTTCATCAAATTATCAAGAAGTTGTTTATCAAGTTATCAAGAAGTGGTCCATCAAGCTATAAAGTAGTGGTTCATGAAGCTGTAAAGAAGTGGTTCATCAAGTTATCAAGAAGTGGTTCATCAAGCTATAAGAAGTGGTTCATGAGCCTATATAAAGTGGTTCACCAAGTTATCAAGAAGTGCTTCATCAAGCTATAAAGAAGTTATGAAGAAGTGGTTCATCAAGTTATCAAGAACCACACCTAGTGAACCAATTAACCAAATTCAAATGTAAAACAACTACGAAATGGAAGAAAGAAAGGAACAAAAGGCTAAATATATATATACTGCACGACTATAAATGTGCTAGCTTACGAATATGTACTTGATTAAAAAAAGAAAAAGAAAATGCCGCTTTTAGCTTCCTTCTTGTATATTTTCAGACTTTGAAATCCTTTGCAGAAGATAGGTGGGGAGAGTAAGTAGTATCGAATTGAAGCACTACAACACTCAAATTCTTTAAATCCACTACTGTCCGGCTATAATCGATTTTCGGTATAGCAAAGCTTTGGGAATTTGTAGACTTCCTTTGTATAATATAAGTATCTCAAGGACTCTATACATCTCTATAATTATTTGCTTTCCTTCGATGAATTTCGGCAAGACACCGAGTCCAGCAATGGTGACGCGGAAGCAGCGACAACAACGAATAATGAGAGGTTATAGTGAAAGTTGAAGTTTTCGAGATCGATGACACTGTCGCCGCACTTCTTGAGAGCGGGGGGCACATGGGAGCCGACGAAGCCAACGACGTCGATAAAGAGGACGGTGAGGCCTGCGGGATGGAGACGGGCTCGAACTAGTGAATGGAGATCCCTTCTAATTCCTCCTGATTTGATAATACCTATGAAGGGGGTGATGATGAGGACGATGTCGATGGTGAGGAGACCAAAAAGTGGGCGATCGGGTGAACGGTGATGAAGATGGCAGCGATGGCGATGGTGGCGAGAAGTTGAATATCGATTATACAGTAGATCTTGCGGATGAAGGCCCACCGGAGCTTCGACGACTCAATCATCGTCGGGTACAGCGGCTGGCTCACGCCGGCCTCCAAGTCAGCTTTATGGTATGCTTGGTTCCACATCTTCAATCGGAGAGAGGATAGAAAATCTCCTAGCTCGGAATTTGATTTCTATGGCGGAACAAGGAATTGTGAACTTGTTTTCCAAACAGAACGTCTCTTGCGAGAAGTCGAACAGTCGAAGGAGATCAGAACAAAAGGATGAAGGAGGGAATTGAAACACGGGAGACAAAAGCACGTGAGAAGCCGAACAATTGAACAGTCTAATTCAACCAATAAGAATGTTTCCTACCGGTGAGAACGAAAGAAATGATTTTATTGGTCCAAGAAGTGATTTGATTGGTCCAGATAAATTAAAAAATCCCGAAAAAATTAACCCTTGCACTTAACAGCTGTCAATCTCTCGGGTGCATGCGAGTCCCACTCGCACGATCTGGGCTCTCAGCATGTCACTCCACGCGCACCTCTCCTTCAAAAAAAAAAATTGCCCAACACATGTTACATCTCTCATGCTTCATGGTACCACCCACGCAGCTGCTACCATTATACCTCAAGAGCTTCTTTTGTCAATAAAAGCAAGAACTAAACTATACTACTTTTTCCTAAAATTGATACTTTTAATATTTATATTTTCTAATTATAATTAAAATGTTCTCACCTAAATTTATTAAATATACATTAATCGATATATTAATATATATTTCGCCCTTAAAAATTTCACATTTTTATAATTAAATTTTTTATTTATAAATGACCATAAATATATTAAATTAAAATATTTTAGTTAAAATGAAATTTTGTACATATTTGTTATTAATATTTTAGCGGTTCATGAACCACTACTATTAATTTATTTCATGTACCACTAGAATTTATTTTTTAATTATTTATTTAATTGAACCACTATGAAATTGATATATAATTGAACCACTATGAAATAAAGTATCGAATTGTCCACCCCTCTCACCCCCTTGTGTCAAACCACTATTATTAATTTATTTCATGTATCACTAGAAGTGGTTAATCAGGTTATCAAGAAGTGGTTCATCAAGTTATAACGAAGTGGTTCATTATGTTATAAATAAGTGGTTAATCAAGCTACAAAGTAGTGGTTCATCAAGCAAAAAAGATGTTATACAAAAGTGGCTCATCAAGTTAACAAGAAGTGGTTCATCAAGCTATAAAGAAGTGGCTCATGAAGCTATAATGAAGTGGCTCATCAAGTTATCAAGAAGTAGTTCATCAAGCTATAAAGAAGTGGTTCATTGGCCTATAAGAAGTGGTTCATCAAGTTATTAAGAAGTTGTTCATCAAGGTATAAAGAAGTAGTTCATGAAGCTATAAAGAAGTGGTTCATCAGGTTACCAAGAAGTGGTTCATCAAGCTATAAAGAAGTGGTTCATGGGCCTATAAGAAGTGGCTCATCAAGCTATCAAAAAAGTTGTTCATGAAAATATAAAGAAGTGGTTCATCATGTTATCAAGAAGTGGTTCATCAAGCTATAAATAAGTGGTTCATCAAGTTATTAAGAAGTGGTTCATCAATCTATAAAGAAGTGGGTCATGAAGCTATAAAGAAGTGGTTCATCAAGTTATCAAGAAGTAGTTCATCAAGCTATAAAGAAGTGGGTCATGAAGCTATAAAGAAGTACGTGGTTGATCAAGTTATCAAGAAGTAGTTAATCAACCTATAAAGAAGTGGTTCATGAAGCTATAAAGAAGTGGTTCAGGGGCTTATAAGAAGTGGTTCATCAAGTTATCAAGAAGTGGTTCATCAAGCTATAAAGAAGTTATGCAGAAGTGTTTCATCAAGTTATCCAGAAGTGGTTCATCAAACTATAAAGAAGTGGTTCATGGGCCTATAAGAAGTGGTTCATCAAGCTATAAAGAAGTGGTTCGTGGGCTTATAAGAAGTGGTTCATCAAGTTATCAAGAAATGGTTCATCAAACCATAACGAAGTTATAAAGAAGTGGTTCATCAAACTATAAAGAAGTTATCAAGAAGTGGTTCATCAAGTTATCAAGAAGTGGTTCATCAAGCAATAAAGAAGTGGTTCATGGGCCTATAAGAAGTGGTTTATCAAGTTATCAAGAAGTTTTTAATCAAGGTATAAAGTAGTTCATGAAGCTATAAAGAAGTGTTTCATCAAGTTATCAAGAAGTGGTTGATCAAGTTGTAAAGAAGTGGTTAGTCAAGTTTTCAAGAAGTGGTTCATCAAGCTATAGAGAAGTGGTTCATGGGCCTATAAGAAATGGATCATCAAGCTATAAAAAAGTGGTTCATGAAGATATAAAGAAGTGGTTTATCAATTTATCAAGAAGTGGTTCATCACGCTATAAAGAAGTGGTTCATGGGTCTATAAGAAGTTTTTCATCAAGTTATCATGAAATGGTTCAGGAAGCTATAAAGAAGTGGTTTATCAAGTTATAAAGAAGTGGTTAATCAAGTTATAAAGAAGTGGTTCATCTGCCTATAAAATGTGGTTCATCAAGTTATCAAGAAGTGGTTCATCAAGCTATAAAGAAGTGGTTCATAAAGCTATAAAGAAGTGGTTCATGGACCTATAAGAAGTGGTTCATCAAGTTATCAAGAAGTGGTTCATAAAGCTATAAAGAAAGTGGTTTGTGAACCTATAAAGAAGTTATTTTTCAAGTTATCAACAAGTAGTTCAACAAGTTCAAAAAAGGGTTCATTATGTTATAAAGAAGTGGTTCATGAAGTTATCAAGAAGTGGTTCATCAAGCTATAAAGAAGTGGTTCATGAAGCTATAAAGTAGTGGTTCATCAAGCTTGAAGAAGTGGTTCATGAGCCTATAAGAATTGGTTCATCAAGTTATCAAGAATTGGTTCATCAAGCTATAAAGAAGTTATGAAGAAGTGGTTCATCAAGTTATCAAGAAGTGGTTAATCAAGTTATCAAGAAGTGGTTTATCAAGCTATAAAAAAGTGGTTTATCAACCTATATAGATATTATCAAGAAGTGGTTCATCACATTATAAAGATATTATCAAGAAGTGGTTTACTAAGTTATAAAAAAGTGATTCATCAATTTATAAAGAAGTGATTAATGAAGCTAAAAAGAAGTGGTTCATCAAGCTATAAAGATGTTATTAAGAAGTGGTTCATCAAATTATAAAGAAGTGGTTTATCAAGTTATCAAGAAATGGGTCATCAAGCTATAATGTAGTGGTTCATGAAGCTATAAAGAAGTGGTTAATCAAGTTATCAAGAAGTGGTTTATCAAGTTATAAAGAAGTGGTTCATGGGCTTATAAGAAGTGGTTCATCAAGTTATCAAGAAGTGGTTCATCAAGCTATAGAGAAGTGGTTCATGGGCCTATAAGAAATGGATCATCAAGCTATAAAAAAGTGGTTCATGAAGATATAAAGAAGTGGTTTATTAAGTTATTAAGAAGTGGTTCATCAAGCTATAAAGAAGTGTTTCATCAAGTTATTAAGAAGTGGTTCATCAAGCTATAAAGAAGTGGTTCATGAAGCTATAAAGAAGTGGTTTATCAATTTATCAAGAAGTGGTTCATCAAGCTATAAAGAAGTAGGTCATGGGCTTATAAGAAGTTGTTAATCAAGTTATCAAGAAGTGGTTCATCAAACTATAAAGTAGTTGTTCATGAAGCTATTAAGAAGTTGTTCATCAAGGTATAAAGAAGTAGTTCATGAAGCTATAAAGAAGTGGTTCATCAAGTTACCAAGAAGTGGTTCATCAAGCTATAAAGAAGTGGTTCATGGGCCTATAAGAAGTGGCTCATCAAGCTATCAAAAAAGTTGTTCATGAAAATATAAAGAAGTGGTTCATCATGTTATCAAGAAGTGGTTCATCAAGCTATAAATAAGTGGTTCATCAAGTTATTAAGAAGTGGTTCATCAATCTATAAAGAAGTGGGTCATGAAGCTATAAAGAAGTGGTTCATCAAGTTATCAAGAAGTAGTTCATCAAGCTATAAAGAAGTGGGTCATGAAGCTATAAAGAAGTACGTGGTTCATCAAGTTATCAAGAAGTAGTTCATCAACCTATAAAGAAGTGGTTAATGAAGCTATAAAGAAGTGGTTCATGGGCTTATAAGAAGTGGTTCATGGGCTTATAAGAAGTGGTTCATCAAGTTATCAAGAAGTGGTTCATCAAGCTATAAAGAAGTTATGCAGAAGTGTTTCATCAAGTTATCCAGAAGTGGTTCATCAAGCTATAAAGAAGTGGTTCATGGGCCTATAAGAAGTGGTTCATCAAGCTATAAAGAAGTGGTTCGTGGGCTTATAAGAAGTGGTTCATCTAGTTATCAAGAAATGGTTCATCAAACCATAACGAAGTTATAAAGAAGTGGTTCATCAAACTATAAAGAAGTTATCAAGAAGTGGTTCATCAAGTTATCAAGAAGTGGTTCATCAAGTTATAAAGAAGTGGTTCATGGGCCTATAAGAAGTGGTTTATCAAGTTATCAAGAAGTTTTTAATCAAGGTATAAAGTAGTTCATGAAGCTATAAAGAAGTGTTTCATCAAGTTATCAAGAAGTGGTTGATCAAGCTGTAAAGAAGTGGTTAGTCAAGTTATCAAGAAGTGGTTCATCAAGCTATAGGGAAGTGGTTCATGGGCCTATAAGAAATGGATCATCAAGCTATAAAAAAGTGGTTCATGAAGATATAAAGAAGTGGTTTATCAAGTTATCAAGAAGTGGTTCATCAAGCTATAAAGAAGCGTTTCATCAAGTTATTAAGAAGTGGTTCATCAAGCTATAAAGAAGTGGTTCATGAAGCTATAAAGAAGTGGTTTATCAATTTATCAAGAAGTGGTTCATCAAGCTATAAAGAAGTAGGTCATGGGCTTATAAGAAGTGGTTAATCAAGTTATCAAGAAGTGGTTCATCAAACTATAAAGTAGTTGTTCATGAAGCTATAAAGAAGTGGTTTATCAAGTTATCAAGAAGTTGTTCATGAAGCTATAAAGAAGTTGGACATGAGCCTATAAATATGGTTCACCAAGTTATCAAGAAGTACTTCATCAAGCTATAAAGAAAGTGGTTCATGAAGCTACAAAGAAGTTGTTCATCAAGTTATCAAGAAGTGGTTCATCAAGTTAAAAAAAAAAGTGGTTCATCAAGTTATAAAAAAGAGGTTCATCAAGTTATCAAGAAGTGGTTCATCACGCTATAAAGAAGTGGTTCATGGGTCTATAAGAAGTTTTTCATCAAGTTATCATGAAATGGTTCAGGAAGCTATAAAGAAGTGGTTTATCAAGTTATAAAGAAGTGGTTAATCAAGTTATAAAGAAGTGGTTCATCTGCCTATAAAATGTGGTTCATCAAGTTATCAAGAAGTGGTTCATCAAGCTATAAAGAAGTGGTTCATAAAGCTATAAAGAAGTGGTTCATGGGCCTATAAGAAGTGGTTCATCAAGTTATCAAGAAGTGGTTCATAAAGCTATAAAGAAAGTGGTTTGTGAACCTATAAAGAAGTTATTTTTCAAGTTATCAACAAGTAGTTCAACAAGTTCAAAAAAGGGTTCATTATGTTATAAAGAAGTGGTTCATGAAGTTATCAAGAAGTGGTTCATCAAGCTATAAAGAAGTGGTTCATGAAGCTATAAAGTAGTGGTTCATCAAGCTTGAAGAAGTGGTTCATGAGCCTATAAGAATTGGTTCATCAAGTTATCAAGAATTGGTTCATCAAGCTATAAAGAAGTTATGAAGAAGTGGTTCATCAAGTTATCAAGAAGTGGTTAATCAAGTTATCAAGAAGTGGTTTATCAAGCTATAAAAAAGTGGTTTATCAACCTATATAGATATTATCAAGAAGTGGTTCATCACATTATAAAGATATTATCAAGAAGTGGTTTACTATGTTATAAAAAAGTGATTCATCAATTTATAAAGAAGTGATTAATGAAGCTAAAAAGAAGTGGTTCATCAAGCTATAAAGATGTTATTAAGAAGTGGTTCATCAAATTATAAAGAAGTGGTTTATCAAGTTATCAAGAAATGGGTCATCAAGCTATAATGTAGTGGTTCATGAAGCTATAAAAAGTGGTTAATCAAATTATCAAGAAGTGGTTTATCAAGTTATAAAGAAGTGGTTCATGGGCTTATAAGAAGTGGTTCATCAAGTTATCAAGAAGTGGTTCATCAAGCTATAGAGAAGTGGTTCATGGGCCTATAAGAAATGGATCATCAAGCTATAAAAAAGTGGTTCATGAAGATATAAAGAAGTGGTTTATTAAGTTATCAAGAAGTGGTTCATCAAGCTATAAAGAAGTGTTTCATCAAGTTATTAAGAAGTGGTTCATCAAGCTATAAAGAAGTGGTTCATGAAGCTATAGAGAAGTGGTTTATCAATTTATCAAGAAGTGGTTCATCAAGCTATAAAGAAGTAGGTCATGGGCTTATAAGAAGTGGTTAATCAAGTTATCAAGAAGTGGTTCATCAAACTATAAAGTAGTTGTTCATGAAGCTATTAAGAAGTTGTTAATCAAGGTATAAAGAAGTAGTTCATGAAGCTATAAAGAAGTGGTTCATCAAGTTACCAAGAAGTGGTTCATCAAGCTATAAAGAAGTGGCTCATCAAGTTATCAAGAAGTAGTTCATCAAGCTATAAAGAAGTGGTTCATTGGCCTATAAGAAGTGGTTCATCAAGTTATTAAGAAGTTGTTCATCAAGGTATAAAGAAGTAGTTCATGAAGCTATAAAGAAGTGGTTCATCAGGTTACCAAGAAGTGGTTCATCAAGCTATAAAGAAGTGGTTCATGGGCCTATAAGAAGTGGCTCATCAAGCTATCAAAAAAGTTGTTCATGAAAATATAAAGAAGTGGTTCATCATGTTATCAAGAAGTGGTTCATCAAGCTATAAATAAGTGGTTCATCAAGTTATTAAGAAGTGGTTCATCAATCTATAAAGAAGTGGGTCATGAAGCTATAAAGAAGTGGTTCATCAAGTTATCAAGAAGTAGTTCATCAAGCTATAAAGAAGTGGGTCATGAAGCTATAAAGAAGTACGTGGTTGATCAAGTTATCAAGAAGTAGTTAATCAACCTATAAAGAAGTGGTTCATGAAGCTATAAAGAAGTGGTTCAGGGGCTTATAAGAAGTGGTTCATCAAGTTATCAAGAAGTGGTTCATCAAGCTATAAAGAAGTTATGCAGAAGTGTTTCATCAAGTTATCCAGAAGTGGTTCATCAAACTATAAAGAAGTGGTTCATGGGCCTATAAGAAGTGGTTCATCAAGCTATAAAGAAGTGGTTCGTGGGCTTATAAGAAGTGGTTCATCAAGTTATCAAGAAATGGTTCATCAAACCATAACGAAGTTATAAAGAAGTGGTTCATCAAACTATAAAGAAGTTATCAAGAAGTGGTTCATCAAGTTATCAAGAAGTGGTTCATCAAGCAATAAAGAAGTGGTTCATGGGCCTATAAGAAGTGGTTTATCAAGTTATCAAGAAGTTTTTAATCAAGGTATAAAGTAGTTCATGAAGCTATAAAGAAGTGTTTCATCAAGTTATCAAGAAGTGGTTGATCAAGTTGTAAAGAAGTGGTTAGTCAAGTTTTCAAGAAGTGGTTCATCAAGCTATAGAGAAGTGGTTCATGGGCCTATAAGAAATGGATCATCAAGCTATAAAAAAGTGGTTCATGAAGATATAAAGAAGTGGTTTATCAATTTATCAAGAAGTGGTTCATCACGCTATAAAGAAGTGGTTCATGGGTCTATAAGAAGTTTTTCATCAAGTTATCATGAAATGGTTCAGGAAGCTATAAAGAAGTGGTTTATCAAGTTATAAAGAAGTGGTTAATCAAGTTATAAAGAAGTGGTTCATCTGCCTATAAAATGTGGTTCATCAAGTTATCAAGAAGTGGTTCATCAAGCTATAAAGAAGTGTTTCATAAAGCTATAAAGAAGTGGTTCATGGACCTATAAGAAGTGGTTCATCAAGTTATCAAGAAGTGGTTCATAAAGCTATAAAGAAAGTGGTTTGTGAACCTATAAAGAAGTTATTTTTCAAGTTATCAACAAGTAGTTCAACAAGTTCAAAAAAGGGTGCATTATGTTATAAAGAAGTGGTTCATGAAGTTATCAAGAAGTGGTTCATCAAGCTATAAAGAAGTGGTTCATGAAGCTATAAAGTAGTGGTTCATCAAGCTTGAAGAAGTGGTTCATGAGCCTATAAGAATTGGTTCATCAAGTTATCAAGAATTGGTTCATCAAGCTATAAAGAAGTTATGAAGAAGTGGTTCATCAAGTTATCAAGAAGTGGTTAATCAAGTTATCAAGAAGTGGTTTATCAAGCTATAAAAAAGTGGTTTATCAACCTATATAGATATTATCAAGAAGTGGTTCATCACATTATAAAGATATTATCAAGAAGTGGTTTACTAAGTTATAAAAAAGTGATTCATCAATTTATAAAGAAGTGATTAATGAAGCTAAAAAGAAGTGGTTCATCAAGCTATAAAGATGTTATTAAGAAGTGGTTCATCAAATTATAAAGAAGTGGTTTATCAAGTTATCAAGAAATGGGTCATCAAGCTATAATGTAGTGGTTCATGAAGCTATAAAGAAGTGGTTAATCAAGTTATCAAGAAGTGGTTTATCAAGTTATAAAGAAGTTGTTCATGGGCTTATAAGAAGTGGTTCATCAAGTTATCAAGAAGTGGTTCATCAAGCTATAGAGAAGTGGTTCATGGGCCTATAAGAAATGGATCATCAAGCTATAAAAAAGTGGTTCATGAAGATATAAAGAAGTGGTTTATTAAGTTATTAAGAAGTGGTTCATCAAGCTATAAAGAAGTGTTTCATCAAGTTATTAAGAAGTGGTTCATCAAGCTATAAAGAAGTGGTTCATGAAGCTATAAAGAAGTGGTTTATCAATTTATCAAGAAGTGGTTCATCAAGCTATAAAGAAGTAGGTCATGGGCTTATAAGAAGTTGTTAATCAAGTTATCAAGAAGTGGTTCATCAAACTATAAAGTAGTTGTTCATGAAGCTATTAAGAAGTTGTTCATCAAGGTATAAAGAAGTAGTTCATGAAGCTATAAAGAAGTGGTTCATCAAGTTACCAAGAAGTGGTTCATCAAGCTATAAAGAAGTGGTTCATGGGCCTATAAGAAGTGGCTCATCAAGATATCAAAAAAGTTGTTCATGAAAATATAAAGAAGTGGTTCATCATGTTATCAAGAAGTGGTTCATCAAGCTATAAATAAGTGGTTCATCAAGTTATTAAGAAGTGGTTCATCAATCTATAAAGAAGTGGGTCATGAAGCTATAAAGAAGTGGTTCATCAAGTTATCAAGAAGTAGTTCATCAAGCTATAAAGAAGTGGGTCATGAAGCTATAAAGAAGTACGTGGTTCATCAAGTTATCAAGAAGTAGTTCATCAACCTATAAAGAAGTGGTTCATGAAGCTATAAAGAAGTGGTTCATGGGCTTATAAGAAGTGGTTCATGGGCTTATAAGAAGTGGTTCATCAAGTTATCAAGAAGTGGTTCATCAAGCTATAAAGAAGTTATGCAGAAGTGTTTCATCAAGTTATCCAGAAGTGGTTCATCAAGCTATAAAGAAGTGGTTCATGGGCCTATAAGAAGTGGTTCATCAAGCTATAAAGAAGTGGTTCGTGGGCTTATAAGAAGTGGTTCATCTAGTTATCAAGAAATGGTTCATCAAACCATAACGAAGTTATAAAGAAGTGGTTCATCAAACTATAAAGAAGTTATCAAGAAGTGGTTCATCAAGTTATCAAGAAGTGGTTCATCAAGTTATAAAGAAGTGGTTCATGGGCCTATAAGAAGTGGTTTATCAAGTTATCAAGAAGTTTTTAATCAAGGTATAAAGTAGTTCATGAAGCTATAAAGAAGTGTTTCATCAAGTTATCAAGAAGTGGTTGATCAAGCTGTAAAGAAGTGGTTAGTCAAGTTATCAAGAAGTGGTTCATCAAGCTATAGGGAAGTGGTTCATGGGCCTATAAGAAATGGATCATCAAGCTATAAAAAAGTGGTTCATGAAGATATAAAGAAGTGGTTTATCAAGTTATCAAGAAGTGGTTCATCAAGCTATAAAGAAGCGTTTCATCAAGTTATTAAGAAGTGGTTCATCAAGCTATAAAGAAGTGGTTCATGAAGCTATAAAGAAGTGGTTTATCAATTTATCAAGAAGTGGTTCATCAAGCTATAAAGAAGTAGGTCATGGGCTTATAAGAAGTGGTTAATCAAGTTATCAAGAAGTGGTTCATCAATCTATAAAGTAGTTGTTCATGAAGCTATAAAGAAGTGGTTTATCAAGTTATCAAGAAGTTGTTCATGAAGCTATAAAGAAGTTGGACATGAGCTTATAAATATGGTTCACCAAGTTATCAAGAAGTACTTCATCAAGCTATAAAGAAAGTGGTTCATGAAGCTACAAAGAAGTTGTTCATCAAGTTATCAAGAAGTGGTTCATCAAGTTAAAAAAAAAAGTGGTTCATCAAGTTATAAAAAAGAGGTTCATCAAGTTATCAAGAAGTGGTTCATCACGCTATAAAGAAGTGGTTCATGGGTCTATAAGAAGTTTTTCATCAAGTTATCATGAAATGGTTCAGGAAGCTATAAAGAAGTGGTTTATCAAGTTATAAAGAAGTGGTTAATCAAGTTATAAAGAAGTGGTTCATCTGCATATAAAATGTGGTTCATCAAGTTATCAAGAAGTGGTTCATCAAGCTATAAAGAAGTGGTTCATAAAGCTATAAAGAAGTGGTTCATGGGCCTATAAGAAGTGGTTCATCAAGTTATCAAGAAGTGGTTCATAAAGCTATAAAGAAAGTGGTTTGTGAACCTATAAAGAAGTTATTTTTCAAGTTATCAACAAGTAGTTCAACAAGTTCAAAAAAGGGTTCATTATGTTATAAAGAAGTGGTTCATGAAGTTATCAAGAAGTGGTTCATCAAGCTATAAAGAAGTGGTTCATGAAGCTATAAAGTAGTGGTTCATCAAGCTTGAAGAAGTGGTTCATGAGCCTATAAGAATTGGTTCATCAAGTTATCAAGAATTGGTTCATCAAGCTATAAAGAAGTTATGAAGAAGTGGTTCATCAAGTTATCAAGAAGTGGTTAATCAAGTTATCAAGAAGTGGTTTATCAAGCTATAAAAAAGTGGTTTATCAACCTATATAGATATTATCAAGAAGTGGTTCATCACATTATAAAGATATTATCAAGAAGTGGTTTACTATGTTATAAAAAAGTGATTCATCAATTTATAAAGAAGTGATTAATGAAGCTAAAAAGAAGTGGTTCATCAAGCTATAAAGATGTTATTAAGAAGTGGTTCATCAAATTATAAAGAAGTGGTTTATCAAGTTATCAAGAAATGGGTCATCAAGCTATAATGTAGTGGTTCATGAAGCTATAAAAAGTGGTTAATCAAGTTATCAAGAAGTGGTTTATCAAGTTATAAAGAAGTGGTTCATGGGCTTATAAGAAGTGGTTCATCAAGTTATCAAGAAGTGGTTCATCAAGCTATAGAGAAGTGGTTCATGGGCCTATAAGAAATGGATCATCAAGCTATAAAAAAGTGGTTCATGAAGATATAAAGAAGTAGTTTATTAAGTTATCAAGAAGTGGTTCATCAAGCTATAAAGAAGTGTTTCATCAAGTTATTAAGAAGTGGTTCATCAAGCTATAAAGAAGTGGTTCATGAAGCTATAGAGAAGTGGTTTATCAATTTATCAAGAAGTGGTTCATCAAGCTATAAAGAAGTAGGTCATGGGCTTATAAGAAGTGGTTAATCAAGTTATCAAGAAGTGGTTCATCAAACTATAAAGTAGTTGTTCATGAAGCTATTAAGAAGTTGTTCATCAAGGTATAAAGAAGTAGTTCATGAAGCTATAAAGAAGTGGTTCATCAAGTTACCAAGAAGTGGTTCATCAAGCTATAAAGAAGTGGTTCATGGGCCTATAAGAAGTGGCTCATCAAGCTATCAAAAAAGTTGTTCATGAAAATATAAAGAAGTGGTTCATCATGTTATCAAGAAGTGGTTCATCAAGCTATAAATAAGTGGTTCATCAAGTTATTAAGAAGTGGTTCATCAATCTATAAAGAAGTGGGTCATGAAGCTATAAAGAAGTGGTTCATCAAGTTATCAAGAAGTAGTTCATCAAGCTATAAAGAAGTGGGTCATGAAGCTATAAAGAAGTACGTGGTTCATCAAGTTATCAAGAAGTAGTTCATCAACCTATAAAGAAGTGGTTCATGAAGCTATAAAGAAGTGGTTCATGGGCTTATAAGAAGTGCTTCATGGGCTTATAAGAAGTGGTTCATCAAGTTATCAAGAAGTGGTTCATCAAGCAATAAAGAAGTGGTTCATGGGCCTATAAGAAGTGGTTTATCAAGTTATCAAGAAGTTTTTAATCAAGGTATAAAGTAGTTCATGAAGCTATAAAGAAGTGTTTCATCAAGTTATCAAGAAGTGGTTGATCAAGCTGTAAAGAAGTGGTTAGTCAAGTTATCAAGAAGTGGTTCATCAAGCTATAGGGAAGTGGTTCATGGGCCTATAAGAAATGGATCATCAAGCTATAAAAAAGTGGTTCATGAAGATATAAAGAAGTGGTTTATCAAGTTATCAAGAAGTGGTTCATCAAGCTATAAAGAAGCGTTTCATCAAGTTATTAAGAAGTGGTTCATCAAGCTATAAAGAAGTGGTTCATGAAGCTATAAAGAAGTGGTTTATCAATTTATCAAGAAGTGGTTCATCAAGCTATAAAGAAGTAGGTCATGGGCTTATAAGAAGTGGTTAATCAAGTTATCAAGAAGTGGTTCATCAAGTTATAAAGAAGTGGTTCATGAAGCTATAAAGATGTGGTTAATGGGCGGATAAGAAGTGGTTATCATGTTATGAAGAAGTGTTTTATCAAGCTATAAAGAAGCAGTTCATCAAGTTTTTAAGAAGTGGTTCATTAAGCTATAAAGAAGTGGTTCATTAAGGTATAAAGAAGTGATTCATCAAGTTATAAAGAAGTAGTTCATAAAGCTATAGAGAAGTGGGTCACGGGCTTATAAGAAGTGGTTCACCAAGTTATCAAGAAGTGGTTTATCAAGTTATAAAGAAGTGGTTCATGAAGCTATAAAGAAGTGGTTTATAGGCGTATAAGAAATGGTTCATCAAGTTATTAAGAATTGGTTCGTCAAGATTTAGAGAAGTGGGTCACGGGCTTATAAGAAGTGGTTCACCAAGTTAAAAATAAGTAGTTCATGAAGCTATAAAGAAGTGGTTCATGGGCGTATAAAAAGTGGTTCATCAAGTTATCAAGACGCGGTTCATCCAGCTATAAAGAAGTTATGAAGAAGTTTTTCATCAAGTTATCAAGAAGTGGTTCATCGATCAAGCTATAAAGAAGTTGTTCATGGGCCTATAAGAGGTGGATAATTAAGTTATAAAGAAGTGGTTCATCAAACTATAAAGAAGTGGTTCATGAAGCTATAAAGAAGTGGTAGATCAAGTTATCAAGAAGTGGTTCATCAAGCCATAAAGAAGTGGTTAAGGGCCCTATAAGAAGTGGTTCATCAGGTTATCAAGAAATGGTTCATCAAGCGATAAAGAAGTTGTAGAGAAGGGGTTTATCAAGTTATCAAGAAGTGGTTCATCATGCTATAAAGAAGTTATAAAGAAGTGGTTCATCAAGTTATCAAGAAGTGGTTCATCAAGCCATAAAGAAGTGGTTAAGGGCCCTATAAGAAGTGGTTCATCAGGTTATCAAGAAATGGTTCATCAAGCGATAAAGACGTTGTAGAGAAGGGGTTTATCAAGTTATCAAGAAGTGGTTCATCATGCTATAAAGAAGTTATAAAGAAGTGGTTCATCAAGTTATCAAGAAGTGGTTCATCAGGCTATAAAGAAGTGGTTCATGGGCCTATAAGAAGTGGTTCATCAAGCTATAAAGAAGTGGTTCATGGGCTTATAAGAAGTGGTTCATCAAGTTATCAAGAAATGGTTCATCAAACTATAAAGAAGTTATAAGGAAGTGGTTAATCAAACTATAAAGATGTTATAAAGAAGTGGTTCATCAAGTTATTATGAAGTGGTTTATCAAGCTATAAATCAGTTAAAGTAGTAGTTCATCAAGCTATAAAGAAGTGGTTTATCAAGTTAACAAGAAGTGGTTCATTAAGCTATATAGAAGTGGTTCATGGGCCTATAAGAAGTGGTTCAGCAAGTTGTCAAGAAGTGGTTCATCAAGCTATAACGAAGTTATCAAGAAGTGGTTCATGAAGCTATAAAGAAGTTATCAAGAAGTGGTTCATCAAACTATAAAGAAGTGGTTCATCAGACTATAATGAAGTGGTTCATCAAGTTATCAAGAAGTGGTTCATCAAGCTATAAAGAAGTGGTTCATGGGATTATTAGAAGTGGTTCATCAAGTTCCAAGAAGTGGTTCTTCAAGCTATAAAGAAGTTATAAAGAAGTGGTTCATCAAGTTATCAAGAAGTGGTTCATCAAGCTATAAAGAAGTGGTTCGTGGGCCTATAAGAAGTGGTTCATTAAGCTATACAGAAGTTATGAAGAAGTGGTTCATCAAGTTATCAAGAAGTGATTAATCAAGTTATCAAGAAGTTGTTAATCAAGCTATAAAGAAGTGGTTCATGAAGCTATAAAGAAGTGGTTCGTCAAGTTATCAAGAAGTGGTTCATCAAGCTATAAAGAAGTGTTTCATGGGCCTATAAGAAGTGGATGAGGAGCCTATTCGGTCACTAAACCACACTCTATTTGGTCACTGAACCACTCTTTATTCGGTCACTGAACCACTCTCTATTCGGTCACTGAACCACCCTGTATTGAGTCACTGAACCACTCTCTATTCGGTCACTGAACCACTCTCTATTCGGTCACTGAACAACTCTCTATTTGGTAACTGAACAACTCTCTATTCGGTCACTGAACCACCCTCTATTCGGTCACTGAACCACTCTCTATTCGGTAAGTGAATCACCCTCTATTGAGTCATTGAACCACTCTCTATTCGGTCACTGAACCACCCTCTATTCGGTCATTGAACCATTTTGGGGGGCCAATTCTACCTCGGCCTAACAAGTAGCATTACATTAATCAAGTCTCAAGTTTTTACTTGCCTTTCCATCCAAATAATAACAGAATAACCCCAGAAATCGGTCACTGAACCATTTTGGGGGGCCAATTATTCCTCGTTGTAGCTATATTGCCTCTGCCAGTATGTTGTCGCTTATATTTCCAAGCATATTTCTACCTCTTATGCTTTGGATGGTGATATATACCATGTACTTTTGTACTGATGGTAAAATCAAAAGATTGGGATATAGGGAGATTGATTATTTGTAGTGTATGACTCTAAGTATGCAATTTTTCTATCCATTTCTTAAACCCAAATTGCATATTTGGTTCAAGTATCATATTAGGTGTTTGTTTAAATATAAAATAGCTTCAAATTACATTCTCATGGCTCCTCATTGTGATGCCAAATTGGCTTTTAAAGAGTATTTTCTGTAGTAAATCAAAAAGTATGCACACAAAATCTAACACAAAATCAATTCATTTTCCAAGAAATCCAAAAAACCTCTCAAGTAAATCAAAAGGTTCAAACTGCAAACTCCTTCAGATTCCAATTCACCAAAATTTAGAAACTCAATTTCCCAACAACGCAACTAGAAACTTGGTCATGGCCAATTGAGGAATTAACGAGTCAGATAGCGTGAAGCAAATTACTTGCGAATGATGTAGACGCCGGAAGTGATTTTGAATGACGGTCGAGGTCTGAACCACTACGAAGCTTTCCCCACCGTCTCCCAAGGCGGTTCCGGCAGTTCCGAGAGGAGATCGAACAACCTAGGGTTTATTGTCGGCGACGCCTAAGATAACGCTAACGTTGAAACCAAGCCCTAACTTCATCCTCATCGGCCAACAATTGGACTCCAGACACAGCCTAGGCCGATGAAACAAGGGAGACTGTGCCATTGGTGCCGAATTCGAGAAGATCGGAGTTCGAACAAGCCGACCAAGAGAACCAGATCGCCGGCAGCGGAGGTCGGCGAGAGCGAGAGAAGAAAATCTGGTTACACCAAGCTGAGAAGAAAGGGGAGAGGCGTGAGGATGAGGCGCGTGAGGAGTTTATTTTAAAAGTAAAAATCAGATCTGGTTCCACCAATAAGATTGTTTCTTTCGTTCTCACCGGATCGGGGTGTTCTCACCCGAACCCTTGCCCCTCTCTCTCTCTCTCTCTCTCTCTCTCTCTCTCTCTCTCTCTCTCTCTCTCTTTATATATATATATATATATATATATATTTATATATACATATATATATATATATATATTTATATATACATATATATATATATATATATATTTATATATATATATGTATATATATATATGTATATATATATATATATGTATATATATATATGTATATATATATATGTATATATATATATATACATATATATATATACATATATATATATATATATATATATATATATATATATATATATATATATATATATATATATATATATATATATATATATATAGGGGTTGGTTCAAGAGTGAATACCTCTTTAAGATATACCTTGTGCACAAATCTTGACCTTTAATTAAAAGTTGATGGATGGTTAAGATTTATTGGGTGTTTTTGTTATTTTTTAATTAAAAAATGTGGGACCCACCAAAAAAATTACTTACCTTCCTTGAGGTCGCATATGTCCATGTGGTAATCCTCCGTGACCAATATCTCATCTTTTGTAAGAACTAGCCTATACCCCGTGCGATACGCACATGATTTTTAAAGTTGGATTCTTAAAGTTAATCGAAGTAAACTCATCTTATTTTTTAGATGTTATCATATTAATCAATGTATTTTAAATGATGTATAAAATATAGTACTCGTCAGGGAAACATAGAATCTTTCTCGGACGAGTATTAAAATGCGATAAACTTACAGACAATAACAAAAACAAAGGAAAGATGATAACATCTGAAAAATGATAACACAAGAATCACTTGATAAGATTTCATAAAACCTAGCAATAATCACATACATGAAAGTGGGATGATGCATTTGCAAGATAAAATACAGAACTGCCTTAACACAATACACGATTGATAATCAAACATTCAGGCAGGCGGATTAGGATACGCGTTGGGATTTGGCTTTACTTCAACTTCACTGACACTTCTTGCAAATATGGAGTCTGGTTCTCGACTGCAATAAGAACATAAACAGATTCTGAGGCAATAAGATTTAGAAAAGCATAAAGGGCGGCAGAAAGGAACGGTTTGGAGAAAGGAAAGATTAGATCTTACGGTACATCCCCTTCCTCGTAAGTTTAACTAGAAGCAACAACTAATATAAGACCATCCTGGCTAATGGATAATACAGCAATACTTGATGGGTACTTCGCATGCTGAGAATAAGCAGCAACAATTTGAGTGTGCTGCTGCCAATCATCACACCAAGTCTTTGAGATTCCGGCTTCCCCGACGACCCCTAACTTGGTAAGAAAGTCTCATCCAAGAGAGTAATTTGAGTGTGCTTCTGCTAAAAGCCTACAGCTACCAGAAATAAGATATCTGCAGATTGATGCATTAGGAATCTGTACAAAATAAAGTATATGACCACTAAAACAATCTTTTAATCTAGACTGTCAGATTTTTAACTGGAAATATCACTTGTCAATGCTACTATGGTATGTGGAAACTGGAAAATCCTATTATTAAAAATTGCAACATGCAACTCTGAAGTAGTTCTTTAACTCTATGTGAGGTTGATATTAAGGGAACTGATATTTACAGGTGTTTTGGTAGTTACATGTAATGCATTTTTTTTAACTAATTATTGTTAAAAAAAAAACATATGATTTCACCTCATGAAATCAATCACTTTACATAATTCAACCCTAACTATATTGAAGTTGAAGACTAACCTAGATCCATAAGCGTTTTCATAGTGGAAATTTTGTTTTTCCTCCCTTTTTGCCCCTTCTCTTTTATGTTCCCTTACGAATGAGAATCCTGACCTCTATTCGATGTTGGCAGGAAAAGGACAAAACACAAATCAACCTTTCAGTGCTCTTCCCTGTACACACATACACATAGTAGTTAACTAATAACAAATAACATAATAGTATGTGTTTTCACTCTTTAACTAATTACATTTATGAACACGAAATTGATACTTATAATTAGATTTAGAGTTCTGTTTATATTGAACCAGACAGGGCAAAAATCAGCCTTCAAGCATCTGTCTTGGTCCTATTTCTCATAATAAGCATCCCAATAGTGTTGTTCAACAAATTACAGTGTTGTTGTTGTAAATCTCTGGCTTCCTTTATATCTTTCCAGGTTTACATCCAGCTCCCCAAATCCTTAAACTTTCTTATTTTAATTATCAAAGCTGCCTGATAGGGACAATTTTGTGTTCCTAGCATCTCAACCAAATCAGTCTGTTTTTATTGAACACTTGCATTCTAAAGGGAAATGGAAAGACAACTTTCTAGATGAGTTCCAAGTTGTAGCTACCAAAATGGAATCACTAAAAAATTGACATAAGAATAAAAAAATATATCATTGAAACTTGCTTACCGAGCACTTTTCTTCTTTACAATCATACTTGTGCCTGGAACCTTGGTCACAACCTGCACGTGATAGACTTTAACATCTCTACTGCTGCCCTTGGTCATTTCCTTGGCTTATTATTTTCTATAATAAACTAAAATGTGTAGACATCAAGAAAAATACCAGTTTGCAGCCCTACAAGGCCTTTCATCAAATCCTATGTATAGGACTCAACATCAATATATGTATGAAAAGTAAATATTCTAAATGTCTAAGCTTATCAATATCATTTCGAATTCACAATATCTATAAATTCACCCAAAAAAAATAAATAAATCATTATGAAAAAAAAACATGATTGCTAGATCATATAGTGATTACAATTTGTATAATGAAATGGCAAAACAGTAGCCATTGATATATCTAATCCTGGGAAGTTGAAAGTGGGAACTTTAGGATAGGCAAACTTATTACATCATCACTCAAGAATGACAATGAAAATGCTACACCATACCAATAGCAGGCACTAAAGAAGTAGCATGAAAATGATTTTTTTGGAATCTATCAGTTTCAAATATTTTCAATGTTGAAAATTAAAACAATATTTTCCCGTGAATCACTTCTTTCAACTCTCCTCTTTCCCAATTTCTTTGGTAGATTGCATGTCATACCCTACACTAAAAACTCTAATATCACTTAACATTCTCTAGAGAGTAGCATGAATATCACAATAATAAATTTCATATGATCAAGATTACAGACCCCTAGGCTAATACATTGATATTGAGACGCATGCAATGGCTATACATTCTCATCATTATGAATTATGACACATAGGGGCAAGAAATGACATGAAATTGTGATCAACCGTAAATATTTCATGGAAAACAACCAGGTAATCAAAGTTATTGAAGTTCACCCCTTTCAGCGATTATTTAATATTCACAATGTCACATTTCTCTATAGCAAGCACTGATTTGGAGATACCAAATGCATCCGAAATTTCTATACACTCAATCTGGATCAAGTATCTCAAATATCTTAAATAAAAGAAGACCGATCAAATCAGAAAAAAAGACACATATCAGAGGCGATGTAATCAGTACCTTCTTATTCAATGTCTGATTGAATAAATGGTTGGTGGTACCGAACTCCATTGCCTAAAACCCTAGAATTGAAAAATTAAACAATAATCAAATAAATTTAGTAAATTGAAACGAAAATCTTTACAAGAAATTCAGAATTCGAAATCAATCGAAAGTGAGATGAAGAGGATGGCGAGGGACGACCAAGTTGATGGAGGCAATTCTGGCGGTTGATGAGGGTAGCTTTGAGATTGCGTACCACCATTTGTAACGGTGGAGTCTCTTTTTCGGGTAATTGAAGCTCGAAATGCTGAATGAATTGAAGAGGGGCGGTGAATCGGCGATCGTGATGCTCAGAGCTCGAGAATCGGCCATCTCCTTTCGAAGTATTGAAGAGGGCGGTGAATTGGCGCTAGTGAAGTTCAAAGAACTCGAGATTCGCCAATCGGCGCTAGTGCTCGACCGTGTTAGATCTGAACTTTTATTGCAAGCGGTTGCCGCCCCAACATCCCTTGTCTCCAGATCTCGAGCCCAAAGTGCGCCACTTCCCTCTCACTGTCTCTCTCTAGACGGCCAAGCCTCACCCTCTCGTAACCACCGGAGCTCCTCCTGACGACACCGCTCACGATTCCGCCCTACTCCCTCACAAATCTGGCGCTTCCATCCTACAATTGAGAAATAAAAATTAGATACAGTTGTGAGAGAGAGCAGAGAAGCCCTAGGCTAGAAAAAAAAAGAACGGAGCAAAGAATTAGGAAGAGGAAGCCAAACATGTGAGCGAGAGATTGATGGATGGGAGGAGAGGAAGAGAAGAAGGCGTTGATTAAGATGGAAACCGCCGTAGAAAGACAGAACGTGGAGAGAAAATAAACTGTTCGTTGTTAAAGTGAAGGAAAAAAAAAGGAAAGAAGGAAAAAAATCTGGGACTCCACGTGGATACCTTCTTTGCTCTCTAAAAGTCTCAGCTTTAAGATGTAGGAGGATGATTGAAATTGTGTTTTTCTTAATATTTCCTTCTTTTTTTTTGTAAACTGCCATTCTTTTTTTTTTAAGTTTGTAACCCCATTTTTTTAATATTTCCTTCTTTTTTTTTGTAAACTACCATTCTTTTTTTTTTAAGTTTGCAACCCCATTCTTTTATTTAAAGCTTTTTTATATATATTTTATGAAAAATATTTGGTGATTTTTGGTGGAACCACCTGATTTCATTTGTTTTTGAAATTTATCAATTTAATCGAATAATATTTGACATTCTGCCGAATAATGTTATGTTTTTTTCCATCCGATTTATATGAAAATTCATCAATTCCACCGGATAATTTGTTACGTACTACCAAATAATGTTTTTTTTTCTATCAAATTCAGATGAAAAAAAACCTCAATTCCCTAAACAATACTTACGATTTATACGAGTAATGCTTCATATTTCACGAATAATCTCATAGTTTATGTGTTGTGATAAAAAAAATTGTCTTTTATAAATGAATAATAACTAGAAATTCATCGAATAATGCTTGTATCACACCGAATAATATTTCATGTGTAACGCATAAAATTAACCATCTAAGATTTCTCTAAAAAAATGACAATTGTAATGAATAATATTTAGAGATTCGCCGAATAACACTTGTATTTACAACTCAATGAATAATATCGAAAAGCTTAGAACTCAATCACACATTGATTTCGAATTATAAAATACACACATTCCATTGAATTATTATTCAAAATTCAACGAATAATATGGATCGACCATCTCAGATCCAAATCTTATAATGAATTACAAAATACACACATTTCGCTGAATAATTATTCAGAATTCAACGAATAATATCGACAAATCTCATCTCTCAATCACAAAGTACACACATTCCGTTGAATAATTATTAGAGATTTATCGAATAATGGTTGAATTAAAGAATAAAGTTCTTTCAAAATGAAATAAGTATGCATCTAACTCAACTTGGCATTCTCTTAACATGAATTGGCATTCTCGTTGGGCACAAATGAAATATTATTCGGGGTGATAGAAGGTAGCTATGGAGGAAGACGTCGATCCAATTCATCTTAAGATGAATTTGCATTCTCGTTGGGCTTCCAATTGCACCCATAACTACCTTCAATCCAATTCATCTTAAGATCAGTCCTATTGAAAAGACATCGATCGATCGATATATATCAAAATGGGGAGAACACCTTGTTGTGAAAAGGAAGGGCTGAAGAAAGGGCCATGGACCCCTGAGGAAGACCAGAAGCTCATCGATTACATCCAACAACACGGCCACCGCAACTGGAGAACCCTCACCATCGAAAAGATGCCGAATCGCCGCCCAATTGTGTGAACTTATGATTAACAAATCTAATCAATTAGTTTAAGGCTCAACCAAATCACAATATATAAAATTGAATTGCAAAATCCAAACGAACAATCAACATGTTGTGAGCCTAATTTGCCATGTTTTACATCTACTTTTATATCGATTTCTGCATACATTGCATGCATTTGGGTTAGAATAATACAGAATCTATGTAGTTTACACTTATTTGTAATATATGGAGGTCTACACAAGTTTTTGTTATATTTCGCAGAAATCGGACGCACTTTGGAGCTTAAAGGAAACTCATGGAGAAGCTAAGAATGGTGCAGCTGGAGAAAAGGCCATTTTTCACAATTCTTCATTCTGAATCAAGCTTTTATGTCTTCCTGAGAGTTGTAGCCCTCGGAAAGAGCTTTCCAATGCATGGTCATATGCGTCAATCCGACGAACGAGGACTCGGGAAAGTGCGTTTTAAGAACAGAGCAGAAAGCTGCATGAGAAAACTTTACTCGAGATCGAGTACACTCTACTCGAGATCGACCAAAAGTGTTCGAGGAGGGCCTGGTCGAGGAAGAGCTGATCGAGAAGACGAAGACGAGGACAGACCGGGTTACACCCTACTCGAGATCGAGTAGACCTACTCGAGATCGAGAAGCCCGGAAGCCGTGTCCGAGCATGTCCAGCAGAGTCACCCGAGAAGACCTAGTCGACAAGGCCAGTCTAGTCGAGATCGACAAGGGGTCCTCGAGATTGACTAGACCCGTGAGCCAAGTCCGAGTCACATCGAGGACCAGCTAGCCGAGCCACACCAGTCGACCGACAATCCTACTCGAGATCGAGTAGACCTTTGTCGAGATCGAGGAGACTTCCAGAGACACGTCACACGGTTTGATCAATTCTACTCGGTGTGGGATTACTTGGGCTCGAAGTTTGCCGAATTCTATCCGATTTATCAAGATACATCATGGAAGGAGAAGATCTATCCACTTTAAGCACTTTAGATATATTTCCCTATTTTAGATTTAATTTCATTGTAGCTTTTATTTATCTTTAAAGTCTTAGATATAGTTTTAGATATAGATATAGATATTCTATCCTTGAGTAGCAAGGAATAGAAGGCTATAAATAAAGCTCATGGGGCTGATTTTAGATGAATTCAATTTGGGAGAGAGAAGTAAGTAGGAGAAGTAGAGAGAGAGAGAGAGTGAGTGGCCAAGAGGAGTTTAGTGAAGCGAGAGCGGAATTGGCTTCCTTTGGTTGTAAGCTCTATTTTATTTTATTAATGCAAGTTTATTTCCTTTTATTATTGATGTCTTTAATTATGATGAAGCGCGAGTAGTCCACCGATTTATAGGGTTGGGGCGAGCCCGACGATAGCCATGCGTGCCTGAGGTAAAGATCCGACTTTTATCGTGTTTTGAGCATCTCCTACTTGTTTATGTGTTTATTGCCCATCTAATGGAGATCCATGATAACAACTTGGATTGTAAACATAAAATTAGTAGAGACAATTAGGGTTTCTTGAAAGAGTTGTCTAATTGTTGGAAAAGGCGAAAGCTTGTCCTTGATGCAATTCACATGATTATCTGTTTATCTCTGCCTTATGCACGCTTGGTTATCGTTGTTGCGAACCCCAATCTTGGAAGCCTTTTACATTAAGTTTAGTTCGAAACCCCAAAGCATTTGTTCTTTATTTTCTTCCGTTTTAAGTTTCTGCTCTACTCGATCTCGACCAAGCCTGGTCAAGCTCGACTACTGATTTCCGATCTAGCATCGCTGTAGCTTCTGTGTGCAGGTACTCGACAAGACAAGCCGAAGTCGACAAGGACCCTACTCGATATCGAGTAGCCCTGGTCGATATCGACGAGCCCCTGTGCTTGCTGCTGCGCTGTGTTCGACTGTCCGATCTTCTGTCGACTACCCTAGTCGAGATCGAGGACCCTGTCGTCGACTTCTGACCGTGAGATTTCACCGCTGCCTAGGATCCGCTGACACGCTTCCTCGTGGATCGATCCTGACTTCCCACTGCTACATCGGGAGGAAGTCTTGTAATTATTTGCGTGGGCAGAATCTGGTTTGATTTATTTTGTTATATTTCATACTCGATTTCCTCCTACAACACAACAGAAGATAAGATCTGAAGGTTATTGATTCATCGAAGATGGCCGCACACGAACCGCAGCTCTCCCAATCTCACCACCGACCCCTTCACTCCTTCCCTCTTTGCCCGAAAACCTCCTCACCTAGCCCGAAATCGTCTCCTCCTCCAAATGCGTTGGACGCCCTCGGCTATGGCTGACGGACGTCGCCCTCTACCTTCAAAAACGTCCACCAAACTGCATAAAGACGAAGGTAGATCGTGGTTGCAACTCACGCACTAAATGACCATGGTTGCCAACTTCTACGGGGCCCACATTTTTTTATTAAAAAAAAAAGAAAAACTAGATTAATCTCCACTGTCTATCTCAATTCAATCAACAATCCAAATTTGTGCACAAGGTACATCCTAAGACTTGTGCACAAATGATCCACACCCTATATATATATATATATATATATATATATATATATATATATATATATATATATATATATATATATATATATATATATATATATATATATATAGTAAAAGGGTTGATCAATTTTGCAACTATTCGCTAGGGTGAAAGAAATTATTCACTATGTTGATAGTAATTATTCACTAGGTTGAAAGAGTATGTAAATGTAATTCTTGATTTTCCATATCTAATTAACCACATACATATGAATAATTCCGTATTCTCAGCGAATAGAAACTCTGAAATTGCTGAATATTCGATAAATACATGAACTGTTATAAAACCATTGGTTTGGATGGATGGTTCACCTCCCTTAAACCTCCACCATAAAGCCATCTTTTGATATTTTGTATTATTGCCTATATAAAGACATGTAAGTCTTTTATGAAGGGACACAAGTAATAGAGATATCTCATTTTCTCTGTTTCTTCCTACTCTCTTTCTTTCGGTTTATAATACGTTATCAGCACGATCGACTCGATGTGATCGAGACCCATCATCGTCCCATTATGTCTCCTTTGAATTGAACTGAACAAGATATAGTTCTGAATATGTGACAATACGGGCAAGGTGCAATGCTCAACCTTCGATGGTCTTGGCGTTAGGCTACTACGCACCATCGCCATCGACGTTGACCCAGCCGATAGCGGAGACACCATAGTTGGTGCAAGCAGTGGCCAGCGCCCTCCGCGATCGCCATCGCTAGCCCGCATCCACCAAGGTGTAGTAGATCGGGGCGACGATGTAGTAGTCGATGTGCATCCATGGCTGGGAGTGGCTCATCCTGTCCTACAAGGATACACCGTATGAACCAAACCGCCACCGTTGTGGGGAGATCTAGTTCTGCCTCCGTGACCGACGCCGCCGACCTCCGCACAAACCCCCGCTCAATCCATTGATCTACTCCCAGCCATCAGCGGAACCCATGGTGTGGTGGCGGTAACGGTCGAGGGGAGGAGTTGGCCTGGAGTGATCGATACCGGTGAAAAGCAGCGAGTTCCTCCGCCCAACCCGACCAGCGAGGAATACGAAGTTAAACCGATGAATCAATTTCAATTCAATAAGTAACGATTCATATTTGATTTATTTACAAAACCAGCTCATAGTTCTTCCAAACCACAAATTAGCTTGTACCTTTTATATATCTACATAAAAGGTCCAAAACTTCCAAGGTTGCATATTTATCCCTTGTGAAGTATATGAACACGTCCCCGAAGATGATGTGTAGTCGTGTAGACATAAGTTATATGAACCCTCGAAATGGTAGGATTTATTTCCTAGAAGTGGATAAAACTAAAGAAAAATCTCATCCTCAATGCGAGACCCGATTAATCTCATCCCCGAAGCGATGATCGGATTATTACCATCCAAGAAGCGACCCCATAGCGATTGGTTAATGTTTTATTTATTTGAACTATATTTGTTTAATCCTCATCTCCCGAAGTAGATGAACGGGCACATCTCCCAAAGTAGATGAACGGGTACATCTCCTGAAGTAGATGAACGGGTACATCTCACCAAAGAGATTAACGTTCTCATCTCCTGAAGTAGGTGAATGAACAAGTCATATCTTTGAGATAGACCGATTAATTTCATCCCTTAAGCGATGAACCAAATATTTTCATCCTTGAAGTGATGCATCAATGATTATCCTTTTATTTTGTTTTATTTATTTTTATTTGTATAGATTATAGTTTTATGCCTGATAAAACCACAATGAAAAAGTGTTACCCGCCCCACATTCCCATGGGGAGGGAAGCCACGTGTCCGGTGTCCCCTCATAGCGTGATCTGGTCAACGGTCTTACCTGAAGCCCCCCCCCCCCCCCCCCCCCCCATTTTTCTACTGAAATCTATCCTAAATGGGGGAGGAGGTCTCAACCTGTGCTGCAATGACCAATGGGGATGTAGACGGTCTTACCCAAACCCCGAGATCCTCGACATCCGCGAAGATATCGTAGCTGGTGCCGCCGAGCCTTTGAATTCGGCTCGCATCACTTATCGTGCAGTGGATTAATCAAACGGCTTCTCGGAATAGTAAGCACCCCAACTGATTGGGTTAAAGATCAGGGATAAGAATTAGAAACTCCTTTTCTCCTCGACTATCACCCTACTACCTGTCATGTGTGGATCTCTCTCTTGTGTTGTGTTTTTGGATCATCCGCGGACAGATTTCGAGTCTCGAACCTGTTAGAAAGGGTGATCACGAAGAAGAGTGCTATTACAATCCTATCTCCCTCTCTTTCCGGATTGAGGTCTTCCTATTTCTTTTTCTCCAAAAGCATGTTTCTTAGAGTTTCCTCTTCCTTTTATAGTGTGCACCCATATCCTCCTGACAGGACAAAATCGTTGTGTTTCCTATCAAAATAAAACTCAAACCTGCAAACTAGTATAGTGAGCATGGTTATTAGGATCCCGATCCGTATCTTACGATCCTACGATTCTAGGCAAGGTTTTGATCAGGATCGGGCATATAGACTCCTTCGTGCTAGGATCTACCTAGGATCCTATTAGATCGTGTGGGATCCGTAGGATCTACCGATCCTAGAAAAAATATCCGATCCCAGCAAAAATCATATTTGTGTAATTGTGTTTGTTTTGTTTGGATATTAGGCCTTCTGGATACGATGAGCCTTTTTATTTGACAGTCCATCTCCTTAGAAATTGAAGGCAGAAGAGTGAAGACGTTGAATTGAAACCCTAAGCCCTTTGTTTTGTTACTTAACTCGACAAATTCACGTTTGAGCGTCTGAAATTGTTCATGATGTGATTAATTGCGATGATGACATTTGAAACTAGAGATGACATTGGATATTTGGATGTATGATTTATCGCTTGTATGTTTGTCATATTTTAAGACATTATCCTTGTCTGTTTGTCACCTTTTGAGACATTATTCTTGATAAATTATGAATGTTAAGTCCTTATTATTGGACTATTTTAGTTACTTAATTTGTTTGATGAAGGAAAAGCTTAGTTTTATTTTAAAATTAAGGTATTTGTTTAGGATGATTTGTTTTTATTTTATTATTTATTTTATTTCTAATTTTTGTCTAGGATCTTACGATCCTACGATCCGATTCTACGATCCGATCCTACACCCTTGTCTCGATCCCACACTAGGATCTCGATCCTAAAAACCATGATAGTGAGCAAGTAAGAGGTCGATCCCACAGAGAATCAAGTATTCCTATGTATTGTGTATTTACCAATTTATAGAAAAGAGGGGTTTTGAGTGGTTAAGAATAAGAAATATTAACAAGTTAGGAGAATCAATAATTAAGAGATAGTTTCACCTACTATTCTCAACCCTATTTAGTGAATTCGATCCTTGTTTCCTACTCAAGTTCTCTTCCTTTTCCAATCAAATGTTCTTATCTTGATTTAAATAGATTATTAGCCCTATGAGTTCTAATAATCCCTTACTCCTAGGCAATCTTAACACGGATTAAGGTTTAATCCTAGGAATAACAATAAGTCTCAAGATGTATAAAGCTTATAGGAAATATCAATCCCCTAAAGAACTAATATTTAACCTATAGTCAACTTCCTACACATTCAAGCTTTCTAACGAAGTCCACTAGAACATGTCTGCTACGAAAGATTAAGAATCATAACGAACAATTCAAAACCCTAGCGATGATGAGATCCTAGCAAGGTGATCAATCAAGATAGCATCAAACACCATAAAGCATTCAAGAACAAAGAAGATCAAACATATGATGGAAATTAGAACAAGAATAGAAAACTCACAATTCAACCAAACGGAGTCTCAAATCGTAGGCAAACCAAAATAGTTTAGCACTCCATTGTCAAATGATTGTCAAAAGATTAGATGAGATCCCTAAAACAACCTAAAACAAGCCTTTAAATAGGCCTAAGTACCGTCATAAAAGCCTAGAAAGTATTTCCCAAAGATAGGCCCAACTTAAGAGGATAGAAAATCGGCGCTGAATCCGGCCCAGGAAAACCGCGGGTGCTGCCTCCTAGGCCAAGGGTTGCTACCCAGAATTGGCGATCTGTTGGAATGGCTGCGGGTGCGGTTTTTGTGGCCGCGGGTGCGGTTTTCTGGCTTCCCTTGTTCCTCTGGTCGCGGGTGCCGTTTTCTCTCTTGTATGCCCTTTGCCTCTTCCTTGTGCATTCCAACTTGGCTTCTCTAGCTCGTTCTTGCCTCCATATGATCGATATGACTCTAATGAATGGTCTCCTCCATTCTTCGAATCCAAAATCTACAATTACTCACTAAACTGGTGTAGATTCCGCACTTAAGTACCAAATGAGCAAACAAGTAAACTAACCCTTTAAAATGCAATATATACATCTAAATGACCCTAAAACTACTCTATAATGCCTATCTAAATATGCATTATCAAACTCCCTCACACTTAGCCTTTTGCTTGTCCTCGAGCAAAACAAAACATTTATGAGTCATTCATCCCACAAACACAATCCTTCATGCAATAACCTCATCAAAAGCAACATCTCTTCAAAGTGCAGACATAGACAAGGAAAACAAATGTCCTAGCAAGTATTTATGTGATCAAGTAACCCGCATGCTTACACCTCCAACCTCACCGGGAGTAAAGTGTTTTCGCTCTCACTCAAGTGTTTAGGTTTATCAATTAACACTCATACTCTATCCAAAATGCAACTAAGCTACATAAGAATTGAAATTGAATCACAATCTCCACCGTGGATGTCATTACGGGCAAAAATAATCATGAGGTCTTTTTATGGGTTGTATTGGGGCCAAGGTAGAAAACATAAGGTATGGAACAATTTAGGCCATGTGGTGCTCATAATCCGAGAACTAAGGAAGCAACCAAATCAAAATACCACTCATAAACTCATACCATAACTCTACAATGTAATACAACTCCAATCTCAAGCATACAACTTTACAAATCATACTCAACTCATTCCTTTATTCTTTTTCTTTTCTTTTCTTTTCTTTTCTTTTTCTCCCTTTTTTTCATGCTATATCAAATGATTTTCCTTGACTTTTACCCCTAAGTGAATTTTATTCTCCTTAGGTCCCAAGTAATGAATGTACTAGCAATAATCAAACATCTCATAAGGGTACATCAAACATACAATCCACCACTAAAAGCCATCATCCACATTATAAATATTCACCAACCATCCCTAATTCCCGGATGGGGTCAAGCTATAATTGGCTATGGAAAATCTTGTGGAGCTACAAAAGAATAGGCAATTAGGCTCAAATTGGCTTAAAGCAGAGGATCATATGTAAGGTGGAATAGAGTCAAATAGGGCTAATAAAGGTGCCTCAATCATGTGAAATTCACCAATAACAAACATATAAGTACAGCCTTGACATAGATAACAAAGTCAATTCCAAGAGGTAGAAGCATTGGAGAGTACTCACCCACATGGAACAAGAGCAAAAAGGACTCAATGAAGTGCAGTCCCAATAAGGCCAAAAATCAATCTCACAAGGTTAAGTTTTTGTTGGATTTCAGTCATGCTAGGAACTTAGATCATACAAGCTCAATTATATTCACCTAGCTAGCTATGTTTCACATAAAAACCATAAGTGGGATAAGGCTAAACCAATTCAAACATGTCATGGGACTTATATGATCATAATTTCAATAAAATTTTGATGACTCACCTGGCTAGGTGGTTGTTTTGATAACGCCATATTTTATGCAAATGCATGATATTTTTTTCTTTTTCAATTTTTTTCATTTTTTTTTCTTTTTGTTTTTCTTAAAATAAAACTAAGATGCAAAGCATTAAAACATGAATGTTATGCAAAATAATTTAAACATGCTCGATATGCAATGCAACTCTAATATGTACACTAATCCCCTCCCCCACACTTGAAGTTTTCATTGTCTCAATGAAATCAAAACAACAAAAATTAGAAATAATAAGGGAGAAGAAAAGTAAAACTCACAAGCTCACTGGTATGGAGGAGGTGGAGGTGGGCACGAAAGGAAGAGCGAAGAAAATGAACGAAAAGGAGGCTGCAGGGCTGGCCGCGGGTGCTGCCCCCTGGGCCGCGGGTGCGGCTATTCCAGAACCATCCCCAATTTTTGGATGCAGGTGCGGTTTCTGGGCCGCGGGTGCGGTTTCAATGTTGTTGCCCAGATTTGCCGCGACCGCTGCCTTTCCAAAGCGTTGCCTTTCCTACCTTCTTCGTTCTTCCCCCTGAAAGGTTTGTCTAACAAGGCGGAAAACAACTTCCTAAAATCTACGATGGTTCTAATTATGCTAAGAAAAATGAAAAATTAATAGAGAAAAGAAAACTTATAGTCTACTTACCTCGGGTTGCCTCCCGAGAAGCGCCTTGGTTAACGTCATAGACTCGACGGTTTATTCGTCCGCGCATTCAAGACTTACTCGAACATTGTTAGCGCCCTCAAAAGTAAATCAAACTCTCGCGCCCATCCAAAAGATAAATGGATACAAAATATGAAAAAGTTGATAGAAAATTGTATGGTGTTCAAGAATATTACCAACTCATCATACTCTTGAGTCTGACTTTTAGTGGAGGGTATGTAAGACCACAAACTCAGTTCCGTTGGTAGCTTGTCAAAGTAATGCTCCCAAGGATCTATATAATCACCAAAATCTACAAAAGTGTAAGAAATATCAATACCTTGCTTAGGAGCCACAGAAATCGGCTCTAGACCTGGTTCCTCAATAGGCAAGCCAGGGTTGATTTCTTTAGATGAATTAGGAGCCAAAACGCATAGATCCTCATGCGCGCACTCATGAGACTCCATGTAAGGGTGCATCGGACTCTCTCCTCCATCTTTAATCAAACCATCTTCGTTTGTGTCTTGACTTTCATCAACTTGAGGTATGACACTTTTCTCCGCTTCCAAATCACTCATCAGTTGAGCACGTTGGTTCAATTTTTCCTCGAGTCGCTCCATCCTTTCAAACATTTGCTCCATCAAAACCTGGTGCGTGAAAGCTTCTTCCTACTCCACCTGGTTACCCATGTAGCAGAAAAAATCCCACATCTCTGATAAATCAAAACTCGCCAAGCCTCCGTTACTCATAGACTCGGCAAGTTCTTTGGTCTCAGGAGTCATGCCTTCAAGTACACAAATAACCATATCTCGCAAACTACATGGGTAACCATGTGCATACCAAGCGTCCAATAAATTATCCACTCTCGTGAGATAAAGGTGAAAATTTTCCCCTTGAAACTGACATAACTTCAACATCTCAAAATATTAGTAAAGGGTGTCGGGAACCGAAAGATAGGTCCACGACGGGGTTATATATATACAAAAATCAATAGATACACAAAATAAAGAAATAAACTTGATTTCCCGGCAACGGCGCCAAAATTTGACAGGACAAAATCGTTGTGTTTCCTATCAAAATAAAACTCAAACCTGCAAACTAGTATAGTGAGTAAGTAAGAGGTCGATCCCACAAAGAATCAAGTATTCCTATGTATTGTGTATTTACCAATTTATAGAAAAGAGGGGTTTTGAGTGGTTAAGAATAAGAAATATTAACAAGTTAGGAGAATCAATAATTAAGAGATAGTTTCACCTACAATTCTCAACCCTATTTAGTGAATTCGATCCTTGTTTCCTACTCAAGTTCTCTTCCTTTTCCAATCAAATGTTCTTATCTTGATTTAAATAGATTATTAGCCCTATGAGTTCTAATAATCCCTTACTCCTAGGCAATCTTAACACGGATTAAGGTTTAATCCTAGGAATAACAATAAGTCTCAAGATGTATAAAGATTATAAGAAATATCAATCCCCTAAAGAACTAATATTTAACCTATAGTCAACTTCCTACACATTCAAGCTTTCTAACGAAGTCCACTAGAACATGTCTGCTACGAAAGATTAAGAATCATAACGAACAATTCAAAACCCTAGCGATGATGAGATCCTAGCAAGGTGATCAATCAAGATAGCATCAAACACCATAAAGCATTCAAGAACAAAGAAGATCAAACATATGATGGAAATTAGAACAAGAATAGAAAACTCACAATTCAACCAAACGGAGTCTCAAATCGTAGGCAAACCAAAATAGTTTAGCACTCCATTGTCAAATGATTGTCAAAAGATTAGATGAGATCCCTAAAACAACCTAAAACAAGCCTTTAAATAGGCCTAAGTACCGTCATAAAACCCTAGAAAGTATTTCCCAAAGATAGGCCCAACTTAAGAGGATAGAAAATCGGCGCTGAATCCGGCCCAGGAAAACCGCGGGTGCTGCCTCCTAGGCCGCGGGTGCTGACCAGAATTGGCGATCTGCTGGAATGGCCACGGGTGCGGTTTCTGTGGCCGCGGGTGCGGTTTTCTGGCTTCCCTTGTTCCTCTGGCCGCGGGTGCCGTTTTCTCTCTTGTGTGCCCTTTGCCTCTTCCTTGTGCATTCCAACTTGGCTTCTCTAGCTCGTTCTTGCCTCCGTATGATCGATATGACTCTAATGAATGGTCTCCTCCATTCTTCGAATCCAAAATCTGCAATTACTCGCTAAACTTGTGTAGATTCCGCACTTAAGTACCAAATGAGCAAACAAGTAAACTAACCCTTTAAAATGCAATATATACATCTAAATGACCCTAAAACTACTCTATAATGCCTATCTAAATGTGCATTATCACCTCCCCCTAAGGGGACTGTCCTTTCCTCTTGGCCACTTGTTGAAGTACGGTTGCCACGTGTCCTAAAAGGAAGGGCACGTGGGTGGTGGGCATGCGCGCCATCTGGCCGAATCGCATGCATCCTTCGTCCGCGGATCGTATATTGATGTGTCTTCCCAGGTCCGCTTCTCTAGTCCTTTTAGCCCCTTTTTCTTTCCTTTCCTTTTTACGCTAATTTTGGGCATCATCACAGCTCCTCGAGCCGCGGGGAGACCGAAAAGGTTTTTCCGTGGTTCGATATTTTCCTACTGATCCCCTTCGCCCTTGGCGCTCTTTAGGGCTGAAAGATGGAAAGAAAAAAGGGGCCCGTCGGGCCGAGTTAGGCTTTCTTGGGCTTGTTTCCACTAGGCCCGTTTGCCTGATTGATGTGGGTCGGGCTCTTGACACGTGGGCCGAAGTGGGAGGTGAAACGTCGTTGAGTGAGGGGCCTATAAATAGGGGTTCTTACCCTCCTCATTTTTTACCATTCTCCGTTTTTACAGCTCTTGTCTTCAGACTCTCGCGGTAAAGTAGTCTTCCTTTCTCTCCTTTCCGCGTCTAGTTCTTGATTTATTTTTAGTTTTCTTTCTTTCTTCTCTTTATTGGCCGCGGTTGTGGTGCGGGTTTCTTTCGGGCGCCTCTTTATTCCCTGCTGGTCCTTAGGTTTCCTCCTACCTTGCCCCTTTCCCTCAATCTATTAGCCGCCTCCGCTATGTCGACTTCGTAAAGCAGCTCTGGCAGTGTTCAAGCTTTGATCAGATCCCCTCCTACAGTGCAGTCCGAGGGAAAACATCTGATTGGTGGTATAGAGGTCCCTGAGGAAGTCACTTTTCGTCAACCGAAAACCCTTGCGGATCCCTCCTTTTACTCTTTTCCCGGTCGCGCGCGCGACGAACCCCCTTCTCTTGCCGACTCCGCGTCTTCGTGATCGGGCGACGGCGCTTTGTCATTGGGGTCTGACTCAATACTGGAGTCTGCCGAATCTCACCACTCTTATAAAGAGTGGACTCTTATAAAGAGTGGGACTCCCACACTAACTTGCCGTCCGGCCCCGTCTTTCTACTGACTGAGCGCCATTCTTCATTTGTGCTGGGGGGCTTTCGTTCGGTCTCGTACGATGAAGGGGTGCTTGCGACCTGTCCGTTTAGGAGGGACTTTCAGCCATCCGTGGCAGGTCCGATCCCGACCGTTCTATCACAGCGGGTGATCCACATCGCTCCGCCTAACGCTCAGAACCACGGAGGAGGGACTTTTACGACCCTGGATGACTTGAATGTTATCGCTCGCGTCTTTCCCTGGTCGGAGGGAGTGGTGTTGTGTCACCCGATGGAGGGTGGAGGGAGCCTAGATGCTTATCCGGGGTGCTTGGTCGTCTATATAGAGAGCTTGGTTCAAGGGTTTCGGCTTCCTCTTCCTAACCTGTTCAAGCGTTATCTAAAAGCTTGTGGCTTGAGTCCTGCTCAATTGGTTCCAAATAGCTGGCTTTTCTTAACCTCTTTCGTTATGCGCTGTCTGGAGATCGGGGTTCAACCTACCCTAGGACACCTTAGCAACATGCTCACTCTGGGTCATGGAGGTACCCACAAGAATCTCTATCAACCCAAGCTTAGTGTTTCGATAGTGGAATGTAATTCCAACAAACCAGAGTGGAGGCATAAGTGGTTCCTAGTTCGGGATCCTTCTCGTCAAATTTTGAACTTCCGCACCGAGCCGCGTTTGTACACACGTGTGAAGAAAAAAGTTGTGACGGACCTGAAAGAGATCGAGCGAAGGTTCGCGGTTGGGACGAAGCCTTCGTGGAGAGATGTGGTGTCTCCTTTGCGGCTGGAGATGGCCGGCTTGAGTCTCCCTCATCCGCGCATAGGTTGTAGTTAATTTGGGGAGCATTTTTTGTCTTTGCTTTTTCTCGTGTCATTGGTCTTGTACTGACGCTGTTGTCCTTTTGGTGGTTTTTCAGAAGCTTTGGAGTTGAAGACAATGGTGGATGCCGCGAAGATGTCCTTCGCTCCTCCTTCTTCTACTAAGAGAAAGATTCCATCCGACGTGATGAGAGCCTTGAAGCGCCCCAAGACCTCGGCTCCCAAGCCGAAGGGTAAAAAAGTGGTGAAGGAGAAGACGGCGATCGTGGCTTCTTCCTCTCCTGTTGCCCCGGTGGAGCCCAAGCCCCCAATCATTGAGATCGATGCTTCTCCGATCGCAGAAGTTCAGCTCCTTCCCTTGACGGCCCCTGTGGAGCCTCGGCCTATTTCTCCCTCTGAGGCGGGGACTTCAAAAGCTCCTCTAAAGAGGAAAAGGCCGCGCCCCTTCCCGGCCTGGGAAGGGATCGACTGGGACGTTCCGGTCTTCCATGTGGATGTCAACGGCCGCCCCGCGTATCGGATGCCTGGCTTCGACTCTGACATCCTCAATCAGTTGGCCTTCCCCCCGGAGCTCGGGGAGGCGGAGTTGCGATACCTGGACCAACTGGCCGATGAGCAGTTCACGATGGAGCAAGAACATTGGTGCAACTGGGTAAGTGAGCCGCGCTCTGTGACTTTCGCTACTTGTTTGCCTTGGTTTTTCTTTCTGGAGATTTCTTCGACCCTTCTATGTTTTTGTGGTTAGGGTCGTGTTTTTACTCATAGCGGTTGGGGTCGGTATCTTCTCTTGGGCCAACATGCTCGCATCCTTGAGGAGAAGTTGGAGCAAATGAAGGAAAGAATTTTGGAGGCAGAGACACCGCGGAAGGAGACTGAATCCCTTCGCTCGCGGTTGGAAGAGAAGGAAGAAGTCTTGGCCGCCAAGAAGGCGAAGGGTGGTAAACTGGCCGAGGACTTGGAGATGGTTCGAGCTCAACTTGAGTCTTCCCAGCAGTCCCTGTCTTCCCTACAGTCTAGTGCTGAGGCCCGAGCAGCCGAGTTGGAAGCCCAACTGATCGCAGCGAACGAGGAGCGGAGCAAAGCGGTCGTGGAATCCAACCGCCGTGCGATCGAGCTGGAGCGATATCGGTCTCGGACAGACGGTAATATTGTCTTGTCTTGGTTGGACGTTCCACACAACCATACTAAGCTTGTGGACGACTGGTTGAGGACCCCGAATGGCCTGGACTTTATGAGGAGCGCGGTTCCGGAATGGTTGAATGAAGATGTTGGGCAGGACTTTATTCAAGACAGGTACAAGGACTGCTTCTATATGGGCATGAAGGCCGGGATCCACCGAACTGTGCGGAAGTCCGCGGAGAACCCAGGCGTCCCTTTTCAGCCATTTCCCCTGAGCGAGGAAAGGGAGGATTGGAACATAAAAGAAGACGATAATGTGGACATCAGTTGTGATGGCTTGTAAACTTCTTTTTTTTCAGGATGTTAGTCTCTTTTTATCATTTCTTTGGGGCAGACAAACTTCGGCACTCCGTTTGGTGCCTTAATTTGGTTTGTGTTTTCATGCCCGCGGTGCAATCGCGTGGAAAACTTTGTTTGTGGTTGTGCTTTTGTTTTGGTTTTGACGATGACTTTTTTGGAATCGGATTTCAATTATGCTTAGAAACTAGAAACGCGAAGCTCTCGCTGGGTGAGCATTTTTCGCTTTCATACAAATCTTCGCGTCTACTCGGACAATTAAATTAAAAACAAGACTTCCAATTTCGGGGGCTGATTTCTGCCCTAACGGGCGTTTTCGCCGCCTTCGTCTTCAGAGGTATAATCTTCTCCTGACGGGACATAGCGGGCCTTGAAACGTGAGCTGCCCAAATAGCTGAAGACTACCACCCCCCTATTCGGACGTTCCTTGATCTCGTAAATACACTCCACCCCTGTGTGAGCCAGAGCACCCCAGCATCGTCCCTCTCCACTCGAACGTTGATGCCCCTCCTTCCTGGACCATTGGTTAGGATTATCCTTTCAATACCTGTCAGTCCAAAATCCGTCTCGAAGAATGCCGGGAGTGGCTGTGGTTGTTGAAAATTCTCAGAAATGAGGGGAAACATCGAGACTCAATAGAGGAGGTTAAGGGACATTACCATCCTTTGCAGAAAAAAGGCGTTCTGGACCCATCGGAGGAAATCTCTCGGGCGTGCATTGCCTGCAGCCATCTTGTTAGGAGAATTTCACTGTTCTCCTGATGCAAGGTGTCTAATGAAGACCCCTTGGGGTTGGCTTTTATAGGAAAGGTTTTTTCCTCTTGATGATGGCGGATAGCGTTTCTTCATTTGTTAAGTTTTAGCATTTATTGCTTGACCAATTCTGACCCCCTCCCTTTTCCCTAGAATCGTTCCTTCCCTAGGTTTCTAGGGAAAGAGGATAAAAAAGGTGAGTTAGCTTTTCTGACTTACTGCAGGGGCTTGGAAATAACAGATCTTTTATTTTAAAAAGCTTTTATTGTTACAGGTTACATCGGGATTTAGAGCTTTAGACTTTGCGCTTTGAGGTCCTCGCGCTCGCGGGTGTCAGTGCGGACTTCCGGTTGCCCTTGGTCTTGGGAGGTCCCATGTCTGTTGGACCGCGCTTCTTTCCACGGACAGAGGTTGAATCTGGATAAGACACGTATACCTCAAAATGAGAATCTCCTTCGTAAACAAAAAGGAGTGAGCATCCTATGATTACCCGGTTTGAGAAAGTAAAGTCCGACCACCCCTTAGTGTACCAGTATGCCCCGTCCGCGTCTCTTTCAACGTCGACCTCGAAATCCTGGCACGTGGTAGACCATAGATAAACAAGCTCGTGTGTTTCCTCTCTCAGATGCTCATACAGCCGGGGCAGTTGCAGCGTCTGTAGTTGCTCTTATTTGGTGATGAACTGGTAGAAAGCGTGTGGAGTGTATCCAGAACCCATGTTAGGGCTCCGTTGAGAATAATGGCTCGTGGGGTTCCATAATGTCGTTTTCTTTTTCTCCTTTTTATAGTGTTTGCCGTTTTGGAGTGGTTTATAGCCAAGTGGCTTCTGAGTCAGTGGCTCCTGCCCTACATGGACGATCTACCCTATCCACGTTTCTTTTTTCTGCTTATCGATATTTGCGTGTTTGAGAAGTTTTGTCACAGCATGCACCTCGTATCCTTTAGATGAAACAGTTATTTGTGTGATTATGAAATGATGTAAACTTTATTTGAAATTTAACTCGATTCCCGACCCAAACGGGCTCAGAGTTAATGGAATGAGCTGCATGGCTCAGAGTTAATGGAATAAGCTGTAGGGAATTCATAAGAAGGGGACCTAGATTTCTTACCCAGGTTTCTTATGCGAATGGGGTGTGGCTTTCATAGCCTGGATCTGGATCGACCACGGAAACCTTGTATCGAGCTGCCTCTCCTTCTTTGGTGAATCGGAGGATGGCCCCTACTCGCACGCGGAGCAAGCTCCAGCGTCTTTGGACTTAATAGATACGATCCGGGAGATCAAGGCTTCGACCGGATTTCCGACGCGGAGCAAGCTCCAGCGTCTTTGGACTTAACAGATACGATCCGGGAGATCAAGGCTTCGACCGGATGTCCGACGCGGAGCAAGCTCCAACGTATTTGGACTTAACAAATACGATCAGGGATATCAATGCTTCGACCGAATGTCCGACGCGGAGCAACCTCTAGAGTCTTTGGACTTAACAAATACGATCCGTGAGATCAATGGTTCGACCGGATGTCCAACGCGGAGCAAGCTCCAGCGTCTTTGGACTTGACAGATAAGATCCGGGAGATCAAGGCTTCGACCGGATGTCCGACGTGGAGCAAGCTCCAGCGTCTTTGAACTTAACAAATACGATCCGGGAGATCAAGGCTTTGACCGGATGTCCGGCGCGGAGCAAGCTCCAGCGTCTTTAGACTTAACAGATACGTTCCGGGAGATCAATGCTTCAACCGGATGTCCGACGCGGAGCAAGCTCCAGCGTCTTTGGACTTAATAGATACGATCCGGGAGATCAAGGCTTCGACCGAATGTCCAACACGGAGCAAGCTCCAGCGTCTTTGGACTTAACAGATACGATCCGGGAGATCAAGGCTTCGACCGGATGTCCGATGCGGAGCAAGCTCCAGCATCTTTGGACTTAACAGATATGATCCGGGAGATCAAGGCTTCGACCGGATGTCCGACGCGGAGCAAGCTCCAACGTCTTTGGACTTAACAGATACGATCCGGGAGATCAAGGCTTCGACCGGATGTCCGACGCGGAGCAAGCTCCAGTGTCTTTGGACCTAACAGATACGATCCAGGAGATTAAGGCTTCGACCGGATGTCCGACGCGGAGCAAGCTCCAGCGTCTTTGGACTTAACAGATACGATCCGGGAGATCAAGGCTTCGACCGAATGTCCAACACGGAGCAAGCTCCAGCGTCTTTGGACTTAACAGATACGATCCGTGAGATCAAGGCTTCGACCGGATGTCCGACACGGAGCATGCTCCAGCGTCTTTGGACTTAACAGATACGATTCGGGAGATCAAGGCTTCGATCGGATATCCGACGCGGAGCAATCTCTAGCGTCTTTGGACTTAACAGATACGATCCGGGAGATCAATGCTTCGACCATTTGTCCGACGCGGAGCAAGCTCTAGTGTCTTTGGACTTAACAGATACGATCCGGGAGATCAAGGCTTCGACCGGATGTCCGACGCGGAGCAAGCTCCAGCGTCTTTGGACTTAATAGATACGATCTGGGAGATCAAGGCTTCGACCGGATGTCCGACGCGGAGCAAGCTCCAGCGTCTTTGGACTTAACAGATACGATCCGGGAGATCAAGGCTTCGACCGGATGTCCGATGCGGAGCAATCTCCAGCGTCTTTGGACTTAACAGATACAATCCGGGAGATCAAGGCTTCAACCGGATGTCCGACGTGGAGCAAGCTCCAGCGTCACAGGACTTAATAGATACGTTTCAGGAGATCTAAAAAAGTCTTTCAAGAATATAAAAAGCACCCACTAACCGCTTTGATTTATTTACTGGTAGCCGGGGTGACTTGGGAATTTTCGAAGTGACCGACTATTACACATAATACTTCTTCAAGTGTTCTGCATTCCACGTTTTCCGAAGGATCACGCCTTCCTGAGTTTGTAACTTGTAGGCCCCAACATGAACGCACTAGAGAACCACGTACGGGCCTTCCCACCTTGCATCCAGCTTTTCGCCTGATAAAGCTAGGCGGAGGACCAGATCTCCTTTCTCGAACCGACGCGCTTTGAGATGTTGATCTCTGTGTTTTTAGGTCTTTCTTTTATACTCTCTTGCCTTGATTTCCGCCAGCATCCTCCTTTCTTCTCGGAGGTGTATCTCTATTTCCAGGGCTTCGTCATTGGCCTTGGACTCATAAGCCAAAACTCGAGCAGAGGGGATCAAGCATTCGATTGGGATGACGGCGTCTGCCCCAAATACTAAAGCGAACGGTGTTTCTCTTGTGGGAGTCTTGGATGAATTCCGGTACGACCAGAGTACTAGCGGGAGTAGCTCTGCCCATCGCCCTTTTGAAGTTCTCCCCAACTTCTTCTTGATTCCTTCTAAAATCTGACGGTTGGTTGTCTCTGCTTACCCGTTTGTCTACGGGTGGGCTACTAAGGAAAACTTCAGCTTTATCCCGAGGCCCTCACAGAAATCTCTAATGTTCTCACAGTCAAATTAAGTTCCGTGATCCGTGATGATGGCCTCGGGGACTCCAAAGCGGCACACCAAGTTTTTCCATAAGAACTTTCTAACTTTCTCCGCCGTGATCAAACACATTGCTTCCGCTTCTACCCACTTAGTGAAGTAGTCCACTAGGACTAGGACATATTTTAGCTACCCGGGTGCTGTGGGGAAAGGCCCAAGAATATCCATTCCCCATAAGGCAAAAACGCATGCTCCATAAATACTCTGAAGTGGTTCGGCAGGTAAATTTTTCACATTCCCATGCCTCTGACAAGCATCACAGCTGCGCACAAAACTTTGTACATCCGCCTTGACTATGGGCCAGTAATATCCCAGTCTCAGAACTTTTGAAGTCAAGGCTCTCCATCCTTGGTGGTGAGCACATACGCCTGCATGCAGCTCTTTTACGATGATGCTCCCTTCACTGTTAGACACGCATAGTAAGTCTGGAAAATTGAAACCCTTCTTGTATAATTTTCCTTCATTGATGACAAACCTGGTTGCTCGGTTTGATAAGTTTTTGGCTTCCATTCTCTCTTGTGGCAGTATTCCTTTCCCCAGATATTCCATAACCGGGGTCCGCTAGTCCTCAGAACCTTCGGTCTGGACAAAATACACTTCTTGAAGGAGTCTTCGTCGATCCTTTCTTTCAAACTCGAATTTTCCTTCAACTTCCGTCGGCATAGCCGCCCTAATCCGGGTTAACAGGTCTGCTTATTCATTCATCTCTTGGGGGACGGATTCTACGACGAAGTGTAGAAATGCTCTTTTTAGGGCGGTTACCTTTCGTAAGTAGCCTGGTAATAGCCCAGTCCTGGCCTCGTACACCCCCTCTATCTGTTTTGCGACGACTTCAGAATTTGTATATACCATGATTGCCCGAGCTCCGCGGGCCAAAGCTAGCTCGAGCCCTGCTATCAAGGCTTCATATTCTGCCTCGTTGTTGGTGGCTTGAAAATCTAAGTTGTATGCGAAGCAAAACTGATCTCCCTCGGGAGAGGTTAGTGATATTCCTGCTCCGCATCCTTCCGCGTTCACGGCCCCATCAACCTTTATTATCCACTTGCTCTGCGTGTTGCCTCCTTCATCCCCAAAGCTTGTTTCACAGATGAAATCCGTCAGAATCTGAGCCAATGCTGCTTTGCGGGGGACGTAAGCTATTTCAAACTCGGAAAGCTCTATGGACCATTTTGTTAGTCGTCCCGAAAGGCTCGGTGAATGAAGAATCTGTCTCAGCGGCAGATCCGTCAAGACTTCTATCAGGTGATCTTGGAAATACGGACGAAGCCTCCTGGCCGCGAACATTAGGCTGACGACCACTTTTTCCACCGGCTCATATCTGGTTTCTGCATCCTGTAACACTCTACTTACATAATAGACCGCGTACCGTCCTTCTCGGGTGAGGACTGCGCTGATAGTAGTTTCTTTCACTGCCAAGTATAGCTATAAACTTTCTGATTTCTGAGGTTGATGCAGAGTAGGCACATATTGCAAGAAAACCTTCAATTCTTCGAAAGCCTGTTGGAGGTCTAGTGTCCACTGGATCGGCCCTTTCTTCTTCAAAAATGCAAAGAATGGTAAGGATTTATCCGCTAGGCAAAAACAGAAACGTCCCAGGTAATTTACAGCTCCATTCAAGGACTGTACCTCTTTTATGGTGCGTGGTGGTCGCAGTTCTTGTATTGCAGCTATCTTGGCAGGGTTCACGTCTATCCCTCTTTGGCTTACCATGAAGCCAAGGAATTTTCCAGAATCGACTCCAAAAACACACTTCTCTGCGTTCAGATTGAGTCTCCCTCGTCTCAAAGAATCAAAGGTTTCTTGTAGGTCAGCCGCGTGGTCCTCTGCTTTCTTACTCCTTACGACTATGTCATCCACATATATAGACACATTTCTGGCCAGCTGTTCACGGAATATCTTATCTACAACTCTTTGAAAAGTAGCCCCAGCATTCTTCAAACCAAAGGGCATTACTTTATAGCAGAAAATCCCTTGATTGGTGATGAAAGTGGCCGCCCTCTTATCCATCAGATCTAATTGGATCTGGTTATATCCGGAATACGCATCCAGAAAACTCAAAGCCTCGTTCCCAGCAGTAATATCGATCAGCTCGTCTATTGATGGCAAGGGGTAACTATCTTTTGGGCAGGCTTTGTTTAAGTCTGAGAAACCCACACACATCCTCCACTTTCTGTTGGCTTTCTTGACTAGGACGACGTTTGAGAGCCGATCTGAATCATCTGCTTCTTCTATAAATCCGGCTTCGAGTAACTTCTTTACTTCTTCTTTCGCTGCCTGAGACTTTTCCGGGGCCATTTTCCTCTTCTTCTGGGCTACAGGCCGCGCATCATGGCGAATCCTGAGGGTATGGATTGCTATGGACGGGGGGACGCCCAGGAGATCTTTTGGGGACCATGTGAACACGTCACGGGATTGATGGATGATTTTCAGAACCCATTCTTTCTCCTCGGTCTCTAGGGCTTGGCCCATGTAAATCCTCTCATTGGGGTTTTGAAAAGGCTGGTGAACAGTTCTTAGATCCGCGGTTGGATTTCCCTGTATGATGGTCTGACTTCAAGTTCTGCCTATGGTGCAATTTCTTTTGGGACATTTGCTTCTTCATTCTCTGCTTGAGAGTCTTCTTTTGGACCCTCGATCTAGCTCTGAGCGGATCCCTGGATGCACATGATCTCCTTCCTCTTTTTCAGAGAAGTTACGTAGCAACTCCGGCTTTCTGGTTGTTGGCCACATAATTCTCCCGTCCCCCCTCCGGAAATAGGGAATTTTGCTTTGAAGTGATAGATCAAAACGACCATCTGGAATTTGTAAAGAGACACCCTCCCCAAGAGTGCGTTGTAAGTTATAGGGATCCGTACCACTGTGAAAATGATGTTTTCCATACATCGACATGGCGTCGTTCCTAAGACCACCGTGAGTTCTATGGTGCCCGCAACCTGTACCTCATCTCCTGAAAAGGTAACCAGCGTCCCATGATAAGGCCTCAATGCCGTCGCGGACACTCCCAATTGAGAAAATGCTTCCCACGAGAGTATATCCACAGATGACCGGTGTCTATGAATACTCTTTTTACGGTCTTGGTGGCGATCTGAGCATGGATTACTAACGGATCCGCGTGTGGCATGCGAACATCTTCGACATCTGCTGTAGCGAAACCTATTTCTGAATGTGGTTGTAAAGCGATCCTCTGGCTAGCAACTGATGGAGGTTGCTTTGCCTCTCTCTCATAATTTTTTCTCTCCTGGCGTCTTACTCGTGAAATCGACGGTCCTCCCGCCAGAGTGTCGATGAAATCTTCTGGTTTTGGGATCTGGTTGACTCGTGATCCTTCGCGACGAACCTCGTCGCGCGGGGCTTGATTGACTGACACTTGTGCTGGCTGACCCCGACCCCTTCGGCCGCCTCTCCACCATCGTCCCTGCCCCCTGCCTCTGTTTACGGGGGGGTATCGTTGTTGCTCATCCCGCTCTCGTGGGTACTCAAACCTCGAGGCCCGCCGATAGTCTTCTCGATTATCTGTGCGTCCTTCATCGTGACGGTTTTGAGTCGGGTGACGATATGGGACGTGATCATCATGTTCATTCCTCCTTCGAGGGGAAACGTGTTCTCCTCTACGCCGCATCCCTCGATCATGTTCTTGATATCCTGCGGCTGAATTCTTTCTTTCGTGGTTGAAATGGACCTCATCTTGTCTGGACGCGAGCGGATTGCCCGTGGAATAATTCTTTCTTGGCCTTCCAACTCCTTTGTCCCTCCGAAATCTTCCTGCTATTTTTCCAAGAAAGCCCCGAGGGCCCTCATTAGCCCTAGAACTGGAGGCCGCGGTTTCCTTCACCTCAATCTGAGCAGATACCAAATTTCTCAAGGTGTCATAGTCTTTTGGTTTTTTCCTGAAGAGTTGGGTCTTGAATCCCCCGTCTGCCAAGTTCCCCATGAGGATTATGACTGCTGACTCAAGATTGAAGTTCGGGATCTGCACAACCACACTAGTGAATCGGGCAAAAAATTGCCCTAGAGTCTCATTCGGTCCCTGCCTGATTGAATTAAGGTCTAGCATAGTCTTCTTTCTCGACCGTGAACTCCCAAAATATGACTTGAAAACTTGGGAGAGCTGACTGAAGCTAGCAATCGAGTTTTGAGGCAGATTAGTGAACCAGGTCAAGGCTAAGCCTGTTAGAGTTGAAGGGAAAGTGCGGCACAACATTGCGTCATTATACCCATTGATCCCCATGGCGGTTATGAAGTGGCACATGTGATCGTCAAGGTCAGAAGTATTGTCATACTTCATAAGGTTGGCATCTCTCCACCGTTTAGGGACCGGTGCCAGGCATACCTCGTTGGTAAAGACTGAGGGGATGAAGTCCGGCCTCTTCTCATGTTCACGGGGTGAGCCCGTTCTCGTTGATGTAGAAATGTCGGATGAACGCTCGCCTCGATGGTGCTTATGGGCGTGTCTATCTCCATGGCGATGAGACATACCAGGATTATCAGAAAATCTTGGCTGGTGGTAGTCTTGATGAGTGTGGTCGTACATGCCTTGGGGAATACCGTTGTATGGGTTCCCCTGTTGAAACGAATGGTACCCATCGTAACCATAAAAGAACGCATGCTCAGGATTTGGCGGTGGGAAATAATGCTCCTCGTGCAGAACGTAGCCCTGCCCCATGTGCTGGGGAATATACGGCGAGAAAATCGGATTTTCCGGCGCGTTGTTCTGGGCTGGGGAATTTACGTGCATGCTAGACTCTTGAAATTCTCCATTGTCGTGGTTCATTGTCCCGTGAGAAGCTTCTCCCATGTTAACGCTCATTTTCCACCTGTCCACACAAAGCTTCATATTTAGCGACTACATTTTCATTAGTATTTGTTTATTTAAATTTAGGAACCTCTCAAGGTGAGAGAGTTCCCACAGACGGCGCCAATGATAAAACCACAATGAAAAAGTGTTACCCACCCCACATTCCCATGGGGAGGGAAGCCACATGTCCCCTCATAGCGTGATCCGGTCAACGGTCTTACCTGAACCTCCCCCCCCCCCCCCCCCCCCCCCCCTTTTCTACTGAAATCTATCCTAAATGGGGGCGGAGGTCTCAACCTGTGCCGCAATGACCAATGGGGATGTAGACGGTCTTACCCAAACCCCGAGATCCTCGACATCCGCAAAGATCTCGTAGCTGGTGCCGCCGAGCCTTTGAATTCGGCTCGCATCACTTATCGTGCAGTGGATTAATCAAACGGCTTCTCGGAATAGTAAGCACCCCAACTGATTGGGTTAAAAATCAGGGATAAGAATTGGAAACTCCTTTTGTCCTCGACTATTACCCTACTACCTGTCCTGTGTGGATCCCTCTCTTGTGTCATTTTTTTGGATCATCCGCGGACAAATATCGAGTCTCGAACCTGTTAGAAAGGGTGATCACGAAGAAGAGTGCTATTACAATCCTATCTCCCTCTCTCTTCGGATTGAGGTCTTCCTATTTCTTTTTCTCCAAAAGCCTGTTTCTTAGAGTGTCCTCTTCCTTTTATAGTGTGCACCTATATCCTCCCCCTAAGGGGACTGTTCTTTCCTCTTGGCCACTTGTTGAAGTACGGTTGCCACGTGTCCTAAAAGGAAGGGCACGTGGGTGGTGGGCATGTGCGTCATCTGGCCGAATCGCATGCATCCTTCGTCCGCGGATCGTATATTGATGTGTCTTCCAAGGTCCGCTTCTCTAGTCCTTTTAGCCCCTTTTTCTTTCCTTTCCTTTTTACGCTAATTTTGGGCATCATCAATGCCTCATCTCTTTATCGAAGTAGATGAATAGATATATCTCTTGAAGTAGATGAAAAAACACGTCTTTTAAAATAGATGAGTGGACATCTCCCGAAGTAGATGAATGATAAACCGCACCCTCGTAGGGATGAACCGGTAAACGTCAACCTTGTAGTGGTGATTCGTATACCCAGAGAAAAAAAATCAACTCTGGTCCTTGACGTTTCTCTATCAGTCTCCCACAGTAAACGATAAAATTACATATTATACAACCTCTTGAAGTAGATGATAAAATGGTCTCGGAGATCTATGTTAAATTTTCTTGTCACTCGAAGTTGACATTAATTTTATTTATTTATTTAAGATTATTGTTGTTGATATACAAGTTTCTTAATATACTTTACTATATTTAGTATTATATTTTACATAGTTTTATTATTATTACTACTTTAATCCACTATATTGTGAGTTTGTCAACACCTATTTTGTGGGCTTGAAGTTTCTAAATTCAATGGTTAAACAATCCAGTAGATTGTGACACTTATCTCGCTAAGAGTTCAAAGTCTCGATACCTTTTGTAAACAATCCAGCAGATTGTGAGTTTTCATCAAAATCTGTGTAAGAGCTTGAAGACTCTAATTTCAAACTCTAGAAGAGTATATAAGATCTTATTTTAGACATTTGTACTCTTGAAGAAGTACATGGAATATGGGTTATGGCATATTCAGAACTATTTTTAGTTGGTTAGTACAACCAATATAAATAACCACAAAATGTGATCTGGTTTACAAGGCCACTTCCTGATTATCCTCTAAGCATGACCCGAAGCATGCCCCTCCTGTAGAGAGTGTAAAAAAGGTAATGGCTAAGCGCACAACCAAAGTTATTGTTGTGGCTTATAACTAGGTCATCTTTGTACGGTTAATTTCTAATGTCCTGAAGAATATTATGAATAAAGATAAATATAATTGTTCGTTAGTCTCATACCTGTAGTATGATACCAATGAAAGTTATGAAAATACCCAGTTAACGGCATCTGATGAAATAAATGGATCACCATGTACAAAGTTCCATGGTTAGAATATATGTATCATAACATTTTGACACTTATTTATCACATTGAAACTTATAATGTCACTAATCAGAAGTTAGTTGATGATAATATCTTATTCTTTGTGGCATGTGGTCTCTCAAGTAAAACGATGATTTGCAAGATCATTGAACTTCACATAAATACCTACCAAAAGGACTAGAAGATCTTAGGACCGGAAGATCCTCATCAAGGGTGACCATACATGTACGACTAGAAGATCTTGGCAAAATAATAACAAGACCGTCTATAATAAAGAGTAAATGCAAAGTCTCTTATGTTCCTTGACCAAGTTCAATAAGACAACTACAAACATAAAAGATCGCCATATGGACCAGTGTTATTCCTATATAGATGCGTTAACACATTGGTCGTATGAAAAGGTAGAGAATGTTATCAATCACATTATGGAGCATATAGTAGCTCACAGCGACTTAGAAGAGTCGTTAGTCAAATGGGCCCATGCAATTTTGCATTTCGAATTTGACACAATAACTTCTCTCAAATTATCTCTAGAAGAGAGTATATGTTCTGAGGCCTCCTCCACAATTAAATAAAAGACTGAAGGTTCGATAATATAAAACAAGGTAATATAGAAATACTCTAGAAGGGGGGTTGAATAGAGTATGCCCGTTTTTCGCAGAAAGTCTCAAGACTTTTGGAGCTCGTATAAAACCCTTTGAGATTAAACCTGAATCACAAAGTTAGACAATCGAACCAAGTGCGGAAATAAGGTAAAGCAATAGATAAAGGACACGAGTAATTGTTTACGAGGTTCGGCATGAACTTGGCCTATGTCCCCGCCTAGGGTTCTTCCACAACCCTAGGATTCAAAAGGCTTTATTGATTCGCAAAGCTTAGGATCCTAATAGCTCACCGAGAAGCCTCTCTCCTATACAATTGCAATCTAGTCAACTCACGTTCCCTTGGAGTCCTAGACCAATCTAGAAGAGCCCCACCTCTCTCAGCTATCTAGTACAATCCTCTTACTCTCACAAATCAATAGCCTAGTGCTTACTTCCCGAGTTACAAACTCTCGAGTATAACACTATAAATGAATATATCCTATAAGCTCACAGTGTAACTCTCAAAGGCTTTGAAATGAAATAACAAACTCTTGAGCGCTAGCAGAGAGTACACTTGGAAGACATATCTCGCTTGAATGAATGAAAGCTTGTGTTCAACTGGTGTATTCTGTCTTCTTCTTCCTTTCCTTTATATAGAAGCAACATGGCGCCTAAGGATCTTCAACAACGGCTAGTTCTAATCATGGCGCGCCCAAGGATCTTCTATTTTTGGACACTTCGAAGACATGATCTCTCCAATTTGGATCTCCTCAATATGCACCATAAGGAAAGAAGTAATTCGAATAATACTTCCTGAAAGGTTAGTTAGGCATATAATATAATGGAAGTACATAATATTAAATAATATTCGGACATAATAATATATAGAACAGGTTTTGTATTTCATCAATACTGTTAAAGCTCCAAGACCTTTGACACAGACTAACTGTCAAGGCCTTTGAAACTTTATTCCGATTTTCATCAAGGGAGGGAGTTATCAAAGACCACAAACAAGTTGAATGATACATGGGATTTGAGTCCCTAATGATATCAAATACCCCGAGCTTTATAAAGGTGATCAAATGCTCGGTATTTAGGGGGAGAGGAAATGAGACTATATTAAGAAAGAGATTGCATGAAAGCAACTTCTTTGTCATTTGGGATCCGCGGATGAATGAAAGTGAACCAGAAGTTCAACACTTATGTACAAAATGATAATTATATGGTTTAGCAAAAAGTCATCAAATCCATTTACTAAGGCCAAGAAAAGTTACTAAGTCACATATATTGCACTGGCTAGCTCATTTGGAGGTTCAAGAACTAACCCCGAAGGCAACAAAAATCAACTGATCTCAAATACACCAGAAGTGTTGAAGATCACTAGGCTCTCACTTTAGGATTCCCCGGAAGTGGAAAAAGCTCATGGGAATATGATGATCATCAATCAATAATGGATGTTGACATCGAAATGTTGGTAATAGAGATAAAAAGAAGAAATTCATGCAAAGATGAATTCTTTAAGCATGATGATATTGGACCCGTAGTTTGAACATCGGAAACTATAACAACATTGGTTTTAAGTGGGTGTTTATACAAAACCGCAATAAGCGAAATGAAGCTGTAAGATATATATATATATATATATATATATATATATATATATATATATATATATATATATATATATATATATATATATATATAGCAAGATAGATTGCATAAAAGTCTACAGTGGATGATATGAAAATATATTCACCAGCAATGGGATATAATCTTTGGTTGTCGATGAACCGATTCAAACCGTAATTGACGGGCATAGTAGTTGTATGCTCAAATTGATCATTAATAAAAGAATATAAGTGAAAATCATCGATTAATTTGAAATGTCTGAAGCATCAATATGAAAGCCTCGTCATATGTACACGATTAAGCCAAAGGGTGCATATAGTACTTGAAGTATTGTGTAAGTGGTGACACAATGTATCGAGTCCTGAAGTACTATACACAGCGTTATACTCTTTTCCTTAATCTTTGTTTTTATCCCACTAGGTTTTTTCAAGGTAAGATTTTTAATGAAGCAACTTATACACCATCTATACATCGGATACGCCATATCAAACGATGAAAAGCACACTAGGTCCTGAGGTACCTTATATTTTGTGTATTGAAAGCAGCTCATCACCAAAGACAACAAAGTCAATTGCATCAAAGTCAAGTGTAATATATGAAGGCATTTCGGCTTGTGCACATGAAAAAGAATATTCAGACTCGACCATGCAGCTCATGAAGTCAACATTATCAAGAAGTTCAAAGAGCTTATCAAATAGAGAAATCTACAAGAAGAATGTTGATTTCATGGGGAGAATATACACACTGCACTCTTTTTTCCTTCGATCAGGTTTTGTCCCACTGGGTTTTCCTGACAAGCTTTTTAATGAGGCAGTATCATCAATGCGTATCAAACAACATCTGTACTCTTTTTCCCTTATCATAGTTTTTGTCCCATTGAGTTTTTCAAGGCGAGGTTTTTAACGAGACAGTTTGTAATGTTAGAGGTGTACATCCAAAGGGGAGTGTTATGAAACCATTGGTTTGGATGGATGGTTCACCTCTCTTAAACCTCCACTATAAAGTCATCCTTTGATATCTTGTATTCTTGCCTATATAAAGACATGTAAGTCTTTTATGAAGGGACACAAGTAATAGAGATATCTCATTTTCTCTGTTTTCTCCTACTCTCTTTCTTTCGGTTTATAACATGAACAATTTTAATTTCAATTTTCAAGAATCCCAAATCTAATTACCGCATACATATGAATAATTAGTCTCCATAAAAAAATAAAAACCCTAGCACCTTCCTCGACCATTGCCGCCCAAACCAAGTTTCCCTCAAATCAAATTAGAACCGATTCTCTTCGTCATTTATGAGCCAAACGACCTTCAAGAAATCCCTAATTTGCTTGGCCGTTGAAATTGCAATGTTCAAAATTTCACATCAAATTATAGTGCTACTCCAAAAATCATTAAATGTAAAGCCATCACTAAGAAATCGAGATGATACATGATGTCGAGGTCGGAATGAGACATGCGCCATTATTCAAATGAAACATGATGCCAGATTGAAATAACATGCGCCATGATGCAAATAAGATGATAAAAAGAGGGAAATTTAAGAGAGGTCGAGGAACACTCCTTCTCATAGAAACCCATTTATGGTGGAAACTTTTAATCTGGACCCTTTATTTCTCATCAACGGCTATTAAAATTACATTCATTAAAGATTAAAAATAAAGGCAAAATAAATTTTAAAAAACACAGGAGAGAGAAAGTGTGTATTGAATGTTCATGCCGACTATCAGAATCCACACGAAAAAATTTGCGAAATAGGCACATTAATTGGACGTTTTTGCGAAATAGACGCGTATTTGGACAATTTTGCAAAATGGCCCCTATATATACTAATTCTCAATTTTTTTTTTTTATTTTTTTCGATAGATGCTCCATCGTCTCTCCAAACTCTCTCTTTGCTCCCGATTGAACCGATGGAGGTCTCGATCTCTCCGGCACCGGAGCGGCTGTCTGGTGGCGAGCGAGCGGCGGAGGCTAGAGCGAGCACCGGGTGCGGCCGTCCGAGATTTGGAGCGAGAGCGCCGAGATCTGGAGCGTCGATCGCCGCCTCTTGTATCCGGATCCGCTCCTCTCCGGTCGAAAATCAGATCCGCCGCCTCCCGGTGGAGTTCCATCGCCGTCTCTGCAACTCCATCCTTCCGAGGTTCCCGTCTCACCAGCACTAGGATTGTTGGTTTTTGTTGATTGGCCTTTTGGAATGTAGTCTTTTGGAATGTAGTCTTTGCTGATTCTTCAAATCTTATTGGACAGTGCTAGCAAAGTGAAGAAGCTGTTCTGTATTGTTTGCAAGTCTCCTGATTTGTATCCAAAGGTATTCTTATCGATCACTTTCAAATGTTTTATTTCTTATCATATTTCATTTAACTTGCTTATTTGTACAGGTCGCACCCAAACCAATCCTTACACAGCTCGATCTCTCAATTCCTCTTCCTTCCTCTGATCTCGGAGCTGATGCACTTGGAAATGAGTTCATGCTCAGGAATATGCATCTTTGGAAGGTTTGCTGACTCTCTAACCCCCTCCCTCCTTGTATTAATGAACGAATGTATAACTTCTTTCACCATTCTTTCTTTTATTGTGGTAGCAACTGTATCTGATATTGATATGCCACTTATTTCTGGTAAGCTGTGCAAGCATTTGTGTTTCGTTCTATTGAGAATCAAGAAGTGATGATGAAGCTTGTTCCTCTTTCAGGTTCAGAAAACAATGGAGCGAGGCGGAGGTTCTGATTTATCTCAGTTGATTGAAACTAAGCTAATATCCACTTGAGTCTCTTAATTGTATTTGGCCTTGTCTCTCATTCTGTTTGGAATAATTACTAAAATGCAAATTATGTGTCTTAATGCATTGAAGACAAAAGAGAATGAGTGGGCTGCTTCTGATAAGAATTGCACAACTCTAGCTTAGAGTTGCACAACTGGAGCTTAGAGTTGCACAACCTTTAGACCATGAATTAAGCTAGTGCTGAATTTTTGTTCTCATGCCTTGGCCATTGTATTTGAGTTTTAGGTGAATCAAGTCCCTCTTTAGTAGCATTAGATATTTAGTTGCAGCTGACTGATAGTTTATTTCCACTGTCCTAGGATGTCATGGTCCTCAACCCATCTGTATTATTTGGAATGGCTGATATTCATCATCAGCTGACTGATAATTTTCGTTTTTATTGATTTTTAGCTTGTCTGGTATTGAGCTTGAGTGCTAGGTGATTTTTTATTCATTGCATCCCATCCTTTACAGCCATTACAGGTTATATCAGTGGCTTTCGCTTCCTCTTGCTACTATGTTCTCTCATATCTTCCATGGCTGCCAGATTTGAGATCTATCTGAATCCTGGGACGAGCTTGTGTAACTGAACCTGGCACGAGCTTCTTTTCTTGCATTTCATCTCACAAAAATCTGGAATTTTCATGTAGACTTCAAAAATCTGAATTTTTCTTTTAATTTGATAAAAAATTTCCTTCTACTTATGCTCTTTCTCCAATAGTGCAGTGTGCTTGTTTGAGCAGAAGACTTCAGATGTACTGGCTTCTATTGTAGGCAGTGATGAGTTGCAGAGAGGTTTTACTGCATAATCGTTGTATGTCAGCAGCTTCTCCTTGTATGTCCACCTTCATCGTTGTATGTCAAGCATCTTACAAACATTTCTACCTATGGCAAAGAGATTGCAGGTATGTCTAAAAGCTTATAAAGAATTTTTTTTCTAGTGTGGTTTAAGTTTTGGAAGGACTCTGTTAATCTGAGCCTAATTTTACCTGATTATTAGCACATGGGCATGTTTGTAGTATGATCATTGTAGTAATTGGGTTTTCTGTACCTGCAGGAATTTGGTCATCATGTGAGGTTGGTCATTCACTTTAACTTTAGAGTTATTCTTTATCCTTTCTTTATCCATCATTTTCATCTAGTAGTTTGCATTACCTATTTGGATTAACAAGTTTAAAATGTGCACAGGATATTCTATTGTCCAAAATGGGGCAACGAGCATGGTTGGACAGTGTGTTATTCAGCTTGCTCGACAACAAGGTGTCCACAGCATTAATATAATAAGGGACAGGTACCAGTTGAACAGTGCAATCGTTTTGCCTTATTATGGAATTCGCTTTACCGACCAGTCCATTTGTTTAGAGTTAGTAAAGATAGTTTGTAGAGCATTATGCAATCATGTCTGCAAATACAAATATCCATTATGAGAAATGCTAATTAGCATCATCTCTTGGATTCTGTGCTCAGGGCTGGGGCAGATGAAGCGAGGGGAATTCTTAAAGAGCTAGGTGCCGATGAAGTATTCACTGAAAGCCAGCTTGAGTTGAAGAATGTCAAGAGTCTTTTGGTACATTATACCTAATATATTTTGTGTTATCATTATTTGGGTTCATAGAATAAGTTACTTTCAGCTAATAACTTTTCGTTTCTAATATGTGCATCGTTTAGGTTAATTTGCCCGAACCAGCTCTTGGATTCAACTGTGTTGGTGGCAATGCTGCCTCTCTTGTTCTCAAATTCTTGAGGTGTGAGTTTGTGACTTGTTGCTGTTGCCAAGTTGTTGGCTTTCTAAATAATGGTTTTCCAGATTTCATGTTTAAGCTTTGGTATTTTCTTTGGTATTCTCAGTTAATTAGATCGATCTTTGCTTCCGAATGTTTTTCTTAGAGTTGCACAACTCGAGCTTAGAGTTGCACAACTCGAGCTTAGAGTTGCACAACTCGAGCTTAGAGTTGCACAACTCGAGCTTAGAGTTGCACAACTCGAGCTTAGAGTTGCACAACTCGAGCTTAGAGTTGTTAGCAATTGAGCATAGATCCATCACATAATTGTTTGGACATACTTGTGTCCACAACCATTTTAAGGAGTATTTATGCTGTCAGTGAATGAACATTCTCTCTAATTCAAATTTCTTCCTTTTTTATGCAGCTTGGGGTGGACATTGTTCCTGTTCTTGTTGGACCCATCTCCTATTTGTTGCTACCTGTTCCAGAGGTTCAAAAGTAGGAGCCTGCACCCAAGAAAGTTGTCGCCACACCAGAGCAGATTCTTGCTATGAATCTCCAGGAGATTTCCAGGAGATCCAATCTAATTCATTTGTTTGCCCTGTGTTAAATAGAATAACTACAAGGAGTACATAAAGCTGAAACAGCGATATGAATCTCTACAACTCGCCCAAAGGTATGAAATTTGCACAATCACATACCCTATTGCACATTGTTGCTTACAGCTCGTCTCGTCGATTCTTAGGTAATAATTAAGATATATGTATATCAGGCACCTGGCAGGGGAGGACTTGGGGCCGCTGAATGTGAAGGAGCTTGATCATCTCGAGCGTCAACTTGAGACATCTGCTAAGATGGTCAGGACTACTAGGGTAAGCTCCATGAACCAAAGTCGAACTATATGTGACTCTATGATAAGTATACATATCATATATGCTGGTACTGGATTGCGTTTATGATCAAGTTGTGTTGTTTGTGCAGACTCAAATGATGTTGGATCAGCTGAATGAACTCCAGACCAAGGTAAATGCAAACACATATATATACAAACTAATCAATAACTTGTATAATTTCTCATCCGATTTCGTATGTTTGATTGTAAACAGGAACAAACCTTGGTTGAAACTAACAAGGCTTTGAGGAATGAGGTACATCTACAGTACAATTAGGACATTAGGGCTAAATCATCTTTAAATCATAACTCAGAAATTGATTGCCAACTAGTTAACAAATACTGTTAATCTCACTGAATTGTCATCTTAGCGATCAATCTGCGCAATGGCGCATTTGAATCATCTTTCATATTGTGCCAATTAATATCAAGATGATTTGTTGTTGAATGCTCTAGAATCTAGATGTTGAAACTGTTATTTTATGCTTTTATTGTTCATGAGAGTTTTGCAGACAACTGCTGCCTTTTATCTTGATTCTGGCCATTCATTGTCGTTCTTCATTCTGCAGAAAAAGCAATCTCAGGAGGGGGAACTAGCGATTGATGTTTCGTACTTTGGCTGGCATGTACACAGCAAAACTCACGACCTCTGCGCAGAGACGTCTTGCCCTGGTGCAATCGGTGACTTTGTGATTGCTCACTCTCAGGTTTTGCCCGGATATACACCCCCGATAAGTGATCTTCCTATCCTAGATCATTTTTAGTGTCTGATTTTGGTGGCTAATCTTGTTATCTTTGAACTTTATTGAATCCTCTTTTCATGTCAATGTGGTTTAATCCGTTGCTTCCATCTGAGCTATAAGCATCATATGTATATAACTATAGAACACCGACATGATTGCTACTACCTCTCCAATTGTGCTTTGTGCTCTTCCCCGCTTTCTAAATTGTGCTTTCGTTCTTCAGGGTTCTTACTCACTTAAGATGACAATCTTGGACGAGAGCAACGCGCAGCTGTCCTGATTGGCTTTGATTTCTACATTGGGCTTGCATCATCCGTTGCTTCCATCTGAGCTATAAGCGTCGCTGTGTATAGTTAAACTGAATTGCTAAAATATTCATGTGGTACATCCCTGTGTGGAACTGTGTGATGCTTTCACCATTCACTTAAACGATCGTGCATACTTTATATTAGCGTTATACCATTGGTGCTCACTTGTAATCTGAACCTATCAGCTTCTGAAATAATCTTTACTGAAACTGCATGATCTAGCTGATTCGGCCGGCCTGAAACAACATTATATCTTTGGTACACCAGGTTCCATTAAGCCCTTTGCATCTACTTAAGATCTATGGTTAGCAGATCAACGAGGCAAAATGTAAATGAATCTCCAAATCGAAAAAAGTCGACTCATCAAAGAAGTGTAGCCATAGGCCATAAGCATACAAAGCCAACTACGCAGAAAGCTCTCAATGTGACAGTAAAGATAGAACTTTATCTCTAGAAAATGGGTTGATTAACTAGTAAAGGGGTGATAGCCGTGAATCTACAAGAATGATATAAAACGTTCAATAGAGGAAAGAGTTCGACATAAGCACACCAGTAATGGAATCCGAAATAATCCAAAAAACAATTGAACCTTTTTTTATCTATAGAAAATTGGTTGACAAAGTTATAAAGAAATAAAATTAAAGGTGATGTCGTGCAACTTTAAGGTGTTGTCGTGCAACTTTAAGATGCAGTTGTGCAACTGTAATTAAGGGTTGTGTCGACATCTTTTTAGAAATTAAAGGTTGTGTCAGCGGTGTTTGCAATTTTAGTGCTGACAGAGTTATAAAGAAATAAAATTGATCAATACATTTTCATCACTAAAATTGCAAACAACGTTGACACTAGTTGTTTTCTCTGATTAACAAAATAGAAAAAGATGATGACACTACAGTTGTGCAACTCTAAACTACGGTTGTGCAACTTTAAAATACAATTTAAGAACCAAATTAGATTATAAAGTGCAAGAATAATATTATAATGTGCCCAAATTAGATTTTTAGTTTAAGAAGAATCAAATTAGATTTTAGTTTGTATGAATAAAACTATAAATTTCATGAATAACACTATGAAATTTTAGAGTTGCACGACGCTATTGTAAGAGTTGCACGACTCTGTTTTAAGAGTTGCATGACTCTGTTGTAAGAGTTGCACGACTCTTGTTTTAAGAGTTGCACGACTCGGTATAAGAGTTGCACGACTCTTGTTTTAACAGTTGCACAACTCTCTTGTAAGAGTTGCACGACTCTGTTGTAAGAGTTGCACGACTCTGTTTTAAGAGTTGCACGACTCTCTGGTAAGAGTTGCACAACTCTGTTTTAAGAGTTGCACGACCCTGTTGTAAGAGTTGCACGGCTCTGTTTTAAGAGTTGCACGACTCTGTTGTAAGAGTTGCACGACTCTGATTGCTCAACAATAGATTATATTTGCACAACAATCGAGACTTGTGAATTTGTTCTCAACATGATTTTATTTTCTCTCAATATAATTTCATACTTTCTTAATAAATTATTGCACAACATGCTCTTATTTTTGCTCATCAATACTTTATTTTTGCACAACATTTGAGACTTGTGAAATTGTGTCTCAACAGGATCTTACTTTTTGTAAATATAATTTTATACATTTTAATAGATTATTGCACAACATGATCTTATTTTTGCTCATCAATAGACAATAATTGCACAACATGGGGGATTGGTGAAATTTTGCTCAACGTCATCTTATTTTTGCTCAACAATAGATTATTTTTGCACAACAATCGAGACTTGTGAATTTGTTCTCAACATGATCTTATTTTCTCTCAATATAATTTCATACTTTCTCAATAAATTATTGCACAACATGATCTTATTTTTGCTCATCAATACTTTATTTTTGCACAACTAGTGGTGAAAATTAGTGCTGACACTGATATTAGTTACAATTAGTGCTGACACTGATATTAGTTACAATTAGTGCTGACACTGATATTAGTTACAATTAGTGCTGACACTGATATTAGTTACAATTAGTGCTGACACTGATATTAGTGACAATTGAGTCATCTTCCTATGAAATTTCATGAATAACACTATGAAATTTTAGAGTTGCACGACGCTGTTGTAAGAGTTGCACGACTCTGTTTTAAGAGTTGCACGACTCAGTCTTAGAAGTTACACAACTCAGTCTTAGAAGTTGCACAACTCAGTCTTAAGAGTTGCACAACTCAGTCTTAAGAGTTGCACAACTCCGTCTTAAGAGTTGCACAACTCCGTCTTAAGAGTTGCACAACTCCGTCTTAAGAGTTGCACAACTCCGTCTTAAGAGTTGCACAACTCGGTCTTAGACATAAAAATAACTGCAGAGAAAGATGATCGTTTATGTTTCTTACCGGTCTTTGCCACCTGTGATACACTTCAGTGATGTTTTGTCTTTTCCATTCATCCAAATCAAAAACATTCATTCCATATGCCCATCCACAAGCACGTGGATCAAAATTCTTGGCAATGAGAGGGTTTGAGAAGTTGAGATAACGGTCAAATCGATGAAAGTTCTCTGTACAAGTCTCAACTGCACCATTCACATTTCCCTTGAGATCAACATCCCAAAGGGCAGTGAGATCTTTCTGTACTACAATATCATCATCTAAAAACAGAACTTTCCTCAGTTTTGGGAACATTTCTGGCAGATAGAAACGGAGGTGGTTGAGGATAGATAGGTATTTTGGATTCCTGAATTTCAAGTTCGAATCAGGAGTAGCACGGTTTGCCTTGAAGTAATAATCTATCATAGACTAGGAACCCAATTGCTGAAGTACTGGGCTGTAACTTGAATTCAACCACGTAAATTCCTCAATGTTCTGGACCTGGATAGTAGCTTTACTTGCTGGATTAGCCAAGAACCACATCCTCATAGCTGCATAGTTGAGCCTATCAGTAACAATGTGGAAAACATGCCTTGACGGATCCTATCAAAAGACAAAATACTATATTAACACACAACTGCTGTGATGTTTACAGGAACCTGTAGAAGAATCAAATCACATTTACAATTGAACTTTATTTTTAAAAAATGTCATTTGATTATCTGTTGCTTGTTCACTTTGCTTCTTTATGGATAATAACATGATTTTCTAGCATCTTGATAGAGTGAATACATGCAAAGTTGCCCAGTTGCCCAGATATTGAAAAGGCTTGTAATAAATGTTCCAGCATCAACGTGGCCTTTTGAATCAATGGCTTGAGGGATGTATCCTTTTAAATGGACGTCTTCTGATGAGTGATGGTAATGTGCTCATTGCTAAAACTAGTATCATTTAAGTTAACCATCAGTGACTTATGAATCACTTAATAACCATCTTACTTGGCACGCCTGCAATGCTCTGGTATGTCATTCATTACATACTAGGATGCTGTTTATGCTATCTCAACTATCCATCAAGGATGAAATGCAAATTGTAATGGGGAAAATCAAATGTGCACAGCTATAGATTTTGCAGTTATTTCCTAATCATAAACATTTATTATTCTTTACTCTGTCTCCAAAAAAGGAGAGATGAAAGAAAAGTAGGCAAGTCCAGAGATGCATTACTAACCTTTGCATGGTAAACAGTTGAGTTTACCACAACAGCTGCTGCCAATATGTTGTCAGAAAATAATGCATAATGGTGGAGCGATGGGTCATCCAACTTCTCTTTATCAGGAAACTGTTGCTGAGAACTATTTAGAGAATAGTACTCAATAGAGAGGCGCAAGGGGAGAAAGTGGAGACCTTTAGGCAATGTTTTCGCTGTTAACTGAGTCAAGAACATTGTCTGCTTCCTATGCACCCTAAGCTGCTCCTCTGTTGAATGAAGGATAGCACGGAGCTTTTTTACCATAGCAGCACAATCATCTTGAATTTGCTTTCCCTTGGCCAATATCTCATCCATTGCTTTTAGCTTTTCAGAGGCACTGTAGAAGTAAATTGCAAGATAGAGCAGATCAGTGATGTGTCATCAAATGAGATATCACCATCAAAATGACTCACGTAGATTTCCTCTGAGATTAACAAGTAGAAGATCTTTCATGCACTCAAGAGCCCACTCTTTAGACAGGGTACCAAAGAACTCCACTAGTGCCTAAAAGAAAATTACAAGTTTTAAAGAAAACATTCTTATATAAGATGAAAATCAGAGCAAAACCAATGCCAAAACAACAAACCTGGGGTTCAATCGCATGTGTGTTGACTATGATACGTTTAACATCAGGCAGCTCTGTGTAATGCTGCACATCATACATGAAACTCAGTTGCACAACCAATCTTAATTGCAATAAGAGCAATTTATTTATACAAAATAGATTTAGGTACCCTGAGAGCCTGCAAATACAGGCCAGCCTTCTCACACAGCTGAGCAGCACGTGGACGATCGTAGTGACTGAACATGCCATTAGTTAATATCGCATCCGCTACATTTGGAAATGTCACTAGATTTATTTCCAGGGCCTGTCGAAAAAGAAATTGGAATTGAGTGTAACAGGAACAAAAACAAATAGAGCACACAAACAAGCCAGACTCAATAACAGCATGCAAAAAAGTTATGTAAGCATTAACCTTTGTTTGAAGGAACCCGTGTTCTGGCAGATTGGGTTTCAGCACATCCAGCAAGAAGGTTGTTGCCTCACGAATCAAATTTCTCTGTATAATAATACAACAAGTAGTTTATATCAGATTTTCTACAATAATCTGATGATCATTAGAATCATCACCATAATTTTCAATATACTTCTATTGACTATCACCATAGAGCCATAAGCTGCAAATGCTATTAAGAAGAAAAGAAATGAAAATCAAAGGGCAAAATTTCAAAGCCTTCACAGTGCAATTTGACAAAGAAACATAAACACAAACACTTTGAGACTTCAAAATCGACTCCGACACTTCAAAAATCGAAGACATTAAGAACAAGCCAAATCTTAACACAAAAATTTCTATGATTCCATTGCACTGATGCACTTAAACATACTAGATTCAAGACATTAAGAACAAGCCAAATCTTAACACATTTTGGACTTTTGACTACAGAGAGCTATCCCTATCTTATTTTTATTAACAAGATTAAGCTGCCATTGCACAGCAAAAACACTGTATTTCGTTCAACAGATTTCAGCAACACAACATAAAATGTTCAACTGATTTCAGCAACGCAAAAGGTCATCAATCAATCCTAATTTGAAGGACAAGATTTCATATTTCGTTCAGCTATTGCAACCATCACAAACAAAATTGAGTTCCTTATCAAATTACAAGTATCCTCACTCAGAGACAATCGTTCAGCAATTGCAATCCATCACAAACAAAATTGAGTTCCTTATCAATCGATCTTCGATCGATTGATAAGGAAAACAGTCGGAAGCAAAGATCGATTAGTCGGAAGCAAAATCTGTCACATGTATGCTCAATTTCAAAGCCTTCACAGTGCAATTTGACAAAGAAACATAAACACAAACATCTTGAGACTTCAAAATCGACTCCAACAATTAAAAATTCGAAGAAAATTTGCGCCAAAGGCGCAACTTTTCTATGATTCCATTGCACTGATATAGAGTTACCTGCAATGCCGTCAACAATCGTTGATCATGATTCGACGCCTTCGTCCTCAATCGAGCCGCTCGCTCGACGTCGACATTACTCGCTCACCATCCACCGGGAGGCGCGGATCTGTTTTTTGTCCGGGGAGGAGCAGATTCGACCACCACTGCGTTCAGCACATAGGAAATTGATGAACACAGCGCCTGGAGGAGACCTAGCTCCGACCGCTCCCTCGAGCTCGCTCCGCCGCCTCGCTCGCTCCGGCGCTCGCTCCTTCGTTCGCTCCGGCGCTCGCTCGACACCGCCTCCGGCGTTGGAGAAACATCGTCGCCGTCATCCAACTGCGCCTCCAATGGCGAGGTCTCTTCCAGCAACATCGTCGTCGGAATTTGTTTCCGTTGGAGGCAGTCGAATTAGGACGGGAGAGCGAGAGAGGTCCGGGGGAGAAGAGATGGAGAGAGCGAGAGAGGTCCGGGGAGAGAGGGGAGAGAACGAGTTTCAGGAGAGAGAAAAAGCTTATACATAAGGGCTTTAGACAAGATGTCGGAATGGCTACTGACAAGATAATTTCACCTAAATTATCACAGGTCCTTTTCATTTTTTCCGAACACATTGCAAAAAGGGACAAGACTCTCTTATCCCGAATCGAAACCTAAATCTGTCGAACGAATTGTTTTGATTGAAAACAGCCTAAAATCGATGAAATTAATCAAAAGATCAATCAATCAACACACGAATTGGTATATCGCTCGCTTTACGTGATTATCGAATGGCGATTTTTGGACTTCGTCCGAAAAAGCTGTCGAAGGAAGAACTCGGCAGATCGATACGAGGTGAATGAATAAGCTCGGCAGGTTTAGGTGAGGTGAATACGTAACCTCGATGCATAAAAACGAGGTTAGGAAGGAGCCTCGTCTACTTTTCATGAGGTATATAATGACCCCTTTGAAGATCTTATCTAAATCCTCGTTTACATAAGCCGAGCTAAATCAATAACCTCGGCTTCTGTTGTTGAGGTAAAGGAGGGACCTCGACATCTGTTGTTGAGGTTAAGGAGGGAGCTCGACTTCTGTTGTTGAGGTTAAGGAGGGAGCTCGGCTTCTATTGTTGAGGTTAGTATGTAAGCTCGGCCAATGTTGTTGAGGCTATAAAATAGCCTCCTTGACATTGCATAAATTCATTAAATTGTGTATATGTGTGATGGATATTGTTATAATGCAAACTCATATGCTTCTAAGAATTAGACAGACTATAAGAATGAGACAGACTAAATGACTAAATTAGTTTAGAAAATGTTGTTTTCCCCACTTTTGATTGTAACTCTCAATGACTAAATCAATATCATAACTTTATCTAAATAGCAAATTAGTTGTTCTTAATCAGACATGAAACAGATTAATGCATATTTCAATGTTTTATCTTCTAGTAATTGTTTCAAGTGACCACTTTCCACCTATCCTCAAAATTAAATTTGACATGATAAGCTAATTAATTAATGAAGTAAAAAAATAATAGAATTACAAAAATAAAGAGAGAAGAACGGAGAACAAAATCACACTATTAAGCAATGATCTGCTAAGAACTCAAGGATAAGTTGAGAATCTTCACATTGGTCATGAAGAATTCGTTCCCTTGTATGTAAATTATTTCCAATGTAGCTTTAAACTCATTTTTTAATACAGGTTGCAGTTACACAAAATACCTTATATGTAAATAAGAAAAATGTAATTACTTGGAGCTACATTACCTGTACTAATCTAAATAACAAGTCATTGGTAGTGACTGTTGTTATGTTATGGAAATCTAATGTATTAGCAATAGAAAAACAACTAGGAATTACATCCACGTTGCATTCACGATGGTTTCATGAACAAAAAATATTGATATATGTCAGTTCGACAAGTAATATTGAAATCTTAAATTACCTCTATTGATGTTACATTCATGACGAATACATCTATTCACTAGTGTTTTGGCCTGTGCTACGCACGAGTCTAAATTTTTTTTTATATAAATTATATATAAAATAATATTTTATGTTATAATTATTAAAGAATTATCGCTATGGAACAATATTTTTGTATAAATATAGTTATGTTATTTATGATGAACTTTAACCGCTAAATTGTTATCAAATGTATAGTTTTTCGTGCTTCATACTAACATTTATATTTAAGACCACAAACATTATACAACTAACCTTTTTCTTGCTTCTATTTATTCAAATTAATATGATATATTATGATTTCTAATATTAATTTTAAAATGATGAAATTAAATAAATGAGCAATGTTAATCTAAAAAGGATATTTCTCACCGATGAGATAATATATTGATTTTTTAATTAAAAAATGATGTTTATGCCAATTTATATGATTATTATGATTTAAAATATTAATTGTAAAATGGTTAATCTAAATAGATATATTGTTATTATTTTTAATCTAAAAGTTTTCGTAATTGTTAAGGATATATATCGTTAATGCATTTAATTTACTGGGCAAAACGAAATCCTCTTTTATAAGTTATATAGATTTATTCATTTATTTATATTATTATTTATTTTTATTAGGTTAAATTCTAGACTTATTATTATGTAAAAAAAATCTTTCTAATTTTTCCTCTTAGATTTATTATTATTTATTAAAAAAAAATTTAATTTTTGTTTTCAACTTGTACTAATGGTTGGAGGTTTTAGTTGACTTCTTAATAGAGGGGTATATTATTAATCTAAATAGATATATTTTTATTGTTGTGAATCTAAATATTTTAAGCTAACTTTATATGTTATATAGATATATAGATATAGATTTTAAACTGACGGTTATTTTGTGAACAAATAATATTAAAATCTAATATTAGTCAATGAACGTCGCTATCTCATTGGTTCTACCCCTGCACATATTTCACAACATCTTAGGTTCGATTTCAAATAACCCATGAATTTTTTACATAGAATAAGCTCAACAAAATCTACCCAGCTTATGAAATAATGATTCTTTTAATATTTTTTAAAAATTTCATTTATATTAAAAAAAGTATAGATATATATGTTATTTGATATTTACAATGTAAAAAAAAATATGCAAATATATTTTTGATATTTACAAGATGATATTTGATATTTTCAACTGTCATATACAAGTTGTACCAAGGATATAACCATATAAGCATTAAAAGTATAAGGAAAAAATTACTGAAGATCATCACTTCTAAAGCTCATGTTTGATTGGACATATGCCAGTTTAACATGAGGCAGACCTATGACCCTCGTTATTAACCGCTTGGCTCGACGGACTCGCCATTAATCCTTAGGTTGAGGATAAGTGGGAAGTGGGCACTGGAAACAATTACTGTAAGATAAAACATTAAAATATGCATTAATTTGTTTCATGTCTGCTTAAAAAGAACTAATTTACTATTTAATTTGGATAAAGTTATGATGTTTATTTAGTCATTTAGAGTCGCAATCAAAAGTGGAGAAAACAACATTTTCTAAACTGATTTAGTCATTTAGTCTGTCTCATTATTAGAAGCATATGAGTTTGCATTATAACAATATCCATCACACATATACACAATTTAATGAATTTATGCAATGTCAAGAAGGCTATTTTATAGCCTCAACAACATTGGCCGAGCTTACATACTAACCTCAACAACAGAAGCCGAGCTCCCTCCTTCACCTCAACAACAGAAGCCGATGTTATTGATTTAGCTCGGCTTATGTAAACGAGGATTTAGTTAAGATCTTCAAAGGGGTCATTATATACCTCATGAAAAGTAGACGAGGCTCCTTCATAACCTCGTTTTTATGCACCGAGGTTACGTATTCACCTCACCTAAACCTGCCGAGCTTATTTATGCACCTCGTTCTTATCCGCCGAGCTCCTTCCATCGACGGTTTTTTCGAACGAAAACCAAAAATCGCCATTTGATTATCACGTAAAGCGACGATATACCAATTCGTGTGTCGATGAATTGATATTTTGATTCATTTCATCGATTTTAAGATGTTTTCAATCAAGACAATTCGTTTGTCAGATTTAGGTTTCGATTCGGAAAAGAGAGTTTTGGGCCTTTTTGCAATGTGTTCGGAAAAAATGAAAAGGACTTGTGGTAATTTGGGTGAAATTATCTTGTCAATAGCCATTCCGACATCTTGCCTCTAGCCTCACTCAAGCTTATATTGGAGACATTTTGCAAAAATGTCCCAAAACGCGGGTATTTCGCAAAATAAGCCCATTTTCGTGGCTATTTTGCAAAAAACCCCAATCCACACCGGAGAACGAATGGACACCCTCTCTCTCAGAAAACCCTACCAGAGGAAGAAACCCTACCAGGTAGTGATGGTTCAGAAAGAAGAAGAAAGGTGATGGGTTGCTGGGGGTTTCGGGGCTGAGGCGGTTGGCTCTGTTGGTTTCCGCCCACCTCTGGCTGGATATCGGTGTTCTCCTCTCCTTGGTGTCCCCTCCATCGTTCGTGTCCGATGATGTCAAGACTTGGTGGCTCCGTCCGTGGCTCGCAAATCCGATTGCGCTACGGGCAAAAGAAGAAGAACAGAAAACCAGCAAGTCTTCAAACACACCCACCGACTCAGAACTGAAAGAGATAAAACCAGGTTTAATCCCTCCTACTCTGTCTCCGCCTTGATCGATCTTAATGTTATCATTGAAATTCACGAATCAAAAAAGAAAGAAAGGAATAGATTGATACATAAACCCCATACAATTGGCTACAAATCCCCTAAATCAGGATCAGGAAAGTTCTCTTAGTGCTGCCATGTTGATGGGTTATAGAATTGGGAAAATAACTTCTATACAATCTTTAGAATTGATTGATAAATGGAATAAAATGCTTCAAACGAAAATCATTCATTGGGGTTTTTTTATATTGAGAACGAAGTTGTATATCTCTATTTGAAATTGTATTCTTTGCAGAAGCAAACCCGTAAATCTTGGAATGAATATAATTTGTCTATAAATTACCATATGATGAGTAGTTCTGAAACTGAAATGATGAGCCTTTAGCCTTATACTCTTTCTTGGGTTATATTATAAAGGGTATAAAAAATTGATAAGACAACCCAGTTACTGGAATCCTCAACTAGAAATGGACTAGGTTCCGTAAGTATGAGTAGGATCTTTAGTATGACAAACTAGATCCATGTAAAGAGAATTAGAATTATCTTCATCTTATGGACATGTAAACGGACTAACTGTCTTATATGCTTTTATATTGCACAAGAAAATCATCTTGCATTACTCTTTCTTTGTTGAATCAAAACATTTATATGCTTTACAAGTTCATGTCTTTTGGATTTTATTGATTTAGCAATCCAGCAATTTCTAATTCAGTTCAGCAATCTATTAAGCAATTCAGCAATATATATGATCTTTGATGCATGTTAATCGTTTGGTTTGATTAAGTGCCAAATTCTTTGTGGAATTTGTCACAATTGTCTTGACTATCTTTTTAAGTCTATTAGCTCAATTGGTAGAGCGATGTGTTAATATACACATGATGTGGGTTCGAATCCCATATAAGCTTTCTCTAAATTGTAGATCTACGAAACACAAATGAAACAATTTGAACAGAAGCAACAGAGTCTGAATTACGAAAGAAAACAAACGAATCAGAAGCAACAGAAGCAACAAATGAGTATGAAAGGCTACATCATGTCCGTGTACATATATTTTTTGGACAATTTGTATATAATTCATCGATTCTTTTCATCAAGTCTGTGTATAGATTTGTTTTATTGCTTCTGATTATTGCTTGTGCTTCAGATTGCTTCTATTTCATATTATCTCAGATTTCAGATAATTGCTTCTAATTTTCAACTGCTGTCATATTATTTCTCATATATTATTTCACATTTCAGATCGTGACTGTCTATTTATTTGATCTGTGATGTAGAGAAAGTCTATATGGGATTCGAACCCACATCGTGTGTATAATTACACATTGCTATACCATTTGAGCTAATAGACTAATATATGAGAAACAAACAAACAACAATCTAAACACACAGCAACAAACAAACAACAATCTCAAAAGATGGCCAATCCAAAAAGACAGCAACAATCTAAACTAATTTCTGAAAAAAAAAAGACAACAACAATCTGAAAAGGTAGCCAATAAATTGCTGCAAAACAAATAGACAACATCAGATCTGAGTAGTTGTTAATCAGTCAATCTCACCAACAAGTAAGAGGAGTGGTTTATTTCTTGCTGAAGCATTCTATATAGATAGATAGCTTGTAGATAGCTCATAGAATTATCGTAACGAAAGACTGAGAAAAAATCAGCTAGGTTGTGTATATTTGTAAGCCATAGGCATAAAAGCCAAACCACAACCTTAAACAAAATGGGCAGATCTTAAAACCGAAATATAACATTGCAAAATAAATTTTCTGCTAACATTGCAAAATTGTCTTCATCCTCTAAAAGGATTTTATTCACATTAATTTCCATCCAAAACCGTCAACACAATTGAATCATCTGACCCAAACAAACAGCCAAGAGAGAGCAACTCAAAACAAAACTCAAAATCTCAAATCATTTCTAAGCTCTAATAAAGCATCAATTTTAAAACACTAAAGCTATAAGAATTCCAAAACCAGCGCAAATAATAATTCACATCACCCGCGACTCTCGTCTGACAGATAAGAGAAGGGAGAGGGATTCACCTCTCAATTCCTCGGAGATGACGGGAAGAGGCGGTGACCGGCAAGGAAGAGACAGCGACAACGAGCGACAACGGAGAGGTGACTGCAGTGACCGGAAGGAAGAGGAAAAAGAGTCGGCGTCAGCGCTTGCAATTCGGAAGGGATAGGCAGCTGCAGTGACCGGAAGGAAGAGGAGGTGGCGCCGGATGCAGTGACCGGAAGAAAGAGAAGAGAAATCGACTGTAGTGACCGGAAGGAAGAGGAGGCGGCGTCGGCGCCAACGCTCTATCAGGAAGGGCAGCGGGCATCGCATCCCGTGGAGAAGAGAAGGGAGGCTGGGAGATGCTTGACCTAAACGTCTTTCGATCTGAATTCTCTTTATTAATTTTTCAAAATTGCCATTACTTCACTAATAGCCATGAATAAGGAAGGGAGGGTTGAGATTAAAAGTTTTCACCATAAATGAGTTTCTATAGTAAAAGGCGAAAGAATAGTTCGCTTTGTGCTCACTGCGTGGCTGCGTATAAATGAGTTTCTATGGGAAAGAGTATTTCCACTTGAACCTCCCCTATACATAGGTAATGGTTCAAATAAGAAAGGTCATTAAAATGAAAATATACTTAAAGTGAAAATGGAAGGTTGGGCACGGACTTATTTAAAAAAAGTGAGCCGAAATGACCAAAAGGAGAAGAAAAAAAAAAAAAAAAAAGCTTCCTCCTCGTTCTTTCCCATCCAGCGTCTTCTTCCGCTTCCAAAGCCAGCAGTGCTGCCTTCCTCCAATGGCATTTCACACCTTTCCCGTCATCTCCTTCTAATTGTGTCCCTCTCTCTTTGTCTGATTCCCGTCCCTCCTCGTTTCCGTTTTCGGAGCTCCATCAACGACGTTGCTGATGCTGGCCCATGAAGGCCATGCCGATGACGAACCACTGAAGCCGCTGCCCGTCGAGCCGTCGTCGCTCTACTCCCGACGCGCCACCAGCAGCCATGGGAGGTCTCCCTCTCCCTTCCTTTTACCTGCGTTAGGGTCCGGCCAAACGCGAATGGAGCCGTCGGGAATGCAGATCGATTAGGCATTCGGCTTTAAAGAGACAAAATGCGGAATCCAGATCGTCATCAATAAGGTCTGGCTTTGCAAATTCGTTCGAAGCAAGTGAGGAATTCGAAGGTTCCCGTTCACATTGTATGTGCCTCCCTCCCTTTCATTTAGCTTTGTTTCAATTTGATTTTGATAGAGATTTGTGTTTTTATCCTTCTGAATTATTTAATGAGTTGATTGAAATTGTTGACTTGAACTTATGATTTTTGATTGATGGAAATTGGGCTTTGCCTCATTGATTTTCTATTGTCGTTAATGTTGAAATTTGTTGGATAACAATAGGGAATTCTGTCATGTACCTCCTGAAATTGAGCAACTTTTGATGATTTTTTGAAGTTCAAGTGGAAGAGAGTGATCTTAGTCCTATCAGATAAAACTCTTCATGCAATCTTGAACTCAAATCATCTTATATTGTTGAACATTCAAAGCCATTCTCTCGTCTTTTCATGAGGTAGGTTTGTTTACGAGCGTAATTTGAACTCGAAAAGTTAATTTTATTTGTGGCCTATTTGATCAGCTCAGCCACCAAAAGCTTACATTCCAAAAGGTCATTTAGAAACATCAATTATTTACGCATGTATGTATCCTTTAGGAACAGATGGAAGGTGAATAATATATTTCATGATTCATTTATTGGAAATTGAGATTAAGATAAGGGTAGATTCATGCATTTTATGTGTTTGATAAAATGCCTAGGAGAGAAATCGAGATTGAGGTATGGGATGTTTTGTAATAATCATTTTTGCCTTTGAGAGTGTATTTGTTAGTTTGTACTCCCTCCGTTCGACAAAACTTGTCGTTTTAGAGTTTTGTTTTTGTTCAGAAAAACTTGTCATTTTAGGTATTTTTGCTTCTACTTTACTAAAATGTCCTTGATTTGATTTATGTGTTGTGAGTTGTAGTTTTTGATAAATTAAAAAGTAGAGTAATAAATGAGGGTAGATTAGTAAAAAAAGAGTGTCATTATTAGCTTTATTAAAAGTTGTATGAAGAGTTAAAATGACAAGTTTTGCCGAACGGAGGGAGTATTGAACAAAGGTTTGATATATTAATAGTTAAAACTGCACGAGTTTGGAATTGAAAATTTGGTAATGCTTTGTCTTGTAATAATTAAATGTGTCTTTACGTACCAACAGAATGTGTAGTAACTAAATGTGTCTCGCTATGACTTTGCCTGTGCTGAGGTGAATGGAAAGATTTATGCAGTTAGGGGCTTTGGGCCTGATGGCGACACTCTCTCCAGTGCTGAGGTGTACGATCCAGATACTTACAAATGGATCCTCATTGAGTCTATTTGCCGCCCAAGGTGAGGTGGCTTTTCCTGTGGGTTCCAGGGAAAACTCTATGTCAGTGGAAGATCAAGTTTCACCATTGGGAACTCCAAATTTGTTCGCATATATGACCCTGAGATGTACATCTGGTGTGAGATGAAGAATGGATGTGTTATGGTCACAACTCATGCTGTGATCGGAAAGAAGCTCTTCAACATGGAGTGGAAGAACCAGAGGAAACTGACCATTTTCAACCCCGAAGAGAACTCGTGGAAGATCGTCCCAGTGCCATTGGCGGACAGCATTGGCTTCAAGTTTGGAATACTGGACGGAAAGCTGCTACTGTTCTCGCTTAAGAAGGACCCATCATACTGAACCATGTTGTATGACCCAGATGCAACCCCAGAGAATGAATGGAGGACGTCCGACATCCAACTACAAGGTGTGTGCTTGTGCAGTGACCATCAAAGGTTGATTAGGATGTTATGTGATGGTATGGCTGTTTATTTAATTTGCTTCAAGTGTATTATTCCATGTGGTGTTTGTTCTTTTGTTGAAGACAACTTTGGCTAATTTGGTTTAATATGATTCCATGTCCTAGAAAACCAGTGTGAAAGAGAACTTGTTGGTTTGGTTCCTTGTTACCTTGATTTCTCCGAATTATACAACCGGATGCCTTAGATAGCTCATGACAGGTAGTAAAGCTTATTTTATACAACCAATTGAAATAGGACATTTTTTTGTGAAAATTACTAAACGTAAAAAGAGTGACGTTATTTAAAGCTATTAGCTCAATATGGTAGAGCAATGTGCCCTGCACAAATATGTGGGTTCAAATCGCACTATTTATGGTTCTTTCTGTTCATGAATAAGATTATAGTGCAAGAATAAAATGACGAAGTGTATGAATAATAATATGAAGTGCATGAATAAGATTATGAAGTTCACAATTAAGTTTATAAAGTTTATAAATAAAATGATAAATTGTAAGAATAAAATGATGTAGTGTATTTTTTTTTGAATAAAAAATGATGTAGTGTATGAATAATAGGAAGTGAATGAATAAGATTATGAGTGCACAATTAAGATTATACAGTGCACAAATAAGATTATGAAGTGCACAATTAATATTATAAAGTGCATAAATAAAATAATAAAATGCAAGAATAAAATCATGAAGTGCATGAATAAGATTATGGAGTGCACTGTTAAGATTATAAAGTGCAAGAATAAAATGATAAAGTGCATAAATAAGTAGATAAAGTGCAAGGATAAAATGATGGTGTATGAATAATAATATGAAGTGTATGAATAAGATTTTGAAATGCACAATTAATATTATAAAGTGCATAAATAAAATAATAAAGGGCAAGAATAAAAGCATGAAGTGCATGAATAAGATTATGAAGCGCACAATTAAGATTATAAAGTGCAAGAATAAAATGATAAAGTGCATGAATTATATTATGAAGTGCACAATTAAGATTATAAATTACATAAATAAAATGATAAATTGCAAGAATAAGATTCTAAAATGCACAATTAAGATTATAAAGTGCATAACTAAAATGATAAAGCGCAAAAATAAAATGATGAAGGAAAAAATTGGATTTTAGCTCAAGAAAACATGAAACACGAGAACTTAGACAAAATACAAGAGTTAAGGAAAAAATCAGATTTTATATTTCTAAAAAAATCAAATTTCTGAAAAAAAAAAAATATATGTACATCTTACTTGAATTGACAAAAATAAAATAGAAATTAAGTTGTTAACCGAATCTAATTTTGTTAATTCATCATACCAAAATAGCATTTTTACAAGGTTAATTTTCAAATCAAGAGTCTTTTATTAGAGTATTTTTTAAAGTAGATACAAGGACAAGAGAGACATTGGAAATTGATAAAGTAGTTAACTGTATCTAATCAAGAGTCTTTTTGTTTCTATTCATGAATAAGATTAGAGGGAATTAAACTATATGACCCTTGCCCCGAAATGGTTTGCTAGCCTAACCCCCTATCCACAACATTTGCAAAGGTTACACCCCCCCCCCCCCCCCCCACCACCAAAAAATGGCATATTTGCCGGTTGGATTTTACCGGGACAGAGGAGAGAGAAGGTAAAAGGAGGAGAGAGAGAGGAAGCGGGGTGGAGAGAGAGAGGAAAGGGGAAGTTATTGTGGAGAGAGAGAGTGGAAGTGGGGGAAGTTATTGTGGGAGAGAGAGTGGATGAGTGAGAGTGGAAGCAGTTTCAATTGAAAACTGTCGACCCCCAACTGCTCTCACGGCTTACAAAAGAGGAAGAGAGAGAGAGAGGGCAACAGTTCCACATGCAAGGCTGAGGAAAAGAAGAAGAGGAAGGAGACGACAGAGCGAGAGAAGAAAAGAAGAAGCAAAGGCGAGGAAGAGGACGACAGTGCAGAAGAGGAGACGAGACTTTGAAGTAAGTAAACCCTCACAATGCCGATTAAATACGTTTTGCTTCGATTGGTAGGGGAGGAACAGATTTGAAGAAACAAAACTGGTTTGGATTGTGTGAAAATGGGAAGAAGGGGTCGAATGGGTTGACAGTACGCAATATCGCCCTGTCATGTAGGAAGTAACCGGCGTCAAGTTAAAAACAATTGGTGGAAAGTTTGGGTACTGGGGTTTGCGCGTCTGGGAGAGAAGGGGATTTTTGGGAATGGGGAAATTGGGCAACTGTGTTGTTGAATCCAATTTATCAGGAGAAGGGGAGTGTAGATCCGTTCAGTTTAGGTGGGAATTGGGCGAAATGGGGCTTATGATTGTAGATGCGGCGCATTAGGGGGGAATTTGGGGGAAATTGGTTGAAATGCGGCGCATTAGGGTTAGAGAAAATTGTAGAAAGGGTGAAAAGTTTATGTGGAATCGAAATTATCTGGAATAGGATTACTTGTGTGCAAATGGAGATGGACAGATTGAATACGTATGCTGTCATGGTTTCACAACCATGTGTCATGTGTATATGTGTATGTGTCATGTGTAATTGTGTTTCTGTCATGTTACATTTGATATTGATATGAAGGGAACCGTGGGTTGGGGGAGAAGAATTGATGTGTAGAATACTGAATTTGGGTCTTCTACTGTGCAGGATATCTGGTGAATATTAAAAATGTCGTAGCGAAGTATGAAGAAGATTGTAGACCGTACAGCTCAAACATCCGGTGCGGTAATATGGATTTCGTTTGAGTAATGTAAGTTGTGATTGTTGTGCTGCAGTGTGGCTGACATGTTGAAGTCTGTGCAGGCTGTGTACGCCGTAGAGGAAGAAAGACACTTCAAAGCAAAAATTAACCAACACTCCCGGATGGCGCTCCTGGTTAACATTGACAACCGGTTGAGCGAGTCCCATTGGAAGCGCCTGACCGAGAGCCCGTTGGGGGGCATTGCAAGACTGGGCACAAGGGTCCAATTCTCGGGACAACTTGTACACTATGTTCTCCAACGACAATTGAAGTCGAAGAAGGAGAATGAAACATGGTACAAGATCCATGAAGCGGTCGTCAGGTTCTCAATAGCTGAGTTTTCCATTGTCACCGGTCTCAACTGTGGCTATGGCGAAGAGCCCGAGGACAACGACGGGTTCGAGAAGGAAGTGTATGATTTCTTTGGAGTTTCAAAGATGAGGATGTCTGAGTTCGAGGTACAGTTCCGTGTGGCGATGGCATCTGAGAAATCGTCCACCAGAAAGTTGAAATTTGTCCTGCTGATGCTGGTCGAGGGAGTATTGTTCGGGAAGGAACCCAAAAACTACATTCATGGGTGGGTGGTCGACCTTGTTGGCGACGTTGACAGGTTCCTGGCGTTTCCGTGGGGTCGGATTTGCTACGAGCGAACGAACGAGTTCCTACACCGTGCAATCGAGAGGAAGCTCCAACGGAATGAGGGCAGCTCCAATGCACGCCCGGCCTATTGCCTGATGGGTTTCCCTCTCGCCTTCCAGGTTCGTACACAGATATGACTGGACGCCCTATACTGGTTTACTAGGCGTCTTACATTTATTGACTGGACATGAACTGATTATTTACTGGACAATATGTAATTGCAGCTATGGGTGTACGAAGCCCTCACTCCAATGGCCGACCAATTCGCGAATGTCATAGACGAGAAGCTGTACCCCAGGTGTCTGCGATACGAGTTTAGAGACCTGAACCTCGAGTATGCCTCAATCAAAACCCGACTGCAGGAGGCGAAGGAGCTGGGGCACTTCAATGACCCTGCAGCCGTGAGGCCTCTTCTGCTCCCCGATGATGTGGAGAGAGCAACCGGTTTATACCGCGATGCCCGAAACACTCATGACAAGCGGGACAACTTCTTCGACGACATAGCCCGGGCGTTCTTATCAGCAAATGTCAAACCCTCAGCAAAGAAACAACCAAAGGGAGCAAGTGGGTCAACACAAGAATCAGGGGAGGGCACGCAGACACAAGCTACCCTATTAGAGATAGAGTCACAGATAGTGGCAAAGATGGACGAGATGTTGAGGAGTATATCTGCGGAGGTAAATTCGAAGATGGCGACGCTTGAGGAGGAGATTGAAAACATGAGGAGGGAACTGCGGTGGAAAGGGACCAGGGAGTCGGAGGAGCGAGAGAAAGTTCTGGGAAAGGAGGTAAGGTTCTCCTGGTATTAGATCACAATCGTCATGTCATCTCCTGTAAATGTCATGTTGTTAGTAATGTATGTCATGTTAGTATCAATACATGTCATGCCAATTTCAGTATATGTCATGTTAATAAGAGGTTATGTGGTTAGGTTCAGGGATCAGTGAAGGACAAGGATAACGGCAAGGAGGAGGAGGACAAGGACAAGGAAGTTCTGGGAAAGGAGGTAAGGTTCTCCCGGTATCAGATCATAATCGTCATGTCAATTCATATGGATGTCATGTTATCATTATATATGTCATGTTAATTTACGCAGAGGTCATGTGCTGAGGTTCATGGATCAGGGAAGGACAAGGATAAGAGCAAGGACAAGCGCGTGAATGGGTTTATGGACTCCCCCTCCTCCCTCCTCTCCCTCTTATTCTCTTAAGGGGTAAATGACAGGGCGGGAGATTTAATCTCACTCCCGCCATCTCTCTGTCCCGCCCTCTCTCTCTCTCTCTCTCTCTCACACACACACACACACACACACACACACACACACATACACACACACACACACACACTCTCTCTCTCTCTCTCTCTCTCTCTCTCTCTCTCTCTCCTGTCTTATCAAATGTCTTTACCTACCCTCTGCGAGATTCCCCCCCCCCCCCCTTGGTCTCTCTGAAGTTATTGTTGGGTCAAAATTTTATTCATTTCTTTCAACATAATATATTGTTTGAAAATGTATTTCGCGGTTTTAAATTAATATGGGTGTACTCCTCTCTCTATGGTTTTGCATTTTTTTAGTATTAATGGTGAGTGGGAAACCAAATTTTATACAAAGGTCAAAATTTTACTAAAACCACTGCTAAAGTTGTATAGTGGAAAACTGTTTGTTATCCAGTAGCTATTAATTAACCGACTAGTTGTTTTAAAGGGGTGTCATGTAGCGTCTACCGACAAGAAGTAAACCCACTTTATCTTTTGTCATGTCAGAATTGACACGTGTCATGTGTAGATGAGTCCACTTCCATGTTCATTGTAGACAACAACAAAACACAGCCAATCAATCCAATTTGCTTTTTGTTTCTTTTTTTCCTTCCTCAACGGTCACATGCTGAACAATATTGCTATTTCCCACAAACACCCCACTTATATGATAGCCATTCACCATCCATACTCCCCACAAATCGGTGAAGTTAACTCCCCATTTCCATTTAACAACCTCTCCAACAACCCTTCAACGAAATGACATCCTCTTACCCCAGCTCCTCATCTGGCCTCCCTCCCCGACCTGTCCCCATCGTTATATCATCCAACGAATCAGACGATGGAGGTTTGTCGATCACTTCATTTGTGTAGATTTCAGTTGTGCTACTCGTATCATTATACTACCTTATTTTTTTCATGTTATGCAGGACCAATGTCGCCGCCGTCATACCGACGAAATCAAAGAGTAGAGATTGTCGGCGGTGAGTCTGGCATGCTCGGGTCGTTCTACGAGGCGACCCTTGTACGCAAACTGGACCCTAACCACTGGGAGGTCGAATATGTGACCCTCCTACGCAACAACAGAAGAGAGCTGCTGAGGGAGGTCCTCCCGGTTCAACGAATTCGTCCACGGCCGCCTCGTATTTCTTACGACGCCTACATGCCCGAAGACCGTGTCGACTGCCGCGACAACGATGGGTTTTGGGCCGGGAGGGTCCTTGGTGTGTCCGGTTATGGGAGTGACCGAACTTTCACGGTCTACTTCCCACTCAGCGACGAGACGTTTGACCATCGTGCCCGCAATATGTGCCCACACTTCGATTGGGATGGATACAGATTCACCACGCAGCCACAATTTCGCGGCTTGTTACCTTAAGTTTGGTTTTCACTGTCTTCTGTGTTGAGGACCTCTCCTACTATCTTTTAAATGTTTGCTCATGTGTCGTATTTGATTAATGCAAGTGATTCTGTCTCCGCCATTTTGTGTCCAGTATATTTTAATGTCTGTCATGTCGTATTTATTTCGTGTCCAGTAAAAACTATGGGATTACCAGTCGGCCCACGAATTTACCTCCACCCACTTTATTGTTATTCTATGGTTTTTCTCTTCACCTTACCATGTCATTATAAGTATGTTTATGCCCCCTCACTGTCAATCTTATCCATTCGATTCCAATATGGGTCAAGCATGCTAGTGACGGCCGCAGATAACGAGATCATGGCATCCAAGTATGGGTAAATATATAATTGGCCACACATAAAACAATATGTCATTATAGAGAATATGCTTATCCCATAAATCTTCTCCATTCGATTATGGTAGTTAATGACCTGTGTTTTTCGTAGTTACAATCGTGTCCAGTTAAAGCCAATAGCCGACATGTTTATCGAATATGGATGTCCGGTTACACCTTACTGCTTACACGTGATCCGTAAAATAAACCCCCACACCCTTCCTTCTTCAATTGGTTTTATCTTAAACAATATGTCATTTAGTTGAAAGAATATTTTTCCCCTTCACTGACACTCTCACTGATCTATTTGTCCTCTCAGCCTGTACTTTTATCTTTAACCTCTCTCTCTCTCTCTCTCTCTCTCTCTCTCTCTCTCCCTCTCTCTCCGTCTCTCTGTCTCTCTCTTCTGTCCTCTGCCACTGCAGCAAGTACTTCTTCCCTCCTCTCTCATTGGTCCTTGCTTTTGTAGGAGTAAAGATGCCCCCCTCCCACCGAGAGTGGAGTCCAGCTGTACCCCACAGGGTGACCGGCCACCGGCTCCCCTTGTCAAGCGGATATCCGCTTTTATGCAAATTTTTTCCGGATTGGGTTACTCATGCAAACCTTCCGGATATGGAGGTCATTTTAGCAAATTTACCATAAGATTATAAGGTGCAAGAATGAAATGATAAAGTGCATAAATAATATTATAAAGTGCATAAATAAAATGATAAAGTGTAAGAATAAAATAATGAATTGCATGAATAAGATTATAAAGTACACAATTAAGATTATAAAGTGCAGGAATAAAACGAAATTGAGGCAACTCTTTAAATTAAAGCGGGTTTGCGTGGTTTAATTGTGTTTTTTGCTACTTTCGCTAAATTTATGCCTCAACAATTTCAAAGGCATTTTTAATGGTTTTGAAATTGAGCTTCAATTGTGTTTTTCACTACCTTCACTAAATTTACACCTGAACAATTTCAAAGGCATTATTAATGGTTTTGAAATTAAGTTTCTGGTTCACACTATAGAACTTTTGTACAGAATTGGAGGTTGGAGTTTGCAAAGAAAACAATTGTATTTCAATCTAAATGTCTACTCACCTAAAGGGCAAACCCTGATTGTATTGTTAAAAACCTTAAGTTTATAAAAATCTATAAATAAAATGATAAAGTGCAAGAATAAGATTATAAAGTGCACAATTAAGATTATGAATTGCACTTTTATCAGAAAATAATACAAACTATTAAAATTAAGCAATTTAGCATATGTAGGAGTCGAACCCACATCTTTGCGCATAAGCACGTTGCTCTACCATTGAGCTAATAGGCTTTTAAAGCTTATTAACTACAAGCACAGAAGCACATTGGATTTGAGGCATCTTTTTGCTTTCTTTAACCTCTTCAACAGATGAAATGAATGTTCAAACTAATGAAATTGACGACGACATTATCAATGAAAGTCATTACCACTGAATAAGTTGTAAAGTTCTTCCAGCACAAACCAGCTATTAGCACTGCAAGGATGGGAGCAGAAAAATCAAAGGTGATGATAATTAAGGGGGTATATATAGCATATGACAGACTTAATTAACGTTGTTTTCCACGATGTAAATTCAAAATATAAGTTCTTTTTAACTCATACCATGTAACTGTTAAGTCAACAAAATCCAACTTGCTTGCCCAAGTATAAATGGTATACACGATTTTCCGCTCCTCTAAACCTTCAGGCTAGTCATGCTAAGGGCTAGAAGAGACCAGGCACAACCGAGAGTTTTAGGCAAACCAAAAATAACGTAGATATTTCATGTGTGATAAGCATCGTAAGAGACAGGTTGGAAGCGACTCTGCATCAAAGCCACACAGGACTCGCAAATATGCAGTAATAGGAACATATATATTGATCAAAGAGGCGGAAGCACTAACCCAGCAAGGGTTGATACACGAATCAGCAAAGCAAAAACAACAATGTGAGTGAAGGTGAAGCAAGGGATGATTAGATGTTACCTGATGGAGGGACACCATAATATGTCTGATGTTGAGCCCTTTGCTATTAAGCACATACTGAGAGACGGAGAATCGTAGCCCAATAGAACTAAACCGACTGTCCTGATCAAGTTGTAGCAGCAAGGTGACATACAGAAGGTAATTCAGAGAGACTTGTTGCAGGGGATAAGCCTGATTGAGGTTACAAATCAAAATTTTGCTTTAATTGGAGGATTATTAAGAATTAGAAAGTTACATACGACAATGTCCTTGATGCAAAAAAGTACAAGATCCATAAACACAAGCTTACTCACCGAAAGGAATCCCGAAACAGAAGTCATGTATCATTGCCACCGGTTTCTTCTCAGTGAGAATTGGTTCTACTGATCCATTAACGACAACCTTTTCATCCACAGGCTCATCTGTAACAGGATATGTCTCTACTGTCTCGCTTGTGCTTGATCTTCTTAAATAAGTTGTATGACGTAAGTTCATCTTACTCCCCAATTAGTTGTCAGCATCAGGTCTTCCAAGGCTCGCAACAACTGCGAGCTATACCGGATTTTCGACAAGTTATAACTATTTTCTGTGCCAAGAGCATAATAAGTTCTATAACAAACAATCAACTTCCTTGTCAAATGATTGCATAATAAGGTGGTATAATCCTACTAGTCATTGTAGTACCAACAAATCAATAACAAGGAGGATAAGAACTACATGAGCTTACTAAGTACCTCAACTCATCAGTATGAATTATAAATATTGAACCTAGTATAGGTTCTAAAGCAAACAACTGCAGATCAACAACTTAATTGTCACAATTGAATCAAAGAAATACACTGGTTTGGGGAAACCTCCAGCCAAATCAATGAAGGTGCTTGGATTAAAATTAGGCTTCTTTTCAAAAAAAAAAAATTGCACAAGTTGCACCATATTGACTGTTTAGGTGTTAAGCAGTACACTGAATTGCATCTAACCTCTCTTCTGGCACTAGAAGGCCCTGAGGCGATGAGGAAATTGAAAGATGCAAATCGAAAACCCTAACATAATCAACCGGCAAGGCCGCATGGAAACACAAGAAAATCTACACCTATACTAATTTCACGGATTCTCGCCTAATTGATGAAGAGATCGGCGTCTAATCGTTGAATCAAAGAAGAGGAAGACTTGAAATTTGAGGGGGAGAGAGACTTACTAACGAGGAGAGTGTGAGAGAGGGTCCACTTCTGAGCGCGACCGGCGAGGTGGAGGCACCGTTGGCATGATCAACAACATCATCTTGCAAGTCAGACGACTTCGGAGACTGAGATTTGGGACCAGGGGCTCCGGGCAAACCTCGCCAGGCAGAGGCAGAGGAACCTGAGCAAAGGAAGGAAGGAGAGCAAAGAAGGAGACGATGAGTAGGAGGAGGAGAGATCGATGGAAGGAGACGGCGAGCATCGGGGGATTTGGCTTGAGCCTCCTGAACGACTGTTCTCACTTGAGACCGTGCGTATCCGTTATTTCAGTCATTTTCATTTTAAGCCCTATTTTCATTTTAAGCACCTTTTTCATTTTAGCCACACACACACACACACACACACACACACACACACACACACACACACACACACATATATATATATGAGAAGAGTTAAAATGTAAAATATCCTTAGGGTGTAAAATTTATTTTTTTAATCATCCCGTTTTCAAATCCCCGCGCGCATCCAACGACCATGTGCTCGGACTCCCGCACCCACACCGACCTGACCACCTCGAGCCACCTCCGGCCACCAGCGCCTAGCCGCGTTCGAGCCCATCCCTAGGCGCACCCCCCGAGCCCTGACTTGGCTTGGTTCGAGCCCAGTTGCTCCATCACCAAACCTTTTCCCCCTTGTTCGAGCCACACTGTCTCGGCCTCCCACGCCACCCACGAGCCACCTCCGGCCACCAACCCCTACCCGCTCGAACCCCCTCATTCAGGCGCACCCCCCGACACCGGAACCCCCTTGTTTCGTGCCCAGCCGAGCTCACACCGAGCCCATATTCCCCAACGGTGCTGTCCGGTTCTTTTGGCTTGTAATACATTCGAAATCACGATTTTGCTCCTTGTTTCAACTCGAATTTGGTATGATTTCTAACCCTAAACTTGTTTATTATAATTATTTAGATTGTTTGAATAATTTAGGTTGAGATTGAAAACCTAGGGTTTCATTGAGGAGCGGAATTTGGGGCTTTTTGCCAAAAGCCAAATTGATTGAAATTGATGAAATGGTTGTGTTGTTGGGTTGATTTTGAGCTAATTTCATGTTCATATCATTGTCAAATTGTTTATGGATCATGAACTAATTGAATTTTAGAATTTTATATTGCGATATGCTTTAGAAATTGGGGTTTTTGGCCAAAAGCCAAATTGGACAAAATTGATGATATGGTTGTGTTGTTGGGTTGATTTGGAGCTAATTTCATGTTCATAGCATTGTCAAATTGTTTATGGATCATGATCTAATTGGATTTTAGAATTTTATTGCGATATATTTTAGAATTTGGGTATTTTTTTGCCAACATCCAAATTGATTGAAATTGATGATATGGTTGTGATGTTGGGTTGATTTGGAGCTAATTTCATGTTCATAGCATTGTGGAATTGTTTGTGAATCATGAGCTAATTGGATTTTAGAATTTTATTGCGATATGCTTTAGGTCGATTAGGTTCTTCTATTTTAGCATGAAAATCATAATTTAGCATATTAGCTCAATTGGTAGAGCAATGTGCATTTGCACAAAGATGTGGGTTCAAATCCCACATATGTTACATAATAGACAAGAGCGCAACAATCGAAAATTGCTAATCATGCACATCATAATCTTAATTATGCACTTTTTAACCTTAATTATGCACATTTTAATCTTATTTATGCACTTTAATTTTAAAAGCTTATTATGTATGCACACCATAATGTTATATTTGCACAACATAACATTATGTTTGCACATTTTAATCTTATATATGCACTTTAATTTAAAAGCCTATTATATATGCACACCATAATGTTATATTTGCACAACATAGCATTATATTTGCACATTTTAATCTTATTTATGCACTTTAATTTAAAAGCCTATTATATATGCACACCATAATGTTATATTTGCACATTTTAATCTTATTTATGCACTTTAATTTAAAAGCTTATTATATATGCACACCATAATGTTATATTTGCACAACATATCATTATATTTGCACAACATAACATTATATTTGCACATTTTAATCTTATTTATGCACTTTAATTTAAAAGCCTATTATATATGCACACCATAATGTTATATTTGAACAACAAAATATTATATTTGCACATTTTAATCTTATTTATGCACTTTAATTTGAAATTGTTAAATGCTTGAAAACAAATAGACGATAAGTCCGCCCCCGGACCCCCCGATGCGACGTCGGTGAAAAATGATTCAAGACACATTAACAATAACCTTAATTGTGCACTTCATATTATTACTCATACACATCGTGATGTTATTATTGCACTTTATCATTTTATTTATACACTTTATATTTGCACAACAAAAAGTGTTGAAAACGGGAAAAGTGCATTTACCCATAAAATTAGACATATTTACCTATTTACCCACAAAATTAGGCTTATTTACCCATAAATTAAACATATTTCAATTATAAATGTTTATAATTGAAATAGGCACATTTACCTATGTACCCCATAATGAATTATTATGTCGGCACAACATAAAGTTATATTTGCACAACGGGATGTTATATGTGCACAACATCAAGTTATACTTGCACAGCAAAAAGTGTTAACACGAAAAAAAAATCCTGGGACAAAAGGAAAAAAAAAAATCTGGCCCGAGAAGGGGGGCACAGTGGGGGGTAGGGGGGCACACGCATGGGGCAAGGGGGCAGACATTTTACTAATTAAATTAGGCCTATTAGTAATTAAATTAGGTCCATTGGCAATTTACTTACAAAAATTAGGCCTATTAGAGAATTTTACACCTTAAGCAAATTTTACACCATAAGGTAATTTTACATTCGAACATTTTCCATATATATATATATATATATATATATATTTGTTTTCAAAAGAATCAGTGAAATTCTTATGGTCTACTGGAAGTTTGCATGCAACGAAGATGGACCCTTCTTTTTTCCATTTCACCCAGGAAGATGGACCCTTTGGCAAGTTATGCAGTAGACTGACTTGCAGGTTGTGGTTCGTTAAGCCACCGCCTTACAAGGTTTCATGAAACACCCATCCCGGAATGCATTCTCTGCGGGGTGGTAAAACAACGATCTGATGTAGGTCGTGGTCCTTGTTAAAGGCCCGACCGGCACCACGTATTATTATTGTTATTATTATCATTGTGAGTATGGTTATTATCGACTATTAAATAGGTGATCATATCAGTTATTATACTCATCTGTCTCGAGTATAATTCCTTTTCTTATCTTATAATCGATCGTAATGATCATCCGAGTCATGTCATGAATTTTTACCTTTTTATTCAGTTTCCATTATTAAATATTCGTGTCTTTTCCTTAGCCTATGACATACCATTTTATGGTCACTGTAAGGTTAAAGTCTGAACATTTTCCCTATCATTTGCTAGTCTTAATTGTACTAACCATCCTATTTATTGAATGGGTGGTGTCCTTCGTTCTCACGAAACACCAGACCATATTCCACAGGTCTAGTGCAAGCAGCGGAGCAGGAGAGAGTTGAAGAGCGGACTATCATTTATTGAATCTTTTACTACAAGTTTTGAACCTCTAAAGTTTCCGCATCGCTATTTTAATTTCAGCTATTTTGAAAGTTATTCATACTTTATGGTTTTGGTATTTTTATGTTATTGTGATCGGATATTTTAAACTAGGATATTTAATTGACTTCCGCCTATTTTATTTTATTTAAGTTATCATCTTGTTTATGGGAGCATGGTTGCATGTCCCTATAAGCCTCAGGTGAATTCAAAGAAATTAAAGTCTGCGGATTCACTGGCGCTGCAACACTCCTTTGGGATAAAAAAGGGGGTGTTACAGAAGATGGTATCAGAGCAGTAGATTTTAAAATGTTTTCATTCGGATTTTAAAATGATTTCTAAAGTGAATTTCAGAACGATTTTTAGCAAAACTATGTTCTACTTACAAAAGTATGCAGTTTTGGAAATAATTTTAAAATGATTGTCCGATAGTCCTGCTCAAGCTCCTGCACCTGTCATAGACTAATCTTAGATTCTTTATTCTTGTTTCCTCTAAGTCCCGCTTTCTGGATTATCTCGCTCGAGTACTGATTACTCCTCGCCCTCCTCGATAGACATCTGATGTTCGAAAGACCCTAGAATGACAGCCACGAAAAATGGAAAGGAGCTCATTTGAAAGTGGTACAAGGGACATAATTTTGGAACTTCTTGATTCTATAGCAAGGAAAAATGCAGTAAGGGAAAAGAAAGTCATGCTAGGTCCTCTGGACGACAATAGGAGAAAGTACCTCCAGAACCTCATGTGAGTGTACGGTTTGGAACCATCCCAAAACCACAGTGAGGAGGAGCCGGAGAAGAGATCCTTTTTGGAAATCCTAGTTGATGAAAAAGTATACCATGCTTTGTAGGGAAGAAGAGCGAGGAAGAGGCTCCACATGAGGGAGGCCGAGGAAACATACACGAATAAGGAGTGGATTGTGGATGAGCTGGAGAAAACTCTGTGATTGTGCTAGGGATGAGATGAAAGAGATGTGTGAGCATTCTTAGTATGAGAGAGATACAGCATCACAAAAGCGTAGCTCCAAATTGGACAAACTCATCGAGCTGTCTGTCATTGCAGAAGATAACGAGGATTAAGATCTCATCAGCAGCAACACATTTTGCAGTAGTACCAGCAGAATACCCAGATTCCTGCAGGTTCATAGTCGACTGTGAACAAAGGGAAGAATGTCGTCGGGTCATCTCAGCAGGGTCCCCAACTATATGAAATGGGTATGATGGACGACACTACTTCTCCTATGGCTCAAGGTATTATCTTTCTCCGGGCCGAGACAATTAATATTCTTTTTATCCAGGTGTTTCTCATTCTATTCTAGCCGAGCAAATTGATGAAAGACTCGGATTAGAATTTGTGACTCTAGATGATTCCCTTATTGTGAAATTCCCTAATGGGGATAGAGTTCGAGGTAGGAAAATGCTATTCTGCTTCCCCATCGCAACAGGTGGTGATGAGTACCTTGCCGATCTTGTTCTATTTACGATCCTTCCTCAGGACATCATCCTCGGCATGGATTGGCTTACTCACCATGTTGTAATCATTGATTGTGGACGGAGAATTGTGACCATTTCGTCGGACAGTAGGGTTGTGTGCAGATTTCGTGGACACATTCCCGAGGAGGATGACCGTGTTATTAATGTAATGGAGGCAACCAGATTGTTACATCAAGGTTGTTCCGGATTCTTATGCTATTTGTAGGATCAGTCGTCTGACCCGGTCCCTATCTCTGATATCCCTGTAGTCTCGGAATTCCCTGATGTTTTTCCCGACGAGATCCCTGGTTTATCTCCGAAGCGGTTTATTAAGTTCACCATTGACTTAGAGCTAGGAACCGCTCCTATTTCCAAAGCTCCATATCGCATGGCTCCCGTGGAGATGCAAGAATTGAAGAGTCGGCTTGAAGAACGGTTAGAGAAGGGTTATATACGACCCAATGCTTCACCTTGGGGTGCCCCGTGCTGTTTGTGAAGAAGAAATACGAGTCTTTCCGTCTGTGTATTGATTATCGGGAGCTGAACAAGGTGACCATCAAGAACAAGTATCCCCTGCCACGCATTGATGACTTGTTAGATCAACTTCAGGGAGTAAAGGTATTCTCCAAGATTGACCTTCGATCTGGTTACCACCAGCTCCGAGTTCGTGATGAGGATATTCCAAAGATTGCTTTCAAGACACGCTATGGGCACTATGAGTTCGTGGTGATGCCTTTTGGCTTAACAAATGCTCCAACAGTCTTTATGGACCCGATGAACCGTTGCTTTCACTAGTATTTGGATAAGTTCGTCGTAGTCTTCATCGATGACATTTTGATCTACTCGCCGAGTGAGGAGGCTCACTCCGAACACTTGAGAACTATTTTGATGACACTGCAAAAGCATCGGATGTACGCCAAGTTGTCTAAGTGTGACTTTTGGATGAAGTAGGTGGTCACATCATCTCGGAAGAAGGGGTGATGGTCGCCCCAGAAGATAGCGGTTGTAGAGAAGTGGAATCCGCCAAAGAATGTTAAGGAGAACCAGAGTTTTCTGGAACAAGCAGGTTACTACAGGAGGTTTATGGAAGGGTTTTCCAAAGTGACCCAACCATTGACCTTACTTCCGCATAAATCTCAAAAATTCGTCTGGAATTACAAATGTGAATCGAACTTTCAGGAGCTGAAGAAACGGTTAACCACAACACCTATACTGGCGCTCCCTAAGGAGTTAGAGGATTATGTGATCACAGTGACACTTCCACGCAAGGTCTGGGTTGTGTATTGATGCAAGATGGGAGGGTGATAGCTTATGCATAATGACAGTTGATGTCGTATGAGGAGAACTACCTAGTGCATGATCTGTAACTTGCTGCTGTGGTATTTGCTCTAAAAATCTGACGCCATTATTTGTATAGAGTTCGTTGTCAGATATGCACCAACCAGAAAAGCCTCAAGTATGTGTTCACGCAAAAGGAGTCGAACATGAGACAGAGACGCTGGCTAGAGCTGATCAATGATTATGACATTGAGCTTCTCTATCATCCTGGAAAGGCTAATGTCGTAGTCGATGCACTAAGCCGCAAATCTCAGTACGAGGCTATGATTAGCTTTCTGACAGCAAGTCCTGTTCTGCAGAGGGATATGCTCAAGTTAGAGATTGAGGTTTGGTTTGAAAGGAACCGATGACAGTTGTGTATGATGGAGGTCAGTCAGATTTGTTAGCAAAGATAAAGGCAAAACAGATAGAGGTTGTTGTGTTACTGCAGATCACCGTTGACTTCTTCAATGGTAAAGCCCCACCCCAGGCTTTGTCGTAAGGGATGATGGATCTTTATGGTTTGGGAATCACATCTACGTTCCCAATGTCCATGGTCCGACAAACCATCCTTCAGAAAGCCCATGCATCCGGCTATTCGGTGCATCCTTGAGCTAGTAAGATGTACAAGGATCAGAGGAAGAACTACTGGTGGTCTGGTATGAAGAATGAAGTAATCGAGCACATGGGCAGATACTTGGTATCTCACCAGGTCAAGATTGAGCACCAGAGACCTCGTGGGAAGCTCCAACCACTCCCAGTACCCACATGGAAGTGGGAACAAATCTCGAGGGATTTCGTTATGGGGCTCCATAAGGGTCAGGGGCAGAAAGATGTCATTTGGGTAATCGTTGATCGACTCACCAAATGTGCACACTTCATTGCTATTCGATCTAACTGGAAGCCGGCAAAGCTAGCAGAGTTCTACCTTCAGCCTATAGTCCACCTTCACGGTGTTTCGTCGTCCATTGTCTCTGATCGTGATGGACGATCCATCTCAGAGTTCTGGAAGAATCTACATGAAGGACTTGGCACTCAGCTGAATTTTAGTACTGATTTTCATCATCTGACATATGGTCAGTCAGAGAGGACCATCCAGACACTAGAGGATATGCTACGAGCATGTGTCCTGGATAGGCCGACAGATTGGGAGACCAGTTTAAGTTTGATTGAGTTCACCTACAACAATAGCTAGCCTTCATCCATCAAGATGGCTCCTTTTGAAGCACTCTATGGACGGAAGTGTCGATCACCAGTATGTTGGGATGATGCGAATAATGCCATCCATATAGGTCCGGAGCTGTTAGAGAAGACAGCTGAAGAAGTTGCGATGATCAGGCAACGAATGTTGACCGCTCAGAGTCGCCAAAAGTCTTATGCCGACCCTAGGTGTAGAGAGGTCAACTTTGAGGTGGGTGATAAGGTGTTTGTGAAAGTGTCACCCACGAAGGGAGTCTTTTGGTTTGGGAAGCAAGGGAAGCTTATTAGAGACCTTTTGTCATAATTCCTTGGGTTAATGTTTTGGACTCATCTTTACAACCTTACCGGTTCGAGTCAAAGTGGGGAATTGGTGTGCGAATTGGTAATATTCTAACGTTGAATATCATATAAGCTATGAACACTTCCCTACTAGTATTTCTTTCACTTTATACAGTCGGCTCTAGTGTGTTGATACTTCTGATTCCATACCAAGTTGGTCAACCCGTGTTTTTATAGACATCGAAAAAGAGTCGGGAAGTGCTCCCTATAGACTCTAGAAAGGCTCATCTGTTTCACTTCTGTATAAGGAGGAATAATACCCGTATGTGAAATCAGTGATTAATGATCAATATGTCATAGTGTCATACGTAAGATTCTTCATGAGGTTAATTAGTAACTTTTTATGTAGGTAGTAGGTTCACCTTTCCTAAATCTTGATAGGATTAAACGATCATGGGTTATATATTTGATCTCTCATTTCCATGATCGAGAAACTCTCATTGGTAAAAAGCTTGAGAATAATACTTTTAAATATAGATATACACGATTTATCTTTATGAAGAAGACAAGGACGCAAGGGCTCATGTGCTGAAGAATCGGACAACGTTCAAGTCGATAAACCAGAAGACGAAGACCCACAACTTATTTTATATGAATAAGGCTAGCTAGTTTTGTCACAATGGTTGCCTTCAAAGCCACCCGAGCCATTTGGCAATCTGGAAAAGGAAGCCAGATGGGGCTAAGACGAAAGCCAATGACAAGCTAGTTAACCCCGTTTCTTATGGGATGCGAGTTCACTTATCTCGAGCAACGAGAGTGAATATCAAAAGAAGTCTTTCAAAATTTTATTATCTTTATTTTAGATATTTATAGCTATAGAGATACATTGTTTTCATAGGATTAAAAATTTTAAGCTTTGTCATTGAGGAGTTCGGAAAACAATGAGTTACTTTAGATGTAAGTCTCATCGCTCACGTATTCGATAAGTAAATTAAGCGAATCATGCTTAAATTCTACCCATTCGGGAACCAATGTTAGATACACCTAGCTCTGCTTTGATCAATCTATATCCTCTCATCTATTTTGAGGTTACTATCCTATCTTTAATTCATTTCTCGTTTCTTTTCTAAGTTTCGGGACGAAACTTATTTTTAGTGGGGAGGTATGAAATACCCCAAATTATTTTTGGGTTATTTCTTATTTTTATTTAATTAAATAAATTTATATTATATTAAACTATAGTATATATCTTGTGAATTTGGTCATTAATAAATTCACCTAAGATATATGATATGAATTAGAATAATTAAATTATTCTAAAGGGAAATAATAAATATGATTTGATTTAATTACATAAATACTCTAAATACCTATATTATTTAATTTATAAAGTTAAATTAAATAATATTCATCCCGCTATCTCCATCTTTATCCGTTTCTTTTATTCTTTTTCTTAAATTCTATCATCTACCCTTAATCCCTATTTTAATTGATTCTTAATTGAAAAGAATAAAAAATCTATCATTTATTTAACCTAATTCAAAGCTAATTCAACATTATAGATGCACGTCACAACCCATAACCAATTCAACATCATCACCGCCTCCTCTCCAATCATCCCGTGAAGAGCAATCCACATCGACCGAAGCAATCGTCCTCCTCCTCTCTCAGATTGATCGGGAGCAACCACCGCCGAACCACCGTGCTCGCCTCGACCGCTGCATGTCTTCTGTCCGAGCCGCTGCCTTGCCTGTCGCCATTGCCGCTCGAGTTCTAGAATTGCTTGCATCTCGGATTTCCGCCACCATCACTGCTGTTGCCCATCGACCACCACCGCGCCGATTGCCGCAGCCAATCTCTGCCCGAGCCGCGCAGAGGCCGCCCAATCGCCGACTGCCGTGAGCCCTCGCCGCCGAGGAGCTCGTCAATTCGTCCCTCTGTTGTTCCTGTACGTAAGTTCAAGAGGATGAAAGCAGGGAGTTTTGATTTCTTTTGAAGAAATTACAGAAACCTCCCTTGTTTTTATACTAATTCCGTTTATGGCCCTAAGTTAATTATTTATTAAGTTAAGTGGCCAGTATTTCTAAACTATTCAATTCTTGCCCGTTTCAGCGACATCGAGAAATCTCGAAGCACTCACGCCGGATCCCGCTTCCCGAGGAATTCATATTGGTATAGATATTTAACTTTATAGAATTAATTCAATTTTAAATTGAGTTAAGTAAAGTTAATTGTATAAAATATCAATATTAAATGTTCCTTTTTCCGTTGGATTCAATAGGTGCTAAAATCTCGTCTTGTTGTCATCAGCTGATCATCGGAAGTTAAGGCAAGTGATTTCGTTCATCGCCCTTTGCGTGTTTCGTGATTCTTTTGACGTGCCTTTTAAATTCTTCTGTGTCGAATGCGGCCCTGTGGCCAATTTCCTTACCAATTTCGATAAATTACATACCCGTCTGCTTGATGTAATTTATCTCTTTATTCATAAATTGGCATGAGTATAAATTAATGGGCAATTATTAAATTAATTATAGTGATATGTGTATTAAATATGTTATTTGTTTATAACTCGAGATAAGTGAAAGTTGCCCATTTTCTTCTTCCTAAATTACATGATATTCTGTTTGTTTCTTTCATGCAAACTAGTGGCATGTGATAGTAAGATCCTTTGAATTATCCATGCTTGTCCCTTATTGATTTAACGTCGTTTTTATGATCACCTAGTATAAACTGGTTATGTATGATAAGTTAAGATAGGCACCATGTGATGCTTAGGTATGATAAATTAAGATAGGCACCATGTGATGCTTAGGTATGATAATTTAAAATGCGCACCACGTGATGCGAGTGGCTATATGCCTTTGGCAAGTTATGCAGTAGACTGACTTGCAGGTTGTGGTTCGTTAAGCCACCGCCTTACAAGGTTTCATGAAACACCCATCCCGGAATGCATTCTCTGTGGGGTGGTAAAACAACGATCTGATGTAGGTCGTGGTCCTTGTTAAAGGCCCGACCGGTACCACGTATTATTATTGTTATTATTATCATTGTGAGTATGGTTATTATCGGCTATTAAATAGGTGATCATTTCAGTTATTATACTCATCTGTCTCGGGTATAATTCCTTTTCTTATCTTATAATCGATCGTTATGATCATCCGAGTCATGTCATGAATTTTTACCTTTTTATTCAGTTTCCATTATTAAATATTCGTGTATTTTCCTTAGCCTATGACATACCGTTTTATGATCACTGTAAGGTTAAAGTCTGAACATTTTCCCTATCATTTGCTAGTCTTAATTGTACTAACCATCCTATTTATTGGATGGCTGGTGTCATTCGTTCTCACGAAACACCAGACCATATTCCATAGGTCTAGTGCAAGCAGCGGAGCAGGAGAGAGTTGAAGAGCGGACTATCATTTATTGAATCTTTTACTACAAGTTTTGAACCTCTAAAGTTTCCGCATCGCTATTTTAATTTCAGCTATTTTGAAAGTTATTCATACTTTATGGTTTTGGTATTTTTATGTTATTGTGATCGGATATTTTAAACTAGGATATTTAATTGACTTCCGCCTATTTTATTTTATTTAAGTTATCATCTTGTTTATGGGATCATGGTTGCATGTCCCTATAAGCCTCAGGTGAATTCAAAGACATTAAAGTCTTGCGGATTCACTGGCGCTGTGATAGCATGCATTTAGGTAGGCATATTAGGTTGCATTTAGCATGATTTAGATGTGCATAATGCACAGTTTAAGCTAGATTTGTATTTATACTTGTTTTGTTGGTGGAGTCGGAATCTATACGCTTTTATGGATTATTTCAGGTATATGTGGATCCGATGAGGAATGAGGAAGCTCATGGATGAAGGAAGAGTGACTAGGAGGAGGAAAAGTGAAGAGCACGGGAGCGGAGTCGAATTTCGAGAGTCTAAGTGAATAACAAGTCAGCAAAAGTTGTCGCCAGATATGCTGAACTTGTTTCGCACTTTCTGGAGGCCTCGGTTATCCGATTGACTATTATGACCATGCGTTGGAAAGCTCTTTTCGAGATCTACAACTTTCGTGTTGACATCGGGACCAAATTCGAAGAGGAAAAATCGCTGTGAACAGTAAAATCCGCCCCGCGGCCCGAAGCTCGAACGAAGGTTTTCGCTAATCGCCGGCCGCCCCGCGGCCTAGGGTGGCTGCCCCGCGGCCCTCACAGAAACACGCCGTTCAGAATTGGACTTTAATTAGGGTTTTTGTTTTATTCTTTGGCCGACTTGTTAAAGGCTTTATAAGACTTTTCTAGTTTATTACCTTATGCACTTTGGCGCCGTTGCCGGGGAAATCTTATTAAATTCTTGTGTTGTTTAATCGCTAACCTTAGTGTGGACCACATACATGGTCTGCACTCTTGCTACTAACATATGTTGAAGGTGAGGTTATTGCAGTTAGACGCAGAGAGTTTTCATCAATACTTCATCAGACTGCAGGAGTACATTAACGATGTTTATTCATGGGGATATCAAGCTAGTATAAGGGAAGTGCTTCTATGCATCTTTGATGGCATAACTCCTGAGACACGGAGTCTTGCTGAGCGCATGAGTGATGGAGGTTTATTAGATATGGGACTCTCGGAGATGTGGGAATTTTTCTGCTACATGGATAATCAATGTGCGCAGAACGAGTCACTTTCTCCAGTATCTCAAATCGTTGATACCTCTGTTGCACCTCTTGAAGTCATTGTGGAAAATCACATTGAGAAGATTGAGGAAGAAGACACTCCATCTGATGAGATCATCCCTAGCTCGCCCATTGATGAATCAGGTCCAGAGCCTATTGTTGAGGCTACAGAGCAGGTAAAGGTTGTCTCCTGCACTAGAGAGAATATTGGTGAATACTTTGATCCATTTGGCGGCTACTTTGACAAGCCACCAATAGAACTGAATTGGTGGTATTATATACCCTCTGTGGGTAGTCAAGCTCAGGCATACGATAAGTCGAAACAACTCTTACATTCTTTATTATTTCGTTTCAGTTTATTTGTATGTAGTGCATGCTTGTTTGGTAGTTGTGCACAAGAGTTTGATAGGTTACTGAGGGCTTTGACTATGTCTGATTAATTAGTGTTTTTAGCTTAAAGAAACTGTCGAGCCAACGACAGTAAACAAAGGCGCTGCTTGGGAGGCAACCCAAGGTAAGTTTTCTATTTTCCTCTGTGTCTTTTGTTTTATCAGACTAGTTTTGGTTTTGTTCGGTTGTAGGATGCTTACATCGCAGGGAGAAAAGGCGCTGCAGAGCTAAATTTCGCAGGCCGTCCCGCGGCTAAGATGTGTCCTTAGCCGCCCCGCGGCCTAGTATGGCCGCCCCGCGGCCTCTGACGGGACAGACAAGTTTCCTTTCCTCACCTCCCTCCTGACCTACCACCAATGCAATTAGCAAGTCAGTTTTTCTTTCTTTCCATCGTATTTTTATATTTTGTTGTCTTTAATTTTCATTGAGGACAATGAAACATTTAAGTGTGGGGGAGGGATTGCATTGCATATAGATAGATTTTGCATATCATGTTTATTTATGTTTTCATATTTATTTTTACTCATATATTGCATTTGCAAAAAAAATCCAAAAATATCATGCATTTCATACACTTTAGGTCTTATTTTCCCATCTAGGCTACTTGTCCTCTATATTTATCTTATCATGTGCCCCATGACTTGCTTGAAGTGTTTGAAACTTTGAATTGTTTTATAGACTTTTTGGGAACGTGATTGATGAGAAAATTGAGCATGTATAGTCTTTGGAATTTAAGTGGTATTGAAGTTCTAACAATTTGACCTTGTGAGTTATTTTGGCCTTATTGGGACTACACATATATGTCCTCTAGTTTCTTTGTGTGTGAATACTCTCCTTGATTACTTCCTCTTTAAATTGCGTTAAGATATCTTTATTGAGGTTGCATTTACATGATTTTTACATGTAACCATAAAGTGATTGAGGCATGATTTTCTTTTAGCCATTATATACTCTATCCACCCGTACACATTATCCTTTGCTTGAACCCAATTTGAGCCTTAAGCCTATTTTGCTAGCTCCACAAAATCTCCCTAGCCAATTATTAGCCTGACCCATCCGGGAATTAGGAGAAGAGTTGGTGAATATCTTGATGTATTGATGGAGTTGCTTTGAGTTAAAGAATTGTATTGGGTGATTCATTTGTACTTCATAGATATGATTTTTATGTGCTTATTACTTGGGACCTAAGGAGGATAAAATTCACTTAGGGGTAAAAATCAAGGAAAAAAAAAAAGAAAAAAAAGAAAAAAAAAATCATAACAAAAAGAAAAAATGAATGAGTTTGTGTGGATATTTGAAAATTGTGTGCGAATTTGTATTGTGAAGGAGTACATGTTATTGGAATGGCATGCGAAGTGTTTTGGTGTTGGTGTTTTTCTGGTTGTTTACTAACCCTTTTTCCCGGATTTTTAGCACCACATAGCCTAAATATTTTCCATACCCTATGTTTCTACCATGACCCCATTACAACCCATACAAAGACCTCATGATTTTGGTTGCATGTAAAGTCACTAGCGGTGGAGATTTAGACCACTGACGCAATTTTGTTGCAGCTAAGTTTTCAAAGATTGAGTTTGAGCGTGAATGTTTAAACCTAAACACATGGGCGAGAGTGAAAACACATTTTTCTGGTGAGGTTGAATGAATATGCTTGCTTTATTCCTTGGATTGCACCTATACATGTTATGACATTAATTGTCAATATTCGTTTCCCTACTTTGAGCTTTAAGTATTTTACCAAAGTTATTACATGGATTGCTTGTCTGTGGGGTGTTGATTTGATTTTGGTTCTAATTGCTTGAGGACAAGCAAAGGTTTAAGTGTGGGGGAATTTGATAGCATGCATTTAGGTAGGCATATTAGGTTGCATTTAGCATGATTTAGATGTGCATAATGCACAGTTTAAGCTAGATTTGTATTTATACTCGTTTTGTTGGTGGAGTCGGAATCTATACGCTTTTATGGATTATTTCAGGTATATGTGGATCCGACGAGGAATGAGGAAGCTCATGGATGAAGGAAGAGTGACTAGGAGGAGGAAAAGTGAAGAGCACGGGAGCGGAGTCGAATTTCGAGAGTCTAAGTGAATAACAAGTCAGCAAAAGTTGTCGCCAGACATGCTGAACTTGTTTCGCACTTTCTGGAGGCCTTGGTTATCCGATTGACTATTATGACCATGCGTTGGAAAGCTCTTTTCGAGATCTACAACTTTCGTGTTGACATCGGGACCAAATTCGAAGAGGAAAAATCGCTGTGAACAGTAAAAGCCGTCCCGCAGCCCGAAGCTCGGACGAAGGTTTTCGCTAATCGTCGGCCGCCCCGCGGCCTAGGGTGGCTGCCCCGCGGCCCTCACAGAAACACGCCGTTCAGAATTGGACTTTAATTAGGGTTTTTGTTTTATTCTTTGGCCGACTTGTTAAAGGCTTTATAAGACTTTTCTAGTTTATTACGCTGCAACACTTCTTTGGGATAAAAAAAGGGGTGTTACATAAATGACCTAAATTATCTCCATCAAAATATGTTACAATTCACTTTTTGAGCAAAATGTTACGATTCACTAGAATATAAGGAATTTATTGTGTGGGGAAGGAATCGGATGTATGATGTTTAAAAGGGAATAGAAATAAAATACATTAATGTAAAATTTTATAATCTAATATGTATAGAAGCAATATGTGACAACAAAATTTAAATAAAATGTCATTTAAATTTATTGAATTTACAAGGAATATACTTCATTTTATAAATGAATAATTAGTATCTCTAATATGAATAAATTATTAAAACTTTTAAATTAATATTTGGAGCTACAAGAAGCTTAATATTTTCTATAATTAACTTTAAACAATCGATATATACTTATTCATTTACAAAAGGGTAAATATTTATTTAATTATTTACTTTGAATAACTGATTTAGTAAAATTATAAAATTGAATATTTTGTAGTGTAAATAACAAAATTTTAAACCCATACAAAAGTTTTAAATTTTATGTAAGTTTATGTTCACTCATGATATATTTATAGGAATATTAATTTATTAAAATTGAACGTCAAATTCTCTCTATGCATCTCCCTTAATTTCTATAATTAATTTATTAAGCCAATATATACTTAATATTCATTTCGAATAGCTTAAATATTCATTTATTCATATAGTGGTATTCTTTTTTTTTTTTTAATAAATAAACTATATAATTGTATTCATTGCTATAGAATTACTATATATAAGGGTACGTTTGAATGATAAATCATATGTCTGGCATCATCTATTTTCATATTGTTTAATTAATTATTCACTATATACAAGTATAACCTTTTCTTTTATAGTATTGAATATAACAATATAATTAAATGAATATTATGCCTTTTTTTTGGGATATGAAGTACGTATTTCATGAATCATGAATATTATGCCTTTTTAAAATGAATATGAAGTACATATTTCATGAATCATGCATGACTAGAATTCTTTTGAATAAATTGTATGAAATAATTATCTCCATGACTATGCATATACACATATACGTCATTTATAAATTAATATTGAAGTTTTTGAAAATAGATATGGTGGGTTTGAATAACAAATTAATACGGTGTTTGTAAAAAAGAAAGTTTTTAATTAGGTCTTAGAAGGGTGGGAGTGGAGTGGCGATAATCAAGGAGGATTTGAAAAATTATGATGTAATTTGATATATTGTATTTAGGTGTTCCATCATCTCCTACCCTTCATTATATTAGATCTAAGAGCTCTAATTGCTTTAAATGTAAAAAGTCCTTAACGTGTAAAATTGGCTTAACCTGTAAAATTTCTAAATAAGGTATGCGCGCTCAATTTAGAAAATGGATTAACTTAATGGGCTGATCCAATTAAACCCTAAAAATTAATCTGTTTATCTCCTCCTTCTCCCGACTTTGAGTTGTTGCAGCCATGGCGGTGGACAACAGCGTTGCCCTCTATCGCCCCTCTCCTTCGCTCGTCATCCTCCCTCACTCCTCCGTCATCCTCCCGCCATCCCTCGTCATCTTCCCGACGCCCTTCGTTGCTCCTCGTCTCCCCTCATCGTCATCAGATTTGGCTCGCCCTCGCTCGCCCAGCAAATCCCCAAGCAGGGTCGATCTAGTGCTTGAAGAAGACGACCGTCGCCGGGAATCTTCCGATTAATGGAGCAATTGCAGAGGAGGATCGATGATTTTGCATATTCTGTCTTCTGCCTCTGTTCGATGTCGGTTCCCTTTGTGAAGGAGGGAGTACAAGTCAGTCGTTCAGACGCTGCTTCCTCTTCGATCAATTAGGGCTCTCTGGTTCGTTAGCTTAATGTGTCAATTGCTCAAGAATAAATTTCTCCGCTTGTGGTGCTTCTCTCTTCCATCTCTTTTCTTCCCTTCATCTGCTCCTACTGTTCTAGGGCAATGAGATCGACAATTTCATCGCCGATTCGATTATCTGTCAACTACTCCTACTGATCTTGTTGTTGTCGTGACCAACGATCGAGCACCTGCGTATCGCACTCAAGTATGTATTTGCTGATATTGTAGTTTTAATCGCTGCCTTTATTTTCATGATTTTATTGTTTTGTATTTTGGCTTGTTGCTCTGATTATCGATTTGATTGGGACTGTGGGAGGGATGGTGTTTACCTGATTTGAAACTTACTGATGCCTGAATGTGAAGTAAATTTCTCGAACTGATCTTAATTTTGGAACTGTGGACGAGATTCAGTTATGGAATAATCAACATTTTAAAGTGATTGATTGTTAAAGTAATACATATACTCTACATACCTTAAGAAAGTGTTTGTGGAATCTGTAGCAAGAGTAACAGATGATCATCATGCTCCAAATTTGGATGAGAAACTAACAAGTGCACTTGCAAACCGTAGTTGAGAATAAACTATTGGAATGGTCTGTTAGATTGGGAAATGTCATAAAAATAAGGCATGACAATGCAACCAGTTTGTTCACTATGTAGTACGTAATGGATGTGCATCATCTAATTACATGAAGCTGAGATGGAGCTGAAATGATTGTTGCAAAGTGCAGACAAGCTGAGATGGAGTTGAAAGAATGTTATGCTTCTGTAATTTTGCTTCATGTAGTTAAGTTGATTGATTGTTCTATTTCTTTGGATGAATTTATTGGTTCTGATTTAAATGTGTTTGAAAAGTACAATTTCATTTTGAAAAAGAGCAATTTCTGCTATGGTATTCAAGTGTTACTGGTTGGTGCAAGTGATGATAAACAAACAAGGACATCAGAACTCTTAGGTTCAATTTTTCTATTATAGTATTCAACATTTTTGCTAGTTGTGTTTCTCTTTGGTTCAATTGGCTTTGCTTCATTAACGACAAAATGATGTATGTCCCTTTGCTTTAATCAAATGTAAAGCCTATTAGCTCAAAATGGTAGAGCAATGTGCCACGCACAAAGATGCAGGTTCAAATCCCGCATAGGCTATCTATGTTTATCGCTTACAAGTACTACGTTTCTCTTCATGAGTAAGAGTGTAAGGTGCATTTGTGCAACTATAAAGTGCAGTTTTGCAACTGTGAAGTGCATTTGTGCAACTGTGAAGTGCATTTGTGCAAATGTGAAGTGCATTTGTGCAACTGTGAAGTGCATTTGTGCAACTGTGAAGTGCATTTGTGCAACTGTAAAGTGCAAATATAAGAACATTAATTGCAAAAATAAAATTGTAATGTGCACATTTAGAATACAAGTGTGCAAAAGTAGGATACAATTGTGCAAATTTAAACTACAATTGTGCAAAAGTAAGATACAATTGTGCAGATTTAGAATAAAATTGTGCACATTTAGAATACAAGTGTGCAAAAGTAAGATACAATTGTGCAGATTTAGAATACAATTGTGCAAAAGTAAGATCATAATGTACATGAATAAGACAAAAGATGTGCTTTTGAAATCGATGTTTTAATTTTGGTTTTTTTTTTTACTTTTGAGAGTTTGGGATCACCTATCTCATAATTTAGGTTGATAGATGTGAGTTTGAAATCGATTTTTTTACGTATAACAATTTCAAATTAAAGTGCATACTTAAGGTTAAAAAGTGCATAATTAAGGTTAAAAAGTGAATAACTAAGATTATAATGTGCATGATTAACAATTTGGGATTGGTGTATTTTTGTTTATAATATAACCTATGTGGGATTCGAACCCACATCTTTGTGCATACGCACATCGCTCTACCAATTGAGCTAATAGGTCAAAAATATTCTATCAATAGTTGTAAAAATCAAGCTAACTTTCCCTTTTGCTGATGAAAATCACAGTCCTTATGTGTACCCTACACCAACTCAGCACCTCCTCCCGGCAATGAACTCATCTGCAATCTTCTAGCATTTCCAGATGCAAGAAAGCAAACAGAAGAGTTTATTAATGCCAGATTTATAAAAGAAAAATAACAACAGAAAAACTTTGAGTGCTCATCTGCAATCTTCTAACACTTGGTTTTTGTCCAGCCAATATTACATTGTGGAAACCTTTGGAGGATCATGGTTCATTAGATTGGAACACAAATGGCATAAACAACAGAGAACGGTGAATAAAGCAATTGTAAGTTGTCAGCTTATATGTTTTTAGCAGCTCGTTATCAACACATATTTTTCATTAGCACATTGCGGCAAACACAGATTTATGAGTTTAAAATCAGTTGCCAATTCGAAGGCAACCACTACAAATCCACAGAAGAACCACTAGTTTCACAGCAAATCCTGGTTCCATGATGTGGTCAGTATTAGCTGCTTTCGAAATCAAAGTAGAACTGTGTAGGTTTTCTAGCTTTCATCTTAGATCTTGTTGGCGCATCAATACTGATACATTTGCGTCAAACAAACCCATATAGAGATGGACTACACGCTTTTTGCTTTACTCTTTCTCTTTTGCTAGTTATAGGCTATATAGATGCAGTAATGGCTAGACAGACAGATGTGCCTTTTGCCATGTCTGAGCTCTGTGGGATCTTGGGTACTTCACAAAGTTAAATGCCTAAGAGCTGGAAATATGAACATGAATTTTATTTTCTATTTCACAAGTAATTCACAAGGGATTTGAGATTTTTAAACAAGATGCTAGATCTCAGATCACAACTTGTGTAAAAGCAATGGCATGGAGTATGGATGGACTATGGAGCACAGAAAGAAAGGGGGGTTAGTATCCTACTCGGAAATTCACGATTTTTTATTCAACTGGGTGTAGTTTTCCAGCCTATGAAGCAGAGGTTTCAGAATTTTAAGATACATTTAACCCAGCAATGAATAGCAGAAGGGCCTGGACACTAAAATTACAACAAGCAAAAATCGACATTATGGGTGTAAAGGAAGAAAGCTACAGTGCTACTGTTGAAGATACGAAGAAATTAGACGTACATAAATGATTGGAGGAGCTCTCTACCAGTATCAGGAGCTGCCATTCCCAAAGCAGAATTCGACAGCATTCCCACCAATTCCAGCGGTGAAACACTGGAATCCCTGGGATTCTAGATCTGCCATCACCTTCTCCACCACTGCACTCGACAGAGCTGTTTTTGCATGGTTAAGGAAAATTTCGGATGAATTTGGATGTTAGCCACTTGATTCAGTCTACAAAAGGTCAATCTCTGCACAAAACTCAACAATTTATGTTTCTTGCTAACCTGACTTGATTCAGTTTAAACCTTTTTTCCCTGGGAAATTTATCAATTATTGACAGACGGGCAAATGAGAATGCAGTTATCATGTTCATGAAAGCGTGAAAGGAAGAACAGAAAAGGGAAATAAGAAACTGAAGTAGGATACGAGTAGGCAGTAGTGTCAAAACACAGCCTCCCCCCCAACTCCTGTCAGCTTGGAAGTTAGCTTGTACTTCAATGTGGTTCTAAGAACAGCTTCTATCGAAGCATGGCTGACACCCATTCACTAGAGCAACCCTTGGTTCATTTCCATCAGTTCTTTCAGCTTCTCTTCCTTGTCAGTCAAAGTAATCTCATCGGTGGCAGTTGACTGGATAATCATGGCCAGGTCTTTGCTGATGGAATCAACAGCACTGAACACCGAAGCCATTGCATCTGAGTGCCTTGTTGTTCTCTCTGAGATCCCAACAACTAATGCTTTGGTGTTCCTCCCAACTCTTGTATTAGTGATCATCATTTTCAGAGGCATGCTCGACTTTAGGCGTGTGAGTTCACCAGATCTGAACTTGATCATATTGCCTGATACAACACAAAGTTTAGTCTCCAACATGTTGGGAAGTACTTGAATTAGAAAGTTGAGAACCACTAAGGCTTGAAAGGCAGCTGCAAGGGCTCACATATTACAAAATTGTGGTCTAGTGTTGGATTTGTGTTATAAGATTGCCAGCTTGTGACAGCACCAACTAGGAATTTAACAAGTTATTAAGTGCCACATTTTGGCTCTGTAAGCATTTTCAGATCGACATCTCCCCCCTTGTGACATTAGAAGAGTAATCGATCCTCAGAAATTGCTTCCCCTCTCCCTACTACTAACCCATCATTTAAACCACCAAAATTCCAGGCCATCCCCCTTCTAAATCACAACTCAACATGAAACCTAATTCGATCATGCAAAATCAAAACCTAATCATCTAAATCCAAAAGAGAGCTCCAATTTAAAAGACAGAATTCAAATAATCTCAACTAATAATCCAAAGGAATCGCTGGAATAAAACATATGAATGAATCAATCGCACCCTGAAACTGAGGCACCGAGCAACGACAACCAAATGAATCGCTTGAAAGAGAACGAATAGCTTCGTCCGAGAATTACCTCCTGGAGATTCTGCAGTGTCAGCCTCGCCACATCGCACCTTCGAAACCAGCCCTAGCACCGATTTCTTCCTCAGTGCCATCCTCCATGGCCTGATCTCCTTGCTCGAGCCGCAATGGAGGCGTTGACGTGGAGGGAGAGGCCGGTTTGGAGGATCTAGAAGGCTTGTAGGCAGAGGGAGGTGGATAACCCGGTCGGCGATGAAATGGCGATGGACGAAGGCGAGAAGGAGGGAGAGGAGGGAGGAGAGGGCGGAGATCTGGGAGGAGACGAAGTCAAGCAGCCTCGATGACGGAGGAGGAGGAAGGAGGCGAACTAGTGGCGGAGATCCGAGAGAGAGAGGAGCGTTCTTCGTTTTCAAGATCTTGAGAAGTGAGCGAGAGGGGAGAAGAGCGGAAGAAACACCCTAACCCGGTTCATTTTTTTTTTAAATCATACCCGCGTGTCGGTTTTCCCTAAAACCCAAATTTTACACGTTAAGCCAATTTTACACGTTAAGCACTTTTTACATTTTAAAGCTTCCCTATATATATATACACATCGACATGCGTACTAGAAATAGAATTCAGCTAAAGTGCAAACAAAAATTGCATAAATGCTTAACTTGTATTGTCATCTACAACTATTTGATTCCTTTCTTTAGATTATTGGTGATGCTTTGTTTAGTTTCCTTAATGAAGATTGCATACTGTATCTTCTTTTACTAGTACACAATGAAATCCTTCCTACTATAAAGGTGCGGGAAGGTTGTTTTACTGTAGCTTATATCCTTCCTACTATAAAGGTGCGGGAAGGTTGTTTTACTGTAGCTTATAGAAAGTTACAATAACCGTCGATTTATGGTTTCAGAAGATTTTGAACGGTCCAGATTGTTTCAGTATGTAATGTCTATTTTATCCACAAAACTTTGAATTTAAAATTATTTATTTTTTCATTTCAATATCTCTTTCTATCATTTCATCTAATTCCCTGTGGCTTCACCCACCTTTTCCATCAGACCGTCCAATGCTCATTGTTAAAATAGAGAGATGGACGGCTCTTGTTTACTGCCTTCCTCTTTCCTTTCCTCCCTCGTGGTCACTGGCAAAGTTCCTCCTCCTCTTTTGTCTTCATCATCTCTTGGTGACCGCTTTCAGCAGGGCCGGTGTTGGGGCGGTTCAAGCGGTCTGACCGCGCAGGGCCCAAATTTTTTGGGGGCCCAATACATTAAAGATTGTTATATATATAAAACGCTTTATAAATATTCAAGATGATCAAAGTAGCGGGGTGGTATCTGTTTTGCCTGGGATTACAGAAATCCCGTGTTCGAGTCCCACTCCCCAATTGCACTATTATTTTTCTTTCTTTGGGTCCCACCTGGGCCACCTCCCTCTCTTCCAGTCTTCCATTATTCATCCTCCTACCAACCTTTTTTTTTGGTTAACTCCTACAGGAATGATGTTATTACTATTTTTTGTTCATTTATTACTTTTATTGTATGATTAATATAATAATTCAAAAATTACAAAATTAATATAGTTGATATTTATATAATTTTTAACTTTTAAAAATAGTAATAAAATAACTTAAATTTTAATATGTCGATGTTATGTTATTGCTTTAATTATCCTTTTTCAAAAAAGTCATCTAGTGACACTAAAAATTAGGAAGTATATATATATAATATATATAACCTTTTTTCATGTAAATAAATGATAAGTATTTTTTTCATAACATTATTTATGTCATATATAATAAATATATGTAATTCACTACTAAAAAATATAATTAGAATCATAACAACTAACAAGCATGAAAAAAAATACAAATAAAAGGGCCTAATTCTAATTATCGCTCCGGGCCTCCGAAAACATTGAGACGGCCCTGGCTTTCAGCATCCCTCGTTGCTGCCTTCTTCTCATTTGACCTCAGACCCTTTACCGCCATTTCTTTTGTTCGTCCACTTTGGTGTTAAGAGGTACAGACGATCCAATTTGTCATTGTTTTTCGGCTATCATGTTTGTTTCTTTTTGAATTAGGGTTTCTTCATGGACTGATTCTCGTTTTGCTAGGTGTTTCGGTCTGACTTCTTCCTTCCTCACATCTCGCTTTCATCCCTCTTCATCTTCATGTTTGGTTAGCCTCTGAACACCTTCCATTTTTCTTCTAACCGTCTTCCCGAGATTCAGTTTTGTTATCTTCTCTCTTCCCCTTATTTTTGTTTTGTTCACTGTCTTTCCATTTGCTCCATATCTCCAACGTCAAGGGACCGAAGTTCTCCTACCCACGCTTTAGATATCGAGCGATCAAGATGACTTCGGTTGTGCAAATCGAATGTAATTTGTTCTCCTTTCTGTAGTTGGGGTGTATTGATTTATGTTTAAAGTTTGACGATTACGAACCGGTGAAATTTGGGAACTAAAGATCAAATTTTATGACGCACTCAAGGTGCTCGATGAAATGACTAAGGTTTGCTTGTAGCTTACTTTGGGTTTTGTCTATCCGACAGTTGCTTTCCGAAGCAAGATTTGCTTCTTTGACATGTCTAATCTGATGAGCAACATGTATTTATAGTGTCAAAGAGGTATAGACAATCCAATTTCTCTTTTTTTTGAGCTACCTAGGTTTGTTTATTTCTATATTACGGGTTGTTTCTTTTTGAATTATTGTTTTTGGACTTTATTGTTGTGTATTCCATACTTTGATCCACCTTGATTTGATCATTTTATATTCTATCCGATCTTAATTTCTCTAACTTCAGGTCCTATTGTAGATTCGTACTTCTATTGTTGCATAATTTATATAATTTCATTCATCTTTATTTATTTCTTTAGTTATTTGTCATACAGCATGAAAGGAAATCTCATGCCTAGTCTGATTCACAAACGAGGTACAGAACTTGGTTGTTTTTTTTTTTCGTGGGTTATGCTTGCCTCTTTTTGCATTGAGCAAGTATTGATCCAATTATATTCCATTCTTGCTCACAATTTCCACTGTTAATCCATGGATTCTACCTTTCAATAAATTACCCTATTTTGTATGCTTTCATTCATACATAAGAATATCTGTGTGATTAACATGTATGGTTCATGAACCTCTTAATAGATTTGAATGGGACATACACAAAATGTGTGTGTGCACCTTTCTGTTGCGTGTATGTGAATGTGTGCATGTGAGGGCTATCTTTTTCTCAATGAACTCCTCTTTAGAAACAAGTTACTCATAACTGATATTTCGGCTCCTCACTGCCAGTAGCTGCCGTTTAACCACTACCCATGGGTACTGAACTCTTAACTCTTTAGAAATAAGAGATTCACTTTAGCAAAGAAATCATCTTCTTGATTGTGTACATGTTTATTTTGACCGTCTCACTATGTGTTTGCCATCTCGCCATTTCTCTATCCGCGTTTGTCTGCAATTTTGATGGCTTCAATTCGGTACTCTCGATCTCTTCCACTTTCTAATATAGATTAGTGTATGCTTCTACCTGTTTCTCTCTTCTAAATTGTCGTTCAAATCCATAAATTTCTGCTCTCCCCGTTCGTCTGCAATATAAGTGACTCCTATACTGTCTCTTCCCTTTTCTGATTTTCAATTACTATTGATTCTATCTTTTCCGCCTTTCCCCTCCGATTTCTTACCAAATATTTTGATTTTTGTTTTGTTAGGTTAGGGCTTGAGATTTGAAGAGTGAAATATGAATTGGGGCTTTCTATTCAAGAGTCTAGGGTTTGTTGGTTTTGAGATTTTTGATTCCTCATTTTCAATTGAATCGTCCATCTCATTCCTTACTATATAGGTAATTTCGTATGATTAGATTTTCTTTCGCTTATTCGATCTCTTACCTAGAAATGGATTCCAATTTCGAAGATTTGAATGACGTTTCGCCTTCAAATTGAGGTTGATTCTTGCTTTCATGATTCAATGGGTTTCTTCTTTAGCTCAGCTGCTGATTTATGAGAATCTGATGTCGATTGCCTGCAACAGCTTTATTTTACAGAGTCTTGAATCTTGATGCATCATCTGAGGCTTTGCTGATATCATTGGTTGATAATGGTCGAAAGGAAATTGATAACTTCTTTTTTGCTATTTGATTAATAGGAGGTGCGTAAGTGGATGCATTGCGAAACCATAAACTCAACTTCATTTGACTTTTTAAAGAGACAAATTAAACAAGTATTCTTTTCTGATTTGGTGATCATTTATAATTTGTGATTTGCGTGATCACATATAAAAGGGGAAGTATTATATGGTGTGGTTTAGAGGAGAATGGTTAACACTCAACTATCTGTTAAACATTATTTTGGTTTTCCATACACCTATTTTAGATAGAAAGGTATGTCTTGGAAAGGGATTTACTTTAATTAAGGAAACGCCCTATATGACAATTTTGGCCATCCAAGTAGAACTTTGTGAACTCAAGCCATTCTACTGGCTTAAACGTCGTCATGTTCCCTTCCCTACCACCGAGTCTTTAATGAACTGCACATTTGCCAGCGTGCTTTCCTTCCTAGCTACCTATCTTATACTCCATGTATTAGGTTCATGGCAATGTTTGGCGTCTCATAGTAATTCCTTGAGCACCACTCAAGTCTCAATGGTACGACCTGGATCGTGACCACGGTTTTTGGTAGGAACACACTCTTTGAGTCTTTGTTGTGTCTGCACCGTGCACAACCACCATCATGTCGAAATTTGTGGAAAGCTCTTTTTTTTTTATTATTGAAGAGAAAAAAGCGGGTAATGCTGCAGCAACTCTTACTGTGGGTCTTGCTATGAAGACTAAATTAAGTATTGAATGGATCATATCTATCTTTTCCTTGCTTGTCCTTCATTTGTTCATGGTGTTTGATATTTGGAAATTGCCATCAATCTAGGTTTTTTGTGATGGGTGGTGGAGCGAGGAAAAAACACCTATAGTTGTGCCGAGAGACATAACAAGTATCAAGTTAGGAGACAGTGTGCTTGTAGATGCACGCTTTTTTGAAGGCGATCCTTTGAAAATTGATCATATGCACTTACTGGTATATTCCTTGGAGATGAGGTATACGTACTTTAAACCATTTCGGAATGGCTCACCGGAAAGGACTTGTGGGTAATACCCATAGGTCCCCGGTTCGAACCCCGGAATGACCGCTCTTTATTTACCAATTCAAGAGGTATACGTACTCTGGCTCAAGTTGCAAGCAAGGTGAAATATTGCAGGTTGTCGCCCTAGATAATAGTTTTGAAGACTGCTCATTTATTGTTTATTTCATACACTTCAGGAGAGCATGAATCATCTCACTTGAGTTCGCAATTCCTTTTCTATGCTAATATTAGTATTCTCAGTTTGAAACTGAAAGGACTGTGATTTGAGATATTGTGGTCTTTCTTATTTTGTAGATCTTCTGCCCAACCATATTGAAGAAAGTGTCTTCAATGATCAGTCTTCATAGTGTTTCACTCTGGATGTGGTTGAGGTACTTTTAAATATGAGGACTTTAGTGAATTGTTAAAACATTCATTGAGAAAGTCTGATAGTATTATAATCCCTCCATTTTTACAAGTTTTTTTTACTATTCATTGATAGATACTCTATTTATATGCCTAGCAAAGCCATTCTCAACACGTATAGCCATGGAAGCACTAAAACTGGAGTCTCTCTTTGTCAGGTAATGGAAGGAACTAGGTTGTCACTGAAATTTCTCCAACTTCTGTCCTCCAATTTCAGAATAATTGGGTGTAGCTTTTACTTCAATTTTCAAACTTCTGTTCCCCAGCTTCCTAAATTTACGTTTCGGGGGAGGTTTTATTCTAATTCTTGTTTTGGTACTCTTTCGGTTCTACTATATCATTTATTTTCTGCTGAATATTGCTTCCTTATTTTTTGCCACAAATTTGAGTTGAAAAGGGTCTTTCCAAGCCATTTAGGTCTTTTATATTTTCACTTTTCTTGCAAGATAATTACAATGTTGCGGTGTCAAAACTAATTTTTAATATAGAACTAATAGGATGGCTTTGCTACCATCTCTATTTTGGGATGACATTATTGAATTCCATAGAAAAAAAAATTCTCATTTTGGACATGGATTTTCTCAGGTTTCATAGGAAAACACAACTTCAACATCATATATAGGACACATGAATCTTGACATTATTTTCTTTCATAGGTTAAGTTTGTTCCTGCTAAGATTTCCTTATGTATTTTTCCTTAATATTTCACTTAGCCTTTCAGGTAAAATCCTTATGGCTTAGGTACCTCACACCGAACCCAAAGTCATCCAGTAAGTCATAATATGAAACATGAAAAACTTGCAAATAAACAAGAACAAGGCTATTTATATATATGCCTAGCAAAGCCATTCTCCATAGATATAGTAATGGAAGCATTAAAACAAAGGTTTATCAAAAGATTCAAAACAAACAACAAATAGGCTAACATCCTAAAGCTTACCATCTTCCTGTCATTCTCATGTTTTTCCCCTTGGTTAGGATCTTCGATTGTATCCTTTTTTTATGTCCCACACTATTTTTATATCATTACCTCTATTGGTTTGTAGATATCATCCTCCTCTCTTCGTGATATTAGTTTGGCACTCTTGCAGGTAACCCAAGAGTTACACCTGAGGTCAGAAAAGTTATTTGCTTACTAGCTAGAATTATGGCTTCTAATCTTTACTTCTCCCAGATCGACCAGCCTCGTGTTTGAGGCTTGTAGCTACAGACATACAACCATATATTGTCCCAAACAACTTGCTGTCTAAGGGTTGTGACTTTGTTTGAGAAGCTTGCCCACTTAGAATCAGCCCCAGTTATCATAGCACGACGTACTGTTTTCAATCGAATGGTATACAAACCGAATCAACGACAAACAATAGGTTATGACTGGATATTCTGACTCTTGGAAGGATGTTGGATGGCTTTATACTGCTTGGGAATTGTACAAGGCCATGCCTCATGGTCACTGTGGGGCGTGGGCAGAGGCTCCTTAATACTTTTTGTATTTATTTTTACTTGTAATTGTTCTTTGAGTTTTATTAAATGTAATGTTCTTTATAATTGCATCACTTTCATATCTTATACACATAATCACAACAAAAGCTTCACCGAGAGCACGGTTCCATTAGCTAGTAAGAAGAAAAGAACTAATAATCCTCCAAACTTATAGAAACAACAGTCCCCTTTTAAAACAAAAGCAAATGTCCACAAGCTTTTGTTACTAAGCCAAATGGGGTAAGTTCTTGTGTTATTTTCATATATTTACGTTGTTACATTAGGCTTAATCAACAATTATTTTTTGGTAATTTTTTCCAACTCAAGCATATCATCATTTTAAAAATACCAATTCATAGTTCTCCTTTTGGAAACTATACAAAATATATAGTGTGGTTTATCATTTATGCTGTTTTAGTTCTTTAATTATATATATATATATATATATATATATATATATATGACTTTATCGATCTTATAATTCTCTACATCCATTTCAAGTCAAAAAGTATCAATATTCAGCGCCAAAATACAATCAGTTAAAGATCATGGCAAGCGGAAGCTAATACAAGACAAAGAATCAAATGAATCCAAAGTTACAATAGAGAAACTTCAGCTTGAGGTCCAAAAGGAGCTGAAACAACTATCAGAGGCTAACTTCCAAAGGGAACAAGAGGAAAAAAAAGTTATTGGCATACTTCAGGTTTGAGCTCTATGTTGTTATTTTTGGTAAAATTAATATATATATATAAATAATCTTTTCCAGATATTTTAAATATTGAAGAGTCCGATGGTGTTTACCTCAACCAACAGGAACAAGCAAAAAAGAGTTCATACTATATTCTATTGGGTAAAACGCTCTCATTGAAAAAAACCCCAAACAAAAAAACCAAAACCCAAAAACCCACCAGTACTCAACACCACCACCCCATCCCTACATGTTCACCTCCGGCCACGGCTGCAACGCCACCTCCACTGCTGCGCAGTTGCCGCCGACGCTACCGCCACCGTCGCCGCCGCTGCTACCGCCACCACCACCAACCAACATCACGAAACTCGGGGAACAATCGAGAGATAATCTCTCAACCCCAAATCAAAAATTAATTTTTGGATAATCTCCAAACAACACCAACAATGGGTAACCCCCAATCTAATCAACAAATCAAAGTGGGATCTTGCATCTCCCAACTCTCAATCTCCATATCTTTTAGGGTTGGCTGTTGCTTAACATGCTAATCACCCAATCAAACTGTTGGTACTAGTTCGTCCGGTGTTGTCCGGGCTAACACCTCTCTCTCGCTCTCCTCCCCTCGCTCTAGAATCCCCTTCTAGAGAGGATTTGGGAAACCCCGACAGAGATGATCCCAATCTCCGAAGCTCCACCAGAACAAGGGTTCTTTGGAACCACTAACCCAGAGGCCCTCAGCCACAGCTTCTCGCCGCCTGCTGAACCACCACCATCAAGTCGGAACACCTACCACACCACCGCACTGCAAGTACCATCCAATGGCTTTTCGGCGTTTTCAACTTCGTCGTCCGAAACTTCCATTTCACGACGAAACCCCTCTACATCTACATCCTCTCTTGCCCCTTGTGTGTGGCGTTTGGCCTTTCTCATAAAGGTCCGGCACCACCACCACACTTCTCTCTGTCCAAAACTATAATTTCACCAACTCAAATTAACTCCTCCCCAAACCCATAAATCTCTGGTGAATGCCCAAAACTAAACTTTGACTGTTTCATATTACCCAAAAACTCAAAATTGGTTTTTCGATTGCCTTTGTGTTCTCAGGCAATTGATGATGCAACCACTTTACTGGCCAAAATCAACAAGGAATACCTATACTGACATAGGAGATGCGTGAATCGGACTTGTTTTCGGGCTTGCTGTCCGGCGATTCCGGTTCGATTTCGGCCTCAAAGCCTCCTCAGCCTCGGACCGTCTTTTCTTCGGCCGACCTAAACCCTTCCCACCACCTGGTGTTTCACTCTCGAGGGCTGTCCTGGATTGTCTCGGCAGTTTCCCTCTCCAACTCTGTTCACTCCGTCACGAACCAGATCTCTATTCTAGGGTTTCGTTTTGCCTCCCTAGCCACTCGTCCTTGTCGTGTGCCTTCTAGGAAACTCTTGTATTTTGTTTCTCTAGCACAAAAGGTTTCAAATTTTCGCCATAACTCTGGGGCTGTGGGTGGCGCCGCCGGTCGCCTTGGTGGTTCCCTCGCCGTCCCTCCAGTTGCCCCGTCCTCTGCTAGAACAATGAATTACAACACCGAACAAAACTATTCTAAAAAATAACAATAATAATAATAAAAAAAAACCAATAATCGAATTAAATTACATTTCAATGTTGAAGTTCCGTTCTTGATTGCTCAAGGATTTCAAACAAATATAATTTTTTATAAATATAAATTTATCCGACCATCTGAATCGTTTTACCCTTTAACCCGTTTCTTTTGATCTTGGTTTATTTGGCCCGGTAGAGTGAAGTCGTTTCTTGGGTGCGGGTTCTTTTAGTTCCGGATGATGTGCAGTCTCGGGCGCCCTGCTGTTCGAGTTGACCGTGGCAGTGTTCGTGATTCTCGAAGATCTCTCATTAAGGTGGGGGGAACGTCGTTGATCCGCATTTCCCCAGGTGACGCCTTTTTCCGCTGATGGGTTTCTGCATCTGTCTCCCCGGCGTCGAGTCGTCGTGTCAGTCCATCGACATTCCCATGTTCTCGTCATTCGCAGCTCCACTCGGTGTGTTTCAACTGTCTCTCTTCTGGTCTTCATGTTGAGATCTTTTGTTTCCGGGTTTTTTGTTTTTGTTTTTTGTATCATGACGGTTTGCCCGTCTGCCGTTTTTCGGCCTCTCGTTGCTCCAGACTTCAGTTGAAGTCTTGGACTCCGAATTATTTCCAGTTCAAAAAAAAAAAAGCAAAAGAGAGTTCTTTACTAGTCAAGGGTTTGAGAGCCGATTTGGTATAATCTCTTCCTTTTATGCAATCTAGATTGATATTTAAAAAAAACCATGAAAATTGATTTCAAGAATTTAAATTAATCCCTTTACGTATGGCTGCGAATCCTCTGTCCCTAAATTAATCCCTTTCTCTTGTCCTTTTATTTTTATTGGTCCAGCTAGCGTTGTAAATTAACTCCTCCAAACCCATCAATATTAAACCAAACCGGTTCACAAAAAACATTAAACACAGTAAACCCGGCCTTTTTCAATTTGGGTTTCCTCCAACTGCAATCTTCTCATCGTTGCAAAGAGAGGGTTCCTGTCGAGTGACGAAGACGGAGAATCTCACCAGTGGTGTTCCCCAATTAGTTCTTCTCGGCTCAAAGTTGGCCAGTCTCAACGATGGATCTCTCTTCCCCTCCGACTTTTGCATCTAATAAAATCCCTGAGAGCAAGAGGGATCGATGGCGGCGAACTAGGCGACTCCTCCCCGACGATGCCTCTATCGAGTATGTGATCCCTAATCTATCAATCCCTACTTTCTCCAATTGAACTCCTTATTTTTCTGAAATTGAGTTGTTTGAAATCCCTAAATTGAGTTAATTGAAATCCCTAATTTCTCCAATTCAATCCCTTATTTTTCTTATGAAATTGGGTTGTTTGATTAACAATACTAAATTGGGTTGTTTGATTAATGATACTAAATTTTTCATGGGTTCACTTGGTGACTTTGGAAGCTTCGTCAAATTGATGCCATTTTTTTTTTTGAAGTGGAGATTGATGCCACTTTAGTTGAAGTTGGTAGAAGAGTGCAACTGAGCTGGGAGATTGATGCCACTTATGAAATTGGGTTGTTTGATTCACATGAGTTGTTTTCGGATGAAGTATATATGAGTTGCTATTATCAAAAGAAAAAAGAAATGTTTACATTTTTCTACCTTAGCATGCTATGGGTAATGGGTAGATAACAACCTATTAGCAAAGTCAGAAGCAGCTGCCTTTTTGGCTAAATTGGCTCTCAATTCAGACTGATAGTATTCAAGATTAAAGCTTGATAGTATTTAAGATTAAAGCTTTCATGTTTGCCAACTACATTTTCTTTGCTTGTATTTTGTACACTTAATGAGTTTCTTTTTATTACCTTTATGAGTTTCTGTCTACTGGCTGAAATTAGATGGAGGAGAAAGTAAATGAATTTGTGGAGATGAAACATCGAAGCTTAGCAGAAGAGAATCACAAAACGATGGAAGCTTTAAAAGAAAGATACTGGCTTTAGTTGATGCAATGTGGGCTTGTCAGGTTTTGATGTGGCAGTGGGGTATTTACATAAATAGAGTATACACTAGTGTTTAAGGGTTCTAAAGTTGAAAAACTAAGCATAGGATATACACCTAATTGTGAGATTCAAGTATGATTCAAGCATAGAGTATACACTGGTGTTTAAGGGTTCTAAAGTTCTAGAGCCTATTAGCTCAAATGGTAGATCTATGTGTTTTACACATCGATGTGGGTTCGAATCCCACATAGGCTAACTTACCGGTAAAGCTTGAATAAGTAAGATGAATCACCAATTGAAATAGAAAATTAGCAAAAACATTCCTAGTATGATGTCCATAACTTCCAATACATATAGTAATATAGTAGGCCAACAATTTAATAAAAATCACTTCAAGAAAACTAATTCAATGTTTATGCTAACGGTGACACTGTGTTTTAATACGCTAACAATATAGCAGAAGCAAAGCAAGGGCTGAGAGTGGAAATCAGTAACAGCAGCAGCAAAGTAACTTGAACACTAACCGATGAACAACAGCAAGGCCAACACATATAAGAGAACACCAGCAAGGGCTGAGAGTGGAAATCAATAACAGCAGCAGCAAAGCAACTTGAACACTAACCGATGTACAACAGCAAGGCCAACACATATAAGAGAACACCAGCAAGGGCTGAGGGTGGAAATCAGTAACAGCAGCAGCAAAGCAACTTGAACACTAACCGATGTACAACAGCAAGGCCAACACATATAAGAGAACACCAGCAAGGGCTGAGAGTGGAAATCAGTAACAACAGCAGCAAAACAACTTGAACACTAACCGATGTACAACAGCAAGGCCAACACATATAAGAGAACACCAGCAAGGGCTGAGAGTGGAAATCAGTAACAGTAGCAGCAAAGCAACTTGAACACCAACTGATGTACAACAGTAAGGCCAAACCTCAAAAGGTTGAAAGGTCATCACTGCCTTGAAGGAGTTTAGCATAGGCATCATAGTCATCACACTAGAATCAATAAGAGAAGGGTTAGTGTAGAAAACAGTTGAAACTTGAAAATAGATATTAAAAATGTCAATAACCTGTTGCAAAATGTCAAGCAAAGAACCTTGTTGAGCAGGAGCATTCATTCTATTAACCTGTACACATAAATCATCCAAGCATGACACTAACGGACAGAAAAATAGACAGAAATAATGAAAACTAGTAGACAAAAATTTTAAAAATAATATAATAACAGACAGAAAAGTAATATGGAAATATATTATACCCGTGTGAGATGGTTAATGTCAGCATCAATAGTAACTTGCTCTGCTTGATGACCAACAAAAGTTTGCACACCATCATTTGGTAATTTATTTTTCTTTACCCTTTTGGATCGTTTCCTCTTTTCAAGTGGACCTTTTGGCCTTTTACTAAATTGATGTCCATGCTTTGGCTTTAAGATTGAGCTTGCAACTGTCTTCATCTGAGTAGGATCACTTCCGAGCAGTTGACAACTCTCAGGATTGGATTTTACAGGGTTTCCTCCTGAATTGCAATCCACTTCTCGACGCAAATTAAGGAGTCCCTCTCTCACAAGAGTGTAAGCTTCTTCAGATTCTGCAGCTCTCGTGGCCAACTGAGTAGATAAGCGGCATAAATCTCTGTAATGGCTTCCAATCGCTACTGATAACTCCCTCCCTTGATGGAAAATGGAATAATCGTTTCAAGGGCTTTGACAAGATGTTTGTGTCAAAGGCCTTGGCGCATTAACAGTTGATGAAATACAAAACCTATATTATTTGTCCGAATATTATTTTTTCTTATTATATGCTTCCGTTATATTATATATATATATATATGTTGGACTAACCTTTTTAGGAAGTATATTCGAGATTATATCTTTCCTTTGGTGCATATGAGGAGATCCTATTCAAAACGGATCATGGCGTCAAAATATCCATATATAGAAGATTGAAGATCAAACTGATTCGAAGGAGCCGTTGGAGATCTGGTGTTGAAGATCCTCACGCTCCATGCTCTTATATAAAGGAAAGGAAGGAGAAGACACTAAACACAAGTGCTACACACGAGCTTTCATTCATTCAAGCGATTCTGTCTTCCAAGTGTCTCTCTACTAAGCGCTCTAGAGTTTGTTGTTTATTTCAAAGCCTTTGAGAGTCACTGTGAGCTTATAGGATATATTCATTTAAAGTGTTACTCGAGAGTTTATAACTCGGGAAGTTGCACTAGGCTATTGATTTGTGAGAGTAAGAGGATTGTACTAGATAGCTGAGAGAGGTGGGGCTCTTCTAGATTGGTCTAGGACTCCAAGGGAACGTGAGTTGACTAGATTGCAATTGTATAGGAGAGAGGCTTCTCGGTGAGCTATTAGGATCCTAAGCTAAGCGAATCAATAAAGCCTTTGAATCCTAGGGTTGTGGAAGAACCCTAGGCGGGGACGTAGGCCAAGTTGTGCTGAACCTCGTAAACAATTACTCGTGTTCTTTACTTATTTGCTTTACCTTATTTCCGCACTTGGTTCGATTATCTAACGTTGTGATTCAAGTTTAATCCCAAAGGTTTTGGTACGAGCTCCAAAAGTCTTGAGACTTTCTGCGAAAAACGGGCATACTCTATTCAACCCCCCTTCTAGAGTATTTCTTTATTACATTGTTTTACATTATCGAACCTTCAATTGGTATCAGAGCTTTACTCACTGTTTTTGATCTAACAATCTTGTGATTTTTCGATCATGTCTGGTGAAGCAAGCGGAGGATTTGCACAGGGAAGGTCCACAAGCAGACCGCCACTCTTTGTAGGAAACAACTTTGTCCACTGGAGATCTTTGATGAAGATGTTCATCATAGACCAAGATCTAGAGCTTTGGAACATTATAGAGAATGGTCCGAAGATTCCAGAAAAAGATGGACCAAATGACACCAAAGTTGCAAAGAAGGAGTCTGAATACAACCAAGCAGATCTTGAAACCATCTCCAAAAACTACAGGGCTATTAACTTACTTTATTGTGGTCTTAGCACTGATGAGTTTAACCGTATTTCTTCTTGTAGGTCAGCTAAAGAGATTTGGGACAAGTTGGTCGTCACCTATGAAGGAACGAGCCAAGTGAAAGACACCAAGATCAGCATCTTCCTTCGAAAGTATGAGCTCTTTAAGATGAAGTCTGATGAGTCAATCAAGGCCATGTTCACACGATTCACAGAAATCACCAACAACCTTGACTCTCTCGGCAAGAGCTTTACCAACGTTGAGAAAGTAAGGAAGATACTGAGGTGCCTTCCAAAGGAGAAATGGGGTCCAAAAGTAACAGCTATAGAGGAAGCCCAGGACCTCACCACTCTACCCCTTGATGACCTTCTTGGAAAGCTGATCACGCATGAGATGATCCTTAATGAAGACGATGGAGAACTTCCAGCTAGCACCAAGAACTTGGCACTCAAGTCTAAGAAGGATGATGAGAAGGCCATGGTGGCTACTTGGAGTGATTCTGACTCTGACTCCGACGATGAGAAGGCCAACATTTGTCTTATGGCCTCAGAAGATGAATCCCACGATGAAAGAGAACTTATGGAAAGTCCAAAAGAGGTATTATCGGAACTCCTTTCCAATATGATTGCCAATGAAGAGAAGCTTATTGCCCAAACTAACATTCTTATTAAGAGAACTGTGGACCAGGAAAGAACTATTGAGGATCTGTCTATGAGGGTCAAAGGTCTTGAAGCTTCTTATTCAGGTCTTGACATTAAAGTCAAGACGCTTGACTCGGAGAAATCTGAACTCAAGCAAGATCTCTCCTCTCTAAGAAATGAGTATCATGACTTAGAGAACGAGAAGATCTCCCTGAATAATAAGATTCTAGACCAACAGACAGCCCTCATAAGTTTTACCAAATCCAAAGGCACTCTAGATAAGATGTTGAGTGAGCAACAAAGCTCTCTAAACAAAAGTGATATTGGTTACAATCCAAAGTTTTTAAAGAAGCAACACATTACCACTTTTGTAAAGGAAAAAGGAAGCAGAACCTCTCCTATATGTCACCATTGTGCTAGAAAGGGAAATGTAAAAGAGACCTGCCCTTATAGAAGAAAGGATCCATATATTATTCGTAATACATTTCCTGTTCATTTGAGAAAAGAACGGATAACACAAGTTTGGGTCCCTAAAGGCACTATTTTACCAAATATGGTTTACCCCAACAACGGATCCAAATTTGCTTATTGGTCTAGCCACAAAGGTTGATGTTTGTCTTGCAAGAGATCACCAAGGTGAAAGAACACAAATGGATTATTGATAGTGGATGCTCGAGGCATATGAGTGGGAAGAGTTCTCTCTTTCATGATCTAAAGGAGCAATCCACGGGAACAATCACTCTTGGTGACAAAGGAAAATGCGACATCGTTGGTATTGGTAGTGTTGGAAGTGATTCCAGCCATAGTATTAAAAATGTCTATCTTGTTAATGGTTTAAAGTATAATCTGCTTAGTGTTTCTCAATTATGTGATAGTGGTAACACTGTCAGATTTAACAAGAAAAGATGTATAGTGTGCAGAGAAGATACAGGTGAAGTTATTCTGACTGCATATCGTTACAACAACATATACGCCGTAAATGCTGATCAAGTGGCACAAGGAAGCTTAACCTATTTAAAGTCTTTGACGGACGATCCAAAGCTGTGGCACAGGAGACTCGGTCATGTGAGTCCACATACACTACAGAAGCTTGTGTCCAAAGGGCTTGTAAGAGGGCTACCTGAGATGGACTTCAAAGGTATTGACATGTGCAATGCATGCACACGAGGTAAACAAACACGTAGCTCTTTCAAACCCAAAAAGGTTGTAAGTTCTTCTAGACCCCTTGAACTTTTACATATGGATTTATGTGGTCCTATGCGAGTCAAATCTCCCAATGGTAAAAAGTACATGCTAGTTGTTGTCGATGATTTTTCAAGATATACTTGGGTTGCATTTTTGAAAGAAAAATCAGAGGCCTTATTTGAGTTTTCAAAACTTTGTAAGGAGTTGCAAACTTTAAGAAATGAGCCCATAGTGTCAATTCGGAGTGATCATGGTAGGGAGTTTGATCAACTTCAATTTGATTTGTTTTGTGCTAAATATGGCATCTCCCATAACTTTTCTGCTCCTAGGACACCTCAACAAAACGGGGTTGTGGAACGCAAGAACCGCACCTTAGAGGATATGGCCAGGACTATGCTTTTAGAAAATGCAATACCTAAAACCTATTGGGTTGAAGCTGTTAACACAGCTAACTATATTTTGAATCGTTGTCTTATTCGTTCTATCTTAAAGAAAACTCCTTATGAACTTTTCAAAGGCCGCAAACCACTTATATCTTATTTTAAACCCTTTGGCTGTACTTGTTTTGTTCATAACAATGGAAAAGATAACCTTGAGAAATTTGATGCGCGTAGTGATGAAGGTATATTTCTTGGCTATTCCACGAGTAGCAAAGCTTATAGAATCTTCAATAAAAGGACCCAGGTAGTCGAAGAAAGTATACATGTTATTTTTGATGAATGCAATGACGGTGCTTTGAGTGAAAGTGTTGCAGATATAGATCTTAACATCCATGAAGAGAACGAGGAAGGTGATGTTGCTGCTACCAAGAACACAGAGAAGAGGAACATGCAGGAACCGATTCTTAACACTGAAGAATTGGCCCAAGGTGTTGAAGATTCGTCCAAAGCCCTTGGTGTCCAATCCAACAGTGTTGAGACGTCAGAAACTGCTGTAATTGAACCTAACAGGACCACGGAGTCAGATGTACTACAAATCAATCCTACAAGTGTGACGAATCAAGGAGCTGAGACTAGCAAAAGGAAATTCAAATACTCCTCATCACACTCTTTAAAGGATATCATTTTTGACCCTACCTCTAGTGTTCAAACTCGTTCTAAACTTAAAGATCTTTGTGCTTTTCATGCGTTTGTTTCTCTTATTGAGCCAAAGAAGGTAGATGAGGCACTTCAGGAGCCAGACTGGATCATTGCTATGCAAAGTGAGCTTAATGAATTTGAAAGGAACAAAGTCTGGACCTTGAAGCCTAGGCCAAAGCATCAATCAGTCATTGGCACTCGATGGGTGTTTCGAAACAAGCTAGATGAGAATGGTAAGGTTGTGAGGAACAAGGCAAGGCTTGTTGCTCAAGGCTACAATCAAGAGGAAGGTATTGACTACGAGGAGACCTTTGCTCCCGTAGCCAGGCTTGAAGCCATTCGCATTTTATTAGCATTTGCATCTTTTATGAGCATAAAGTTATATCAAATGGATGTCAAGTGTGCTTTTCTTAATGGTTTCTTAGAGGAAGAAGTTTATGTGGCTCAACCCCCAGGTTTTGAAAGCTCAGAATTTCCCAATCATGTTTATAAACTTGACAAAGCGCTTTATGGTTTGAAACAAGCCCCAAGAGCTTGGTATGAGCGCTTGTCAAAATATCTTTTAGAAAATGATTTTAAAAGGGGGTTGATCGACAAGACTCTTTTTATCAAAACCAAAGGAAAGGACATTTTGGTTATTCAAATTTATGTTGATGATATATTATTTGGTGCTACTAACACATCTTTGTGCAAGGAATTTTCTGACATAATGTGCAGTGAATTTGAGATGAGCTTGATGGGTGAACTCAACTTCTTTTTGGGATTACAAGTTCATCAATCCAAGAAAGGGATCTTTGTCAACCAAAGCAAGTACACTAAGGATCTCTTGAAGAAGTTCAAGATGGATCAATCCAAAGCAGCCAAGACTCCCATGAGCTCAACATTGTCTCTAGATCAAGACAAGACTGGAACAAGTGTCAATCAAAAGGAGTATCGAGGAATGATTGGATCTTTATTATATCTCACAGCTAGTAGACCTGACATCATGTTTAGTGTTTGCATGTGTGCTAGGTTTCAAGCTGATCCTAAAGAATCTCACCTCGTGGCTGTGAAGAGGATCTTTCGATATCTCAATGGCACTAAGGAGCTTGGACTATGGTACCCAAAGCAAAAGGATTTCACTTTAATTGGATATTCTGATGCAGATTTTGCAGGCTATAAGGTGGATAGGAAGAGCACATCAGGATGTTGCCAATTCTTAGGAGCATCTTTGATCAGTTGGCCCTCAAAGAAGCAAAACTCAGTTGCTCTATCCACTGCAGAAGCCGAATACATTGCAGCTGGAGCTTGTTGCTCCCAAATCCTTTGGATAGCTCAACAAATGCGAGATCTTGGCATCAACCTCAAAGGTATTCCAATTAAGTGTGACAATACAAGTGCCATCTCCATCACTAAGAATCCTGTTCAGCATTCAAGGACCAAACATATTGATGTAAGGCATCATTTCATTAGAGATCATGTTGAAAAAGGTGATGTGTCCATATCTTTTATTTCTACTGATTATCAATGGGCTGACATTTTCACTAAGCCTTTGGCAGAGGACAGGTTCACCTTCATAAGACGAGAGATTGGGATGCTTAACAAGGATGCACTTTCGTAGGGGGAGCTTTCCCTTTACGAAAGATAAATTCTACTTAGTGTCAAGACCCTTGAGAACCATGTCAAGGTGTGTGAACTAAATGGTGGAGTACATATAACGGATCACATATTTTTGGTTAATATCTTTTTAGATATTTAATCAATTATATTTTTACTGAATTTCAAAATTGCCTATTTCTGTGTTTTCCTTAACCGTTAAGATATTTTATTTTTGGAACTAAATCTCTCAGATTTTCAGTCCGATTATTAAGAGAATATTTGAATTTGAATTTGAGAACCTTTCAAATTGGCAATATAATGATTTCTTTCCTTGGAACCCTAAACCCGTCCCATCACTCCCTCTACTTAAACCCAATACTGTACCCGATTACAACCCACACTCAGACTTTATCCAAACCCTCTCCACTTCTTCATCTTCAACCTCTCAATCGCCTCTCAAGAAACCCTAACCAACTTTCTCCATGGCACCTAAAACCAAGAAAGTTGTCACACCCAAAAGACTTGGCGCCACCCCCAAGGGACGTCAGGCCACTGCTACCTCTCCCACACCTGAACCCGCTCCTCAAGCTATCGTCCCAACTGTCGTCCAGAGCACCATTGCTGAGAGCTCGGCCATTGTTCCCAAGGGCTCTCAAAAGCGCTCTGCTAAGAAGTCGATCAGTGCTAAACAGAAAGGAAAGAGGAAGATTCTTGCTGAGGAAGCAGACGAGGAAGAGGAGGAAGAAGATCTCGACGCCCTTCTGGAAAGGGATGCTGCCAAGGAAGCCGAGGAGGAGCCTGAGGAAGAAGAAGAAGAAGAGCAAGAGGGATCTGGAGAGGACGAGGAACCTGAAGGTGATGAAGCGGGGTCCGGTGAGGACTCGGGGTCTGAGGAAGAGGAGGAAGAATCTCCCTCTCCTTCTCCTCCTCCTCCCCCGTCTCCGAAGAAGCGGAAAGCCCCTGCTGCTATCAAGCCTCCATCCCCCAAGCGTACCAGGAAGGGCACTGTCAAGAGTCTTGTAGCGCCTGTCAATAGAGCTGCTCCAACTGTTGCGCGCAGAAAGAACGCAGACCCCCCGGCCTATATCCAGGTAAATCAATCTTTGCCCTCCTCTTGGTTTCAAGATGCTGAGACTGCTGGTAAGTGGGTAGACGAGTTTAGAACTTATAAGATTAGCTGTTCTGATTTTTTAGATTTTGAGTTCTTTGAAGCTTTGAAGTTACCTTGCATTGAGCTCCTCAAAAAATCCCCAGCCTGGACCCTTCTGAACCTTGAGACTGTCTACTACCCCCAACTTACCCGACTCTTCTACATTAACCTAAAAGCCAAAAACGACACTGATGGTTGGTCTTTGGAGTCTGTTGTCAAAGGGGTTAGAATCTCTCTCAACTCCAATGATTTTGCAGACTTCCTTGGCCTACCTACCCCAGTTCCACCCGCTGATATACACCCCTCAAAAGAGAATTGCATCATCCTTGCCCGAGCCAAGTATCTCCTACCCGAAGCATCCAACAGCACCTCAAAGCAACTCACCCAGTCATCCCTAACCCTTGAGGCAAAAATAATTTTTAACATCATTGTTCGATGCCTCTTACCCCGTCTTAACTCTGGCTCACTCCTTACTGACAATGCTATGGTCCTGCTCTACCGCATCCTAAATGCCATTGATCTTGATCTGGCCAACATTATCCTTGGAACCATAGCTCATGCCAGAAAAGCTAGAAAAGGCTCTACCCTCCCCTTTGCTACCCTTTTGACACCTATCTTCAAAGCTTCTGGAATTGATGTCAAAAATGAAGAACAGCTGCGTCATACGGGTAAGTTCGACTCAAAAGGCCTTGAAAAGATTGGCATCACTCGGTCTCCCCAAGGGACCTTGAGTCTTGCCACTCCTTCAAAAGCCTTTCCCACTGCTCCAGCTTTCGATGAACGCATGGACAACCTAGAGTTGGGCTTGGAGGAAGTTCGCCTGGATATTAAGGAGCTGCAGAAGGAGATTATGACGGAGATGAGCGGGATTTCCAAGATGCTGGAGGGACTGTGGACGAGGCTCACTGATGATGCTCCGGATGACTAAGCCTAAACCTTAACCCACTCTATCCCACCCTTGAAACTTGATACATTGCTGGTTTGTTGGAAACGTTTTCAAAACTTTTGGTGACTTTTTGGTGACTGTTTTACCTCCTCCCTTTGTTGAAAGACAAAAAGGGGGAGATGATTTGTGGTGCTTAGACTTTGAAAACCTCTGCTTAAAGGTCTTGGATGACCTTGGTTTTTGATTTATGGTTTTCGGTTGGATGGTTTTTACATGCTTCAAAATTTTTGATCCAACATTTGTCTAACCCTTGCAGGTATTAGTCTGAATTTTATTTTATTATCTATGTTTGACTAAGTTGCAGGGATGCACAGGTTTTGTCTTTCATCAAGGGGGAGATTGATAACTCCCTCCCTTGATGGAAAATGGAATAATCGTTTCAAGGGCTTTGACAGGATGTTTGTGTCAAAGGCCTTGGCGCATTAACAGTTGATGAAATACAAAACCTATATTATTTGTCCGAATATTATTTTATCTTATTATATGCTTCCGTTATATTATATATATATATATATATATATATATATATATATATATATATATATATATATATATATATATATATGTTGGACTAACCTTTTCAGGAAGTATATTCGAGATTATATCTTTCCTTTGGTGCATATGAGGAGATCCTATTCAAAACGGATCATGGCGTCAAAATATCCATATATAGAAGATTGAAGATCAAACTTATTCAAAGGAGCCGTTGGAGATCTAGTGTTGAAGATTCTCACGCTCCATGCTCTTATATAAAGGAAAGGAAGGAGAAGACAGTAAACACAAGTGCTACACATGAGCTTTCATTCATTCAAGCGATTCTGTCTTCCAAGTGTCTCTCTACTAAGCGCTCTAGAGTTTGTTGTTTATTTCAAAGCCTTTGAGAGTCACTGTGAGCTTATAGGATATATTCATTTAAAGTGTTACTCGAGAGTTTATAACTCGGGAAGTTGCACTAGGCTATTGATTTGTGAGAGTAAGAGGATTGTACTAGATAGCTGAGAGAGGTGGGGCTCTTCTAGATTGGTCTAGGACTCCAAGGGAATGTGACTTGACTAGATTGCAATTGTATAGGAGAGAGGCTTCTCGGTGAGCTATTAGGATCCTAAGCTAAGCGAATCAATAAAGCCTTTGAATCCTAGGGTTGTGGAAGAACCCTAGGCGGGGACGTAGGCCAAGTTGTGCTGAACCTCGTAAACAATTACTCGTGTTCTTTACTTATTTGCTTTACCTTATTTCCGCACTTGGTTCGATTATCTAACGTTGTGATTCAGGTTTAATCCCAAAGGTTTTGGTACGAGCTCCAAAAGTCTTGAGACTTTCTGCGAAAAACGGGCATACTCTATTCAACCCCCCTTCTAGAGTATTTCTTTATTACATTGTTTTACATTATCGAACCTTCAGCTACTTTCGGATCTAAATCAACTGAACTCTCATTGATAACTCCTGCACTCTCTTTTTTTGCATCTTTTATCCATCTTTTTAAGATGTACTTTTGAGGAACTCTTATAATACCATAGTCAGAATAAATCTTCAGTATGTGACTGCACAATATACCCGCAAACTCAAATTTTCAACAGCTGCAAGATATAATTTTTGACCTCTTATCATATGAGACAACATAGCTTGACCGCTTTATGACAGGCTTGACAATATATTTCACACCTTCTCCAATCTCACCATTGGAAGGCTTTTCAATCACACAGTCAAAAGCCTTGGACAATTCACCTTGAAATAATGTAAATACCTCTGGTGTATACACGCTTGCCGCATGCTTCAAAAGTTCTATCGGCATAGACAGTACCACTTTACTCTGGCTGGCTTTGAAATCAGCAACCATCTCATCATATCGGCGATCATCAAGTAGCCGCTGAAAGTGTTCAAAAAATCTAGGCAAATCATGTTTAGAACTTACATAGTGCTTAATGACCTTATTCATGCTCTCACTTCGCTGCGTAGTCATCATCTCGACACAAAAAGTGTCCCGCCCATAAACTAATACCCATTTTTCTTTGATTTTGAACATCTTGTTTAACCAATCATTGTCTTGCAAATTATACTTTTGCAGCATGTCGTCTCACGACATCAAGAAATGTTCTTCATAATCGTGATCATAGATGCAACTCTTGAATACTATTGAGAAGTCTTTAAACCTCTCATATACACTACTCAAGTGAATGGCTGCATTCTGAAAAATGTGCCATAAACACAACCGATGATAAGTCTTTGGCCATTGTTGTTTGAGTGCTTTGGACATTGCAACATCTTGATCGGTGATCATCGTTCTTGGTAGTTTTCCACCCATAGCCTTCACAAATGTATCAAATGACCATAAAAAAGAATCTGCAGTCTCATCATATAACAATGCAACACCAAAAATAATGGGTTTTTTTTGTGATGATTCACTCCAACAAATAAGGCAATTGGTCGTCCATCTTTATATTTCCGATATGTAGTATCAAAGCATACTACATCACCGAAATCACCATAGTTCGACACCATTTTTGCATCCGCCCAAAAAATATTTGTGATCAAATCATCTTCATCCACTTGAATAGCATAAAAGAAGTTAGGGTCCTCTATTTGCATGGATTACAAGTAACCTAGAACATTTTTTGTCTCACCTGGCCGTATTTTTACATTGCACTTACTTTGCAAGTAATTGTTATAATCCACACGAACAAATCCAAGACTATCACGCCCCCCTGCTTGCTTTGCCATGAGCTCAAAGGCATTTCTGGGGGCAATTCCTGACATATCAGCCATATCTACATCTACTGCTTGAGACAATGACACCTTTCTGTGCGATCTAAATAAATGAGCCTTACTTGGACTAGCCAAGATGTGATTATGCTCAGGAACAAAATTCACAACAGTGTACTTGCTTGTATGCCGACGACAAATTTTTAGCATAGCCAAACATCCAAATCTTGTCTCTAAACGATGAGATTTGTAGACATCATCTCGTCTATCTGGCCCCCTTTTTCCCTCACATGAACAAACAAATTTCCTATCCACCACTCTCTCCTTTGGTCCATGTGACTTGCTTTTTCTAACCGAGAAGCCAATTTCCTTTGCATAAGCATTGTAAAATTCATAAGCAACATCTTCATTCTCAAACTCCATGCCAACCATCGGTATCATTGCTTTAGAGACTTTGTCGTGGATGATCCTTTCACTTTTATTATCCACGGAAGAATCAGTAGGATCCTTATCGTCCTCAAATTCCAAACGTCTTCGTGATTGACCTTCTACATCTGGTGTAGAATCCATGGTACGCCTTCAAAGCTATTCAAAATTAGATCGTTACATGCACATATAGGATTTTAAGAACATGCTTGTTCAAATCTTATTCAAGGAATAACAATTGGTTTATTATCAAACAAAACTAATCTTATTTTGGGTGATCTGAAAAAAGGAATAACAATTGATTTATTATCAAATAAAACTAATCTTATTTTGGATAATTTGAAAAGGTTGAGTTTGCAAAGCATAAGATGCAAAAATCAATTGAATTCATCTTTAATTTCAGTCAGATACTCAATGGTTAGTATGTATCATAAAAAATCACATGAAAAAGGTTGCACCTTGTTTTAGCGGTGGCAAAGGGTGGCACTGGTGATGTCCTAAGGCGAACAACGGCTTTGACGGGGGCGTCGGGGCATCTGACGGCAGTGATGGGAGTAAGGTATTTTTTCAGAATTGGCGGTTGCAAAGGATAGTGATTGGGTGGGTTTGGGTTTAGTTAATATTTACTGTATTATTTATGGGTTTGTGGACCGGTTTGGTTTAATATTAATGGGTTTGGAAGAGCTAATTTACATGGCCAGCTGGACCAATAAAAATGGAAGGACAGGAGGAAGGGATTAATATAGGGACAGAAGATTTGCAGCCTTTACGCAAGTGTTTCATCAATGCCAGGAAGATGCCCAACAAAAAATAGATATATTTGATAATAGAGTACATCAGCTTGAAACCCAACTCCTGGAAGAACAGCAAACATCTGCTTCTCTGAAAAAAGGCAAACATCTTTTTTGTTGTTATTTTTATCAAGTTGATATGTTTTAATTTTTCATTTATTAGTTGCAAGTTACTTTGATCTACATGTTGTTAGCCTTAGTGTTATATGTTGATCAGAAAGGAGAAGAGCTTGAGATCGAGATTCGGAGAGTAAGGATGCAACTTGAAACTGAGATTGATCTTCAGAGATCGAGTGAGTAAAGAGCTTGAAGATGAAAAGGTACATAAAAAAATATCATACATTTAAATAATTAATTTAAATATCAAATAAAAATGAAATTCATATATTTATATATTTATGCTAGAAGATAAATACTTTGAATAAATAATGGATATATTGCATTAGTTGAATCTTTTTCAGTATTTAAGATGAATGATAATATTAATGTATGATGATTTTCCAATAGAATCTTTTCCTTGGGTTCCACTTTCTATCCTACACTCAATGGTCGAAATATGGGGTATCGGGGTATTATCGGTTGGGGGTAAAAAGGATATATCGAGGATATAACGGGGATATATCGGGATATATCGGGGATATATCGGATTTATCGGATTCGCAAATTTTTACCTATAAATATTATATTTATACTTCAAAATTTAAAAGTATACATGAAAAAATTAATATTTAAATTGTAAAATTACCAAATGAACTTGAAAAAAAATAAAAACAACTCAATAAAAGCTAAGGCTTCCTTATGTAGCTAAGGGTGCAACACTAATGTCTTAGTCTTTAACAATCAAAATGTCTAAATAGGTTTGACAATCAAAGATTCAAAATACAAAAAACTAGGAATTTAAGATAGACATCAACATACAAAAAACGCAAGTAGACAAGTAGTACCCTAGTACTCTAAGACAAGTACTACACTAGGTTTGTGAAATTTTTTGCCAAAATCCTCCCAAATCAGTCGCAAATAAGTGACCGCAGTAGATTCATTTGCTCCCAAATCAGTCCCGAATTCAACTAATCTAATGAAATCGGATAGACTAATGACACAAATATACAATCACAAGTCCACAACAGAAATAGACATATTGATATTCCAAATTGCTCATAAAATCAGAATGAAATCAACCTAAAAAGCAGCCCGACATACCTTGAATGTGTCGGTGCAGAGGCTGCCGGAAAGATCAGGGGAGGCCGGAGATGATCAGGGGAGGCCGGAGAGGATCAGGGGAGGCCGGAGAGGCTTCTCGCACCGTCGCACAGGCACAACGCACTCGCACACTGTCGGAGAGGAAGCAACAGGCCACGCTGGAGAGGAAGCACAAGCAGTAGGCCGCACCGGAGAGGAAACGTTGGCCGCCAACCGGAGAAGAAGCAGTAGGCCAGGCCAGCCGAAGAAGAAGCCCTAGCGCGGTTCACCTCTTCGCAAATTGCTAGCCTAGGGTTGTTCGTGTGTAGAAGTTGCCAGTTGGATTGGAATCGATTTCTCAGATTGTCTGCCTATTTTTTTTTATTTTTTCCAAAAAAAAAAACGACGTCGTACCCAAAACGATAAATCGGTCAAACCTGATATATCGGTCGTTGACCCGATAAATAGCGTTGACCAATATAAGCCAACCGATACCCCAATATCGTATCGTTTTCTAAATATCCCTGATATATCGCCGATATATCCGATATTTAGAACACTGTCTACACTAGAATATTACTCTAGTATAAGTGTAAGGTAGAAAAAGAGCTAGCTACAGTGGGGGAGCTGGGGTGCCTCGGGGAAAAAGATACAATTTTTTCCCCATATATTTAGTATTTTTATGGTAAATAACATCTTTAAATAATATTTTAAACAACATTGCTATCTAATTCAAGTAGTAAAGGAATGAAGGAAGGAGAATCAAAATCAAAAGGTCTTGGTTCAATCTAATTCTTTCACTTTTTATTTGTTTTACATAATTAATTCTTCTTGATTTCTCTCTATATTTTTTTATTTCTATCCGCTATTTCATTCAAAAAATGTCAAATTTATTTATTTTACTATATCATTAATTCTTCTTAATTTCTCTCGATATTTTTGTTTTTATCAGCTATTTCATTCAAAAAAAGTCAAATCTTCTTAATAAGTAATCACAAAAAAAAATTATTTCACGAAAATTTTCTAGCACCCCTCTGACTGAAATACTGGTTCCACCACTAGCTTGGTATATACAATATTTTATATTTAATCATTTCAAGTGATAGGACTTCTAATATTTGCGTGGTAAATAGGCAGCCCGTGAAGAAGCATGGGCCAAGATTTCAGCACTTGAGCAAGAGATGAATGCTGCATTAAGAGATCTTGATAATGAGAGACACAGATTAAAAGTCGCAAGTGAGAAGATATTGCTTGTGTAAGATTTAATTAGGATCATTTTTTTTGGTTAAATTATAACTCGATTATTTACTCTCTCCGATTTTTAATATAAGACATTTGACTTTTGTACACGTAATTTAAGAAGTTAAAAACTATATAAAATATTGATTTTTTTAATTCAATTTTTTTACATTATTATACTTATTAATAATAAGTGTTATAATGTAAAAATATTTAATTAAAAAATTAATATTTTATATAGTTGTTAACTCCTTAAACTACGTGCATAAAATTCAATTGTCTTATATATTAAAAGTCGGAGGTAGTATTGTTTTTGAGTATAGAGATTAAAAAAATCGATGGGTATGTACTTAATTATTATGTAGGGAGGCACATTTACGAGAATTTCATTCAACGGCTGAGGAGATGAAGAATTTGTTCAGTAAGCAGCAGGAGCATGTAAAGCAAATGCAAGGGACATTGATGGAAGATCATGAAGAGAATCATAAGAAGACCTCTATTGAAGTCGACCCAAACCAAATATCGGAGGAAAACCATTCTACGAGCAACTCGAGAAATAAGACCATGCAGTCGAGTTTCATAAGTTCAACAAAGATGGTACCTGACAAACACAAAGAAGAAGAAGTCGAGACATCTAGTGATAGTATCGTTGAGAAGGAGGCAAAACCTCCGATGCTTGTCTTACAAATGACGGGTATATGAGTTGGTAAGGCAAAGCAAAACATGCACTTCTAGAAACATGTATCTCTAGAAAGCATGTTGAGAATCCATATATGTCTTAAAAGAAATACAAATAAAATGATGATAGAATTTGAGAGATATATGAATTACCTCGAATAGCGGAAGCAGAATCTAGATCGTCTTGCCTTCGAATTTGATCACCAAGTAGATCTCCATAGCTCTAAATTTCATTAGAGATTCGGAAGCAGGGGAGAACCTACGATTCACAGCCTACACACCATGGGAGTGCATTGGAGAGTAAGAAGACTTTCTCCACGGAGGAGAGTTCTATGCTGGGAAGAACGTCTGACGAACAGACTCCTCAGGGTTAGAGACCAGGAGAGAGGAGTCTCTCCTATTTATCTCTTTATATTTATTAGATAAATAAATATATAACGAATATATATTATTTAGTCTAATATGACTTAATTCTTAACGTATAAGAATCAACTCCCTAATTACGGAAATTAGGCTATTTATTTTTTGGGCATATATTTAATTATTTCCGAATTATATAAAATAATTCTAACATCTCCCACTCGCACAAACGATCATGTTCCTCCAAAAAACTCAAACTCATACTCGTCGTGTATAGGCCGTGCAACCCGGCAATACTACCTGCATAAAATCCCGTTGGGGACTAGGTCACAACCTTAGTTGAAAAGTATTACTGCATCCCTAAGATTATCTTTCATCGGACTAGTTGACACACAAAACTGGATCCCTCTCCGTTTGGTTCAACTGTAATGGCGATTCACAACAGTACGTAACTGTCGGATCCATCAAATCCCATTTTCGTCAATGAATACTCATAATACCTTCCTTTCGCATTTACATTACTTTCATGTAAATGATGAAAACTTTTCCATAAATGCCCCACTTAGACCACATCACTCATGGCCATCAAAACACAACCAAAGTAGCACATCACCACCACAATCAGTAACCCAAGCCGTTAGTCACTAAGGGCTGCCTTGTTTACATATATCTTAGCTCACACATTGATAGAGATGGGATTAATCTATCACCTCATAGGGTCGACTAGCACATACTAGTATGACAGTGTGCTATAGGGAGCGTTTCTCTAAAGCGTTGTCTACTCAACCTGTAAAGGTGCTCATCTCATAGTCACGCAGACTTGATAACCATTTTACCCTACAACACCTTGGTTTTCTGAACCAATGGACGCATGAGCATAGATACAAGTCATATGAATGACTCACTATAAATTACCCATTCAGTCTCTCCCAAGGAGAGAGACTTCATCTTGACTTTCAAAGACAGTCAAGGCGGTTATCATCTTATTCCATTCCCATAAGAATTGAGATACCTTACACTTATAATGTCAAACACTTATAGGAACATTTGTTCATGTGAGAGAACAAACTATGGCTCAATGAGATGTAACATATTTCACACTTACATCACCATTTTTTTACCACATGAATGACACAACATATGAGTTAAGACCAAAGTCTCCCGCTTGCTAAAAACTCAAATAAGAGAGGTGGCTCGCATAACTATCACGAGTCAAACATATTATGACAACGCTGTCATTGAACAACGTCTCTCTAACTAGATAGGGTTTGATCTGAACATCATTTGCTCTCCAACATCCTTTGGAAATCTTGGTATTGACAAAAATGGTCAGTCACAACCTATAGTCATGACATCTGCTCGGCATATTTCGCTACAACCAAATTATGTGTTTTTAAAGAGAATCATCTTTCATAATTGTTTGAAGGAATGTCTTTAGGTTTCCACCACGTCAAAAGTAATCATAACCCAAACTAGTAACTAGTATATCAGATAAGTAAGGGGTCGAACCCACAGAGAAACAATTACTCCAATGCAATGTGTATTTAGCAATTATGCAAATAAAGATAGGATATGATATGAATATAACTAGGAAATGAGGAATGCAAATAAACTATGATAAAGATATGAATAGGAACAAAGAGACGATAAAAGATAAGAGTGTGGTTTGCCTACAATTCGCAACATTGGTTGATTTACTTGATCCTTGAGGTGATTCCGATATTATTCCTAAGCCTATGTTGACTACATTGAATCGATTGTTCCGCAAAGAGGCAATCATCTTATTCAATATTACTAAAGAATAGCATTAAGGATTTGAATTCTTAAGACCAATTGGCATGTCAATTCAATGCAATTAGGAAACAAAGGAACAACCCATTCGACCCTAATAACATCTACTCGACATACATCAATTGTTATCATCCACTACAAAGGCATAGAAATATTACTAAATCAATGACTTCGTTTCCTATCAAGAAACCAACAACGGATTCATAGCATAGATGCAAATCCTAACTAGATGCGCGTTCATAGAAAGAATCACAAATATAAACAATGAAGATCAAGATGATAAATAAGCTTATGAATAATATAGAAATCAAGTCTCACAATCAACCAACCAAGTCTTAATCATATAAAAACCACAAGAATTCTAGGCAAGGATAACGTACCTTGAATCCATCAACTTGAATATTCTAATCTCTCTTTATTGTAATGAGTTTATGGGGAATAGAATTAATGAATAAAGCTACTGAATATGATCTAATATAAGCCTCCTTTCGTCGGCCAAACCCTATAATAAGTTTAGATCAAAGTTCCCATAAAGATAGATTTGTGTCGCATTGCGCAGATCCGGAAACAAAGAGACCGGCGGGCGCCAGTATTTTAGCGGCGGGTGCCACTATATGTAGTGTTGACAGCTTTGACAGACTGTACTTGTAACTCACTTTCTAGAGTCATCCTTTGTTTGATTCATGCATATGAATATGTGTTGGAAAGCTCTTTCCATGCACTACAACTCTCATGAAGACCTCAGAGGCTAATTCCAACTTCTCAGAACCTTAAAGATGGGATTTCTCCATGTTCTCCATTTCCGCACTTGTTCCTTAGCTCTTCTTTGTCCATTTGCTCCATACATTCTCCACCTTTCGAGTCTGGATCATAAGATCTACAAATAAACAATAAAAACCAGTAGATTCCGAACTACGAATACCAAATGATCAAGAATGTGAATAAGCTTATTTAACATGCAATATGAATACTTAATGCACATAAGATCTACTTATAATGCCTTATAAAATATGCATTATAAATCTCCCCCACACTTAAGCTTCGCTAGTCCTCTAGCGAATATATAGTAGAGCATAGAGATAGACACTTTTTCATGTCTGAACAAAATTATATATATATATATCATAACAAGCGCAAATTAAACATGATAGAAGCAAATAATTTGTCATAACTCCAACTCCCCCACACTTAAACCTTTCCTTGTCCTCAAGCAATGAAAAATATAGCAATAACCAAACATCCCATAAATATATTCATCATGCATTCTCCTCATCAAAAGCAACATCTCAATTGTGTGCAAACATGAATAAGGTAGACAAACATTATAGCATGTATATAAATGACCAAGTAGCCCGCATGCCTATCCATCCAACCTCACAGAGATAAATATGTTTCTCTCGCTCTCATGTGTTTAGGCTATAAAGAAGAACCACTACCAAATATGCATGAAATAGGCACGGATAAATAGCCACGAATAGGCCACGAATGACCGTGGCTAAACGGCTTAGCGACGGGTATAGCCACCAATTTTACGCTCGTCGCCATTCGTGGCTATATGCCTCGTTGCTAATAGTCATCTCCCCAACATCCGTGGCTAATAACCACGACCTGACAAGTTCGTGGCTATGTCTGTGGCCGATTCGGGATATTGTCATCCGTGGCTATAGCGACGAAGTTAGCCACAATTTATGTCATGGCTGATTTCGTGGCTTGGCACGTGCGGGATGTCTAGTGTCTTTCATGGCAATGATCGTGGCCAATTTGGTGGCTAGGTTCACGGCTTTATTGTTGGCTACGACCGTGGCGATATTTATGGCTAGGTTCATGACTTTATTGTTGGCTATGCATGTGGCCTTATTCGTGGCCTTATTCGTTGTATGATCTTGAAAATAAATTTAATATAATTTAACAAATTTGTCACACAAACACATCCAAAATACAACCATAAATTACATTATTCAAAACACATCTAAAACACACTCAAAAGTTCAATAATACAACAAGTCTCAACATGCATGAATATGATAAAGACATCCAATAGAAGCATGGATTCAATCCAGACGAACACAAGACACCCAAATGAGATGTCAGAGCACCTACGTAACAAAATTGTGACAAGAAACCTTTCTACAGCCACAGGCTTCCCCTTGTCCCATACAAAATGATGGCTTCTTCTTGTAGTATGCCAATGCAAGTCTTGGAAACCTGCACTTGTAGTCTTCCTCATACCCGGTCTGCCCTTCAACCAAATCTAAAAAATCTGTTAACTCAGCTTGAGATAACATACTACCTTCCCCTTCCCTACACAAAACACAACAAAAATCCCAATATAATTAGCTAGGAACATAACAATATCTTTCTACAACTTAACAATGCATTGTTTGGTTTCTTTTTACAACCAAATCTCAAATCAAACAGCGTATCAAATTCAATTTCAGCATAGACTTGGTAAGACTAAATTCAGGCAACCACAACAAATTCAGATTAAACGAAAATCATCAATGCTCTTGTTAATGGGCAATCACCATTCACCATAAATTGTAAACATAGTAGTTACACAAAGAGATTAGGATGACAAAGGGAAAGAAGGGGAAGTTGCTACAACTGTCAAGGAGACAGAACGGTGAAGCATGGTAGTTAGTGAGGTCTATATGCAGTCAGGGTAGAATAAAATCACATAAATTTCATGAACAAGAATCAGCATACACATTTGCAATACCCGACATCAGCCCTTTATTTCTAACGAATTCAATCTCCTCCCTCTTATTTGTGTAATTCATCTCATGAATTAGAAAGTGTGAAAAAAGAAAGTGTGAAAAAAGAAATGAAGGAAGTTGTAAATTTCTTATACATCATTTCATCAAACAGATTAGGCGCATGCGGATAATTGAATATGATAGATTAATATTGAGAATAAAATCACATAAATTTCATGAACAAGAATCAGCACACACAATTGTAGTATCCAATAGCAGCCCTTTATACCGGATTCAATCTCCTCTCCCTTATTTGTGTAATTCATCTCATGAATTAGTACGGGTGAAAAAATTGTTGAAATAACGATCAGTTTGGGAAGAGAATGAGATGAAGTATGAAAAAAAATCTTATTTGTTAGCACAAATAAGATTTTATTAAGGCCTTCCTCACTTCTTGGCTCATGTAGTGGTTAATCATATGCTATGAAATTTTATATTCAATATTACACTTTGAATTTAAATGTGGTTTATCAGGCTGGAATTCAATAGAGCTATGTAAATTGTTGTCTAAGAACTTGTTTGTGATACACATATTAGCTCATTCATAACATTCAACTAGCATTTTCAATTGACCCTAATTATGGACGAACAGACGAGATGAATTTGAAACAACAACTTACTTGACTGATTTCCAAACATATTTCAATACTTTCACACAGTTCATGTGCTAATCAATAATTATTCAAACAGGAGACGGCATAACAGGGCAAAAAAAAATTTTGTAAGTGCAAATGTAGGGCCGTTTGATGGAAAAACGAAGTTGGGAAAACCGTCGAAAATGTGTTTAGAAAACAAGAAAGGTTGTGGCGTGGTATATGCATAACCCACTGTCTTAGAAGCGAATTTGCCCCGACCGTAGGTGCAAGTCGGCCACTGGCTTTGCCCCCCAAGGTTACACAACACCCTCTCGTAGTCGTGCACTCGAAACAAGGGTTTGGAATCACGAAAGACTTTGCTCAGAACTAAGTTGAAAGAGAGAGAGAGAGATGGTTTTCTGTGTGTAAAACTGAGAAGAAGACGTCTTGGTTTTAAGGAGAAAGAAGACGCTCCTCAATCAGTAGTGCAGGCGAGAATCTCGGAACGGTTACAAAGGCGCTCTACATTCAAAACATGACGGAAAATCAGAAGCAGTTAAACCGAAGGGATAAATACGAGAATTAATTCGGAAAAACAAAAGGATAAGTCACAAAAATCTCAACAGCTATTTTGTGACTCATCTAGCCCAAATTAATAAACCGGACCCACCCCACCGTGCACGTGTCACGAGCACGCACACGGACCGGACCGGCGGCAGTGGTGGTGGTGCGCGCGTGTAAGACTCCACTTCCATCACTCAAACCATGGGTGGACAGAAGACACATTTAAATCAACCTCTCATGTCCATAGAAATCAATGTGGGACAAAACATTTCACCTTCCCTCAAATTCAAGCATTTACTCCAACAGCCCCCCACAAATGCAAGGAACTGATGTTTTTCATATCAAAACTTGAAAACAGTGTTCTGAGCAAAGTTTAGGAAAAAGTACATAAATGCTGGTGTCTTGCGATTGAACCAACACATAGTGAAACTGAGCAGACTCTCAAATCAGATAGGTGAACGAGTCTTGAACCTTCTGATTCAAGAGCTGGCATCAGCGGCACATATCTCTTCCATGTTCTTTAGTGATTCCACGATAATACCTGCAAAAATTGGTAGTCATATCTGACCTTGGGTGCTAAAGAGTGCTCTAGAAAGACTACCCATGTCTTTCATAGGAGACAAACCCTTCACACTCTCGTAGGTGGTTCCATCAAGTCTATCGCATATAGACCACCCTTGTAGGGCTACAGAACCATTAAGAGCATTTCGCTCAACCTCTACAGATTTCGGTGAATCCATCAAGTCCTTCTCAATAGGACCACCCAATTATGGGTTATGGACTCATTAAGAGTACATGACTCAACCTTCATCCGATACATCTGTCATGGGGAATGAGATGTGGTGTATCTCTCATCGTATGGGCTTGAGTCCCATCCCCCTAGACAAATCGAGAACCAACCTCCTTGTCAGTCCTTTCGTCAATGGATCCGCCAAATTTTTCTGTGACTTCACATACTCCAGACAGATCACACCAGCCACAATTAGTTGTCTCACAGCTTCATGTCGAATCTGGATGTGTCTCTTCTTTCCATTGTATGTATTGCTGTTAGCTACACAGAAAGAAGACTGTGAGTGATAGGCTAAAACCTACACCCACAAGTGTATGGGGTTCAGTTATAGTATATCGAGTGTCGTATCACAAGGACCAATGGAGTATCGATTGTAATTTCGAGCTAGTTCGACCAAGTTCGGAATAAACAAGCAGATTTGAGAGTGTTTGTGTGTAAAGTAACCAAGAAAATCAATTAAGTATTATGAAATATATATGGGGAAAACGTTCTAGGATTAAGGATATACCAACAATGTATCATCAATAGGCATAAAATATTTTCTTGCTCGAGTGATTTCAAAATCAAATTGTGGAGGTGGGTTATCTAAGGTAATCGCGCATCACCTTTCGGGTTTAGTGCGAATGTGTCTAAATCGTTTAACAATTCTCCTTTCGGGCTCAAGCAACCGATTTAGGCCCTTTATGTTCGTAGAGTTTTAGGCAATAGTCATACTAACTTCGCCTTTCAGCTCCGAATAATATCAAAATTTCCCAAAACATCTATGATAACCTAGGAATCCTCAAGAAGTTTAGTTTCACTTTCGATCAATAAACTTCGGGTTTAATCATGTAGTTCTAATGGATCCTAATCGCCTTTCAGTCTCAATTCACCATCTGAATTCCAATTTAGGTGTTTTCGTCTTTCGATTTCGAACCCTAAATCGGATCTAATCGATTCACATCAGTTAGAATAAGCACAACATGATTAAACCACAACCTAATTCAGGAATCATTCGAGAGATACTAAGAACAAGCCTATTTCCGCATTGCCAGGGACAATCCCAACCCTAGAACAAGAAGTCTAGCCACTCATAGAAAAGTACATGCTTGATTCAATCAAATTCGGCAAGACAAACATAGAACAATAGAGATGAAAATGGAATTTACCGAAATTTGATAGATCGAACAAGTTTTCTTCTCCAAAAATCCTAGTCTCCAAAGTTCACCAAAAGATCACTTCCCCACTCCAGAACTTCGGCCTGAGCTTTTCCCAAAACAAAACGTAACCCCCCTAGAAATCTGGAAATTACATTGGTTTTAATTCATCCAAACAAACAACGGAAATGTGAAAGGTTAGGCTGATCTGGCACTGTCACGACTCGTGAAGAGTCTGTCATGGGTCGTGACAGCCTGCAGTACGCCTCAAAGAGATGAGTTCACCTGTCACGACTCGTGAAGGCCTCCCACAAGTCGACAGCTTGCTGAAGCTGAAAATTGCACAACCGCCTTTGTCCCGCGAGTTGTGCTACACCACCTTGAGCTCGTATGAGTGTTTCGCTTGATATACTTGCTCTATGAACCGTCTCTTTTGCTTTTCTTTCAATCCCTTTCCATTAGATGCATGCAATTTAGCCCAAATCACCGACCCAAACCTACAAAACACAAACAAAGCTTGTGTAGATCTCCGAATCACAAATAATACAGAAACCACACAAAAAGACAATAAAGATACTCTAAAATGATGCATGAAACTAACCTAAATGCACATGAATAATATATAAAACTAGGTGCTATCAAAATACCCCATACTTAAACCTTGCTTGTCCCCAAGCAAAATTCGGTATTCAAAATCACAAGTGCAAGACAAGTTCAACAATCTCAGCTCATCCGATGCTTGAAAATATAAACTTTTGCTCAATTCACATAAATGTATGCCATCCTTGTTAAGTCATCATCATTGATCTAGAAAAATGCAATCATCAACCCCTAAACCTCACATGGAATATCTATAGTGAATCACACTCACTCAAATGTGTTTAGAGGGATCAATTTCGCTCGGTCTCACGATGATGCTAATCAACAACAAACTTGCACATCGTTCTAGATATCCACCACCCACACATGTATATGACTAAAATCAAGAGGTCTTTATACGGTTGTAATGGGGCCATGGTAAGACATAGAGGGAAAAGCGGTAATTTTGGAATTGTGGTGCTAAAATCCGGGACTTAGACCATCTAAACTCATGCACCATTTTCATATGAAAACACTCCACCTCTTATCTTACATTGACACACCAAAACATAAACAATGAAGCTCACTCTTGGCTCTTCTCTCTTTATTGTTCTACACTTGCATTCTTTTGTTGCACATTAGTGATGAACTAGCCTTTTCATTTCAAACTTCTTCTTTCATTTTTCTTTAGAACCATTTTTTTTCTTTTTTTTTTTCTTTCTTTCACTTTGGCTAGTACACATCAATATGAAAACAACTCTTCCATTTCTTATCCATACTCGACATTCAATTTCTCAACAACCATCACACTCCACAAACCATCACTACTCATGGTCCTAACTCCCGGATGGGTAATAGGCTTAATAATAAGGCTCGGGATATTTTGAGGAGCTACCAAAAATAGGCAATTAGAGGCTCAATGGGCTGTCAAGCAGAGGATTAGTATAGGACAAGGAAAAAGAAGGCAAAATAGGCTCATAAACAAATATCATGCCTCTATCACATCAAAGTCATGCATATGCACAAAATAGCTTCAACCCAGATTCTAATGCAAGTTCAAGAGATTAAGCAATCATGTGAGTGACTCTCAATATGGTATAAGAGGACTCAAGTTATGTCCTTTTAGGCTCCTTCCATCAGGGTGGTTGCTTAGGAGGCTGAATTATGCATGATTTTCATCAATGACTCCTAAGCTAGGCAATTCATCCATGCAAACCGATATTAACACATAAATCAAGAGCAACTTTGAGCTTCCTAGATCATCAAAATATCATTGTGAATTCTTTAAAAACATGGGGATTTATCACACACACTAGCCAAACATAGATGGAAAAGAAAAATAAAAAAAAACCGAGAATATAAAAATAAAAGTGCAGAATGCAAGTGGAAATGCAATGAAAATGCAATGCAATGAAGACTATATATACAATGCAAATGCATGTACACCTCACCCCATACTTAACTCCTACATTGTCCCCAATGTAGAAATAAACAAGAGGAAGGGAGAGACTCACAAATTCCTATGTAGGTGGTGGTGGGAAGGGGGCATCATGGTCATATAGATGGCCCGTCACATGGTAGTAAATCTGTTTCTGAAGGTGATCATGAAAATCCAATCGTCGAAAGACCTTAGAAAACTGGTCATCGACGTGAGTACGTAAATCTTTCATATCCTGATGGAGGGAAAAAATCTGCTCATCCAAAGAAGCCCCACCGTGCTCATGATGACTTGAATCACCCATGAGACCATCTTCGGCCGCATCATCAGCCATCTCGTTGTCCTCTCTCTCATCATCTCTGCGCGGAGTGGGACTTCCAACCCAAGACTCATACCAATCAACTTGGTTTTCTGTGCTGACAGGGCCATCACGAAATGGCTTGAACCTCCCTATCTGATTGATCTTTAAAGCATAAGAAGACACATCCCCATGAATAATCCCTGAACTCTTCAGATGAGCTAAATCCACATACTGAGGGGGGATGGAAGAGTACTTGGACAGGTCAATATTGCACGAATATGCAAGTCTGGCAATGAGTCCTCCTATGTGGACTGATCCTTTAGGAGTGATGGCAAGAGCGACTAACTTAGAGGCGACCTCAGCAGCCAAATTGATGGGGCGCTTGTGGACCATGCACCAAAGGCAAATTAGCTCTCCTTGTAGTAATTTGGTGCACTCACTCTGCGCATATATTGTGTTCCCAAGAAGACGTTGGATGATGTGGAAGGCCGGGTGGACAATGTCGACACTCGAAGATGAGCTCGTGCTGTAATGAGAGCGGCCGGTGAGTTGAAGCCAAAAGTGCTTGAGGTCCTTGGTTGTGATCTTATGATCATCACAATTCTCGGGGAACGAGAGGAATCCGTTCAGATCATTCATACCGATATCAAACTCCTTGTTTCCAAGTCGGAATGTAATGGTGACCCTACTATCCCACACACTTTTTGATTCCATCTTAAATGTGCTAAGCAATTCAGAAGTCAATGCCGGATAAGAGGGGTATTGCATGCTCAACAAAGTGTCCGCCCCGATAGTCGCCAAGAGGCGCGGAATCTCATCTTGAAGTCCCAAAGCTTGCATAGAAGTGTCATGGTACCAACGTGTGCCTATGTGCGTCCTCTTCATATGCTCCTCATATTTTTTCTTTTGATCGACATTAGCAAATTGCACAACATTGATAGCCCTTGATGAAGAAGAAGCAACCGACTTTCGCTTTCTTGACCCTCCCGCCATATCCTACACACAAAATTAAGCAAAACACCAAAAACACAAGCCAAAAACAAACATGCCCAATATACAATGAAGAGCACTGTAGCAATTGACAAGCTAGATCAATCCACATTCTCAACTTGAATGGTCCCAATCAAGCATGACATTAAACAACCAAAAATACCCAATTTATCTCAAACAATTAGTTCCCCCAAACTAAAAATTCAATCACAAAATCCCCAAACACTTCCTCATAAACCCTAAGTATTCACAATTCGCATGATTCTCACAAATTAGCATCACAAATTGAAAGAATAACAAGGTTAGAGTAGGAGGATACCTTGGATAGCCAGAGATTTCGAAAAAATTAAGAGGAAGGAAGAAGATTTGGGATTTGAAGAATTGGGTTTATGGTGGGCACGAGAGGGGCTGTGCAAAGGGCGGGGCTGTTGGTGGCTAAGGGTGACGCAAACGGAGTGAGGGAGTGCGGTCCGGCTGGGCGCCGGTGGCAGAAGGCGGTCCAGTGCGGTTGGGCGCTGGTCGTGGCGAGCGCAGGTGGAGAGGGTGGCTGGGCACAGACGAGAGAAGAGAGGCTATAGAAGAACGCTATGCGTTCTGTTGTTTCCCTTCTTTTATTTTTTTTTTTTTTTTTATTTTTTAGAAAGAAATATAGGAAGAAAAAAAGAAAAAGCAATAAAATAAAATACAAGCTCATAAACAAGGGCCACGACTCGCAGGACCTCCCCGCGACTCGGGAGAGCCATCAGTAGGCGGAGTTGGCATCAAGGCCGGTCCCCGCGACTCGTGAGACTTCTCAACAAAATTGAGCTAAGGCCTAGACTCAACACCGCGACTCGTGGGTCTTGTTTTAGACACAAGAAACAAAATAAAGGAAAATTTACCTACTACTCCCCTCGGGTTGCCTCCCGAGAATCGCCGGTTTAAGGTCTGAAGCCGACCCTCCATTACCTTCAAGTGCTTGGATCAAGACGGTCGATAGAAATGACCCTCTCGATCGGATGTCCGGCGAAATACTTCTTCAACCTTTGACCATTTACTTTAAACTCACCGGTCTTTTAACTCTACATATCAACAACACCATGAGGATACACTTTCTTCACCTGGAAAGGGCCACTCCATCTCGACTTCAACTTGCCTGGCAATAACCTTAACCTCGAGTTGAAAAGCAAGACAAGATTGTCCTCTTGAAGCTCCTTAGGTGAGATGTGTTTGTCATGCCATTTTTTAGTTCTCTCCTTATAAATCTTGGCATTTTCATTGGCCTCCAAACGCAGCTCCTCAAGCTCTTGCAACTGTAACTGCCGCTTTTCTCCCGCTAGCTTCATATCTAGATTTAGTGTCTTAATCGCCCAATAGGCTTTGTGCTCCAACTCAACGGGAAGATGGCAAGATTTTCCGTACACCAACTTGTATGGAGTAGTACCAATCGGAGTCTTAAAAGCGGTTTTGTAAGCCTACAAAGCATCATCTAACTTTGTTGCCCAATCCTTTCGGGAGCGAGACACAGTTTTCTCCAAGATACTCTATATCTCCCGGTTAGAGACCTCTACTTGCCCACTCGTTTGAGGATGGTATGGGGTTGCAATCCGGTGATGAACTCCATACTTCTTCAGCAAAGCCTCAAAATTCCTCTCAATGAAATGAGAACCTCCATCACTAATCAGAAATCGAGGAACCCCAAACCTGGAGAAGATCACATTCTTGATAAACTTTGTGACTACCTTAGCATCATTGGTGGGGGTTGCCACAGCTTCAACCCATTTCGACACATAATCCACCGCCACAAGTATATACTTGTATGGACTAGAAGATGGAAAAGGCCCCATGAAATCGATTCCCCACACATCAAACAACTCAACCTCTAAAATGCTATTCAGCGGCATCTCATTTCTCCTTGAGATATTCCCTGTTCTTTGACACTCATCACAAGAAACAATAAATTCTCTAACATCTTTGAACATAGTAGGCCAATAGAAACCAGATTGAAATACCTTGGCCACCGTTTTGGAGGTACTAGCATCACCTCCAACCGGTAGAGAATGACAATGTTTGATGACACTAAGGACTTCTTCCCTTGGGATGCATCTCCTGAAAAGCCCATCGAAGCACCTTTTAAAGAGGTATGGCTCGCTCCAATAATAATGCACAACATCCTTCAAGAATTTCTTCCTTTGCTGAAATGACAGATCACCAGGCAACTCATTACATACAATGTAATTCACAAAATCAGCATACCATGGTACCTCAGCAGTGGTGCTCAATATCTCAGCGGCGAAATCAAGTAGATGCTCATCCGGAAAAGATTCATCGATGGGAGGTTCAGATGAAGTATGCTCTAGTTGCTCCAGCAGTAACCTAGACAAGTGATCAGCAATCAGGTTCTCCACGCCTTTCTTGTCCTTAATCTCCAAATGGAACTCTTGGAGAAGAAGGATCCACCTAATCAGACGTGGCTTTGCATCTTTCTTTTGCAGCAAGTATCGGATGGCAGCATGATCCGTATACACAATTACCTTAGCACCCACCAGATAAGACCGAAACTTCTCAAAGCAAAGACTATAGCAAGCAATTCCTTCTCTGTTGTGGCATAATTTTTCTGAGCTTCATCCAAAGTCCTACTAGCATAGTAGATGGCATGGAGCTTATTATCCTTCTTTTGACCCAACACGGCCCCAACTGTGTAGTCGCTGGCATCACACATTATCTCGAATGAGAGATCCCAATCAGGAGACTGCATAATAGGAGCTGAGATTAATGCCTCCTTCAACCTGGAAAAGGACTCATGACACTCTAGAGAAAAATCAAAAGCAACATCTTTCATTAGCAAGTTAGAAAGAGGCTTAGCAATTTTAGAGAAATCCTTAATGAACCTCCTGTAGAAGCTAGCATGGCCTAGAAAACTCCTAACGCCCTTAACCGAGGTAGGGGTGGTAATTTCTCAATCAAATCTATCTTAGCTCGATCCACCTCAATACGACGGTTAGAAACTAAATGACCAAGGACAATACCTTCCCTTACCATAAAATGACATTTCTCCCAGTTCAAGACAAGGTTCACTTCTTCACAACGCTGCAAGACTCGAGACAAGTTAGACAAGCAAGCATCAAAAGAGGAACCATACACAGAAAAGTCATCCATGAACCCTTCCATAATGTCCTCAATGAAATCAGAAAATATGGCCATCATGCAACGCTGAAAAGTAGCAGGGGCATTACACAAACCGAAAGGCATTCTCCTATATGCAAAGGTGTCGTAAGGGCAAGTGAAAGTAGTCTTTTCCTGATCATCTGGATGGATAGGAATCTGAAAGAATCCACTATATCCATCCAAATAACAGTAATAAGAATGCTTAGCTAACCTCTCAAGCATCTGATCTATGAAGGGAAGGGGGAAATGATCTTTTCGGGTGGAGGCATTCAACTTCCTATAATCTATACACATTCTCCAACCTGTAACAATCCTAGTGGGGATCAATTCATTCCTATAATTCTTGACAATAGTCATCCCTCCTTTCTTAGGAACCACATGAACGGGACTAACCCATTTGCTATCAGAAATATGAAAAATAATACCAGAATCTAACAGTTTAAGCACTTCATTTTTCACAACTTCTTTCATGTTAGGTTTAAGCCTTCTTTGATGCTCTCGGGTGGGTTTATGATCATCCTCCATCAAAATCCTATGCATGCACATGGAGGGGCTAATCCCTTTCAAATCATCAATGGTGTAGCCTAAAGCCTTCTTATGCAATCTAAGCTCATGCAACAACTTTTCAGGTTCGTCCAGACTTAGGCTAGCACTCACAATCACAGGATAAGGGGAATTAGGACCCAAGAATTCATACCTCAAAGTAGAAGGAAGTGGCTTCAACTCCAGCTTAAGTGCACCTCTCAAGTCTTTTTCATCTTTTTGCAAAACCTCAAAAACAGCTTCGGGGTCTTCTACGACAGCTTCCGAATCCTGAACTACTTAAGCAAGTAGCTCATCATCACCAGCATCAGTCACACTCTCCATAAGACATAGCTCTAGAGGGTCTCGCTCAATCACCTCCGTCATGACATCTTGAGCTCCTTCATCTATTACATCAATCCTGTGACATTCATCCTAAAAAACAGGGGCTTTCAAAGATTTAGGGAGGTTAAACACAATTTTCTCATCCCCTATTTCAAAGGAAAAAGTCCCTTTCCGGACATCAATCACAGCACCTATAGTGGCCAAAAAGGGCCTTCCAAGAATAACCGGACAACGAATGTCGGCATCCATATCTAAAACAACAAAATCAACAGGTACAAAGAACTTACCCACCTTTATAGGAACATACTCCAAGATACCAGCGGGGTGGGCTACAGACCTGTTCGCCATAATAAGTTGCATCCTAGCAGGCCTAAGCTCTCCTAAGTCTAGATTTTTACAAATAGAGAGAGGAAGCAAGCTTGTACTAGCTCCCAAATCACATAGAGCTTTATAATCAGGACCATGACCGAAAGAAATAGGGACAACGAAACTACCTGGGTCCTCCAGCTTAGGTGGCAGCTTGTTTTGGATTAAGGCACTGCACTCCTCATTGAGGAATACCGTCTGACACTCATCTAGCTTCCTCTTTTTGGAGAGGATCTCCTTCAAAAACTTCACATAAGAGGGCATTTGGGACAAAGCATCGGTGAAGGGGATGTTGATATAGAGCTTCTTCAACACTTCCAAGAACTTAACGTATTGCTTCTCAACCTGAGCTTGAGCCTTCCTTTGTGGGAATGGAAGCGGTGGCTTGTAAGGAGAAGGTGGGACATTGATGTCTCTAAAGTAGCCATGTTTTTATGCATATTTTAATTCCATATTCTATACACTTTGCATATTTCGGGTTGGGAATATGTCGAATTTATGTAGTATATGCTTATTTGCAAGAAATGGAGATCTACATAAGTTTCTGTTTAATATTACAGAATATAGAGCCATTTCGGGAGAAAACCAAGAAGCAAAGACGAAGGCCACACTTTACTCGATATCGACTTAATTTCTTCGATATCGACAAAAGAGCCCGGACACACCCTGATCAAGGAGCACCATGTCGAGAAGCTGAAGACGAGCCAACCTGACTCTAGAAAGTTCGTTGAGATCGAGTACTCTACTCGAGATCGACAAGAAGTGAAGACCATGCCCGGAGTCGAGGAGAGCCTGATCGCGGATGCCGAGGAGAGTTACCCGACCTGACCAGATAACCCGAAGCTTCAGCAACACTTACTCGATATCGAGGAAAGTCCTCGATATCGACAAGCCCAGACACACACTTCTCGAGCCATGTCGAAGACAAGCTGCTCGACATCACCAGGCCAAGCCATGATCCACACCACTACTCGAGATCGAGTAGATTTACTCGAGATCGAGGAAAGCTGTCCGGGAGCACGTAACGCGGTTTGAGCTATCCTACTCGGATTGAGATTCCTTGGAGCCGAAGATTGCCGAGTCTATCCGAATCTATCATGGAAGAGAAGATTTATCCCCTTGAAGATATTTTAGGATTTTAGATATAATTTCCCTTTATGGATTTAATTCCTTTATTGCATTTATTTATCATTAAGCTTTTAGATATAGATTTAGATATAGATAGATATTTTTATCCTTGAATAGCAAGGAGTAGAAGGCTATAAATAAAGCCCATGGGGCTGATTTTAGGAATCATTCAATTCACAAGTTAGAGAAGTAGTTCACAGAGAAGTTTTAGGAGTTCGAAGGTTTTAGGGTTTTGAAGTTCAACGAGAGTTGGATTGTCAGGATTGTAAAGACTTTGAATTTAGTTTAATGCAAGTTATTTCCTTTCAATCAATGATGTCTGAGATTGCAATGAAGCGCGAGTAGTCCACCCACTTCTAGGGTTGGGGCGAGCCCGACGATAGCCATGCATATTTGAGGTAAAGATCCGACTTTTATCATGTTTTAAGCATCTACTACTTGTTATGTATTTATTACCCATCTAATGGAGGTCCATGCTAACAACTTGGATTATAAACATAAAATCAGTAGATACAATTAGGGTTTCTTGAAAGAGTTGTCTAATTGTTGGAAAAGGCGAAAGCTTAGTCCTTTGATGCGATTCACATGATTATCTGTTTTATTCTTGCATTGCCTTATGCATGCTTGGTTATCGTTGTCGCAAACCCCAATCTTGGAAGTCTTTCTCGATATCGAATAGCACTCCTCGATATCGAGTACTGATTCTCAATCCAGATTGTTGTAGCTTCTGTGTGCAGGTGATCGACAAAGCCAACCCGAGAGGTGTTGGGGTTATCTTCCGTTTTCCCTGGAAACTGACCAGCAGGCCTAGAGGTGTTGTTGGCCTGCTAAGCTACTTGAGTCTCAAGCATTTTCTGCCCCCTAGTGAGATTCTGCACTTCTCCAGCTAGACTCTTAACGGTTCCCATAAGTTGTTCCATCATTATCTCCATCTTGTCCTTCTGTGGTGGGGCTATTGGTGGGAAACCAAGAGGCGGCCCTTCTGCAGCTTGCTTGTTGGCATAGGAGAAACCGGGGTGGTCCCTCGCTCGAGGGTTGTAGTTGTTAGAGTTTCGGTTATACACTTGACCCCTATTGTTGTTGTTACCCATGTAGCCAACTTCCTCCTCTTGACTTTCATCACCTTGGGAGGCGTAGATCTGACCAGCCAAAATAGTGTGATCTTGGGATCCACATAACTGGCATGGCACCGGTCTAGAGCCCGCAACACTCACCTCCTTGGTGGACAATGACTTCTCCATAACCGAGGCTAGACGTTTAATTTCAGCAGCCAATGAGTCATATCTAGCATCCTTATAAGTTGTAGCATCCACATCATAGATCCCTGCACCCCTTTTTACAGTAGAGAGCGCCCTGGGTTGCAAGTATTTCCCACATCTCTTAGCCGTCTTCTCAATGAACGCCCAAGCATCTTCGGCTCCCATTTCCAAAAATTCTCCTCCAGTTGAGGAGTCAATAAGCACTCTAGTGTTGTCACTGACAGCCTTGTAGAAAATCTCCAACAGATTCAACTTTTATATCCCATGGTGAGGACACTCAAACAAAAGATCCTTGAATCTTTCCCACGATTCATGGATGTTCTCCCCATCTCCAACCACAAAAGCATTTATCTTTCGCCTCATCTCAGCAGTCTTGGCTGGCGGGAAGAATTGATTCAGGAACTCAGATGACAGTTCCTCCCAAGTGGTGACTGTGCCAGCAGGGATGGAGTTGTACCAATGTCTATCTTTCCCTGGAACTAAGAAGGAGAATGATCGCAATAACAACTCTTCAGGAGCGACACCCTGAACTCTCACTGTATCCATCAATTCTTTGAAGGTGGATATGTGCTTATGAGGGCTCTCAGCAGGAAGCCCATTGAACATATTCTGGCTTATCATATTCAACAGTGCAGGCTTTAGCTCAAAATTAGCAGGTGTTATAGCAGGAAGAACAACACTTGGTTGTGGTAGGAACTGAGCAGGATCCATCCGCTCTTCTAAGGTTGTCGCTTCTTGTGGTTGGCCAAGTTGTAGTTATTGATCAGCTAGCTGTTGTCGAAGTTCAGCGTTTTCTTGATCTCTCTGAGCCATTTGTCGCTCTAGTTCTGCCAATCTGGCTATTACGTCAGCCATCGTATCAGCTCTAGTAGCTTGTTGTTCAGCTCTTCTCTTGTGGAATGTGCATTCAGGTTCAGGATCATAAGGTAATAGATTGGTAGAACCTTTCGTTTTTCGCATTCAAAGCACAACCTGAGGCAAAAAACAAAAAGAAAAACAAATCAAAGCAACAAAAAGAACTTGATAGGCTAAAACCTACACCCAGAAGTGTATGGGGTTCAGTTGTAGTATATCAAGTGTCGTATCACAAGGACCAATGGAGTATCGATTGTAATTTCGAGCTAGTTCGACCAAGTTCTGAATAAACAAGCAGATTTGAGAGTGTTTGTGTGTAAAGTAACCAAGAAAATCAATTAAGTATTATGAAATATATATGGGGAAAACGTTCTAGGATTAAGGATATACAAACAATGCATCATCAATAGGCATAAAATATTTTCTTGCTCGAGTGATTTCAAAATCAAATTGTGGAGGTGGGTTATCTAAGGTAATCGCGCATCACCTTTCGGGTTTAGCACGAATGTGTCTAAATCGGTTAACAATTCTCCTTTCGGGCTCAAGCAACCGATTTAGGCCCTTTATGTTCGTAGAGTTTTAGGCAATAGTCATACTAACTTCTCCTTTTGGCTCCGAATAATATCAAAATTTCCCAAAACATCTATGATAACCTAGGAATCCTCAAGAAGTTTAGTTTCACTTTCGATCAATAAACTTCGGGTTTAATCATGTAGTTCTGATGGATCCTAATCGCCTTTTGGTCTCACTTCACCATCTAAATTCCAATTTAGGTGTTTTCGTCTTTCGATTTTGAACCCTAAATCGGATCTAATCGATTCACATCAATTAGAATAAGCACAACATGATTAAACCACAACCTAATTCAGGAATCATTCGAGAGATACTAAGAACAAGCCTATTTCTGCATTGTCGAGACAATCCAAACCCTAGAACAAAAAGTCTAGCCACTCATGGAAAAGTACATGCTTCATTCAATCAAATTCAGCAAGACAAACAAATAACAATAGAGATGAAAATGGAATTTACCGAAATTTGATAGATCAAACAAGTTTTCTTCTCCAAAAATCCTAGTCTCCAAAGTTCACCAAAAGCTCAACTCCCCACTCCAGAACTTCGGCCTGAGCTTTTCCCAAAACAAAACGTAACCCCCCTAGAAATCTGGAAATTACATTGGTTTTAATTCATCCAAACAAACAACGGAAATGTGAAAGGTCGGGCTGATCTGGCACTGTCACGACTCGTGAAGAGTCTGTCACGGGTCGTGACAGCCTGCAGTACGCCTCAAAGAGATGAGTTCACCTGTCACGACTCGTGAAGGCCTCCCACGAGTCGTGATAGCTTGCTGAAGCTGAAAATTGCACAAACGCCTTTGTCCCGCGAGTTGTGCTACACCACCTTTTGCTTGATATACTTGCTCTATGAATCGTCCCTTTTGCTTTTCTTTCAATCCCTTTCCATTAGATGCATGCAATTTAGCCCAAATCACCGACCCAAACCTACAAAACACAAACAAAGCTTGTGTAGATCTCCGAATCACAAATAATACAGAAACCACACAAAAAGACAATAAAGATACTCTAAAATGATGCATGAAACTAACCTAAATGCACATGAAGAATATATAAAACTAGGTGCTATCAGTGAGTCACAATGTAGAGAAATAGATGGAGCTTTGCACCCGCACAAAGGTAAATCAGCTAGTAAGCTTCTTAACCACTCAGCCTCTTGACCAGCTAAATCTAAAGCTATGAACTCAAATTCCATAGTTGATCTAGCTATGCAAGTTTGCTTTGATGATTTCCATGAAATAGCACCACCACATAATGTAAACACATAAGCACTAGTGGAGCTAACCTCATCATTATCAGTAATCCAGTTTGCATCACAGTAACCTTCCAAAGCTTGAGGGTTATGAGTATATCTACTGAGTCTACTTACAACATAAGCAATATCAGGACGAGTGTAGTTCATCAAAAACAATAAACTCCCTATTATTTTAGCATACTCATTTTGTGAAACACTATTCCCAAGATTTTTCTGCAATTGCATGTTAGCATCATAAGGAGTTTTTACTGGCATAACATCAAAACTATCAAACCTTTTCAACATTTTCTCTACATAATGAGGTTGAGATAAAATGAAGCCATTTTCTTTTCTAGTTACTTTAACACCTAGAATCACATCAGCTTCACCCATATATTTCATTTCAAACTGAGAGGACATAAATTGTTTGGTTGGATTTATAGCATTTTTGTGCGTACCAAAAAGTAACATATCATCCACATATAAGCATATAATCACACAATCAGCACCAAATGATTTTGAATACACGCAAGCGTCAGATCCATTTACCTCAAATCCAAAGCTAAGTATGGTTTGATGAAACTTTTCATACCATTGCTTCGGCGCTTGCTTCAGTCCATACAATGACTTCTTCAGTTTGCACACCTTGTTCTCCTGTCCTGAAACCACACATCATGGCGGTTGTTATATGTAGATTTCCTCATTGAGATCACCATTCAAAAAAAAGTTGTTTTAACATCCATTTGATGTACAAGCAATTTATAGCTAGAAGCTAGAGCAAATAATGCACGAATGGTAGCAATCTTTGTAACAGGAGAATATGTGTCAAAAAAGTCAATGCCATATCTTTGAGTGAATCCTCTAATGACTAGTCTTGCCTTATATCTATCCACTGAGCCATCCACCTTAAGCTTCTTCTTAAAGATCCACTTACAACTAATGGCTCTGTTTCCTCTAGGCATATCAACTAGTTCCCAACTGTGATTAGACATAATGGACTCTATCTCACTATTGATAGCATCTTTCCAGAATCTAGCATCTAATGAACTTATTGCCTCATCATATGTCTTAGGATCATCTTCTATCATATGAAGACTAATAAACGGTTCATCTAGTTCATTTCAATCATTAAGTTCAACTAGAAATGTAGTCACAAAGTCAGGACCAAAACTAGTTTCCTTCCTACGCCTTTTACTTTTCCTAGGTACATCATGATCAGTATGAGCATTAGGCACAACAGTATTAGGCATGGATGAAGATGCATCGTGAGATGAAGAATCATTAGCAGGTAATGCAGAATTCTTTAAAGGAAACACATGCTTAAAGAAAACAGCATCACGATATTCACACAAGGTACAATCACTCAAACACATAAAACCATATGCAGCACTATTTTCAGCATAACCAATCATAATTGCATCAAAATTCTTAGATCCAATAGTATCAACTTTGAACGAAGGTAACCCTACCTTAGCTAGACACCCTCACACTTTCAAGAATTTCATATTAGGCGGATGCCCTTTCCAAAGTTCATAAGGTGTTTTGTCAAGCTTCTTGTGAGGTACTTTATTCAAAATATAATTTGCGGACAATACAGCTCCCCCCCCCCCCCCCCCCACATATTATCAGGTAAACCAGAACTAGAAAGCATAACATTCATCATTTCCTTTAAAGTTCTGTTTTTCCTTTCAGCAATGCCATTTTGTTGTGGGCTATAGGGAGCTGTAAATTCATGAATAATGCCATTTTGTTCACATAATTTCCTCAAAGAATTAGTGACATATTCACCGCCTCTATCAGATCTAAGCCTTTTTATTTTGCGATTCAATTGGTTTTCTATTTCAGCTTTATACACATAAAACATGCTTTCTACTTCATCTTTAGACCTAAGCAAGTATACCTAAGTATATCTAGAATGGTCATCCACAAATGTGATATAGTAGCGCTTGCCACCTCTACTCTCATTGTTCTTAAAATCAACCAAATCAGAATGGACTAACTCTAGCAATTCAGTTGTCCTTTCATTCACCGTTTTAAAAGGTTGTTTATGAAATTTGGCCTCAACACATATTTCACATTTGCTATGGTCATGTTTGGATAGGCTAGGAATCAAACCCATATCATGCAATTGACATATAGATCTCGCATTCACATGTCCTAGTCTAGCATGCCATAAATCAACAGACTTAGCAATATAAGCAGAAGTAGATGCATTCTCATTATTCTCAATCATGGTCTCAAGCACATACAGAAAGTCAGCCCTATAAGCTTTTCCTACAAATTTTCCATTTTTGGTTAAAACCATTTTTCCAGCATCAGTCACTTGCTTAATTCCAGCTAACTCAAGCAAACCACATGAAATCAAGTTTCGGCGCAGAGAAAGAACATAAAGCACATTCACTACGGTAAGAGACTTCCCTGAGGTGAGCTTGAGTGTAACCTTCCCCTTGCCAAGCACTCGAGAGATGCTGGAGTTACCCATGTAGACCTGGTCGATGTCTGAAGCATCCTCAAACTCAGCTAACAGGTCCATGTTGGCGCAGAAGTGGCGAGTAGCTCCGCTGTCCAGGAGCCAATCGACCTGGCTGCCCACATGGTTGACTTCGGTGATCATGGCTATCAATTGGTTGTTGTCCTGGACAACATTGGCTTGCTGCTGGTCTGGAGCTGCGAGCTTATTCTGTTACTGTCCTTGGTTTTAGAGATCAGCCCGATTACGACACTGCCAAGCCTTGTGGCCTGCCTTGCCACAAACATAGCAGCCGATCCCAGTCCCTCCCTGTTTCTACTACTTGTCTGGCTGGTTGCCAGATTTCTTGAACTTTTGACCCTTTCGTGGCTTCATGTTTGGTTTAGAGCCACCAGCTTTGTTTCCCAGCTTGGACCTGTCAGGTTTCACAAAAGACTCAACCAGATTAGCTTTCACAAAGTCAGCAGATTTAGGCTTGGGCTTGTCCTTGAGGCGATTTGCCTTCTCTATCTTCATGTGTCTGATAGGCTCCTCCAAAGTCAGATCCTTCTTCTTGTGCTTCAGATGGTTCCTGTAGCCATCCCATGATTCAGGTAACTTTTTGATGAGAAAGTTTGCCTGCAGCACCTCACACATCTTCATGCCCTCAGAAATGATATCGGCCACCAGGTTCTCGTACTCGTGGACTTGCTCCATGATTGGCTTATCATCCACCATTTTGAACTGCATGAATTTCCCGGAAACATATTTTTTCTTTCCTGCATCGTCAGCACCATACTTTTTTCTCCAATAAATCCCAAATTAGTTTTACAGATTTATGAATTGAACTTAAATCGAAGATAGGGTTTGAGACATGGCTGAGGATGTGACCGCGCAATGTTTTGTTGTCTTGCTCATACTTCTTCAGCAGCGTCGGATCAAGCTCCTTGGTCTCCTCATCAACCTTCTTGCCCTTGCCCTTGTCGGTAACAACAGAGGCATCAACAACCGCATCAGGAACCGTCTTGCCCTCCGCTTTCTCCTCTGCAGCAGCGGCGGATCCAAAAGGCGCGGCTTCAAGCAGGACGTAGTCTACCTCCAATTGCTAAAAAAAGATGAGCATCTTCTGCGACCAGCGTTTGTAATTGGTTCCATCAAGCGGATCCAACTTCAACAAATCCAACAGCGACTTGAAGAACTGGAAAGCCATTGCACGAACAAACTGTAAAATTCGCTTCTAAATTGTAAGTGCAAATGTAGGGTCGTTTGATGGAAAAACAAAGTTGGGAAAACCGTCGAAAATGTGTTTAGAAAACCAGAAAGGCTGTGGCATGGTATATGCAGAGCCCACTGCCTTAGAAGCGAATTTGCCCTGACCGTAGGTGCAAGTCAGCAACTCGCTTCGCCCCCCAAGGTTACACAGCACACCCTCGTAGTCGTGCACTCGAAACAAGGGTTTGGAATCACGAAAGACTTTGCTCAGAACTATGGTGAAAGAGAGAGATGATTTTCTGTGTGTAAAACTGAGAAGGAGACATCTGGTTTTAAGGAGAAAGAAGACGCTCCTCAATCAGTAGTGCATGCGAGAATCTCAGAACGGTTACAAAGGGGCTCCGCATTCAAAACGTGACAGAAAATCAGGAGCAGTTACAACGAAGGGATAAATACTAGAATTAATTCGGAAAAACAAAAGGATAAGTTACAGAAATCTCAACAACTATTTTGTGACTCATCTGGCCCAAATTAATAAACCGATCCCCACCCCACCCCACCGCGCACGTGTCACGCACACGGACCGGACCGGCGGCAGTGGTGGTGGTGTGTGCGTGTGAGACTCCACTTCCATCACTCAAACCATGGGTGGATAGGAGACACTTTTAAATCAAGCCTTCATGTCCCTAGAAATCAATGTGGGACAAAACTTTTCATCTTCCCTCAAATTCAAGCATTTACTCCAACAAATTTCAATTCTCAAATCTAAACTGCATCAAGAGAGAACACATAGGGATTCAAAATAAGCACCGATTAAGCAAAATTGGGAGCCAAATTTTCTTCCATTAACAAAGTAAGACCATAACCAAGACTCGGCGTTAACTAATTTCTTTTGATTCAGACTCTCCTATTCACAAGACCACCAAACAACAAAAGACAACACAATTCATGAACAAAACAGTAACAAACCCTAATGAGGTTGTGCAAGTCCGGAAAAAAGGAATAGGAGAAACGGGAAAACAAAGAAGAAGATGTCACCTGCAGACCTACCCGCGCCTGCCTGCAGCTCGATTTTGAAGGAGGAAGAAGATGTCGATGCGGTTGTGCAAGTTGATGGAGAAGATGTCACCTGCGGCTGTGTGAGTCGACAGAGAAGATCACGCCTGCAAACCTGCCCGCACCCGCCTGTTGCTCGATTTCTGAGGAGGAAGAAGATGTCGATGTGGCTGTGCGCGTCGATGGAGAAGATGCCGCCTGCGGCTGTGCGAGTCGACGGAGAAGATGACACCCGCGCCTGCACGCCTGCGTCCCTAGTGAGGTTGTGCGAGTCAACGGATATCTGAGTCCGAGCCCTTAGTAGCTGTGTTGTGCAGCTGTATTGTGTCGCTGTGTTGTGTGCCTGTCAGCGTTGATCTCTGGTGGATGAGGCCAAGAGTGGATGTGAGATGGGGAGGATGAGAGATCTAAAATTTTTAGGAGAGAGAGATATGGAATGAAGATGGAGCGGCCATATAAGAGGAAGAGGATGTGTGAATGAAGTGGTGCCACATCAAAAATGAATTAGGGTTGCTCCCAATTTTTTGAGTGCGGGAAACTTACCTTGAATTGGTAAATAAAGAGCGGCCATTCCGGGGTTCGAATCGAGGACCTATGCGTACTACTAGAGCTGATAATTCCTGATCCGACCCGAGATACCCGACCGACTCACCCGAACCGAAACCCGACCGAATCCGAAAATTTGGTGTTATGCATAACCCGAACCTGAAAATCGAGCCTGACCGATGTTGACCCGAAACCCGAAGTTACCCGAATACAGACAAACCCGACTCAATCCGGACCTGACCAAAATTCTAACCCTACCCGAATTTCAATCCGACCCGACTCCTAACTAACCCGACTCCCAACCCGACCCGAATATCCTTGAATATGTGTGTGTGTGTGTGTGGGGGGGGGGGGGGGGGGAGGTGGGGTTACAATGAAAATAGGGCTTAAAATGAAAATGAGTGAAATAAGGGATACGCGCGGTCTCAAGTGAGAACAGTTGTTCAGGAGGTTGAAGTCAAATCCCCCGATGCTCGCCGTCTCTTTCCATCGATCTCTCCTCTTCCTGCTCATCGTCTCCTTCTCTGCTCTCCCTCCTTCCATTTCTCAGGTTCATCCGCCTCTGCCTGACGAGGTTCGCCCGTAGCCTCCTGGTCCCAAATCTCAGTCTCCGAAGCCTCTGACTCGCACGATGATGTTGTTGATTATGCCAATGGTGCCTCCACCTCGCCGGCCGCGCTCAGAAGTGGACCCTCTCTCGCACTCTTCTCGTCAGTAAGTCTCTCTCTCCCTCAAATTTCAAGTCTTCCTCTTCTTTGATTCAACGATTGGAAGTTGTGTCCAAGCCTGTTCGCAAATGCGGGTGCAAGTAGCCCACGGGTACCCGCAAACATAATCAATTTTTCTTGTTAAAACTACACTAAGCTATTGTAAATTTGTAATCAATTTGAATATATATATATATATATATATATATATATATATATATATATATATATATATATATATATATATATATATATATATATATAGGGATGTGCTCCGGTGAAAACCAAAATTGCGGTAGAAATCCATGAGGACCGGCTTTTTAGCTCGGCTCACTTGCTTTATAGCCCGGTTATGAATAGAACCGATCTATAAAGGCATAAGTTTTAGCCCGGTTTTGAATAAAACCGAGCTATAAAGTCTCTATGTAATTTTAACACATTAGCTTTTTAGCACGATTTTTCGGTTTGACCGAACTATAAAGTCATGTATTATTTTAAAACTGGAGTTTTTAGCACGGTTTTTAGGTTGAACCGAGTTGTAAAGTCACCGTGTGATTGAGGTTTTTAGCACGGGTTTCAAAAAAACCGGGTTATAAAGTAGTCCTCACGGGTTTTTACCACAATTTGAGGTTTTCACCGGAGTCAATCCCTATATATATATATATATATATATATATATATATATATATATATATATATATATATATATATATATATATATATATATATATATATATATATATATATATATATAGGGATTGACTCCGGTGAAAACCAATTTTTATGGTGAAAACCGTGAGGACTGTTTTGATTAGAGGATAATTATACACGCTTCAGCGCGTGAGTAAAGAAGCGGCTCCTCACTCGCCTCCGTCCGTCTCTCTCTTGGCCTCAACTCCTTCAGGCTTCTTCATCTCGTTCCGCCTCTCAGTCCGATCCAGCCGTCGCAGTCCCCCTCACTCCCTCGCTGCCAGCCTCCAGTCCTCATCGCCCTCGCTCGTCCTCCACTCTAGTCTCAGATCTGGTGGATCTCGTCATCACTCGCTGCCTCCTGCCTCATCAGAACAATCACTGCACTCACATCCTTTCCACCATCAGCGCTGTCTCCGTACCCATCTTATAATCTTCGGCTTCTTGGTTCAAATGATGGGCTATTCAACAATTCTTCAATTAAAATTGGAGTTCAAGCATCTTCCACCGAGTTCCACACCTGCTCAGAATCACAAGGTCGCAGCTTTGATTTTGGTTGCTCCTCAATCCTAGTGTCAATATCCATCATCTAGTGAAGCCTCAACAGGTAATTAAGCACCACTTTAAATTTGATGACATTTTTTTTTGTAATTTATCATTTGAATCAGTTGGTAACTTGGTATTAGTAGGGCTTAATTTGATGTTCTTGAATTAGGTCTTTGATGAATTAAATTAGAAATTGATCTTTGATGAAGGGAATTTGTTTATTGATTAGGAATTTGATGGGGAATTTGGATAAATTCGGAATTAGATATTGATTTTTGGTTGATGGTTAAATTCATGCTTGAAAGGTGTTTGTAAAATTGTCTAAGAGAGACTTTTGTTGCGTTTTCATTTTTTAGTTAACCCCTGAACCTACAACAACAACAACAACCCAGTATATCCCGCAACGAATAGTCGAGAGAGTCTTTCCAGAAGACCCAAAACAATAGAGCAAAGAAAACACAACGTCCCAGGGCGTCTAGTAGGAGATAGGTAATAGACAGCAGAAAGAAAGAAAATAGATATGTAGATAACCGACATAAAGCAGATAGAAAGCAGAAATAAAGGTAGAACGGAAGCAAAAAGAAATGACCCAACACCCATCCTTGGGATTCTAAACATCCGAAGCCCGAATGCATCTCCTCTAGTGGTCCCTATCCGAAGTCATATCCTCCGATAGATTCAGTGCATTGAGATCCTATCGAATAACCTCCATCCAGCTCTTCTTCGGTCTACCTCTCCCTCGGCACAAAGCTCCAAGCTCCAAGCTCTCACACCTTCGCACAGGCGCTGATATTTGCCTCCTACGAACATGCCCAAACCACCGCAATCTGGACCCCCGTAGTTTATCAACGATACTCACAACCCCTGAACCTATTTTTGGGAATTCCATTGCATAGTAGTAGGAAGATCTGCTGCTGAGAGGGTGTAAGGCGGTTAAAAGGCCAAATACGAAAAGTAGAAGCTTCTCAAGAGGCTGAGTACTGTTGATAGTTGTAATTCAAGCGGCTCATGCCCTTCATCTAGGCTCTTGCAAGATTGTGAGTTCATATACTGATCAATTTTATTTATACTTAGCTTCATTATCTTTCTGTGTTCAAAATAGGATCTTTACCATTGATTTATATCAAAAGCATCACTGGGCTGAATAGGGGAAAGCCACTTTTAACGTTGTTTTAAACTTAGTTTAAGCTTATCAAGCATCTTTTTCTATCTTTCTTTTCATTCTATAATAAGTTGGATGGACCCCTATCATATCATCTTTCCATATAAAGAATTCGAATTCTTTCACCTGGTACATGATTAGTCGGTTTAGCCACTAGTATATATGAGTATTGTCGTACACATGAAGCGAGTGTCCAATATTATAATACTTTCTTGAAGATGTAATATCTATTGATCCATCTATATGATGTTATAATACTTTCTTGATGTGATCAGATATCCGAAGATCAACATTTTGTGCTAAGAATGAGGCATACATTCGAGTCTCTCGGCTACCAGTCAGGGTTCTATCTTTCTGTGCCTCCTCTTTGAACCCCACCAATCCTGCACTGGAGCCAAAGAGGAGGCACAGAAACCAACATGAAATGGAGGCAATATATAACTATGGGTTTAAGATTTAAAAACCTTGAACCTACTTTAAATGGAGACAATACACTATAATTTTTTTTAACCTACTCAATAAACCAACATGAAATGTAAGACATCAAGATGTCACTTTAAGGCTATATATAACTATGGGTTCAAGAGTAAAAAATCTTGAACCTACTTTAAATGAAGGCAATACACCATAAAAAAAAAAATTTGAACTTACTCGATCAATAAACCAACATGAAATGTAAAACATCAAGATGTAACTTTAGGGCTATATATAACTATGGGTTCAAGAGTTAAAAATCTTGAACCTACTTTAAAGGGACTAAGGGAGGCAATACACCATGAAAAAAATAATTGAACCTAGCTACTTAATAAACCAACATAAAATATAAGACAGAAAGATGTCACTTTAGGACTATATATAACTATGTTAAAATCTTGAACCTATTTTAAATGGAGACAATACACTATGAAAAAAGCATGAACCTCCTCAATAAACCAACATGAAATATAATGTACAAAAAATATTAATGTACAAAAAAAAAATCTTGAACCACTATTATTAAAAAATATCGAAACCCATAATTAAAACAAAATCTTGAACCTATAACAATTGCTTTTTACTATACTTGGTAGAAGGCTGTGCTTTGCACGGCGTAGTTCTGGATACAAATTTGTTCGTCCACATCCACAAGCTAATGGCCACCGTGATCCCACATCGCCTACTGAAGCTTCTTGATCTCTCCGGTGAAGGTCTATTATGGTTCCCGGTGTCAGTCGCCATGTTCCTCTTCCCGTTATCACTCCATTCCCACCACCTCTACTTTTTCTTCCTCGCGGTCGTCCTCGGACTCTTCCTCGACATCGTCGTGATCGGCCCCATCAAGCACCTCGGTTGGCGCACTCGCCCCGTCTCCAACAAAGGAATGTGCATAGCGTTCATCGTCTTCTTCCGAATTTTCCTTTTTAAGAAACAAGAAGTTGCCTTACCATTGGTTGTGACAATCTCTCCCAACTTTAGCTTGTAAAACATGGTAGTCTCACCAGTTTCATTGAGACCTATCATAAGTATACGCATCTCTGCCTTAGAAAACAGCCTGCTAAACAACTACCCAAAAGACAGTCCCATTTCATCTCTTATGAACCAACAATGAGATGAAGAAAGTGATTCATACCATAAGAACTCTCATCATGAATACCAAATTGCATCCTATTAGCCAGCTTCCTCAAATATGTGATAATATATCTATAAAACCACGTATTATTAGTAAGCAACCAAAAGATATAAAGGAGAAGGCACTAATACATAAACGCAAATTGGTACCATCATAAGTCAGAAGATTAGTTAATACCTCTCTTTCATCTCTCTCAAACGATGGGTTTAAGCCAAGCCCCAAATAAGTTGCCTATAAAAGGCTCACACCAACTTTTCACTAAATTCAAACCCAATCAATCTTGTCAATCCTTCCGAAGAACATCAAGCAATATAAGCTGACAACATAGACACATTTCTTACTCTTTCAGAAACAGAGAAAGGTTGGAGGTCAATCATTTTGTCGTTATTAATGCAAACCAAAAAAACATTATCATCGAAAACAGGAATTCTCATACAAAAACCTAGGACATATTTAAAGTTATTAAATAAGATTCTTTCAAGATAGAAAGCAACACCTCACCTCTCTATCAAACTGCAACATAAAGCATCTTTTGACACAATCCCTTGTAGGCTTGTAGTCACTTCATCCAACTTAATCTCACTGCAGGATTCAAATCCAACATGGAAGGGTTAAGAATGCTCAAATAAAAGCAGAGAATCAACGACCAAGACACTAAAGAAGAGGATAAGAGAGGCGAAAAGGTGCGGAATTGAATTGAATTGAAGGAAAGTAAGGGTTACCTGGATCCAGGGCGAGAAGAGAAACCAAAGAAGAACCCACTTGCAACAAATAATAGCATAAATCTGTAACAGTTATGTGACAAAACTCATAGAGATGGAGTAATGCAACACATACATGTAAAAAGTATACAAAAACATATAAAAAAGCCCACTCAAATAGAAAACTAAAAGAGACAACCCATTAAATTTTCATTAAGCTAAAGAAAACAACAACCAGAAAGAAATAACCTTCTTATCTGTCGCCATCTAATTAGTCTCTCTCTGTTGCCTTATGTCATTATGCTGCAGACTGGCTACAGCTATTGTCTCCGCCATCTTTACAAAATCCCATAAACTTAATAAGCTTCAATGATGTTTCAAAGGTGAGTGTATTAAGACTCATACTCTATGAAGGGGAAATTTCAGATTTGTATAAGTAGAATGTTACTGTATGATTTTTAATATTGCGTTTTCAAATGATGCCCTTTTTTTGTGAGGATTTGAATGAGTTCATTTGTTAATTGTTTCTTCTCCTCTCAGGTTATTAGATCTAACTGGAGATGAATCATTAAGAGATTTGATTATTGAGGGGGAAATGTGTCCTTTTCTGTCCAGTCTACAAGCTCTTTAATCTAGTTTCAGGTATCGTAGAAAGCTAAATGGAATATTGTAATTCTCTCAACCCAGTTTGTTCCATACATAATGTCAAGATTCAAACGTGTAAAAGAAGATTTTGAAGGCTTCTTTTCATTTAGGTTGAATGAGTGTGTCGGAGTTCTCTCTGAAGCTCCACGGATCCTACAACCAAAACATTAAAACTAAAGCTTGCTATCTACGAAAAGAATGCATCATACCCAAAATTAAGGAAAAACATGTTTAAGTAATTAAAATGCATACCAATCAAACTAAATCCCTCTGTATCAGCCCCATCGACCGCATGAGCTTGTGTATCCCTTTATTCAATGGAACTGACACTTGACTTTGAGCAGATTCACTATTGCCAAACAATGTAGATACTACAAGGGGTGTATATTTAGAATTGAGCATTAATCAGTATGGAGGTGAATTTGAATTACTACAAGAAACAAATCTGATCAATCAACCAATGGAAAACAATGACAACAGATTCCAACAACTTGATATAGGAAAGATGGAAGTTTTGACTATGGAGTTAAAGCTAGATATCAAAGAAAATAAAGCATACCAAGAATTACAAAAGGCATAAAAAATTCTACATATCATTGAATGTGATTACTAATTAGATATCAAAGGAAGATGAATGGATTCTTTAACTCTCAATAATTTAAACTCATATTAACAGCCAATATTACGAGGAAACTTAAAGAAACCCCAAGTAATCTATATTTGTTAGTCATTTTTCTCTTCAATGAAGAACAATAAAGACAATTAGCCAGCCATCAAGATATATAAATGTGGCACAACCAATCCCCTACTCATGAAAAAAGAAAAAGACTTGCATGAGAAGTGGGAAATCCGACCTGTGAGTTGGGGTCCCAATCATGGAATTGACGAACTCCATGAATGATAGGCCTGTCTTCTTCGAGACCTTTCTTCATTCTCTGTATATCAGGAATTGTGCGATCTCAGAACCATGATCCTCTTCATCTATATTCTATACTCTCAGAGGCAATTACCTGAGGATTAAAAAGGCATAGAATTACTACTTCTCGTCACTTCTCTACATCATAGAATGCATATAGCTCCACCCCACCATTTATGTAAAATATACCACCAGGTCTAGATTTCTAAGTAACGTCAGGATGGGGCTGGATTACAAATGATAAAAATGGTGTAGCCGAAGTGGTTCACTAAAGCTTGCTAAAAAATTGATCTACTTACCACTCTCAAGGCACATTTCTCGATCATTTATGTCATTTTCTTATAGAATAGTGCGGATCAGACCCTCCAGAAGGGGCAGAAAAACTTTGTAGACAATTGAGGCGTCATCCGAGTCCCCTTCTGCAGTGTCAACCTTGCTTTCCACCAGCAGGAATTGGGTTTCAAGGGGAATATCCTTCCCATGGGTAGCCATACGCTGAGTCATCCACCATAGCTTGAATCGGAAATAACACGTGAACCTCAGATCCCTGCCCAAAAGGATACGGACTTGTCAATGATCACATACAAAACCATCAAAATCATGTTGATTAATGATTCAATTGATAGCAAGTTTATCAAATACTCATTCTTATCTAAGAGTAGATTTTCAGGTTTGAGATTGCGGTGAAACACACCCCTACCGTGGCAGAAATCCACAACATTAATAAAATGTTTGAAGTACTTCTAAGCAACATCTTCTCCAAGTCTTCCTTTAGCCACTTTGTTGAACTCCCTCCCCCCTCCCCCTACCATATTCCATGACGAAGTAAATCCTCGTCTCAGTGGCCATGACTTCATAAAGCATTCCCTAAGTAGAGCATCTTTAGTATTTTTAATGTGAAGAGAAAACCATAGACGACTCAATGAGCGAATAGGCTCAAGCTCTTGACATAATGGACTCTGCGCGACTAAACACATCTTGAAGCATTCCCTAGCTAGAGCAGGTTAGACAAGAAAAGGCTCAAAGAAGTGCAGTATTCAGAAATAGCACATTACCTTCAAGTGATTGATATTGAAATGAAACTGCATTGTGAAAGAGAAAAGGGTTAAGGCCGAGTGAAGAGAGCACGTTATTAAAATAAACGAAAATGTAGTACGGAATTGAATTGAACTGAATAGAAGTTACAAAAGGGTTACTTAGATTTAATCCTCTAACATCTCCTGTGTGGCTTTAGCACTCACCGTGATATGTAGAACACGTGTAAGGAAGATTAGAATCTGCTTGAAACATTGCTACAAAATGTTACCAACAGTGAGCAAGATTAAATGTCAAAGCATGGTTTTAAGGAAAAAACAAATTTTCAAGAATTTACAATGTGAACACTGGGATGATTTAGTTGATAAGAGCAATAATATAACATGGGAAAAATGTAACAGAGGCAGTAGCTTAAAACGATAGTTATAAATTTCAGCCAAGTAAAATCATGTACACTTTGCATCTGTTATAACAATAAAAACTATTCTCTGTCTGCTCAATCAGACGTTATACAAAAGTAACACTACTTGTCAACAACATGAATTTAACTCGCTTGGAGTAGCCACAAAAATACAAAATAGATTTGCATATAGACATACAGCATAAAAACCCGGCAGTTTTAGACCCGGAAGAGCTAGACATATAGATGTTTTTCCCTTTTAGTTAATTTTAAACTTAAATTGGGAAAATAAATCACAGCTGAAATCAAAATGGTTTAAATATGAGTTTAGAGGCCAAATTGTTCAAGTTTAATCCTATAAAGCAAGAAACAGAGAACTAAAGATCTTGCAAGGGAAACAACATGAGAAGAAGAAGATTTTGAAGCCAATTTTTTCCTCGAAATTCCGTTGCACCCCAATGCTCAAGTTCACTGAAATCTCGACAGATTTTGAAGCCATTTTTTTCTCGAAATTCCGTTGCACCCCAATGCTCAAGTTCACTGAAATCTCGATAAATCTTGAGTTGCACTAAGAAAGTCGAAGCCTAACCAAATTTCAGCTCAATTTCTTTTTGTCTAACAAGGTTACATGACTCAAATCTATCTTTAGAATCTCGAAAACAAAGCATTAAATGAAAAAGTACATAGCTATACTTGAATCCAGATATGCACAAATCAGGAACAATTCCCTAAAACAAGATAAAAGTGATTTCAAAATGTAAATTTCTAAGCTTAACGAAGGCCCCCTCAAAAGTTTGGTAGAAAAAAAAACGAACCTGAGGATCAGCTTCCTCTTAGCCTGTTCTCCCGTTTATTTGAGCAGAGGAGAAAAGTCTCTCTATATTTGTGGGCATAAGGGATCAAGAGCACTAGTATGCTAGCAAATAATCATATTCTAAAGCATAAGCAGGCCGCAACATTGTAGTTCTCAAACCCACAAAGTGTTCTTAACAGAGGCAGCTGCAGTCTCTCAGGCAAACCAGTTGAAAATTCCTGTAATTAAACAAGTTTTTTTTTAAAAAAACATTTTTAAATATTGGGAGATAAAGATAAGACTTTCAATCAAAAGGGATGTAGTTCATAAAGCATCATCTTGAAACTACAGTTACAATACCTGGACATAAAGCTCAAGCACAGTTCGGCCCTTTGGCAAGGAAAATCTGATGGGATTCTTTGTCTTGAAATCTAACAATCTGAGATTAAAAATAGAAAAAAAAAAAAAAATTGGGTCAAAGACAATATTGATAATTATACGAGCAAGCTACCTTATTCCAAATCAAATATGAAAGTCTATTTCACATATTTCAGAGATCAAAAAAATCCACTCAATGACAAATTGAGAAGTGAAATCAGTTTAGTTTTGGATGAAGCTCTTTTAAAGACAGTAGTAGTAACTACTATGTTAACAGATAAATATACCTTATCTTCAATAGAAGGGCAATATCTGGGACCCTTGGCCTCCACCCATCCTCCATAAGTTGGAGTTTCATGCAAATTTTCTAATCATTCCATGAGTACTCTTTGTGGTATGAGTCAAATAACAGCACATTTGTTCCCTTTCAATGTGGAATTCAGGATCAAAGCTAAACCAACTAACCTTCTTGAAAGCCATTTCACTGTCAGAATAGTTCTTCTTTTACAGCCACATACATAATGGTACAGTCACATGTTCATTTTAAAATATAAGTAAGAACAACCGTTCAACATAATAGAAAGCAAAATATTATAACTTCTATCATGTAGAATATGGATAATAGGATAAACACGGCCATCATAAACGAAGAATATAAGCATTGAGTTTGATATTAGAAGCTAGAAATGAAAGTGGAACCACCAAGAAAGGGAACTCCTAATCATCATATTCTTTTATCTAGAATGAAAATTGCCCATGTACGATGTTAAATAACTCATTTGACAAAATTAACCAACCTGATGATGAATAAGGACTCCTAGAGAACATATATTATCTCCAACCGAAATATGGATACCATACCAAAAGTACATCAGGCAGAGAATGATAGAGGGTGGGAGAGAAATGGTTTTGCCCCTTGGATTTCAGTATCATGAGCAAAGTTTTCTGTAGGAAAAGCTCATTAAAAGCATGAAACAAAACTGATTCAATCGTTATCCCAATAACTTTGCAATTGATATATCAAAATACTTGAATCTTCAAGTGTAGGTTTTCTTTACAAATTTTCTATCTCTCACATAATCTGTGGCGCTTTGAATGATATGTAGATTGAAAATCGTGGACTGGGGAATTAACACAGCTGACAAATGTGAGAAATTTTGGAAAATGCAGCCTCATCTTAGGTAGTGCAGTGGGAAGATGCACCCACCAAACAACTTCTTTACCTTTTTTTAATTCTCAAATTTGATTCAGGGTAATATGTTTTTTTTTCTTTTGTTGTTACCTTCGAACACTTTTGGCTAAGAATTATCCGCAGGGAGGGAAGATCAGTTTATGCCTTATGGTGTAGGAATGGTGAAAGGTGTGTTATTCTGAAATGCCTCTTTGAATGGTAGTAATTTTTCTCCACAATATTCCCTGAATCTATCTCATATATATGACTACCTTTTCCACACATTGATATGACTCAAAAATACGAACTTATGCACTAACTTAAGCACCGAAAATGAAGTAAGGAATTCATGAAATTCAAAAGGAAAGATATTGATTACCATTTATTAGCGTCTCTTCCCTCTAGCAATGCTCGGGTTCAGCTCACCCATAGTCACAACCCCCATCCCCCTGTCCTCTCAAGTCTACTGATCTAAAATAACAAAACCCCACCGGAGTTAACCCAAAATCTGACTTCCCTAAGAGCCCATATCAAACCATAAAGTTGATGATACAATACAAACATCCCACAATTAAGAACCAACTTAAACTTAAAGGGCCTTCTCTAAGGGAAGTCACATCAGCTCATGCAAACTTAAAAGAACAATCCATCCATGCAAGACTTTTTTCTTTTTTTTTTTGAAATGGATCGGAGTAAATAATTTAGGGTTTTGTTTAGTGTTGTTAATTATGACCTGATATGTGCTTAGTTTGTAAAAGTCAAGGGGGGAATTGAAGCTTTTTTGTAGCTGCTTTTCGGTGAAAGGAAGAAAGGAAGGGAGTGAGGTGTAAAATGCCTTTTGGCTGGGAGGGAGATGTGGCAATCATGGCTTTTCAAAGGGAAATAAAAAATGGTGGGATTTTGGAGATTAGCTTAAAATAAGGCTTTGATTATGTGTAAAGCTACCCCTACGTTTAAGTGGGTATATTAAAATGAATGGTTATCAAGTGTTATAATGAAAACATTATAACAGGAATCCTAAAAAAAAAACGGAATTTCAATTCAGCTACAATAAAACACTACCAGAAATAACATAAAATACATGATGGATGAGAAATTCAATTGAAGAACATAAATTGTAGGGTCGGACAACATCAAAGAACAACGAAAAATGATACACATGCAACATGAACATGAAAGAATAACAGTCTGTTCTACATCTAAGCGATGCAAACTCATTTTTACAAGACATTTCGGATGCAAATGGTGGTTCAGAAATGTCTTCATCAGCAGCTTAAGGTCTGTTTTTTTTCCACAAGAACATGACAACGTCGCGCGCATTTGCGCGCGGCTACTTACCTAGTATATATATGGAAGCTTTGAAGCAAGCAGGTCAAAAGTTCAGTTACCTATTTACCCCCAAATTTGACACTGTTGCTTGAAAATTACTAAATTGCCACTATTTTTTTTGGGAGCTTCCTTGTTTCACTGTCTCTCGGGCTTCTCCTTTTCTAGTTGCACTTTCCCTTACCTCTCCCTCTCTCTGGTTCCCCTTTCCCCCTTTTCGTATCGTGATAGAGAAGGAGGGACGTGAAGAAGCGAGGTGGAGGACCAATATCCGGCGAAATCTGATAGCTTCTCTTTGGAGGCTGCAAGCACGAGAGATCGGCGCCGATGGTGGAGAAGAACTTTGCGGGTCTTCGAAGGGAGACGATTGACTAGGGTTTCGGGTGCGTTTGATTTCCTGTTTGAATTGGGTTGCTTGAATCCCTCTTTCACTTGCAATCTTGCATATTTCTGAAATTGGGTTGTTTCTAAACTATACAAGTTTGCAATTTCAGCCTGAATTGGGTTGGTTGTAGCTTATAAAAGCTTGGAATTTTAGGCTACGTATGTGAATTTATTATGCCCTCAAGGTGTTCGACGAAATGTCAACCTTATGAAAAACAGAAATGACATAATCACGCACTTATGAAGCCCCGGAGGCTTCAAACCACAAGCAAGTGTTTTGAATAATGAAGAGACCATGATGAAATTGTGCGCCTCGCAAAAAAAATTAAGGAAGTACTGAGTACATTCATTAACAAAATTGAGTGCAGATATTTAATCGTTGTGGGCAATAAATGAGAGCTCATATCATTTAACATGTAATTTGCCCCATTAGCTTGTGCATTTGTTCAATCGATGTCAGTTTACTTGGGACAAATTAATTTTCTTTAAATTTTCAATATTGTGGACTATGAGCTTTACATAAGGTTTGCTGGTGCTCATTGTCGTTGTTTAGTTAGGACAGAAGTGGTGTTGTTTGAATAGTAGGGTTGCTTGAGGGAGAGTGATTTTATTATTTGTTGGATACGAAATAAATAAGGGATTTGGATAGTAGTGTATAATTATTTTTCCTTGATTACAATTTCTTATAGATTGCTACTTTAAATTTTTATTCCCAGAGGATAAATAAGGGATTTGGATAGTAGTTTTTGTGCCCAGAGGACAATCTAACATTCCCAGAAAATATTTAAAGAGTGTAAGGTCCAAGATACTATGTTAAACATGCTTATTAATGGTCACCAAAAAAAACATGCTTATTAATATTAAGTAAAAACAAAAAGGAGCTCAATAGCAAAAGACTGAGGACACGTTCACCCAAAACAGACCAAATCTCCCCCAAAGAAAAGAATAAGAATGATTTCCCATCCTTATTGTTCTAATAAGAAATTAGAAATATCAACTATAAAAATAGAAGATTAGTAATGTTTGCATTTTAGAAGAAATCAGATAATTAGACAGGCTCACGAGTACTTCTAAAGAATAATTCGTTGTTGCTACTGTCAGATGCAGGGCATGTACTATGCATTTCAAACAGATCTAATTTCCAAACCTTTCCTCTATCCCAATCATAGGGGAAGATCTCCGCTAGATCTCGACTGCCTTGCGATGCTGATGGTATGTATGTTTTGTCAGTGTTCAGTAGCCCTTTTTAGTGTTAATTTGTGTAAATGTCTTCCTGATGCTTGAAACACCATGTGTAATCTTTAATTAAGGAAATCATAAGGAGAGCTATAATAAAATTCCTTAAATAATGAACTAACTCCAAAATATCTTAAGATTCAGAAAGCACATAAAGCTCTGAGAAGCATCAAATGTATAGCTAAAATACAGGTTGATGAGTTTATTTTATAATTATATATGCCTATAATATTAGGTGACCTGTTGGAGAACTATTTTCCAAAACATAGTCCAAAAACCAATTCCCTCTAAAAAAAACTTAAGGAACAAGAATCATTATCACCACCTTGTACAGAAACAACCGGAGTCATTAATGAAATCTTAAGGCATAAGAGTCCCCCTCTCCTTATATAAACCAGCTTTTATTTTCATATGACCCAGACGTGTGCTGATGCTTGTGTAGTGATTTAATGCGTGATGTACAATTGTTCAAAGTGATAGATATATTCTAATCATGAACATTTTTAACCCCCATTATAAAAGGACATCAGCCCATGATTGTTTGTATTTCCTTTATCTGCTCCCGTGTAGTTTCTAATCATATGTAACTGACATGTTTAATGATGCTCGTGTGATGACTTTAACGGTTTTATTGATCCCTATCCATGCCTCTTTGTTTGGCTACTTATTGCTTTAAAGCAATCCATTCTTGACACATCTAAATTTCAGATATTTCGGTGTTGATATTATTGCAATACAGAAGTATGCCCTCCGTTTAAAATTTATATCTAGGTTGATATTGTAGTAGAAAAAGAAATTAAAAATGTGCTTTTGATTAGGTCTGAATGTTTTGACATAATTCGAGTTTTGAGTTATGAATATAGGCTTTTAAACCCATAGCTTGAAACTACGATCCCAAATGTGACATGTCATGAGTTTGTCCTGTTTGACTCAGTTGAGAGTTATACTTTGGGTAGTTCAGATTAGTACTCAAAGAATCTTAGCAAGTAAGAACTCTCCAACAATTCTATGAACAACTACAAATTTATATCAAATGGATAAAAATGTAGGTAAATTTAAACAATTAATATTTATATTCAAACATAATGTTTTTAAAAATAATCTGATACATATATATTTTTTTCCCATACAGGTCAAGGAAACACACTTTAGGAAATTGGGGAAAAAACTACGTGCACCCCAAACGTACCTGTTAATTGCATATGGACCCGGATTCGAATATGTCATGAAGGTTGGTACTCTTTTGAAGGAAGCAAAAAATCCTCTATTTATATCAACGAATAGAATACTGAAGTGGATTTGGAAGTTTGTTGCAGCCAAGTAAAGGAATGTTCAGATACCTCTCTCTAGCTTGTAATATATTTAGAGTTGAGAACACAAGTTTTTTTTTTTGGATGTAACATATACAGTTTGTAATATTGCTTCTGCAATAACCTTTAACCATCTGGTTATTGTACATCTATTTTTGATATACAGGTTTTAAATGATGAGTGAAAATTTTTGGTATGCAAGTGGAGATTAAAGGAATTCAACATTAATATTGAAATTCAACGTAGCCTTCGCACATGGCTATATTAACTAGTAAATTATTAAACGATACACATTGTATTATATACGGGTCTATTTCAATGGCCAAAATATAAAATATCTTATTATAATAGCAAATTGAATATATTATAAATTTATAAGATAACATTTTACATGGTATCCATAACTACAGCCCTCGCAAAGCGCTTGCAAGTCTGCAACTGGGTTTAGCCGGCTGTATGTCAAAACTCGCCAGTTGTTTTGGATAATATAATATCAAAGTAATATAAAGAAAGCATTCTATTCACAGATTCATAATTAAGTTATTGTGGTCCAAATGTTTGAAATAGCACAGAGTCAAACCCAGAGGGAATTGATTTTTGACCACAAAATTTACGAAATAGTCCTCGTGCTCAACCTTTAATTATCAGTATACCACCAATCCATAGTTATGTACTCCATTAATCCAAACATGTGATTTAATATCGACAACCTTCGTGGGCGAGGGTTGGATTCTCGGACTCGATAATCCCCGGATAACCTCAATCCCATAAGTAGCCAACCCCCCACCACCCCTTGCCAAACACCAGCCCCGGGGTTGTTGCTTTTAAAAAAAACCCCGACAGTCCCATGGAACCCCTTGCCGAGCGCGGCCCTAATCTTTTTTTCCCTTTTAAAATATGTTTCTTTCTTCAATGAATTGGATTAGGTTTATTAGGGGATTCAATTTTTCTGTTTTGGAATCGATTTTGCATCCAATCTTTCTTCTAATGTCCTGATTTTAGTGTTATTGGAACTGTGGTTGTTCATCTCAGAGGGCAGATGATCGGAAATTCCTCTTGCTGTTAGATTATGTTTGGTTTTTGCTTTTGCCGCTCTTATTTCGTGTTGATTTTGCTTTTGTGGATTGTTTATTGCTTCAATTTAGTTGAATGATGATTAAGACTGAACCTTTTAATAATCTAGATGAGTTACTTATGTTTTCATATATAGGATGATGCTTTGTTTACTCTCAATTGAAGTTAGACTTTAACCTTAATTGTCCGTTTAGTTGTTATTTACTTGCACTTGTTTCCTTATTTGAATTGCGTTTTATTCAGATTAAGGGTTTTATATCTCAAATTCGACCCTCTTTTTTTAGGTTGTGCAAATTCTGATTAATTTTGTTATGAGTTTTCAATCTTGTTTGGGGGTTTTCTGCTCTAGGTTTGAATTGAGTGAATTGGGCAAGCGTAATTATGTATCTCAATTTGATGTTAGTTGTAAATGATATGTAAATGTCTAATCTTATGTTTAGTTGATGATAGTGATCGAATAACCATTAGATGGAGAGAGAGAGAGTCATGAATACACCTAACCAAAGAGACCATGTTAATTGAAAACAGGCATGTGCATCTCTCTTTCCCTGAACCCTAAATAAACCCAAATGAGTTAAGATTAGATGCCATGAATCATAAATTCGGGTTTAGAGCCTCCTTTGGTGATCAATCTCTGCTTATTTGTGAATGTGCTGAGAATATTGCGTACTATGGTGTGGTTTTTTTGGTGGGAGATTGTGCGTTTGAATGATTTTGGATATTTTGTGTACTTGAAATTACAAGGTTGTTTAAAAATTTCTTGTACGTTGTTAACTTGCTAAAATTTCAAGTACGTGGTGTAATGCTCAATCTGAACTTTGCACAAGTCTCTTGTTGTCAAGAAGTATTACCTCACAGCTGGTCTCTTTGGCATGGTGAAACATGCAGGTATTTCTGTTTCAAAAGGCAGCTATTTTCAAGTGTAACATGGTTGAAAGGCCTACAATGGTTACTCGTGTTGTCGACAGTATGACTAATAATCTGAGGCGCACTCGTGCTAAAGCTACTGATGTTGTTAATGCTATACTAGATGGTACTTTCTTCAGTCTTTTTTTTTCATAAGTTATGTTTTTAATATCCCAGTGTTAGCTGAAGTAATTGTTTGATATCCAGGGCCCAACCCTTCTAATAATTTTTTTGGCCGATTGCTTTATCTAGGAACTGATGCAATTATTCTAGGAGTAGAGAGTTTACGGGGTTGGTATCCAGTGGAAACCATCTCCGTTGTTGGCAGAATTTGTTATGAGGTATATTCCTACCTTTGCTATGACTTCTGTTGGATTGAATCCCATGCAGTGGATGTATTTTTGAGTGAATTGCTGAACATGGAAGCTATATACCTTCTTTTTAAGCCTTCGATCGTATGATTCAAGTCACTCAACTACCTTTATGCTTTCTTTTGTGTTGGGAGTTTGACAACAGATTAATCGTTTGTAGGGCTGAGAAGGGTTTCAATCACAAAGTACATTTTAGGAAGACTGTCATGTCATTTGGAGAACCCATGTCTTGCTTGGAATCCATTGCGTCCTCAGGGGTATAATATTAATACTTTTATTGACCTCATGGATTTATATTTTGTATTTTATGTTTTCCATTCATGCTAGGCTTATTGTATTCCTGTTGTGAATATGCTAGGTACGAGCTGCCATCAAAGTTAAGGCTTCGATTATAATTGTTTTACGTCTTTTGGAGGAGCTGAAAGGTGCACCCTCTTCTTTCAAATTGCTAATCTTGTAGAACCCATTGTTCAATCAAATCATGCACTAGAAATTATGCCACTTTGGAGGTTTCCTTGCTTCATTTACTTAATTTTTTGAATTCCATTATACTTTTTTGTTTCTCTTACATTTACAATCAGATATTGAATTTTATAACGATTTCTTTATTTTACTTTTCTCTTTCAATTGATTGATATTCAATTTTAGTTTGTGATTCCAGATTGAATTGATTATAATATCATCCTTTATTCGATGCTTTTAGATTTGCCCAACAAATTCCTTGACTCTCTTTTAAAATCACCACTCCCAGGCTTTTTAGGCTATTTGTTTGTGTGTATTGATTTTCTTACTGATCCTTCCTTTCTATATCTCAATGTTCTAGAGTTGATCAATTGGTCAAGTCAGACATTATGGGGGTATCTTAATCATTGGGTTTCCCCCTTTTCATTAGGGTTTTAGTTTCATTAATGAGATGGAATTAGATTTTTCCCCCTTTTCAATGTTCTGAATTAGGGTTTTAGTGAAGGACTTTGTTAGGATTACATATTTCTTTTATTTTACAGAATTATCACTCATTTCTTTACACAGTTTATATTTTATCTCATCTTATTCTTCACCCTCGCAGCATGCATAAGAATCTCTACTTTCTTCCGTTTGCTTAGGTTTGTTCATGCTCTTGCTCTATATCTGTTGAATTGAAGTTGTTTTTTTTTTATCCATGGTGGATTCTTTTTGTGATTGATTGGTTCCAATTTCTCAGAAATGACAACTGTCTCTGCTTGAATTTGCAGCTAACATTTGATTTGATGATAGATTTTATGCTTTAGCTCTACTGCTGATTTAAGACAATCTGATTTCGATAGGACTTGTGTGGTTTTTTAAATTCGATTTCATTCCTTCTTTTGCTTCATTTATTTTCTAAATTTAATTTCATATTCATTTTGAATTTCTTTGTCTTTTATTTCATGAATTTGGTCTTGAAATTACGGTGTGTTTTAGCTTGCTCCTCCTTCTCCTTAAGTTGTTCTCTAGCCCGAGCGGTCGCCTGCTGGTTTTCAATTTTGGTGGGTTTCGATTTCACGCCGGTCAAGTCACCGCCTTCAGCTATTTGATCTTCTCTGCTTCATTCTATTCGCTTAGGTTCTTTCTTCCATTCGCCAGTCAAGTCACCGGCTTCAGGTATTTGATCCTCATGAATCACGTGGTTGAATGTTGATCATGTGCCTTTCCTAATTTTTAATGATTATTTCTCAAAACCATGAATAGAGAAGATGATGGAAGATTGATCACCTTGGCTCTTGTCCCTATGCGATGCAGTATTAGGAACACAAACGAGCGAGGTAATGAGGCTTGTTTTGCTTGAAGTCTCGAAAGAAGCCCTAGCTGCCAAGGTGAAGAGACGAAGGGAAGTTGAGGGTCACTTCATGCCTGCTACCCTTTTGAAATCACAACCGGAACTGCTGAGTGGTTTATAAGCGACCCAAACATAGACAGAACCTTACATAACCTGGTTTCTTTAAGTATCATCTAAGTGGGTTCATTTAAAGGAATTAAATCCTATTTTATTTAACCAGTTAGTTTAAATATCATCTAAGTGGGCTTATTGGAAGGTTTTTGCCTTGTTATTGAAGAATAGGAAATTTAGAGAGGGGTTTAGATCTTATGAAGTTGTCAAACAACTATACCTATAGAGTTTTCTGTACATGTAAATAACCTGTTTCTTGGATTTTGATGAAGTTATGTTATTTGATAAATTAGCACATACAAAATTCATACCCTTTCTTTAAGGAGTGAGGGAATATCACTATTTACTGGTCAGGTAAAAAGAAGAAGAAGAAGAAGATAAACATTAGTAGCAATTGATTTCCAATTTCTATTTTCTTTTTGTAGTCGCATCCAAACAAATTGCAAGCAAAACTTTCTTCTTACAAAGTGCTTGATTAGCTCAGTTGCTGTTTTTTAGGTTTCTTCCTTTTCTGAACTGTGTGTTGCCATCTGCTCTGCTATACATGCATTTTTCTGATTTCCATTTGAATTAAAATATTTTTCTGCTATATTTTAAAAAAATTCACAAGTTATGGTGATTATTAGATAGCTTTCAATCTGCTATATTTTTCTGCTTTATTTTAAACATGCTGCTAATAATTTGGTTGAAGCAATCTGCTTTATTTAAAACTTGCAATGGGCTGCTTTCAATCTGAATTCAAAATCCACAAACATTCAGAACTTGTAAAAATTCAGAATCTGGACAGGTTTATGCTATATGCTAAGTTATATTTATAATTGCAATCAATACAAATGTTTGCTTATGCTTATATTATTAAGTGACTCCAAAAACAGATACACATTCCAACTGATGTATTTTTTAATTCAGAAAAGAAGTTGAGGCACATTTAGCTCGACTTTTTTACACACTGATGGATTGAATCTGAATTTAGGAATTTCAAAACTTTCTTTAGAAACCTTTATAGGTTTGTCAAAAAAAAACTCTATTAATCCTCATAAATTATAACATCAAGCTCTAATCTTATAATAGAAGGTGCCTTTGTTACTGAATACTCTGTTCAGTTCCATGTGGAAATTAGTTTTTCTTACCTTTAACTCAGGAGATCGGAAGGGGTTATGATTAACTCAGGAAAATGGTGAATTGCATCGGTCGATGATGCCTAAGCTGCGAAGTAGAGCAAGAAGATCGAGAAGGCTTAATAACGACGTTCAACAGCCTGCTGCTCAAGTGAACGGTCAAGCTGATAATTGGGTCCCACCTGTACATAACAAGCCAAGGGGGAGATGTGGCTGTGGTGGTGGGAGAGGAAGAGGTAATGTCACAGCTGTAGCAAAGGCCGCCGGTGCAGGGACTAGGCAAACAGGTGCTGGTAGAGGCAGGGGGTAAAATTAATAGACTTGGACCCTGAAATTCCAGGTGAGATTGCTCCTCAGCTTGCACCACTAGGAGCTCCTGCTACTGATAATCGAGTTGAGGGGGCAGCAGATAAGAACATTGTAATGGAGGGTGGAAGTGGGGATAAATTGGTGGGGATTGAAGAAGATGCAAGCCAAACTCCTATTTCTAAAAGAGTATGTTGTTCCTTGTGATTTTATGACCATTTTATCACTAAGTTGAATGAGAATAAACTTCTATATTGAATTAGCAACCGTTTTTTTGTTTATATTCTATAATTTGAGCCTTTTATCCTCCAAAAAGCATTTTTGTTTTGTTCCATGCATGTAAGTTGTTTGTGATTATCTTATATTTCAGTTTGTTGTTTGTTGCATTTTTTGCTGTCTTATCCTTCTTCATGTTAATGAAAATGGAATCTCTCAATGCCATTACTCTTGCTATGTGGTTTGTTATCTTATATGTCAGCTTGTTCTTTGTTGCAGTTCTCTTGCTATGTGAAGTTTGAGCACCGAAATAGCAAAGGATGCAATTATGGCTCTCCATATGAGTGGCAAGTGTACAGGTAAGTTCTATAATTTTACCTTTTAGTTTTATACGTTGGACATTAAATTTTTTAATGTTGTAGTTTTGTACACATATCTTATGTGCTAATACTTGTATGTTGTTTTGTTTACAAAGCAATTTGAATGGATGCTACGGTATTCCATCTGTTCACCATAAAGGCCGCCAAGGAGATTACTATATCCTTGGAAGTTTGCTTTGATATTCGTACAACAAATTGGAAAAGAAAATTTTAGCGATTCTTCATGATTTATCAATACTTGATGTATGTGTAGATCATGGACATGCTGGGTCCTAGATCATGAATTGGCTCATGCTAAGGTGACTGCCAATCGAGTGGCAAAAGTTGTAGCTAATGAATGGAAAGATGCCAATGACAAAGTGATGCCTGTCAAACAGTGGCTAGAAGAACGAATGTTCTTGTAGGTAACCTCTTCATTTCCTTTATTCACCTTTCTCTACTATTCTTCCCCCCCTCCCTCCTCTCTCTCTTTTTATCTCAATTGGTTATTCCCGTTTTCTGAAATTTTTTGTTTTTACAAAACCTGTCTTCACAGGGAGAGACCCCGCCTTGCCTGCAGCCACAGGTTCTTCCGATCGCCTCCGTGGTTTGTCAGGTCAGCCTGCCTCTCAAGTTTCTTCGACTTCATCCACTTTAATTTGAGCTATTTGCTGCAAAATTGTCGATGTTGATTTGCAAAATTAAAAGTTGTTTATGGTGGTTGAACAGGTGGCGGGGATACATCAAAAGGCGGTGGAATCAGAGGCGGATGGCTTGTCGGAGAGAGAGCGGGAGAGAGGGCGGATGTCGTGGATGTTAAGAAAAAGGGGCTCAAAAAGGTCGGTGCTTCTGGTGTTAGGGCATGTAGGTAGCTAATCAGTGTATTTTTTTACGACTTATTGGGGTTTGAAGTTGTGGGTTTGGGAAAGCTCATGACAAGGAAGGGAAAGGAGAGGAAGGTTAGATGTTTGCTTCTTAACCATCAGACAAAAGGAGAGTGGGTGTTTCTGAGATTGAAAATGAAATGTGGTAGAAGGGAGGGATGAGTGAAGATAAGGGCTGAACTAGGCTAGGCTAGCATAAAAAAATAGGATTAGCTATATAGAACATGGGAAGAGTTGGGCAGATCACACAAGAGTAAGAAGAGAAAGTGGTCCCAACCCAATTTTTAAACACCTAAAAATAAATACTGAAATCCGCTTTAAGAGTTTCAATTTCGATTTAGTAAATTAAAGACGAGTTTTCCTTGAGATTATCTTAATTAAATTCGATTAAATTTCATTTTTAATTTCTTTTTCCGAAAATTAGGATTTAAAAATCCGAGTCTTTACATCATCCACCTCTAAAAACAAGTCTCGTCCCCGAGACTAAACCCAAACAAAGTAGGGGATGAAGTTTGAAATTGATGACCCCAAGGACCATGTCCAAAGGATCTTGTAATCACCTCGGTTGCGTGTTCCTGGATTCTCACAACATCCTAGTCACGGTCGTGACATATCCAATTGGCCTTGACAAGTATGAAATAAGCGCCTCTATCACATCCTTGCTTCGACTTTTCGGAAGTACCACAACTCTAAAAGTTTCACAATACCATCACTAGGTCTTAGCAAGCACCCTACAAGCTCTCTCATAAAATGCTTGTATCCACTTCAAGAAGTATCGTAGAGTTGCCCGGGTTTGAAAAGTTTTAAAGGGGATTCTGAAATTGAAAAAGGATGGGCCTCAAATCGTTGAAATTCTCGATCGTGTTCGGTCTTCCCAAATCCAAGTTAATCCTTTTCAAAACTGTTCAAAACGTTTCAAAACAAGCAGAACCTCTTGAATTCAAAACCATCCATAGCTTTTCAAAATCTGAGTTAGTCGTTTCCAAGCTCTTTAAAAATCCTTTAAATCCCAAGTTAGTTAAGAAAATTCAGAACTCAAGAGGTGGAATCATCCACCTCTAAAGGCTAATCCCATATTCTCTTCCTAGGTTCCAATCTCAAAAGCAATTTCAATCTACGAATCTCTCGCCATTATCAGAATCAACATAGCCAAGACATGCCACCTCATAAACAACTAACCACCGAGATTGGCCACGCAAAAACCATAATGAATAGCCATTAACAACATTCTCACACACCAATAAATTGAAACGTCATACTCAACATTAGAATTTCATGTTCTAGGTGTCAACAAATAAGAATGCATCAAGCAGAAATGTCATTTTTTTGAAAGGGCAACACGTACACAAACACATCAAGTCTCAACCTTAGTAGATCACATCAACATGGTTTCCTACTTACCACTACCAACACAACATAATTTGTCACAATAGGGGTGTCAATCTAATAGAAGGGCAGCAAGTCAACACAACAAAATCCATCTCAACAAGATTCAGCAACCCAAGATATTCACCATTTTCGTAGTCAAGGATCTAGATGGAAGTCACATATATTTTTTGTGAATTATCAATGTACAGAGATATCAACACAATCACATTCCAGCAATTTATGTTCAAGTGTCAACATAGAATCAGTCATGCTCTCATGGTTCAGCAGTAGCAAAGCCTAACAACATAGCAGCACAAAATAGCAGCACAACAACATTTAACTCAACATGACATTGCATACCATTATATCAGGATACATGCACCTTATACTATGGACCCTATATTCTACCGTCACTTAGCTCCAAGTATTTCACCTCAGTACAATATAACATGATTCCACACTAAGTTTATACATCATTATCTCTCATCGTTCCAAAACGGTCAGACGTCATAAATCCTAAGATACTATCGTGATCAACAAGTATTGCAGAATATCATGTATCGACAAAGCAAAACAAGTTACCACATAACCTCATGCTAATAATAATTCGAGCAAAGGTAATATCATGCCAACATCGCAATATCATACTATCACATATTATCGGGGCACATAATATCATTATTACCAACACAAATCAGGATTTGAGCAAGTATAATTCACATTCCATGAGTAAAAGAATTCAGGCAAGGCCTAACGACATAGAACACCAATCATATCACAAGGTCAGTCACATAGGAACACCAAAGCACCAAAATTCATAATCATAAGTAGAAGTCAACCAAGTAACGTCCACTACCAGTTAATCATTCAAAGAATCGATATGTTAGTTCTGGGACCTGGGGTTTACGGGCCCACCGTGCTTTCGCTGTGCCGATCCCGTGCTATTTGGCTAAACGTGCTCTTTTCTATGTCATCGTTCGTCAAAGTATTGCAAGCAAATTTTTAGTTAGCGGAGATAGGGGAGAGACAAGGAGGACAACCCGAACTCCCCACGGAACCAAACACATACCAACTGATGATGATACGACAAAAAAACAAGATCCCGACCCAAGAAGGAGTATGATGCCCTTATGGAACTCTATGAGGTTACGAGTGCAACAAGCAAAACACATACCAATCGTGGAGTAAACTAGTCACATCACTGAACACTAACACGTACTTACCTTAATGAAAGATGTTACAAATAGGGGCAACCAAAAACATGATCGGGTTCTGCATGGGGCATAAGAGACTAATTAGCAACTTTTCATTTCATATATTAGACAAGCTTGATATGTATAAGAAACATGTATATACGAATGCAATAATAGATTGGTGCGGCACATAGCTCATGCGAAATCTAGTAAACGTTACAGAGCATTACATGTAGGGTAAATTACTCGTAACAAGTACACATGGGTAGGTCATATAAAAGCGGTACAGTAATTACATCTTATAGCAATGACTTCTCATAACGATAGGGTAAGCGTGGGATGTCATCACACAAGGAGCTATGGGGAAAGTAAGTCCTTCATGATACTAGTAATATATATTTAAGGAAAAAGCGCAATCAGAGGTAGTCACTGAGGAACAATTTGTCACCAAAAACACAGTTCATGTATACATGCATCTACCATGCCATAGGGTATAACATGCAACGTGGTATTCAACTGCTAATTCACACACATTTCGTAAAAGTATGAGATCATCTAGTTAAGCATTGGAAGGGCATCATGTGATAAGAACAACTTGGATGAGAACACACATAAGCACACACATAAGCATGCCACTAATCATACTTAGCATGATACAACCATGTGGAGGCATAGCATTCTAATTGTACTAACAATATCTAACATGCTTGGACATTCATAAGATCATGTAGAGAGAGTATATCAAGGCTATCACAACCTATGACAAGAGTGCAAGTTGAGCATGCGGTCGTACAAGTCATATCTCTGCAGGCATAGATTTTACAAGGTGCTACAAGACAATCACAAATGTATAAGAATAAGATGCATCGAGCAACTCCATAGATTAGTGGGACGTGTCATAGAAGTTTAAGCAGGATCACTATTGCATCCAATCATTAGCACATATAAAAGGAATATAAGTAGTTGTGATGAAGGAGTCATGCACATATCATAGTGCGAAACAGGACAATGCTCCTAAGGTATCATGTTTCAAAGGGACGATAAGCTACATTATGCATGCAAAGGTAATCATGCGAGTGCCTTATAGCTATCGTGATGTGTGTGTGGACATGCGAGGTTCGAGATTATTCATTTGCAGAAGCATTAAGAATGTCAGGGGACATGCAGAAACAACATCGAGTGATCAAATGATAGGCACACATTGATAATCACCTAATGCTTAACATGCGTTGAAAATAGGCACTAACTCTATAATTGCGTCTATCAATTCCTAACCGGTTAAAAAGATCGCACATTAGAGATGTTGGAAAGAATACAAGACTTTGCGAAGTCTATTCCACGAAAGAGCAGATCATAATGCAAGTAGGACATGAACACACACAAGCCATAATTCATGGGTCCTATAAGATATATTTTAACATGATAAGATGCATGGCTATGCAGCATAGGTTACATGTTCATTTGGCAACTAGCACGAATGCATTTAAGGGGTAAACCAATCATAACATGACCATATGAGGACAAGGGGGGAATATGGAGAAAACGACAACATGAGCTTAAGACAGCACAACTTCACATGAATATAAAGCATGCAAATACACAGGTATAGATTGACAGTATACAACAAGGGCACATATTTAACTCAAGGATATATCAAGTCACATTGTGATCCTACATGATGCTAGCGATACATGATAAGACATGGGTATCTTTACAGAGTGAACAAGAGAACATCACGAACAATAGATTATAATCATGCTAGGAATTAATGAACCGTCACAGAAGTACATGGAATGGTACAACAACTATAACATCATGGGACAATCATATTCACGTGATGAAGCAAGCATGACAAGTTACCACTCAGCGAGTCATATTGGAATTCATAAGCCTATAGGATACTACCAGCACATATCGAACATGAATATAATCAAGGTACTTCGACTAGACTCACCCTAGCATTCATGTGTCATTTATATGCGAAAACATGGTACTAACTCATGATTCCTACATACGTTCATTCGATCAGCACAACAGTTTGCAAAGAGCCAAATAAGCCACACTGTAATGATCTAGAAGTATGACAGGCATATAGAGGAGTATAACATGGGTCTAAAGCAAGATAGCTAGGCATGGATAGGATGATAGACAGTTATGGGTCCATGCAAATATCTAAACGGCACATGCACAAAAGATCAAGTCATACATTCAGGGAAATACAAGAGGATACCATTGAGCAGGAGAAAACATCACGGAAATCAGGAAGGTAAGCATGCTATGGTTTAGTGGTCATAAAGGCACGAGGAGTTGCAAGAGTGAGACTAACATGCTAATTAAGGGTCACACTATCATGATCCTAATCCAGGAGAAAAGAGTAACCATCATGCGAGTTCATAACTTGCGACATATGTGTTTAATCAACCATTAGTATGATGGTACGGGGAACCAATGAAATCAAGTTGTCCATGTATATGGGGTATGCCAGGAATACAACGAAGTACGACATAAGACCTAAACAAGGTGGCCAAGCATGGGTATATAACGGCATACAACCACAAATGTGGGTATTCCTCCCAATTTCCCGTAGATCACACCGACATCGCAAGAAAAGCTCAATAAGGACGTTTAGTGGGGTCGGGAAAAGAAGACCGAAGAAGGAAATAGTCAGGCTTAAAAGATCAAAGGCACTCCCACAAGGATTGGGATCCCGACTTTATAATGGTAGAAGATCTCCCCCGCTATTCCATTCACATAGGCATTTAACACATGATTCATAGTCAAGATATTAGTCAGGTCTCCAATTTAAGCAAACAACACTCAGTATAGAACAATCAACAATCAAGCTATCCTATGGGCCGCCCTGCGAGGGGCGACTAACCGGAGGGGCAAAACCTCACGGTCTCTACATAACTCGCCACTCCAGCCACTACGACGCAAAGCCTTGGTGTCTTGTAGGCCCATCTGTAAAGAACAAGCTGTATTTTGCCTACCCGTTCCCAACTACATCCAATAGGGATGGTCTAGCGCCTTCACTACCCCTTCGTTTCCCTTTGTTTGATTACCAAATTTATTGAGTCAAGTTCATATTTAGTCCATTTGAGTTAGTCATATTAAATTCATTTTGCCCTTTTAAAAATTTTTGAAAAACCATTTGAAAACCTTGGGCCATTTTCAAAACCACTTCAACCTATCATACTCGGTTTGCATAACCTGGGCTCTGATACCATCTTTGTAACGGCCCGGAATTATGATTCCCGGGTTACGTTTCGAGGGATGAAACCCCTCGTTAGGATCTTGCGCCCCGAGTACAGGTTGAAGGTTTGAAATTCTACTCTAACGTTTTCAAGTGGGATTTCATACCCAAAATTCGAAGGGATCGTTGGAATCCCCGGGGAAGTCCCCTGTACCTGTCATAAGTCTAAGCGTGGAAATCCAACAGTCATGCAAATAGTAGAATCAATGTGAAATACAAGAGTGTGCCACGGCAGAGCCGGGTCAAAACCAAATCAATAAGCGTATTTATCAAAATGTAAGGTTAGACCATTTCTTTGCAATCGCCTAAGAGAGTGCCCACGTCACAGAAGCAAAGAACAACCATGCTGCAAGACAAACCTAAAAAAATATGTATGCGGGGCGGTGTCAGATCGAAGCCCTACGCAAAGTAATCCCAAACCAGCAGACACATACACACGCTAGTCCTAATAAAGATGCTTCTAGGTGCAAGGCGGAATATTAACACACTAACATGTTCCTAAGATAAAGTGCATAAATATAATAAGGCCTTAGCACCGAATACCAAGTGGTATATCCCTCTCCTACCTCCACCCCCTTCCGATAGGGCGGAGACTGGCCAGCTCGTGAATGCATTCCATTATAATCGGGCGGCACGCATGCCCAACCCGCTCCACAATAAAGCCCGCAGGCATCTCATAATATAAGGAAGTTCATGACTCGATTGACTCAGGACGGGACCCGATGGGACTAGGTCGTCCTATAACCCTAGCAATGACTCTAGTTACTTTACAGATAACGGCCGTAAGGTTTACAAAAGCAATGAGTAAACAAATGCTCAATCATGAGTGCAATCCTAACAGGATACTACATGGCATGCTTTATTATGAATGCAGCACCTAGTATGCACATGGCTACAAGCAGGGAGATCTCTTTTCGAATCTGAGTGAGCTCATATAGGAACTCACCTAGAAGTGCAGAACAACAAAAGGCAACAACTAGGTATACAGAAAGCCAACATGTCAAGATGATCACCTAACACATATATAAGTAATATAAATAAGTCTACTGCTAATATTACTTAAAGCATATACTATCACACACTAGTCATCAAATTTATTCACCAAGTTAGGCAAGGTAAGTCATTTTCCCAAGATTTCCCAAAACTATTTTAAAACCTCAAGTTAGATCAAATCACCATAATATTATATCCTTAATCTCAATAATATTATATAATACTTTTAATACCATTTCTTTTAAACACTTTCATAAAATACCTCTAAATCTCTTAAAAATTCCAACCATTTTTATTTAATAAAAATCAGCCCTTTATATAATTTACAAAATCGCACCTTATGTTTGTAAGATGTCAAAGCCGACCTCCCCTTATTTTATAAAAACCCAATCCGACTCCCACTCATTTCAATTTTCTAAACTAAATACATTATATAAACATAGGCCCAAATCATTCTATTAATAAAGGAAAGATTCAGCCCAAAAGAAAATTAAGCCCAAAGGCCAACCTTTCCCTTCTTTCCGAACAAAACCCAGCCCACAATTTCTTAATTCAAATTCCCATTTCCTCATTTTGCAAATCAGAAAACAAAAGGGAAGGGCCCCAGACTGGTTGATGTGGCGGCTTAGGTGGAAGGGGCCCACACGGAGAGTGAAAAAAGAGGTGGGGCCCATGCCGACTTCTTCTTCTTCCCAATCTCGCCGTGCCTGTTCGAAAGGAGGCCAGGGAATCCGCCGGCGCTGGTTCTCGTGCCTCACCGCCCTCGTCTCCATCTCGCCTGACTCTCCCTCGCACTCCCTCGCTTCCTCCCGCTCGCACTCGGCTCACGCCCCTCCCCACTCTCTCTCATGCTCATCTCGCTCGCACCCACATACTCGCCGAAACCTCGCGCTCGCCGGAAACCTCTCGCTCTTACCCACAACCCCTGTCGTTCTTCACTAACCACTATGGATATGCAAGGAATCGGAAAAGACACACGAGAACGAAGAAGAGAGGGTCGAAGCTCACCAAGGGGCGTCGACTCGCCGGAACATCGTCGGAGCTTCCTCAGGTTGGCGTCGGCTGCGACTTGGGTCTCGGGCGACTCGGATTTGTTGGGCCTTGGAGGATGAGCGCTCGGAGTAGGTGCTCGGGTGGCTTGGGACTGCTCTCGGGTGGCGTCTGTGGTGCTCGGAGGCGCTCGGAAGGTGCGGTGCTGGTGCCGGCGAACAAGGAGGAGGTGGTGTTGGGGCGTAATGTGTTGGGGTTTGAAGTTGTGGGTTTGGGAAAGCTCACGACAAGGAAGGGAAAGGAGAGGAAGAAGATAAGGTTAGATGTTTGCTTCTTAACCATCAGACAAAAGGAGAGTGGGTGTTTTTGAGATTGAAAATGAAATGTGGTAGAAGGGAGGGATGAGTGAAGATAAGGGCTGAACTAGGCTAGGCTAGCATAAAAAAATAGGATTAGCTATGTAGAACATGGGAAGAGTTGGGCAGATCACACAAGAGTAAGAAGAGAAAGTGGTCCCAACCCAATTTTTAAACAACTAAAAATAAATACTGAAATCCGCTTTAAGAGTTTCAATTTCGATTTAGTACATTAAAGACGAGTTTTCCTTGAGATTATCTTAATTAAATTCGATTAAATTTCATTTTTAATTTCTTTTTCCGAAAATTAGGATTTAAAAATCTGAGTCTTTACAAAAAATACATTACATGTTTATCACCCCCATCGGGCCATCATGCTTCTTGATGTCTGCCATTTTAGTCATGTTTTATAGTTAGTATTGAGTTGGTTTGAGTCTTTTTATTAGCTTTTGTGTTGGAAAAGTGTGTCGTTTGTGTTAGTTTTCATATTATTCGAGATATGGATGTCTACATAAGTTTTGGTGGTGTTTTATAGGTTTTAGAGTTGATTTGGAAGAGTTTTGATGCATCTTAGAGATTAATGAAAAATCATGAAGGCATAGGAGAAGATAAGGAAGAGCAAAATGGGAGAAGGATGGAGAAAACCCCATTTTTGGCATTCATCACTTTGAATCAAGCTTTGACGCCTTTATGATAATTGTAGTCCTCGAGAAGAGATTTTGAACGCATATTCATATGCGTCAATCAAACGAACGAGGACTCCAAAAATTGCATTTGAAGATAAAGCCGAAAAGCTGGAAAAACTGTAAGTTGCGTCAACACCTGACTCTATCGACGTCAACACCCAGACCTACTAGGGACGACAATTGGGCTGTTTTGGGCCTTTTAAATTAGGTTTTTATCTAGTTTCTTTTAAGACCTTTTAGATATGGATAAAAGTTAGATAGACCTTTAGATAGGATATTAGATAGATTATATTTTTTTCCTTATATAAAATCTCTTTCCTTAGGTATTAAATCTTAGTTTTTATCTATAAAATAAAGCCTAATAGGGGCTGAACAAACACATCTTCACACGCTGAATTTACAACACACAGAGCAAACGGTTTTCGAGTTTTGTTGAAGGAGTTTGAACGGTCATTTGAGGTTTTATATTCTTGCACTTTCATATTATGTTTTCTTCTGCAGAATTTATGTTTTCCATGGCAATGTGTGAGTAGTTCCCCTATCTTCTTAGGTTGAGGTGAACCCAACAATAGGCATCTGTGTGAATGGATGAATCTATGAATGTTTGATGTTTTTATCTTATTCTTCTTCTTCTTCCGATGTGTTTAACCTTTGATGAAAGTCTAAAGGAATTCTTAGTTGCAATTGAACTTCAAAGATGAAATTGTTAACTTTGATAGTAATTAGGGTTTTCTAACGAAAGTTAAAGGAACCTAATTAAGAGAAGGTAGAAACAAGTAGGTCTTTTAGGTAAAAGTGAATTGATTTACTTGTTAATTGATGAAAGCAGGATTCTTTCTATGGTTCGTTGATTCATACATGTGTTTATTGTTGTGGTAAGCCCTAACCTTGAAAATATTTCTTTATATATTCCATTCGAGTTTATTTGAGCCCTTGTGTGTTTTTGATACCCTAGCCCAGACGATACTTTTAGCCCTATCTTCATTTATTTCCCTTACTTTCAACCTAAAAAGCAACTAGCTAGGATAGAACCGCTGATCAACTCCCTTGGATCGACCTTAATTCCACTATATTGTAGAGGGATTTCGAAATAAATATATTTGATTGATTGAGCATAGGAATCGAACTACCCTCATCACTAGTGGCGTCTGCATTATTTGGTTGGGGGAGTGAAATATATGTTTCGGAGAAAAAAATGGAAATTTGGTATATATGTTATTACTACTAAAAATGCAGGAAATAGCTACGGCAAATAGCAACGGCATTGGCCACGAATGACCGTCGCCATCCGGTTTACCCACGGAATCAACCACGGGCGGGCCATCAGTAGCCATATGCCCCGTGACTAATGGCGACCACTGTTTAGCAATGGATTTAGCAACGAAACAACAAATTCGTGGCTAAGCCCGTGGCAAGACATGCACATGTGAATGTCGTGGCTGTGGCAACGAAGATAGCTTCGCAATGTGGTCATTGCCGAATTTGTGGCTAAGTTCGTGGCTGGTTTCGTTACTGCAAATAGGCCAGGGATCTAACTTCGTGTCTAATTCCATGGCTAATTCCGTGGTTGGGCGAGGGGCGTGTTGCCGATTCCATTGCTAAATAAATTGCTAGTTAAGACTCATGACAGATTTAATGGCTAGTTTTGAGGCTAAGTAGTGGCTAATTTATTGCTAGTGCATACAAATATACAAAACTTTTATGGATAAATCCAAAGCAATAACAAATCCAAACATAAATGGAGTAAAAAAAACATATTCTAGATTAAAAAAAAAAAGAAATAAACTACAAGAAATCAAAACAGCCCACATCATGCTGACACCTATGGTTTATAGCATCCTTGAATCAATTGATACTCGCAACAATCCAAAGCTTATAGCATCCTTGAATCAATTGATACCCCCAATAATCTGAAGCAACATGTAAGATGATGGGTAGCAGGATCGCACTCTGGAAGCCAATTGACACCCCAATAATCTGAAGCAGTTGTAAGAGATTAAATAAAATATTATTCAACCAATAATCCCAAAATCTCTCTTCTTAACCAGTTTATAACCTAATTAAAGAAATTTGGATCAGCCAATTCTAAACCAAAAAATTAAACGAAATCGAAATTTCTGAAATGAAATTGCTGCGAAACATAAATCGAAGTTTATACACTGGAAATTTTTTCGAGACAAAATTGAAATTAGTGAAACAGAAATTTGAGAAACAAAATAAAAATTTGTGAAACGAAAATTATGTGAAACAGAAATTTGTGAAACAAAATAAAATTTTTTGAAACAAAATCGAGTGGAGAAGAAGCCAAGGAAAGGGACAAACCTTAGAGGATTTGGGAGTCAAGTTCAGGGAAAGGCGGAGCGGGTCGGAAGGTTTGAGCGCAGGTGGAGGAGGCGGGGGAGACGGCCTTAGAGAATCGGCAGCCGGTGGCGGAAGCGTTGGTGTAGCCGGCTGAACGGAGAAGATTTATCCGGCCACCATAAACAAAGAACTGCATAGTTGAGACATGGAGATTCTTATCCTGCCACTTATAATTGCATAGTTGCCGACAGAGAAAGACAAGCTAGAGAGAGAGAGAGAGATTACCGACCAAATTCGTCGAGACATGGAGATTCGAAGGAAGAAGGAAGCAGAAAACGTCAATCCCTCCCGCCTCGTTCTCCTTGATGCTGATTCCTGATGGGGTAGTTCTGGATCAGATCGGAGCCAAGTTTAGTGCTGAGAAGTCTAGTATGACGGTTTAGATGCCGAAACATGAGAAGGGGATACTAGCGTTAGAGGAAGGGCGAGAGGGAGGAATGAGGGTGAGCAAGAGGGAGGAGCGGAGGAATGGTGGCGGCCATGGAAGCGGGAAGGCCGAGCACCCGGAAAAGGAAGCGACCATGGAAGCGGGAAGGCCAAGAGCCCGGAAGAGGAAGCGGCCATGGAGTCTCATGTCTGAAGAAAAGACGAATCAGTGAAGAGGGAGAGAGGAAAAGAGAACTGGAGTTTGGCTATCAGAAGCGGCGATTTTTAGGGTTAAAAGCCACTTTAAATTTTGGCCCAAATATTTGGGGGCAAATTTACCGCCCAAAACTACATATGGCGCAAAAAGAAAATTGGACAGTGTGAATTACATTTTTTTCTTCACAATTTACATCTAGAAAATAAAACTATCAATAAAACTACTTATTATTAAATATATATTTCAAATAATTTTTTTTATCGAATTTAATTAGATATCTATATGTATTTATAAGATTTTACCCAACATCATTAAACTAATTCAGTACTCGTACCTTATGCGATTTTTTTAAATATCAATTTTAATTTTAATATTATAGGTTTGGTATAAAAAATTCATATGAAAAAGTTTGTAATTGCATAATATTCATACAAAATTTAATTTCTTAAAATAAGTTTTTCTCAAATCTTATTGAATAACGTTAAATTTTTTCCATTACGTATGTAGTTTTATAAAAATCATACATAAGGTTTTATTCACCACTTATTAGTTACTTATACGAGTTTTCATCAAAACATAACCTTATAGTATTCTAATAGGAAATTATTACTTCATCTAAGGTTTTATTTAACACTTATTAGTTTCATATGAGTTTTCCACAAAACATAACCTTATACTATTCTAATAAGAATTTGTTACTTAATATAAAGTTTTATTTAACACTTATTAGTTACTTATATGAGTTTTCCTCAAAACATACCCTTATAGTATTATAATAAGAATTTATTAATTAATATAAGGCTTTATTAAACATTTCTTAGTCATTTGTATCATTTTTCCTCAAAACATATCCTTATAGTTGTAATGGCTCGGATTTTAAATCCTAATTTTTCGGAAGAAGGAAATTTAAAATGAATTTAAAACGGATTTAATTCAGATAATTTAAAATTTTTCGTCCTTAACCACACTTCTCCTCACCCCTTTCATTCCTGATTCTTGATTCAAACACTCCACACCCCTTTCATTCCTGATTCAAACACACTTGTCCTTCTCTTTTGGTTTCCAAACCCACAATCACCCATACCTTCATTTCCTATTTGCTCCCTTTCTCTCTTCACCTTCAATCAAGACCAAACAACCCCTTCCTTTGTTTGTTCCTTGCGACACACCGCACCGCACCACACGACACCCTCCTCTTCGATTCAAGGTCGCACCCAGCGTCACTCCTCCTAGATTCACCCACTGAATCCGACGCCATCCAGGAAAGCCATAGCCGCCGCCCAACACGTCTCCTAGCCTCCGACGACCTCTGCTTTAGTCGAAAACGCCGGTAAGGTCCCCTTCGCCTCTTTTAATAAAAAACAATGAAAAGCTCCACCTTTCTCATCGAACACCTTCGATCTAGGTCCGAGAATTAAGCTCTGCCTCCGACGAAGCCCGCCGAGCCTCCGACGCACCTCCGGCGAGCCCGCTAAGCCCGACGTCACACGGTAAGCCTCCTTAACCTTCCTTTGAGGCCTTTTGTGCTTCTTTGTGCCTTTTCCCTGCCCTTGTTTATGTAAATGTCGAAATCTTTCCCTGATTTTGTTCCGAGCGATGAGAGAGGGCAAGCAAGATGTGTGAGCTCGAATACGAGAGTTGCGAGGGAGATGAGAAGACGAGCACGAGAGCTTCGAGTCAGAGGAGGGGGTAGACGAGCGGCGTTGGGCGAGAGCTAGTACGAGCCGAGGAGCCAGGGAGTTGTGGGTAAGGTCGGAGACAAGTCGGAACTAGCGGAGCCGCGAATGAGGGAGCGTCGGGGAGCAGGGACGGATCCTGGACCGTTTTTCCGGGGATACTTGAATGTAAATTTTTCATCATTCCGAGAATGTTTAAAGGTATAAAAAAAAATTTCTTTTGTAATTTTTTACCCGGGTCGGGGATGCTTGACGTAAAATATTAGGAAATTAACACTAAATTTTTTTTTGTTTTTTTGGGATGCTTGAGCATCCCCAACCTAACATAAGCATCCGCCCCTGTCGGGGAGTGAGGAAGGGGAAGATGAACAGTGACGGTGGGGCCCGCCGCCTTGCCATCTCACCACCTGGGCGCTTCTATTTCGTTGGTTTGTTTTGTGGGGACGAATCCGAAAGTGAGGAGGAGAGTGCGGGGTGGGCCTGTCCGATTTGAGCTTGTGGGATCCAATTTTTTTAATGGATTTTGGGCCTATTTTGATAAAATGTGTTAATAAAATGAGTTTTAAGGGGTTTATATATTCAAGTATATAAATATTAAGTAGATGGAATAAATATAGAATATTATTATATATTGAGATTTAAAGTATAATATTTGGACTTGGATTTGAAAAAGGTTTTAAAGGTTGGAAATGGATTTAATAAAATTAAAAAGAGGAATTTTGGAAATATCTAACCTTGTCGGGTTTGTTTTGATAAAGTAATAAAATAAGTTGGTTTAAAGAGTAAAGCCTTGTAAATGAATTCTTAGGTCAAGTATGATATGGGAAAGTGTTTAATTAATGATTTGATATAACTTGAGATTTTAGAAGAGTTTTGGAAAATCCTGGGAAAGTGACTTGCTTTGCCTAACTTGATGAATAACTTGATGTCTTGTTTGAGAATAAACTATGATATGTGATATTGCTATGATAAGATATGATATATGATCTACGATGCATGGACTTAATCTAGAAAGCATGTTACGATAATGATATAATAGTGAAGTGGAAATTTTGATGTGGTATTGTGGTGATGTGTTATATGTTGATTGTGAAGCATGAATTATAATATGAGATGTTGATATATGTTCTTAAATATAAAAGTATGAATATATATGATCTATATATGAGGTGATGATATATGTTACTATATGTTGTCATATGATATGATGATGAGTTAAAGCATGATGAGATGTTGAGTTGAAATGGTACTTGATGTGTTATAGTGAGACTTTGCGATAAGATATGGGATGAGTTGAAAGTGTGACGATGGGAACGCGGTTAATTGAGAATGATGGTCTTGATGAGATTGCTGGTTTACTTGGATAAAAATGTTATTTAGTCATGTGTTGACTTGGAAACATGTGATGTGTTGATTAATTATGCATTGATGAGATATTCCTTTCTTATTACTTGCTAGTGTGATTGGATGATTCTCTGAGTGGCTAGTTTGGTGGCTAATTGGATGTGAAGACTACAGGTAAGTTCCTAAATGAGTTTACTCAGATTCGAAAAAGAACTCCATGCTTGTAGCCATGTGCATACTAGGTGCTTGTATTCATAATCAGCATGTCATGTAGAACCATGCTAGGTTGCATTGACCGCTGATCATTCTACTTCTTTATGCGTATGTAAACAGAACGATCGTTCTTTGTGAAGTAACTAGAGTCTTTGCTAGTGTCATAGGACGGCCCAATCCCATCGGGTCCCGTCCTGAGTCAATCGAGTCATATGAAGCTTCCTTTACTTATATTATGAGCATGGTTGCGAAAGCTGCTTGCGAGCTTTATTTTTCTTGTGGGGCGGATTGGGCTTGCGAGCGGCCATATTAATATGGAATGCATTCACGAGTTGGCCAGTCTCTGCCCTATCGGAAGGGGGTGGAGGTAGGAGGGGGATATACCACTTGGTATTCGGTGTAAGGCTTTATTATATTTATGCACTTGATCTTAGGAGCATGTTAGTGTGTTAATATTCCGCCTTGCATCTAGAAGCATCTTTATTAGGACTAGTGAGTGTATATGTCTGCTGGTTTGGGATTATATTGCGTAGGGCTTCGATCTGACACTGCACCGCATACATATTTTTTTAGGTTTGTTTTGCAGCATGATTGTTCCTTGCTTCCGTGACATGGGAACTCTCTTGGGTGATTCCGAAGAAATGGTCTAACCCCACTAACATTGCCTATTAGATTTCGATAAATGCGCTTATTGATTTGGTTTTGACTTGGCTCTGCCGTGGCACCCTTTTGTATTACGCTTTACTTCCAATATTTGCGTGACTATTGGTTTTCCACGCTTAGACTTACGACAAGTACAGGGTACTTCCCCGGGGATTCGAACGATCCCTTCGAACTTGGGTATGAAATCCCACTTTGAAAACGTTAGTTTAGAACTTTAAACCTTTAACCTGTACTCGGGGCGCAAGATCCTAACAAGGGGTTGCATCCCTAGAAACATAACCCGGGAATCATAATCCCGGGCCGTTACAAAGGTGGTATCAAAGCCAGGTTTTGCAAACCGAGTATGATAGGTTGAAATTAGACCTGTCAAAACACAACCCGACCCGGTGACCCGACCCGACCGACCGAAATTTTTTGGGTCAAGACCCGGAAATTTTGACCCGGGAATTTTTTTCGACCCGAACCCGAAAACCCGGAAATTTTCCGGGTAAACTGGGTTTGGACCCGGTGACCCGATTGACCCGGTAATTTTGACCCGATTTACCCGATTGACCCGGTGACCCGGTTGACCCGGGTGATTTATAATTAAATTTTTTTATATTAATTAAAATTTATCGCAAAATTATCAAATTATGATTTTTTTTAATTTAAAAAAGAAAAAATTGACAAATCCGAAATCGACCCGAACCCGCCCGAAACCCGATCAAACCCGAGTTCTAGTCAACCCGAAACCCGTTTTACCCGGGACCCGTTTACCCGAGACCCGGAGTGACCCGACCGGAATGACCCGTTTGACAGGTCTAGTTGAAATTGTTTTGAAAATGGCCCACGGTTTTCAGATGGTTTTTCAAAATGTTTTAGAAAGGGAAAATGAATTTAATATGGCTAACTCCAATGGACTAAATATGAACTTGACTCAATAAATCCGGTAACCAACTAAGGGAAACGAAGGGGTAGTAAAGGCGCTAGACCATCCCTATTGGATGTAGTTGGGAACGGGTAAGCAAAATATAGCTTGTTCTTTACAGGTGGGCCTACAAGACTCCAAGGGATTTCGCCGTAGTGGTTGGAGTGGCGAGTTAGGTAGAGACCGTGAGGTTTTGCCCCTCCGGTAAGTTGCCCCTTGAAGGGCGGCCTTAGGATAGCTTTATTGTTGATTGTTTTGTGTTGAGTACTGTTATGCTTAAATTGGAGACCTGGGTGATATTCTTGGCTGTGAATCATGTGTTAAATGCCTTGGTGAATGTAATATTGGGGGAGACCTTCTACTATTATAGAGTCGGGATTCCAGTCCTCGTGGGATCGCCTTTGACCTCTTAAGCCTCACTATTTCTTTCTTCGGTCTTCTTTTCCCGACCCCACTAAACGTCTTTATTGACCTTTTCTTGCGATTTCGGTATGATCTACGGGAAATTGGGAGGAATAACCACATTTGAGGTTGTATTGGAGTACGTTGTTTACTTGAGCCCTTTACTACCCTACTGAAGAGTTACATGAATATTTCACGGGAAACAAGTCATGGGGTTCATGGAAGTGAGTCAGAGTCGCCCTTGTAGATCTCTGTCGGGTTATCTTAGTTGCTTCATCCACGATTGTACGATTCTATATGTACTACCCCCTAGACTTGCAGATTGATCCATAGTGTGAAATTATGCCTACATGACTTGATGTCCATGTTTAGCCATTGTTTAGGTCCGTGTTACACAGTTATGCCTCCATATCATCCCAGTCTGATCTACTTAGTATGTGCATTGTTATACTAATGCTTGAATGTATGTGTCATATGTTAGGGAGCTACATAATTCTATGTAAATAGGCTCATGATAGTGTAATCATTCCATTATGATATCCTGTTAGAGTGAGTCTTTACTTGATGAATTCGTGTTACAACTTGATGTTCAACCTGCCTCGTTTTTATTGCAGGAGGATGTTCAAGTATGAAATAAATATAAAATATGAAATCAAACTGACTTCATGTCTCAGCAAATAAATATAAGACTTCCTCCCGTTGTAGTAGAAGGCAGTCAGGATCGTATCCACGAGGAAGCGTGTCAGCGCCCGCCTTTTCAGTTCCAGAAAACCTCTCGATTTCGACCAGAAGAACGCTCCATATCGACCTATCTAGTCGATATTGAGCACTACGTCGACAGAAACTGCAAAACACATAAACAAGCAGAAACGAACAGAAACAGAATCCGGTATATCGACCTATACCACTCGATATCGACCAATTACCTTGACCAACAGTGCTCGAAATTGAGCAGACACAGAACCAAAGATCAAAACTTTTCGCAAGACATAACTCAAAACTGATGAAATAAAATCAATAAACTAAAGACTTCCAAGATCAGGGTTTCAACACCACAACGATAACTATGTAAAATAACACATAAAGGCATAAAAGATCATGCTTTTCATCAAATAACTCTCGTTATTAACAAATAGGAATATAGAGGCTTTCGCATAAACCCTAATTATTACTAACTCTTTTTTCACATAATTAATCCAAGTTGCATTAAGATCACTTTCGATTCAATAACACAAACAAGGATCACCTTCAACTTCCGCAAAAGAATCATGCTCATAGGGATAAAAGACGAAATCACATCAAAAGATTGTACCTCTACCACATCACCTTACATGGCTACCGTCTGGCTCACCCCGACCATAGAAGTTGGGTGACTACTCGCTCTTCATCATCAAGAAATTCATTAATAACAAAAAGAAACTAAATTGCATTAATAAAATCAAAGAAAGCTTACAGCCGAACAAAGCCAAATCCGCTCTCGCTTCACAAACTCCACTCGGCCTCTGACGAGAGGGTTTCTCGACCAAATAAATTTGTAGTCAAGACCCCCGCTATAGTATAGGGGAGTCAGGTTCGTCCTCAGGAGAGAAGTCAGCTGATGTCATCCTCAAGCGGAAGAAGAAGGCTCCACCTTGGGAGTCGTTAAAGAAACTGCGTTAATTATTTTATTATTTATATTTCTTAATTATCATATTTTATTATTTCATATATTAGGATTTTATATTAAGTTTTATCTTCTAGGTTTATTTATCTTTAGGATTAAAATTCTATCTTTATCAACCTAAATTCTATCTTGCACGGTAGAATTGGTTCTTAGGTTTTCTATTTAAACATTGTAGTTCTATTGAAATTAATCAGATTGAATAGAATTGAGAAACCCCTTTATGGATTAAAGGGTTCTCGATTATCAATCCAAACCCACATTCGGTTCGTATACTTTCTGTTCTTCCGATCGAAAATTACTTTGCAATTATATTCTGTGATCGCTTTCGAAGGTCACTACGTTGTTTTCAATTGGAAACTTTATTGAGGCAGCTGCAATTTTTGACCAAGTTATGATCGGCAACGTTTCCTTTGCTGATACTTTATTTAAATTAGTCAATTGCTACCATCGTATTTAGTTTAGGATTCTTAAGTTAAGAACTTTTGCTTTTGTTTAGTCTATTAATTAGTTAGTTAATTTGTGTCAATTCACGGAATACGAAGAGCTTAAGCAAAATCGACGTTTTTAGTTTAGCAATTGGCCGGCCTAGCCGATTGCTATACATCAATTGGTACTCAGAGACAGGTTATGCTACGCTCTTTGTTTTTTTGAGTTGATGATATTAATGTTTTGATTTGATGGCTTGGGAGATATGGGGAGATTGGGAAGATGATCCCGATCCATTGGATGAATTTTTTGCTTTGGAACGTGCCAAAGAACAACGACGCCAACAAGAGTTACGTCGGAGAGTTTGGCTACAACAACAAACCCTAGAGCGTCAACGCGAAGCCAAAAGACGCCAACTTTGGCTTCAACGTCAAGAGGAAGAACAACGATGTGCTAGGGAACAACTTCAACTAGAACGCCAACGAGGGTACAATCAATGGTTGCGCCAATATAAAGAAAAGGAATTTCGAAGTGGAAAATCTGACATTGTCGATTGGGATGTTTGGTATGCGTCATATCAGCGTCTCCTAAGAGAAGAAGAGGATCGCCAAAGATGGGAGAAGGAAGAAGCTCTTCGAAAGGCTGAAGAAATCGTGGACAAATTCGTTGCCCAGAAAACAGCTCAGCGCGATGATTTTGTTTTGCATTTTCCCGTTGATTCCGACATCGGAACCACTTCATCTCAGAGCCCCTGCGTAGATAACTTTGAGATCTTTCCAACGGTAGGTCATACGCTACCAGATTCTCCCAGAAAGGCCTCCGAAATTGTGTTGCAAGCAGACTGCGATAGTGTTCAGGACGAGCATGTTGATTCCATTGACGAGGATGAGGTACTTGATGACGTGTCTCTAGAGTTAGCGATTGTACCTCTTGGGCATGTTCATGAAGTTCCAGTTGCTAAGATTTGTGTGCTCATTGATCCTATACTTATTGAAGAACAAGTCTGTTCAACGATCACACATGAAGGTGTTGTTTTTGGGGTTCCTATACCTCGAATTCTCCTGGCACCTATTCCACCCGTTCCTCCATCATCTTCTTCGAAGGTTGTTGCTCCTTCCTCGCTGATCTTTGCTGTCTCGATTCGAGGACGAATCGAAGATAAGAGGGGGAGAATGATGCGGGTCAAGATGGCCTTCTGTGGGTCAAACAACGATCTTGATCCAGGCGATGACTCGAGGACGAGTCGATTTCAAATGGAGGAGAATGATGTCATCCTCAAGCGGAAGAAGAAGGCTCCACCTTGGGAGTCGTTAAAGAAACTGCGTTAATTATTTTATTATTTATATTTCTTAATTATCATATTTTATTATTTCATATATTAGGATTTTATATTAAGTTTTATCTTCTAGGTTTATTTATCTTTAGGATTAAAATTCTATCTTTATCAACCTAAATTCTATCTTGCACGGTAGAATTGGTTCTTAGGTTTTCTATTTAAACATTGTAGTTCTATTGAAATTAATCAGATTGAATAGAATTGAGAAACCCCTTTATGGATTAAAGGGTTCTCGGTTATCAATCCCAAAGGCTATCGTTACCTTTATGTTCTATTACCTTCGGCACTCCATCACATTCATCACCCTCACCTACGTCACTTTTCACCACCGAAACCAAACACCACCTAAACCCCTCACCAGTCCGACGTCGCAAGGAAGAAGAGTACACCGACGGCTGGGTCACTGGACATCGACGGCCAGGCTTCGGCGCACAGCGCCAGGAGCGCCCAGGCTCTCGCTCTCGCTGTCCCGCTCCCGATCACAGCCACGCACCACCAGCGAGCCGCCACCAGCAAGCCTCGCTCGCGCGCTCACTCTCGCGCGCATCGGCTCGATCTCGATCGCACTCGCTCGCCTCTGTTCTCGCTCCTTGCGAGCCCTTCCGGCGTCCTCGACTTCGACGGCTCCGCGCTCACACGCCCTGAGGAGCCACCGCCCCTGCGTGTCCCCGGATCGTCCTCGCGCACTCGCTTTCTCTCTGCCTCGCTTTCCAGACTTCGCTTCCTTCGCTCTCTCTTGTTGATTTAAGCTGTTACTTTGTTAATCTGTTTAGTTTAAGATTTCATTAAGTCCGTCACTTTTAATTGCTAGATTTTTAAGTTAAGGATTCTTTATTTAATTAGTGTTCATTTAGGTTAGTTATGCTACTGTTGCTTTTCATTAGTAGTTCATTAGTTTATATTTAGTTAGTTTGTGTAAAGTTCTTAAGTTAAGAGTTTTAATCACTTGTTTAAATTGTTCCAAATTCAGGAGATATCAAAGAGCATTGCAAGATCGGAGCAAATATATGGCGTGGTTCTTGATCTTGAGCCCACAGGCGAAAGATCGGGTATCCCAAACGTATCATCAGCGGTTCTAGGTTTAGTGTGTTTTGGGGTTCAGGGATAGCGGGAAGAGGTGATGAGGGTTGCTGTCGACGTCGACTAAGACTTGGTCGATGTCAAGGGAATGGTAGGAGAAGAGGTGGTCGGTGTCGGGTAACCTTGCAGGATTAAAATAATGAAATAAAATAAATAAAGATGCAAACTTCCAAGGTTAGGGATCACCACAACAATAAACATATATGCAGATCATAAATGACATAAAGATGCATGCTTTATATCAAATAACTTTCGTTATTAACAAATAGGAATATAGAGGCTTTCGCATAAACCCTAAGTGTTACTACCTTTTCTTAATTAGGATCAATCAACTTTCGCAGGCAAAGCCTAATTACTATCCAAATTCATAATTAATTCACTTTCGCTTCATGATTGCAAATAAGGAATTGTCCTCGACTGTCGCAAAGGATTAAGGACATAGGTAGATGATAATAAAGACATACAAAATCATGAATTCATAAATCAAACAAACATATCCATGTTGGGATCACCCCAACCCTAGAAGAAGGAAAATTAGAAAGCAAACATGATGAAAGAAATTAACTTTAACATAAAATAAACTAAAACTTACAAAACCTTCCAAACGTTCCTCCTCTCTCTCCTCTCTCTCTCTCTCTCCTTCTCTCTCTATCTCTCGCCTCTTCCCTCTCCTTGCCTCCTCCCTCTCCTTGCGCCCGAAGACGGCTTTGCTTGAATGAATGAAAATCAGCCCCCTAGGGCTTTATTTATAGCCTTCTAATCCTTGCTATTCAAGGATAGAATATATCTATCTATATCTAAAACTATATCTAAAAGCTTAATGATAAATAAAAACAACAAAGGAATTAAATCCAAATAAGGAAAATATATCTAAAAGTGTCTTCAAGTGGATAGATCTTCTCCTTCCTTGATGTAACTTGATAGATCTTGATAGATCCGGATGGAATTTGATCTCGAAATTATCACCATCGGATTCGGGATAGAACCTTAACAAGATCCGGATTACTCGACGTCGGCCACTGGGGTCTCCTCGACATCGACTAGGACTCCTCGATGTCGACCAGCTTCCTCGACGTAGAGTAAATCTCCTCGACGTAGAGTAACTTCCTCGACGTAGAGTAACTTCCTCGACGTAGAGTAACATTTGTCTTCATCTCGTGCTCGATCTCGTCCAATTTGGTCGATTTCGAGTAACGCTGTTGCTTTCAGCATTCTGCTCCGTTCTTAAAACACACTTTTCCGAGTCCTCGTTCGTCAGATTGACGCATATGACCATGCGTTGGAAAGCTCTTTCCGAGGGGTACAACTTTCATGAAGACATCAAAGCTTGATTTAGAATGAAGAATGGTGAAAAATGGCCTTTTCTCCAGCTGCACTATTCTTAGCTTCTCCAGGAGTTTCCTTTAAGCTCCAAAGTGCGTCCGATTTCTGCCAAATATAACAAAAATTTGTGTAGACCTCCATATATTGCAAATAAGTGTAAACTACACAGATTCTGTATTATTCTAACCCAAATGTATGAAATGCGTGCAGAAATCGATATAAAAGTAAGTGTAAAACATGGCAAATTAGGCTCACAACAAACACCCCATACTTACGCTTGCTTGTCCTCAAGCAATACTTTTATTTGTCATTCAGGGGAAGAAATCAAAACTCTCAACATATCAGATTCATTCTCATATATCCCTGCAGTCAATTACCATCCTCGAAAAGGTACTAGTGTCACAAATTCATGCATGTGCAAATATATAAAAGCAACATCTACTCACAAAAGGAGGGTTATGCAAAACATTCATTCGTGACAAAGCATTAATAATCAAGAGGACTTTAATTTAAGCTCAAATAAGGAGTAGAATTGGTAAAAGGCTAAAGGTGGGCAGTTTTTGGTAATGTGGTGCTTATGATCCGGGGAAATGGAGTATTTCCAAACTTGAATTTTCACATTCCTTCTCTTTGAGATTCATCACCTTTCATAATGCTTTTATCAATAATAATGCTTTTACCTCTCTAACCTCAGCACTGCCTTCTCGCGAGTCGCAAACATGGGTGTCATGAATGGCCCCGGATACTTAGTGCTTTGGACTCCTCACAATGTGTCCCATCTCTCCAAACTATTATCTCAGAGAGCAGGGTCAATCTACCTTTATCTCCTGAGGTGATTGGATTTTCTTTAACTCATTAAATTTTCCATATAATTCAAACAATTTCCTTCCAAACTCCAATAATGATAAACACAACAACCATATAACAATCTCCATAATGTAACATCATTCTCAACATAATCCCCGGATAAGGTAAAGAATGGCAAATATTTAGATCATGTGGAGCAAATATTTGAAATAAGGCATATTATGGCTTTTGTGATGCATAAGCATAGGTAAGGCTAGGATATAACATATGAGCATTATATGGAAATATAAAGTCCTCCATCCTTTTATCATGCAACATGTCAAAAGCAACTTCAAATTTTACATCCTTTCATGGTTTTCATCTAAAATATGTACTTCATTGTGACTTCCCTATACTAGGCAATTTCATGCTATATCTCTAATGAATCTAATTTTGCATCGTCGAGTTCAATTAAGCTTCCATGACATTATCCAAAAATTTCAATGGGGGTCATTTTTCAAACTTTTTTGGAAAACATGCATATAAGCACATAAATTAATAATGCATTCCAAAATAGCCATGTAGCAATTTAAAGAAATAAATTCTAAATATGCACAAATAATGTCAAATATGGCAAATATGCACAAAGTAAGCCCTTCCCCCACCCCATACTTAAACATTACAGTGTCCTCACTGTATATATAAAAACAAAATAAGGGTAAAGAAAGAAACTCACTAGACAGGTGTGCAGGGCCTCTTAATATTGAATGAAAGAACTGCCTGGGCCGAGTCTGAATATGGCTCATCCATGGACCTGAAAAGTGCAGAAGACATATACCCATAATAGAAAAACTAAAAGTTCAAAAAAAACAAACAAAAGCAACAAAGTCTCAAAAGTCCAAAAATAAATGTCTATTTACAAGCTCTAGATTTTATAGTCGCTAGGCCGACTTCTCCATTAAGCATTAGCCTGGCTCATCTTTGTCCGGAGGTATAGGTGGATCTGGTGGTTCCTCCGGTGGTGGAAAGCGTGGGATGTCATCCGGAGGCATCATGTGAAGAAGCTTAAACCTCCCCGAGTGAACGCTCCATGGCTTCACCCATTCATCTTCCTGGGCTCCAGTTGGCATGCATAAAGGAAGATATAAAGAAAATATACATACCTCATCATCATACCTCTTCCGATTCATAGGTTGACTTGGTTGCGCGTCTCTACCATAGCAAAACGCTGGAGTGGGAAGAGATATTTCCACCTCATCATGCGGAACTTCATGCCACTTTGCTAGGACCCCATACTTGAATATGAACATCGGTTGCTCAAAATCATCGGGGATAGCCTTCACCTTGTAAGGTAAAAGCGATCTTGGAATGCCCTGGTCAACAATGTCCAACTTCTTCTCTTCTAGTGCTATTTCGCCGTGGGATCCTTCATATGATTCATCAACAATAGGTAGCAAAGTAGGAATGAAATTCGAGGAAGGACATACCTGGTTGTCGACATTGAGTGGGTCAATTGGCTCGTCGAGAGGAGGGCATGGTCCTTTAGACTGAATGGAAGCCTCAAGCCTCAAGCCTTCGGATTTCGTCTTCCAACCGAGCTATTTCCCTTAATCGTGACTCCTCTACTGCGATCCTATTTCTACGTCTCAAATCTTGATACCATTCTTCCCATGCAGGATTCCCTTCGACAAAGTCTTCCATCTTTGTACCTAAGCTTTGAAATCACAATCAAGAACACAAATTAGTGGTAAAAGCTTGGCACCCCGTTGGTACCGGTGAGGTAGGTGGTGGTAGGGTATGTGAAGGGTAAGAAAAAGGGATGGGCTTTTCTGAACCTTAAACATAATTAAACTAGGCGCGATTGATATCTCCCCGGCAACGGCGCCAATTTGACAAGAGGGTTTCTCGACCAAATAAATTTGTAGTCAAGACCCCCGCTATAGTATAGGGGAGTCAGGTTCGTCCTCAGGAGAGAAGTCAGCGGTTCTAGGTTTAGTGTGTTTTGGGGTTCAGGGATAGCGGGAAGAGGTGATGAGGGTTGCTGTCGACGTCGACTAAGACTTGGTCGATGTCAAGGGAATGGTAGGAGAAGAGGTGGTCGGTGTCGGGTAACCTTGCAGGATTAAAATAATGAAATAAAATAAATAAAGATGCAAACTTCCAAGGTTAGGGATCACCACAACAATAAACATATATGCAGATCATAAATGACATAAAGATGCATGCTTTATATCAAATAACTTTCGTTATTAACAAATAGGAATATAGAGGCTTTCGCATAAACCCTAAGTGTTACTACCTTTTCTTAATTAGGATCAATCAACTTTCGCAGGCAAAGCCTAATTACTATCCAAATTCATAATTAATTCACTTTCGCTTCATGATTGCAAATAAGGAATTGTCCTCGACTGTCGCAAAGGATTAAGGACATAGGTAGATGATAATAAAGACATACAAAATCATGAATTCATAAATCAAACAAACATATCTATGTTGGGATCACCCCAACCCTAGAAGAAGGAAAATTAGAAAGCAAACATGATGAAAGAAATTAACTTTAACATAAAATAAACTAAAACTTACAAAACCTTCCAAACGTTCCTCCTCTCTCTCCTCTCTCGCCTCCTCTCTCTCCTCTCTCGCCTCCTCTCTCTCTCTCTCTCCTTCTCTCTCTATCTCTCGCCTCCTCCCTCTTCTTGCGCCCGAAGACGGCTTTGCTTGAATGAATGAAAATCAGCCCCCTAGGACTTTATTTATAGCCTTCTAATCCTTGCTATTCAAGGATAGAATATATCTATCTATATCTAAAACTATATCTAAAAGCTTAATGATAAATAAAAACAACAAAGGAATTAAATCCAAATAAGGAAAGTATATCTAAAAGTGTCTTCAAGTGGATAGATCTTCTCCTTCCTTGATGTAACTTGATAGATCTTGATAGATCCGGATGGAATTTGATCTCGAAATTATCACCATCGGATTCGGGATAGAACCTTAACAAGATCCGGATTACTCGACGTCGGCCACTGGGGTCTCCTCGACATCGACTAGGACTCCTCGATGTCGACCAGCTTCCTCGACGTAGAGTAAATCTCCTCGACGTAGAGTAACTTCCTCGACGTAGAGTAACTTCCTCGACGTAGAGTAACATTTGTCTTCATCTCGTGCTTGATCTCGTCCTCTGGAGCAAATGTCCAGTAAGCCTTTGTCGATGTCGACCAATTTGGTCGATTTCGAGTAACGCTGTTGCTTTCAGCATTCTGCTCCGTTCTTAAAACGGACTTTCCCGAGTCCTCGTTCGTCGGATTGACGCATATGACCATGCGTTGGAAAGCACTTTCCGAGGGGTACAACTTTCATGAAGACATCAAAGCTTGATTCAGAATGAAGAATGGTGAAAAATGGTCTTTTCTCCAGCTGCACTATTCTTAGCTTCTCCAGGAGTTTCCTTTAAGCTCCAAAGTGCGTCCGATTTCTGCCAAATATAACAAAAATTTGTGTAGACCTCCATATATTGCAAATAAGTGTAAACTACACAGATTCTGTATTATTCTAACCCAAATGTATGAAATGCGTGCAGAAATCGATATAAAAGTAAGTGTAAAACATGGCAAATTAGGCTCACAACAGCCTCCACATTCTCTGTCTACTCTCTCTCTCTCTCTCTCTCTCTCTCTCTCTCTCTCTCTCTCTCTCTCTCTCTCTCTCTCTCTCTCTCTCTCTATTGGCTTCTAGCTTGGATGACTGAATCCATAAAATCCAGCCCCTAATGCCTTATTTATAGGGTTCATTCCCTAGCTAATCTAGGAAAGAATAATCTATATATATCTAAACTTCCTATCTAAAATATTAAGATAAAATTTGGGAAATACAACAATTAAATCTATAAGGAAACTATATCTAAAGTGGATAGATCCTCATTGACTTGATAAATCTTCTCTTGAATTGATAGAATATCTCTTGCTTCATGTGGAAGAAATCCAGCTCAGCACTCGGACTCGGAATCGACTCGAAATCCTCACTGGAGGTTGGTCGATATCGACTCAAAATCGTCATTGGAGGTTGGTCGATATTGATTTGATTTCTCGGATTCGGCTTTTGACAACTTGATTTCGGCTCTGGCAGGAATTTCGACTTGGTTTTGATCGATATCGACGAGTGTAGGTCGAAATCGACCTATCTGTTCCACTCCCATTCTCTAGTCAATTCCTGGCATTTCCTGGTCGGTTTGATCCAGTCAATATCGACCAAGTCTGGTCTATATCGACCTTTTTGTGGTTTTCCTTCCTTTCTCCGAATTGCTGTAAATTGCCTCGATTTCTGCGAAATGAAACATAAACTAGTGTAGATTCCATAATTTGGCAAATAAGCATAAACTACATAGAATATGTACTATTCTAACCCAAATGTATGAAATGCATGCAGAAATCGATATAAAAGTAAGTGTAAAACATGGCAAATTAGGCTCACAACACTCGTATGATGCCTAATTTCCAACATGCTTACCTAGCTGTCATGCCATGATGATCTCCATGCTTCTCACATATTTTCATGAATGTATGACCAGACACGCCACATGATGTTTACACTCTCTCTCCTGGATTAGGATCATGATAGTGTGACCCTTAGCATGTTAGTCTCACTCTTGCTACTCCTGTGTCTTTATGACCGCTAAACCAACGCTTACCTTTCTGATTCCCGTGATGTTTTCTTCTGCTCGGTGGTATCCTCTCGTACATCCCTGAACATATGGCTTGATATTTTGTGCATGTACCATTTAAATATTTGCATGGACTCGTAACTGTCTATCATCCTATCGATGCTTAGCTATCTTGCTTTAGACCCATGTTATACTCCGCTATATGCCTATCATGCTTCTAAATCATTACGGTGTGGCTTATTTCGCTCATTGCAAACTGTTGTGCTAATCGAATGAACATATGTACGAATCATGAGTTAGTATCATGTTTCCGCATATACAGGACACTTGAAAGCTAGGGAGAGTCTAGTCAAAGTACCTTGATTGTACTCATGTTCGATATGTGCTGGTAGTATCCTATAGGGCTTATGAATTCCAATATGACTCGCTGAGTGGTAAATTGTCATGCTTCCTTCATCACGTGAAAATGATTGTCCCATGATGTGATAGTTGTTGTACCATTTCATGTACTCTTATGACGGTTCATTCCAAGCATGATTTACAATCTATCGTCCGTGATGTTCTCTTGTTCACTCTGTAAAGATACCTATGCCTTACCGTGTATCGCTAGCATCATGTAGGATCACAATGTGACTTGTTATATCCTTGTGTTAAATACGTGCCCTAGTTGTATACTGTTAATCTATACCTATGTACTTGCACACTTTATATTCATGTGAAGTTGTGCTGCCTTAAGCTCATGTTGTCGTTTCTGCCATATTCCCCCCTTGTCCTCATATGGTCACTTTACAATTGGTTGACTGCTTAAATGCATTCGTGCTAGTTGCCAAATGAACATGTAACCTATGCTGCATAGACATGCATCTTATCGTGTTAAAATATATATATATATATATTATAGGATACATGAATTATGGCTTGTGTGTATTCACGCCCTACTTGCATTATGATCTGCTCTTTCGTGGAATAGACTTCAGAAAGTCTTGTATTTTTTCCAACATCTCTAATGTGCGATCGTTTTAACTGGTTAGGAATTGATAGACCCAGTTATAGAGTTAGTGCCCATTTTCAATGCATGTTAAGCATTAGGTGATTATCAATGTGTGCCTTGATCTCATCACTCGATGTTGTTCTGCATGTCCCCTGACATTCTTAGTGCTTCTGCAAATGAATAATCTGACACCTCGGATGTCCACACACATACACACACACACACACACACACACACACACACACACACACACACACACACACACATCATGATAGCTATAAGGCACTCGCATGATTACCTTTGCATACATAATGTAGCTTACCGTCCCCTTGAAACATGATACCTTAGAAGCATTGTCATGTTTCGCACTATGATATGCGCATGACTCCTTCATCACAACTGCTTATATTCCTTTTATATGTGATAATTATTGGGTGCAATAGTGGTCCTGCTTAAACTTCTATGACACGTCCCTCTATTATGTGGAGTTGCTCGATGCATCTTATTCTTATACATCTGGGACTGTCCTGTAGTACCTTGTAAAATCTATGTCTTTAGAGATATGATTTGTACGATCGCATGCTCAAATTGCATCTCATGCAGCTGCTCTTGTCATAGGTTGTGATAGCATTGTTATACCCTCTCTATATGATCTTGTGACTATCTAAGCATATTAAATATATATTGCTTTCTAGTTAGAATGCTATCCCTCCACATGGTTGTATCATGCTAAGTATGATTAGTGGCATGCTCATGTGTGTTCTCATCCAAGTTGTTCTTATCATATGATGCCCTTCCAATGCTTATCTGGATGAACTCATACCTTTATGAATTGTGTGTTAATCAGCAGTTGAATACCACGTTGCATGTTATACCATGCGACATGGTAGATGCATGTATACATGAACTGTGATTTTGGTGATAAATTGTTCCTCGGTGACTACCTTTGATTGCGCTTTTTCCTTAAATATATATTACTAGTATCATGAATGACTTATTTTCCCCATAGCTCCTTGTGTGATGACATCCCACGCTTACCCTACCATGAGAATGTCAATGCTATAAGATGTGATTACCTTACATGTAATGCTTTGAAATGTTTACTAGATTTTGCATAAGCTATGTGCCGCACCAATCGATTATTGCATTCGTATATACATGTTTCTTATACATATCAAGCTTGTCTGATATATGAAATGAAAAGTTGCTAGCTAGTCTCTTATGCCCCATGCAGAACCCGATCACGTTTTTGGTTGCCCCTATTTTTTAACATCTATCATTAAGGTAGGTACATGTTATTGTCCAGTGATGCAACTAGTTTACTCCATGATTGGTATATGTTTTTCTTGCTGCACTCGTAACCTCATAGAGTTCCATAAGGGCATCATACTCCTTCTTGGGTCGGGATCTTTTTTTTTGCCGTATCATCATCATTTGGTCTGTGTTTAGTTCTGTGGAGAGTCTGGGTTGTCCTCCTTGTCTCTCCCCTATCTCCACTAACTTAAAAGTTTCTTGCATTACTTTGACGAACGATGGCATAGAAAAGAGCACGTTTAGCCAAATAGCACGGGAGCGGCGCAACAGAAGCACGGTGGGCCCCTAAACCCCAGGTCCCAGAACTGACATATTGATTCTTTCAATGATGAAATAGTAGTGGACATTACGTGGTTAACCTCTACTTATGAGGATAGATTTCAGTGCTTTGGTTTTCCTATGTGACTGACCTTGTGATATGATTGGTGTTCTGTGTCGGTAAGCCTTGCCCGTTTCTTTCACTCGTGAAACGTGAACTATACCTGCTGAGATCCTGACCTTGTGTTTAGTAATCATGATACTATGTGCCCCGTTAATATGTGACAATATGTTATTTCGATGTTGGCATGATATTACCTTTGCTAAGATTATCATTAGCATGAGGTTATGTGGTAACTTGTCTTACTACGTCGATACCTGATATTTTGCAATACTTGCTGAGCATGATAATATCTTAGGAATTATAGCATGTGACTGTTTTGAGACAATGGGTGGTAATGATGTATAAACTTAGTGTGAAATCATGTTATATTATACCGATGTGAAATATTTGAAGGCTAAGTGATAGTAGCATCTAGGGTTCATAGTGTAAGGTGCATGTTATCCTGATATAATAGATTGCGATGACCTGTTAAGTTAAATGTTGCCGTGATAATATTTTTTTGCTTGCTATGGTGTTAGACCTTGCTATTACCGAACCGTGGGAGCATGACAGATTCTATGATTGACAACTTGAGCTTAAATTGCTGAAATGTGATTGTGTTGACATCTCAATGCACTGCTATTTCAAAATTGATTTTCATCTAGGTCCTTGGCTATGAAAATGGTGGGTATCTTGGCTTGCTGAATCTTGTTGAAATAAATTTTGTTGTGTTGACTTGCTACCCTTCTATTAGATTGACACCCATTGTGATAAATTTTGCTATGTTGGTAGTGGTAAGAAGGAAACCATGCTGATGTGATTTGCTAAGGTCGAGGCTTGATGTGTCTGTGTGCTGCCCTTTCAAAAATGACATTCCTGTTTGATGCATTCTTATTTGGATGACACCTAGAACATGAAATGCTAATGTTGAGGGTTGACGTTACAATATACTGGGTGCGACAATGTTAGTAATGTCTATTCATCTTACGGTTTTGGCGTGGCCAATTTCGGTGGTTGGTTGGTTATCATGGGGCATGTCTTGGTTATATCGATTATGGTAATGGCTAGAGATTCATAGATTGGAATTTCTTTTGAGATTGGAACCTAGGAAGAGAATATGTGATTAGCCCTTAGAGGTGGATGATTCCACCTCTTGAGTTCTGAATTTGCTTGACCAACCTGAGATTTAAAAGGTTTTGAAAGAGTTTGGAAACGACTAACTCAGATTTTGAAAAGCTTTGGATGGTTTTTAAGTCGAGAGGATTTGCTTGTTTTTGAAAGGTTTTGAGCGGTTTTGAAAATGACTAACTTGGATTTGGGAAGACTGAACACGATCGAGAATTTCAACGATTTTGAGGCCAATCTTTTTCAATTGCGGAATGCCCTTTGAAACATTTCAAACCCGAGCAACTCTATGATACTTCACGAAGTGGATACATGCATTTTATGAGGGCACTTTGATAAGGAATATTTTGATAGGTGTTATAGAGTAGTTATAGTTCTTTTTTATAGGTGTTTGGTTATCGTTTAGAGTTAATTGCGTATTATGCTCTTTTAGTAGTAGAGTTCGGAAACTACGCTATTTTATTGGTTTTATGCAGATTCGTAGTACCGACATAGTGAGGAGCTTGGGAAGAGACCAAGTAAGATGTCCAAAGAGCAAGAAAAAAGCTAAGGAAGGATTAGAAGGCGATTTGGGAAGCGAAAGAGCACAAGAACATGAGCGAAAACGGAGCACATGGAGAAATCGTATCTTTAAGGTTCTGAGAAGTTGGATTAAGCTTCTGAGTTCTTCATTAGAGTTGTAGTCCTTGAAAAGAGCTTTCCAACGCATATTCATATGCGTCAATCGGATGAACGACGACACCAAAAAGTGCATTAGAAGTTCAGTCTGCGAAGCTATAAAGACGGCACCCGTCGTGGTTTATGCGGCGCCCACCGTCCCTTCAGATCCGGATCTGCGCGAAGCGAGCCAATTACTATCTTTATGGAAACTCTAATCTAGGGTTAGGCTGACGTCTTTAGGCTTTATATTAGGTTTTTCTCAGCCGTTTGGAGAATCATCTAACACTTAAACTTTATTTTTGTTTTCCATTCAAGAGAAGGGATTTAGGTAAGCCATGCTTGGCTAATTCTCCATTGTTTTCATCTACAATTTCGAGACTTGGTTGGTTGATTGTGAGTTTCTAATGAAGGATTGATTCTCTCTTTAATATCTTTCGATCTCCCTTGCGATTATTGATGATATTATTGTGATTAGCTACCATGATAATATCTTGCTAGGTATTTGTTCTCTCATCATTGAATGGATTCCGTAGTAGCATGCTTAGGATTGTGAGAACCTTTGTTTGATCATGATTAAGTAGAGATTTCGACATATGTCTTAAACATCGGTTACCTTGCATACTTGTTGTTATTCATATGCCTGGATTTGTAGGAACTTCTGCTATCTTTATGTTAAATCTTTGTCCGTACAAGGGTTACATAGAGGTGTAAGAGATTAATTGTGCTCTTTGTGCTTTAATCTATTCAAACTAAGATGGGAGGAAATCGTATAGAATACTTCAATTGGATTCGACGACCAACAAAGCCAACCAATGTCGAGAATTTGTGGATGAAAACATCTCTTTTAACTATCATTTGCTTTTGTTTGGATTAGGTTTTCTATTTGCCTTATTCCCATAATTTGCCTTTCAATCGATAAATATACAATTCTTGGAAATACTTGTTTCTCTGTGGGATCGACCCCTTACTTGCATCCTATACTAGTTTATTTGTTTGGGAATTATTTTGATAAGGGAAATCAACGACTTTCCCTTCATCACGCTTGTAGGGTGCTTGCTAAGACCTACTGATGGTATTGTGGAACTTTTAGAGTTGTGTTACTTCAGAGAAGTCAAAGCGACGATGTGATAGGGGCACTTATTGCATACTTGTCAAGGCCAATTAGAGATGTCACGGCCGTGACTAGGATATTTTGAAAATCCCAGAAGACGCAACCGAGATGATTACAAGATCCTTTGACATGGTCCTTGGACATGGTCCTTGGACTCATCAATTTCAAACTTCATTCCCTACCTTGTATTGGTTTTAGTCTCGGGGAAGAGACTTGTTTTTAGATGTGGATGATGTAAATGCTCGGATTTTAAATCCTAATTTTAAGGAAGAAGGAAATTTAAAATGAATTTACAACGGATTTAATTCGGATAATTTGAAGATTTCCGTCCTCAATATATACAGTAATCCTGTTTTAAAACTCTTAAAGCGGAATTCGGCACAAATTTGAATTCTTTAAGGTTTATATCGATTGAGTCGGGTTAAGGTTGAGGAAGCGGATTTCGGAGATTAAATTAGGGATTTTGAATTTGTACTTGGGACCACTTGGTGTTTGTCCTTTACCGCTCCCCATCCGAGCAGCTTCTCTCTCTTTGGATTCCAAGCAAACCCCCATCCCACTCCAGCTCATTCATTCAATTCTGGGTAGTCAACCTCCCTGCTCACTTGACCCTCCCTTCCCATTGTTTTCCTCAAATTGGCAAGGTGCCAAAACTCCCTCTTTCTTTCCCATTTCGCGCAACCCTGCCTCCTGAAATTTGGCGAGAAGCCAACACCCATTCTCACGCTAACCACTCTCCCCTCTTTCTCTCCGCAGCACTCCACGCCCATTTCATTCCTGATTCAAACACACTTCTCCTCCTCTTTTGGTTTCAAAACCCACAATCACCCATACCTTCATTTCCAATTTGCACTCTTTCTTTCTTCACCTTCAATCCAGACCAAACAACCCCTTCCTCTGTTTGTTCCTTGTGACACACCGCACCGTACCACACCCTCCTCTTCGATTCAAGGTCGCACCTGGCGTCACCCCTTCTAGATTCACCCATTGAATCCGATGCCATCTAGGAAAGCCATAGCCGCCGCCCAACACACATCCAAGCCTCTGACGACCTTCGCTTTAGTAAAAAATGCCGGTAAGCTCCCCTTCGCCTCTTCTAATAAAAAACGATGAAAAGCTCCACCTTTCTCTACGAACACCTTCGATCTAGGTCCAAGGATCAAGCTCTGCCTCCGACGAAGCCCGCCGAGCCTCCGACGCATCTCCGGCGAGCCCGCTAAGCCCGACGTCGGGCATTAAGCCTCCTTAACCTTCCTTCGACGCCTTTTGTGCTTCCTTGAGCCTTTTCCCTGCCCCTGTTTCTGTAAATGTCGAAATATTTCTGTGATTTTGTTCCTAGCGGCAAGAGAGGGCGAGCAAGATGTGTGAGCTCGAATACGAGAGTCGTGAGGGAGATGAGAAGACGAGCACGAGAGCTTCGAGTCAGATGAGAGGGTAGACGAGCGGCGTTGGGCGAGGGCGAGTACGAGCCGAGGAGCCAGGGAGCTTTTCACCTTTCTCTACGAACACCTTGGATCTAGGTCCGAGGATCAAGCTCCGCCTCCGACGAAGCCCGCCGAGCCTCCGACGCATTTTCGGCGAGCCCGCTAAGCCCGACGTCGCGCGGTAAGCCTACTTAACCTTCCTTCGACGCCTTTTGTGCTTCCTTGAGCCTTTTCCCTGCCCTTGTTTCTGTAAATGTGGAAATATTTTTGTGATTTTGTTCCGAGCGGCGAGAGAGGGCGAGCGAGATGTGTGAGCTCGAATACGAGAGTCGTGAGGGAGATGAGAAGGCGAACAAGAGAGCTTCGAGTCAGATGAGAGGGTAGACGAGCGACGTTATATTAGGTTTTTCTCAGCCGTTTGGAGAATCATCTAGCACTTTAACTTTATTTTTGTTTTCCATTCAAGAGAAGGGATTTAGGTAAGCCATGCTTTGCTAATTCTCCATTGTTTTCATCTACACTTTCGAGACTTGGTTGGTTGATTGTGAGTTTCTAATGAAGGATTGATTCTCTCTTTAATATCTTTCATTCTCCCTTGCGATTATTGATGATATTATTGTGATTAGCTACCATGATAGTATTTTGCTAGGTATTTGTTCTCTCATCATTGATTGGATTCCGTTGTAGCATGCTTAGGATTGTGAGAACCTTCGTTTGATCATGATTAATTAGGGATTTCGACATATGTCTTAAACATCGGTTACCTTGCATACTTGTTATTCATATGCCTGGATTCTTAGGAACTTGTGCTATCTTTATGTTAAATCTTTGTCCATACAAGGGTTACATAGAGGTGTAAGGGATTAATTGTGCTCTTTGTGCTTTAATCTATTCAAACTAAGATGGGATGAAATCGTCTAGAACACTTCAATTGGATTCGACGACCAACAAAGCCAACCAATGACAAGAATTTGTGGATAGAAACATTTCTTTTAACTATCCTTTTATTTTGTTTAGATTAGGTTTTCTATTTTCCTTATTCCCATAATTTGCCTTTCAATCGATAAATATACAATTCTTGGAAATACTTGTTTCTCTGTGGGATCGACCCCTTACTTGCATCCTATACTAGTTTGTTTGTTTGGGAATTATTTTGATAAGGGAAATCAATGACTTTCCCTTCATCACGCTTGTAGGGTGCTTACTAAGACCTACTGATGGTATTGTGGAACTTTTAGAGTTGTGTTACTTCAGAGAAGTAGAAGCGAGGATGTGATAGGGACACTTATTGCATACTTGTCAAGGCCAATTAGAGATGTCACGACCGTGACTAGGATATTTTGAAAATCCCAGAAGACGCAACCGAGATGATTACAAGATCCTTAGACATGATCCTTGGACTCTTCAATTTCAAACTTCATCCCCTACCTTGTATTGGTTTTAGTCTCGAGGAAGAGACTTGTTTTTAGAGGTGGATGATGTAAATGCTTGGATTTTAAATCCTAATTTTTCGGAAGAAGGAAATTTAAAATGAATTTACAACGGATTTAATTCGGATAATTTGAAGATTTCCGTCCTCAATATATATAGTAATCCTGTTTTAAAACTCTTAAAGTGGAATTCGGCACAAATTTGAATTCTTTAAGGTTTATATCGATTGATTCGGGTTAAGGTCGAGGAAGCGGATTTCGGAGTTTAAATTAGGGATTTTGAATTTGTACTAGGGCTCACTTGGTGTTTGTCCTTTACCGCTCCCCATCCGAGCAGCTTCTCTCTCTTTGGATTCCAGGCAAACCCCCATCCCACTCTAGCTCATTCATTCAATTCTGGGTAGTCAACCTCCCCGCTCACTTGACCCTCCCTTCCTATTGTTTTCCTCAAATTGGCAAGGTGCCAAAACTCCCTCTTCCTTTCCCATTTTCCGCAACCCTGCCTCCTGAAATTTGGCAAGAAGCCAACACCCATTCTCACGCTAACTACTCTCGCCTCTTTCTCTCCGCAGCACTCCACGCCCCTTTCATTCCTGATTCAAACACACTTCTCCTCCTCTTTTGGTTTCAAAACCCACAATCACCCCTACCTTCATTTCCAGTTCGCACTCTTTCTCTATTCACCTTCAATCCAGACCAAATAACCCCTTCCTCTGTTTGTTCCTTGCGACACACCGCACCGTACCACACCCTCCTCTTCGATTCAAGGTCGCACCCGGCGTAACCCCTTCTAGATTCACCCACTGAATTCGACGCTATCTAGGAAAGCCATATCCGCCGCCCAACACACATCCAAGCCTCTGGCAACCTTCGCTTTAGTCGAAAACGCCAATAAGCTCCCCTTCGCCTCTTCTAATAAAAAATGATGAAAAGCTCTTCACCTTTCTCTACGAACGCCTTCGATCTAGGTCTGAGGATCAAGCTCCGCCTCCGACGAAGCCCGCCGAGCCTCCGACGCACCTCCGGCGAGCCCGCTAAGCCCGACGTCGCGCGGTAAACCTACTTAACCTTCCTTCGACGCCTTTTGTGCTTCCTTGAGCCTTTTCCTTGCCCTTGTTTCTGTAAATGTCGAAATATTTATGTGGTTTTATTCCAAGCGGCGAGAGAGGGCGAGCGAGATGTGTGAGCTCGAATACGAGAGTCGTGAGGGAGATGAGAAGGTGAGCACGAGAGCTTCGAGTCAGATGAGAGGGTAGACGAGCGGCGTTGGGCGAGAGCGAGTAAGAGCCAAGGAGCCAGTGAGCTGAGGGTATTGTCGGAGATAAGCCGAAACTGGCGAAGCCGCGAACGACGGAGCGTCGGGGAATGAGGAAGGGGAAGATGAACAGTGACAATGGGGCCCGCCGCCTTGCCATCTCACCACCTGAGCGCTTCTATTTCGTTGGTTTGTTTTGTGTGGATGAATCCGAAAGTGAGGAGGAGAGTGTGGGTTGGGCCTGTTCGATTTGGGCTTGTGGGATCCAACTTTTTTTAATGGATTTTGGGCCTATTTTGATAAAATGTGTTAATAAAATGAGTTTTAGGGGGTTTATATAATCAAGTATATAAATATTAAGTAGATGGAATAAATATAGAATATTATTACATATAGGGATTTAAAGTATAATACTTGTACTTGGATTTGAAAAAGGTTTTAAACGTTGGAAATGGATTTAATAAAATTAAAAAGAGGAATTTTGGAAATACCCTAACCTTGTCGGAATTGTTTTGATAAAGTAATAAAAATAAGTTGGTTTAAAGAGTAACGCCTTGTAAAGGGATTCTTGGGTCAAGTGTGATATGGGAAAGTGTTTAATTAATGATTTGATATAACTTGAGATTTTAGAAGTGTTTTGGAAAATCCTAGGAAAGTGACTTGCTTTGCCTAACTTGATGAATAACTTGATGTCTTGTGTGAGAATAAACTATGATATGTGATATTGCTATAATAAGATATGATATATGATCTACGATGCATGAACTCTTAATCTAGAAAGCATGTTATGATAATGATATAATTGTGAAGTGGAAATTGTGATGTGGTATTGTGGTGATGTGTTATATGTTGATTGTGAAACATGAATTATAATATGAGATGTTGATATATGTTCTTAAATATAAAAGTATGAATATATATGATCTATATATGAGGTGATGATATATGTTACTATATGTTGTCATATGATATGATGATGAGTTAAAGCATGATGAGATGTTGAGTTGAAATGGTACTTGATGCGTTATAATGAGACTTTGCGATAAGATATGGGATGAGTTGAAAATATGATGATGGGAACAAGGTTAATTGAGAATGATGGTCTTGATGAGATTGCTGGTTTACTTGGATAAGAATGTTATTTAGTCCTGTGTTGACTTTGAAACTTGTGGTGTGTTGATTCATTATGCATTGATGACATATTCCTTGCTTATTACTTGCTAGTGTGATTGGATGATTCTCTGAGTGGCTTGTTTGCTGGCTAATTGGATGTGAAGACTCCAGGTAAGTCCCTATATGAGCTTACTCATATTCGAAAAAGAACTCCCTGCTTGAAGCAATGTGCATACTAGGTGCTTGCATTCATAATCAGCATGTCATGTAGTATCATGCTAGGTTGCACTAACCGTTGATCATTCTACTTTTTTATGCGTATGTAAACAGAACAGCTGTTATTTATGAAGTAACTAGAGTCTTTGCTAGGGTCATAAAACGGCCTAGTCCCATCGGGTCCCGTGCTGAGTCAATCGAGTCATATGGAACTTCCTTTACTTATATTATGAGCATGATTGCGAAAGCTGCCTCTGGGCTTTGTTTTTATTGTGGGGCGGGTTGGGCTTGCGGGCCGCCCGATTATTATGGAATGCATTCACGAGCTGGCCAGTGTCTGCCCTATCGGAAGGGGGTGGAGGTAGAAGAGGGATATACCACTTGGTATTCGGTGCTAAGGCCTTATTAGGACTAGCATGTTAGTGTGTTAATATTCCGCCTTGCATCTAGAAGCATCTTTATTAGGACTAGCGTGTGTATGTGTCTGCTGGTTTGGGATTATATTGCGTAGGGCTTCGATCTGACACCGCCTCGTATACATATTTTTTAGGTTTGTTTTGCAGCATGATTGTTCCTTGCTTCCATGACGTGGGAACTCTCTTGCTTCCATGACGCAAATAGTGGAAGTAAAGAAATGGTCTAACCCCACTAACATTGCCTATGCTTTACTTCCACTATTTGCGTGACTATTGGTTGTCCACACTTAGACTTACGACAGGTACAAGGGACTTCCCCGAGGATTCCAACGATCCCTTCGAACTTGGGTATGAAATCCCACTTTGAAAACGTTAGTTTAGAACTTCAAACCTTCAACCTGTACTCGGGGTGCAAGATCCTAACGAGGGGTTTCATCCCTCGAAACGTAACCTAGGAATCATAATCCCGGGCCGTTACAATAGTATTCTAATAGTAATTTATTACTTAATATAAGGTTTATTCACCACTTATTAGTTACTTATATGAGTTTTCCTCAAAACATACCCTTATAGTATTATAATAAGAGTTGTTAGTTAATATAAGGTTTTATTAAACATTTATTAGTCATTTGTATCATTTTTCCTCGAAACATACTCTTATAGTATTCTAGTAAGAATTTAGATATGAGTGTTTTCACTTAACCACCCCTTAAATTAAAAATTACAAAAAACCACCCTTTTAATGGTTTTTACTTACAACTCACCACCCATTCATCTATTTTTATTAATTTATCATTAAATATATTATATTTTAATATCCTTAAACTCAAATTTGATTATAAATATATTCAAAATTTTAATTGAAGGATTCGATTATATTTTAGTGATCATTTTATTTATTTTTTAAAAATAACAATAAATAGTTAATAATTTTCAACTTAAAATATGAGTTTGATCCATTTTATTTGTTACATGTAACTTTTTTCTTTAAATTGACCTAAATTTTAAAGAATTAGGTTATCAATTAATCATTTAACTTAAATATAATTATTAAGATAATAATTGTAGGCTATATTTGTTATTGTTTTTTTAAAAATAAATAAAACTATCCTTAAAATATAATCGAGCCCTTAAATTAAAATTTTGAATATATTTATAATCAAATTTAATTTTTAAAAATATTAAAATATAATATATCTGATGATAAATTAATGAAAATAGATGAAGGGGTGGTGAGTTGTAAGTAAAAACCATTTAAAGGGTGGTTTTCTATAATTTTGAATTTAAGGGGAGGTTAAGTGAAAACACCCATGTTTTGGGGTGGTTTTTTGTAAATTTCCCTAGAATTTATTACTTAATATAAGGTTTGTTAAACATTTAAAGTTACTTATACGAGTATTCCTCAAAACATATTTTACAGTTTTCTATTAAGAATTTATTACTTAATATAAGGTCTAGTAAGAATTTATTACTTATTACCATTATATATATATATTATATATTATATAAATATAATCAACATAATCTTTAAATTTAATTAAAAATGAATAATAAAATAACATAAGTAATTAAGACAATATCACTCACTTACCTTGTTGTCCGTACAACCCTTGGTGTTGAAAATGGGTCTTTGGATCAATCGAGCTTGCGAATGGTTGTTCACACAAGTTAGAAGACAAACAAGTGGGCCGACCCCAATTAATGCACCCAACCACTAAAAGGCAGGTAAATACAAAGCGCTTTAATATCGACGTCATCCGTAATATCAACGGATTTTAGCCACGGACATAGTCATCGCTAAATCAACATTTCGTTCTATGGGCTAACAAGGTAATTGGACTGATCAATTCGAATGGGCTATTGATCTATGATGAGCCCATAACATTTGGCCTTCTTTGGGCCACAGATTCAGCTACGATTCAAGCCCACTCACTCCATGATTGTCACCCCATGTCCGGTCCGGCTACAATAACCGATCCCAACCCACTTACCCCATATCCATTCGATAGTTGAATTTCCAATGCTGAATAGCCTCGGATTTAGCCACGAAGTATATATTGTTGCTAGATCAGCGTCGAATATAGCCGTCGTGAATAACACATTCGTAGCTACTTTCGTGGCTATTTACAACCATCATCCACTTGTCGAGCCACAACATCAGCTACAAACATAATGTTTGTTGCTATTAGCCACAAAATTGACGACGTGATGTTTCAGGATGAGTGCCAGCCACGAATATAGCCACGGTCAAGAACAGTCGTAGCCAATTTCATTGCTATTGGCCACGATTTCAGGGTCACCGATAATCCGTGTCTAAAAATCTGTAGCTATTTCTTGTTTTTTTAGTAGTGTATGAAGAAATTTTTGTAAAAATATTGAAAGAAAATCATAAATTTGAGTTTAAATATGATATTTTTAGTGACAAAAATTAGATGAATAAATATGAATAGATTATTTTATACATGTATAGTATAATAAATATTTTTTTCAAAAACATTGAAAGAAAACTATAAAATTTGATTTAAATATCATTTTTAATTATATAAAATGGATAAAAAAAATGAAAACTATTGTAAAGAAAACCCTAAATTGTGATTTGCATATGAAATTTTTAGTAAAAAAACCGTAGGAATAAAAGTGCATATAATTATTTTTACATGTGTGTAGCATGATAAATACTTTTTTGAAAAATATTAAAAGCAAATGATAAATTTTGATTGAAATATGTCATTTTTAATTGAAAAAATTGATAGGGGTGAAAAGTTGATGTAAGAAAGAATTGAATATGTAAATATAAAATATAAATACAATTGGAACTTTAGCCTATCAAATAAAATTCAAGACTCCCCCGCTGTACTGGAAAGAAAATCACGGTCGATCCATCATGAAGCATGTCAGCGAATCTTGAAGTAGCTCGAAAAGTCACGTTCTGTATCGACCAGAAGTCCTTGGCATTGACCGGGGGCAGTCGATGTCGACTAAGGGCTGTCGATCTCGAATGAAGTACTTGCAAAGACAAAAACAGTCATAGTCGATGTCGAGTCAGTAATAACAACAGATCGACTCAGAAAACCGTCGATCGATATGGGACACTCGATGTCGACCTAAGAAGTCGATGTCGAGGGCATAACAGTAACTAAAAAGCGTCGGCAAAGAAGGCCGAAGAGTGAGAGAATGGAAAGGAAGCAATGGACATAAAATCTTGAGTTGTTGGGTTTTTTGGTAACTCAACGAACAACACAATAAACGATGTAAACAAAGATGGAAAAGATCTTCCAAAGCCAGGGTTTACCTCGACAAAAACCATGCAAGTAAAGCCAATAAATCATCAACGAAGCATGCTTTATCGATAAAGGAAAAGGCTTTCACCCAATCCAGCAAATAGGTAAATATATCTCACAATAAATCAACCTAATCTGCGTCTACCTTTTTCATAAATAGAGTTAATAAACTTTCAAATATAAACCCTAATTACTACCCAAGTTTCATAACATGAGTTCCTTAAATTTGCATTTAAAGATGAAGCACAAGGTAGAACAAGATAAAAGATACCTTCTTTAACGACTTACCAACATGGTTTTTGTCGGGCTCACCCCGACCCTAGAAGAAGGGCGACTACTCGCTCATAGTGATGAAAGACATGATTGAAATAAAGGAAATAACTTGCATATAAATAAACCTTGGAGTCTTCACAATCACAACACTCTAACTCTCGCAATAACACCAAAACTCAGAAGCTCCAAACCCTAACTCTCTATTGCTATTGTTCTCTATGAAATGGAATGAATAAAAGCATAGGCCTAAGGCTTTATGTATAGTCTACTAATCCTTGTTAGCCAACGAAAGTAATTCTAATCCTAGGATAAAAAGAATTAAATAAATTTTGTCTAATAATAAAACTCCCTAGGGTATATAGATAATTACCTATAAGGAAAGAGTATATCTAAGTAGGATAGAAGATATCAAAATTCGTGGCTAAAAACTCTCTTCCAATTCGGACTCTAAAAAATGCATCCGCGGCAACTAAGGTTTCGGTCGATGTCGATCAGTTCCTCTACCGCCGCAAACCCAGTTATTTTTTTCGTATTTATACCCTTTCGTGTACGAAAGTAGTCGCCATCGACCACTTCATCAATGTAGTCGACCTCGGGCAGGCTAGTCGATCTCGGGCACTTTTTCAGCAGCTACTAAGTGTTGTCCAGGTCCAGTCGATGTCGAGTGCCTTTCCTCGATGTCGAGCACTCTCAAGCCTTGGTCGATGTTGAGTAGTGGTCGATCTTAAAGCTGAATTTCGACCACTCAGAGCTCGACTACAGTAGGTTCCTCTTCCAATACTTAGTTTATTTCAGCATCATTTCTAGTTGATGTCGAGTAAGGGCAGTTGACATCGCGAACTTTTCTGTGGTCGATTCCTCTTCTTGCTTTGTTCCGGAATGGCTCCATATTCTGCAAAAATTAAACCAAAACTTGTCTAGACCTCTATTTCTTGTAAATAAACACAAACTATACAAACCCATAATATATAAAATAGACCGAATAAGGAGCGAAAATAAGCACAAAAACATGGTAAAAAGCATGGACATCAAATCACCCCATACTTAAGCTTGCTTGTCCCCAAGCAATAACTTGGATGGTCATACAAGGTAAACCAACAAATACTCTCAACATTATGAATCCATTCTCATATTACCAACAACACTCAATTGCCATCCTTGCAAAGGTACTTGTGCCATCAAATCCATGCATGTGAATAAAAGCAACATCTCACACAAAAGGAGGTTATGCAAACCAATTTTATTGTGACAAAGCAACAATAATCAAGAGGACTTTATGCAAGCTCATGGAGAAGTAGAAAGGTAAAAGGCTTTAAGGTGGGATATGTTTGGCCATGTGGTGCTAATGATCTAGGGAAATGGAGTTCTTTCCAATAATTCATACCACATTCCTTATTCTTTAGATTTCCTTACCTTTCTCTGATCACTCCTTTCGCTTTTCACTAATATGCTTTTACCTCTCTAACCTTAGGAATGCCTTCTCGCGAGTCGCAAACATGGGTGTCATGAATGACCCTGGATACTTACTACTTTGAACTCCTCACCTTGTGTCCCATCTCGCCTGAACTAACATCTCAAGCAAGCAAGCTCGATCATCCTTAACTAATTCCTAGGTGACCGGATTTTCTTTCACTCATTAAATTTTTCATTATTTCATCATCCTGCCATCAAACTCCAATAATAACAACACAAAACAACCATATAACATCTCCAAACTTCCATTCTAAACATAATCCCCGGATAGGTCATAAGGTATAAGAATGGCCAATATGTATGACATGTGGAGCAAATGTAATTTAATGATATAAGGCTCATGATATGGCTTTTTGTGATGCAAATAAGCATGGGTAAGGCTAGGATATATAAAATAAGCTCATATGGAAAATATAAAGTCCTCCATCCCCTTATTGTGCATATGTCAAAAGCAACATCAATTTACCTCCCTTTTGTGGTTTTCTCAAAGAAAAATCTGCACATAATTGAAACTTTCCTTTACTAGGCAATCTCATGCACTATCTCTAATGAATCCACTTTTGCATCATTGACTCTTGTCAAAGCTTCCATGACACTCTTCTTTGAACATCTAGCAAGTGGGGTGTAGTCCTCACAACTCATATAACAAAACCTTGGATATATAAGATAAGAAAAGCAAACGCAAATATCCAAATATATAACAACTAAACTCCAATACAAGAGTTGTACCATGTCCTAATGTTGATAGGAGGAAATCGAGTATGCAAATCAAAATATAAATAAATCACAGCAAACCAGATTCCGTCCCTTGCAAATAATTACAAGACCTCCTCCTGATGTAGCAGCGGGAAGCCAGGATCGATCCACGAGGAAGCGTGTCAGCGGATCCTAGGCAGCTGAGTAATCTCACGGTCAGAAGTTGACAACAGGTTCCTCGATCTCGACTAGGTTAGTCGATAGAAGATCGGACAGTCGAACACAGCAGCAACAACTCGGCAATGGTGGTCGATCTCGACGAGGCTTACTCGATATCGAGTAGGGCCTTTGTCAACTTCGATTCGTCTCGTCGAGTACCTGCATAGGAGAAGCTACGGCGACTTGGTCGAGTATCAGTTTACTCGATATCGAGTGGTGCAATTCGAGATCGAGTAGATTGGGGTTTGCAACAACGATAACCAAGCATGCATAAGGCAGAGATAAACAGATAATCATGTGAATTGCATCCAGGACAAGCTTTCGCCTTTTCCAACAATTAGACAACTCTTTCAAGAAACCCTAATTGTCTCTACTGATTTTATATTTATAATCCAAGTTGTTATCATGGATCTCCATTAGATGGGTAATAAACACATAAACAAGTAGGAGATGCTCAAAACGTGATAAAAGTCAGATCTTTACCTCAATTATGCATGGCTATCGTCGGGCTCGCCCCAACCCTAGAAGTGGGTTGACTACTCGCGCTTCATCATAATTAAAGACATCAATAATAAAAGGAAATAAACTTGCATTAATAAAATAAAATAGAGCTTACAACCAAAGGAAGTCAATTCCCTCTCGCTTCACAAAACTCCTCTTGGCCACTCACTCTCTCCCTCTCTCCTACTACTTCTACTAATTACTTCTCTCTCTGAAACTGAATTCCTAGAAATCAGCCCCATGGGCTTTATTTATAGGCTTTCTAAACCTTGCTAATCAAGGATAGAAATATCTATCTATATCTAAAACTATATCTAAAAGCATTAATGATAAATAAAAGCAACAAAGAATTTAAATCTAAAAGGGAAATATATCTAAAAGTCTTAAGGTGGATAGATCTTCTCCTTCCATGATAGATGTTGATAGATCGGATAGACTTTGACAAACTTCGAGCCCAAGTAATCCCACACCGAGTAGAATTGATCAAACCGCGTGACGTGTCTCTGGAAGTCTCCTCGATCTCGACAAAGGTCTACTCGATCTCGAGTAGGATTGTCGGTCGACTGGTGTGGCTCGGCTAGCTGGTCCTCGATGTGACTCGGACTTGGCTCACGGGTCTAGTCGATCTCGAGGACCTCTTGTCGATCTCGACTAGACTGGCCTTGTTGACTAGGTCTTCTCGGGTGACTCTGCTCGACATGCTCGGACACGGCTTCCGGGCTCTTCGATCTCGAGTAGGTCTACTCGATCTCGAGTAGGGTGTAACCCGGTCTGTCCTCATCTTCGTCTTCTCGATCAGCTCTTCCTCGACCAGGCCCTCCTCGAACACTTTTGGTCGATCTCGAGTAGAGTGTACTCGATCTCGAGTAAAGTTTTCTCAGCTTTCTGCTCTGTTCTTAAAACGGACTTTCCCGAGTCCTCGTTTGTCGGATTGACGCATATGACCATGCGTTGGAAAGCTCTTTCCGAGGGCTACAACTCTCATGAAGACATCAAAGCTTGATTCAGAACGAAGAATGGTGAAAAATGGCCTTTTCTCCAGCTGCACCATTCTTAGCCTCTCCATGAGTTTTCTTTAAGCTCCAAAGTGCGTCCGATTTCTGCGAAATATAAAAAAAACTTGTGTAGACCTCCATATATTGCAAATAAACATATACTACACAGATTTTGTATTATTCTAACCCAAATGCATGCAATGTATGCAGAAATCGATATAAAAGTAGACGTAAAACATGGCAAATTAGGCTCACAACAAACACCCCATACTTAAGCTTGCTTGTCCTCAAGCAATACTTTTAATTGTCATTCAGGGGAAGAAATCAAAACTCTCAACATATTAGATTCATTCTTATATAACCCTGCAATCAATTACCATCATCGAAAAGGTACTTATGCCACAAATCCATGCAAGTGCAAACAAAAGCAACATCTACTCATAAAAGGAAGGTTATGCAAAAACAATTCATGTGACAAAGCAACAATAATCAAGAGGACTTTAATTAAGCTCAAATAAAGAGTAGATTGGTAAAAGGCTAAAGGTGGGCAATTTTTGGCAATGTGGTGCTAATGATCCGGGGAAATGGAGTATTTCCAAACTGAATTTCCACATTCCTTCTCCATAAGATTCATCACCTTTCATAATGCTTTCTCTCAATAATAATGCTTTTACCTCTCTAACCTTAGCACTGCCTTCTCGCGAGTCGCAAACATGGGTATCATGAATGGCCCCGGATACTTAGTGCTTTGGACTCCTCACAATATGTCCCATCTCTCCAAACTATTATCGTAGAGAGCAGGGTCAATCTACCTTTATCTCCTGAGGTGATTGGATTTTTTCTCACTCATTAAATTTTCCATATATTTTAAATAATTTCCTTCCAAACTCCAATAATGATAATCAACACAAATACCATATGATAATCTCCATAATGTAACATCATTCTCAACATAATCCCCGGATAAGGTAAAGAATGGTAATATTTTAGAACATGTGGAGCAATATATGAAATAAGGCATAATATGGATTTTATGATGCATAAGCATGGGTAAGGCTAGGATTATAACAATATGAGCATTATATGGAAATATAAAGTCCTCCATCATCTTATCATGCAACATGTCAAAAGCAGTATCAAATTTACCTCCTTTCATGGTTTTCAAGAAAATATGCACTTCATTGTGACTTCCCTTTACTAGGCAATTTCATGCTATATCTCTAATGAATCCAATTTTGCATCGTTGAGTTCAATATAAGCTTCCATGACATTATCAAAAATTTCAATAGGGGTCATTTTTCAAAACTTTGGAAAACATGCAAATAAGCCCATCCATAAATCAATAATGAATTCCAAAATAGCCATGTATACGCAATTCAAGAAATACTGCACAAATAATGTCAAATATGATCAAATATGCACAAAGTAAGCCCTTCCCCCACCCCATACTTAAACTATACAGTGTCCCTACTGTATAAAATCAAATAAAAACAAGAATAAAGGAAGGAACTCATAGGATAACACATCGAGGAAGGCGGATCAGGCATGTCGAGTAAATGAGCTTGTCGATCTCGAGTACAGGTTACTCGGTCTCGAGTAGCTTTTCCGCATCCAGTGGTTTCTGAAGTCGAAGAGCTTCTGATGGCTTGTCGACATCGAGTTGGCCTACTCGATATCGAGTAGTATCTGGGATGCTCCTCCTTGTCGTCGTCGACTTGGCCTTCGTCGATTCTGACTGTTTTTCAGGGACTTCTTCTTTCCACCTTTCGCGATCTTTATATGCTTTGCCGACTTAAAAGTGTTAGATTGCACACAAAAACAAGACTATCCACATGAAGCATTCTAAAAGACATAAAACCAAAACCAAAAAAAAAAACAAAAACTAAAAAGTTCAAAATCCCAAAAATTCATAAAGTTTATATACATGCTCTAGATTTGAGAGTCGCTAGGCCGACTTCTCTGTTTGTGCATTAGCCTGGCTCATCTTTTTCCAGAGGTATAGGTAGGTCTGGTGGTTCCTCCGGTGGTGGGAAGCGTTGGATGTCATCCGGAGGCATCGTGTGAAGAAGCTTAAACCTCCCCGAGTGAATGCTCCATGGCTTCACCCATTCATCTTCCTGGGCTCCAGCTGGCATGCATAAAGGAATATATAAAAGAAATTTGCATACCTCATCATCATACCTCTTTTGCTCCATTGGTTGATTTGTTTGCGCGTCTCCACCACAGCAAAACGGTGGAGTGGGAAGAGATATTTTCACCTCATCATGCAGAGCTTCATGCCACCTTGCGAGGACCCCATACTTGAATATGAACATCGGTTGCTCAAAATCGTCGGGGATAGCCTTCACCTTATAAGGCAAAAGTGACTTTGAAACAACATGGGCAACGACGTCCAACTTCTTCTTTTCTGGCTCTTCCTCTTCTTGAGGTTCTTCACATGGTTTTTCAAAGACAGAGGGCAAAGTTGGAATTGAGATAGCGGAAGGACATACCTGGGTATCGACTAGAGATAGATCGATATCGATTGGAGATGGGTCGACATCGACTAGGTGTTGGTCAAGGTCGACCTCAGGTTCAGATTCTCCTTCTAGCAGGATTGAGGCTTCTGGTGGTGATTTTGACGATTCTTATAGCTTCCTAAATGCGCGTACTCCCTCAAGCCATGCCTCCCCATCAACGATGTATAGCCATCTCAAATATTCAAATTCTTTTGCATACCGTCTCTCTCTTTCCCTTTCGAAATACTCGAGGGTGTCCTGCATATACTTGTAGAAGAAAACTCAAAGAAAACGTGAGATCTAACTACCTAAGGCGCGAATGATAGCTTCCCCGGCAACGGCGCCAATTTGTTGATAGGAGGAAATCGAGTATGCAAATCAAAATATAAATAAATCACAGCAAACCAGATTCCGTCCCTTGCAAATAATTACAAGACCTCCTCCTGATGTAGCAGCGGGAAGTCAGGATCGATCCACGAGGAAGCGTGTCAGCGGATCCTAGGCAGCTGAGTAATCTCACGGTCAGAAGTCGACAACAGGTTCCTCGATCTCGACTAGGTTAGTCGATAGAAGATCGGACAGTCGAACACAGCAGCAGCAACTCGGCAATGGTGCTCGATCTCGACGAGGCTTACTCGATATCGAGTAAGGCCTTTGTCGACTTCGATTCGTCTCGTCGAGTACCTGCACAGGAGAAGCTACGGAGACTTGGTCGAGTATCAGTTTACTCGATATCGAGTGGTGCAATTCGAGATCGAGTATAAGGACCGAAGATAAAACGAAAGAAATTAAAGAACAAATGCTTTGGGGGTTTCGACTAAACTTAATGTAAAGGACTTCCAAGATTGGGGTTTGCAACAACGATAACCAAGCATGCATAAGGCAGAGATAAACAGATAATCATGTGAATTGCATCCAGGACAAGCTTTCGCCTTTTCCAACAATTAGACAACTCTTTGAAGAAACCCCAATTGTCTCTACCGATTTTATGTTTATAATCCAAGTTGTTATCATGGATCTCCATTAGATGGGTAATAAACACATAAACAAGTAGGAGATGCTCAAAACGTGATAAAAGTCAGATCTTTACCTCAATTATGCATGGCTATCGTCGGGCTCGCCCCAACCCTAGAAGTGGGTTGACTACTCGCGCTTCATCATAATTAAAGACATCAATAATAAAAGGAAATAAACTTGCATTAGTAAAATAAAATAGAGCTTACAACCAAAGGAAGTCAATTCCGCTCTCGCTTCACAAAACTCCTCTTGGCCACTCACTCTCTCCCTCTCTCCTACTACTTCTACTAATTACTTCTCTCTCTGAAACTGAATTCCTAGAAATCAGCCCCATGGACTTTATTTATAGGCTTTCTAAACCTTGCTAATCAAGGATAGAAATATCTATCTATATCTAAAAGCATTAATGATAAATAAAAGCAACAAAGAATTTAAATCTAAAAGGGAAATATATCTAAAAGTCTTAAGGTGGATAGATCTTCTCCTTCCATGATAGATGTACCATGTCCTAATCCGGTCTACTCGATCTCGAGTAGGTCTACTCGATCTCGAGTAGGGTGTAACCCGGTCTGTCCTCATCTTCGTCTTCTCGATCAGCTCTTCCTCGACCAGGCCCTCCTCGAACACTTTTGGTCGATCTCGAGTAGAGTGTACTCGATCTCGAGTAAAGTTTTCTCAGCTTTCTGCTCTGTTCTTAAAACGGACTTTCCCGAGTCCTCGTTTGTCGGATTGACGCATATGACCATGCGTTGCAAAGCTCTTTCCGAGGGCTACAACTCTCATGAAGACATCAAAGCTTGATTCAGAACGAAGAATGGTGAAAAATGGCCTTTTCTCCAGCTGCACCATTCTTAACCTCTCCATGAGTTTTCTTTAAGCTCTAAAGTGCGTCCGATTTCTGCGAAATATAACAAAAACTTGTGTAGACCTCCATACATAGCAAATAAACATATACTACACAGATTATGTATTATTCTAACCCAAATGCATGCAATGTATGCAGAAATCGATATAAAAGTAGACGTAAAACATGGCAAATTAGGCTCACAACAAACACCCCATACTTAAGCTTGCTTGTCCTCAAGCAATACTTTTAATTGTCATTCAGGGGAAGAAATCAAAACTCTCAACATATTAGATTCATTCTTATATAACCCTGTAATCAATTACCATCATCGAAAAGGTACTTATGCCACAAATCAATGCAAGTGCAAACAAAAGCAACATCTACTCATAAAAGGAAGGTTATGCAAAAACAATTCATGTGACAAAGCAACAATAATCACGAGGACTTTAATTAAGCTCAAATAAAGAGTAGATTGGTAAAAGGCTAAAGGTGGGCAATTTTTGGCAATGTGGTGCTAATGATCCGGGGAAATGGAGTATTTCCAAACTGAATTTCCATATTCCTTCTCCATAAGATTCATCACCTTTCATAATGCTTTCTCTCAATAATAATGCTTTTACCTCTCTAACCTTAGCACTGCCTTCTCGCGAGTCGCAAACATGGGTATCATGAATGGCCCCGGATACTTAGTGCTTTGGACTCCTCACAATATGTCCCATCTCTCCAAACTATTATCGTAGAGAGCAGGGTCAATCTACCTTTATCTCCTGAGGTGATTTTTTCTCACTCATTAAATTTTCCATATATTTTAAATAATTTCCTTCCAAACTCCAATAATGATAATCAACACAAACACCATATGATAATCCCCATAATGTAACATCATTCTCAACATAATCCCCGGATAAGGTAAAGAATGGTAATATTTTAGAACATGTGGGGCAATATATGAAATAAGGCATAATATGGCTTTTGTGATGCATAAGCATGGGTAAGGCTAGGATTATAACAATATGAGCATTATATGGATATATAAAGTCCTCCATCATCTTATCATGCAACATGTCAAAAGCAGTATCAAATTTACCTCCTTTCATGGTTTTCAAGAACATATGCACTTCATTGTGACTTCCCTTTACTAGGCAATTTCATGCTATATCTCTAATGACATTATCAAAAATTTGCACTTCATTGTGACTTCCCGTTGAGTTCAATATAAGCTTCCATGACATTATCAAAAATTTCAACGGGGGTCATTTTTCAAAACTTTGGAAAACATGCAAATAAGCCCATCCATAAATCAATAATGAATTCCAAAATAGCCATGTATACGCAATTCAAGAAATACTGCACAAATAATGTCAAATATGCACAAAGTAAGCCCTTCCCCCACCCCATACTTAAACTATACAGTGTCCCCACTGTATAAAATCAAATAAAAACAAGAATAAAGGAAGGAACTCACAGGATAACACATCGAGGAAGGCGGATCAGGCATGTCGAGTAAATGAGCTTGTCGATCTCGAGTACAGGTTACTCGATCTCGAGTAGCTTTTCCGCGTCCAATGGTTTCTGAATTCAAAGAGCTTCTGATGGCTTGTCGACATCGAGTTAGCCTACTCGATATCGTGTAGTATCTGGGCTGCTCCTCCTTGTCGTCGTCGACTTGGCCTTCGTCGATTCTGACTGTTTTTCAGGGACTTCTTCTGTCCACCTTTCGCGATCTTTATATGCTTTGCCGGCCTAAAAGTGTTAGATTGCACACAAAAACAAGACTATCCACATGAAGTATTCTAAAAGACATAAAACCAAAACCAAAAATAAAAACCAAAAACTAAAAAGTTCAAAAGTCCCAAAAATTCATAAAGTTTATATACATGCTCTAGATTTTAGAGTCGCTAGGCCGACTTCTCTGTTTGTGCATTAGCCTGGCTCATCTTTGTCCGGAGGTATAGGTAGGTCTGGTGGTTCCTCCGGTGGTGAGAAGCGTTGGATGTCATCCGGAGGCATCGTGTGAAGAAGCTTAAACCTCCCCGAGTGAATGCTCAATGGCTTCACCCATTCATCTTCCTGGGCTCCAGCTGGCATGCATAAAGGAATATATAAAGGAAATTTGCATACCTCATCATCATAACTCTTTTTCTCCATTGGTTGATTTGTTTGCGCGTCTCCACCACAGCAAAACGGTAGAGTGGGAAGAGATATTTCCACCTCATCATGCAGAGCTTCATGCCACCTTGCGAGGACCCCATACTTGAATATGAACATCGGTTGCTCAAAATCGTCAGGGATAGCCTTCACCTTATAAGGCAAATCTCCTTCAGCCTCTCATGGAAGGTTTTTTTCTCGGCCTCTCACCTAAGAACGAGATTCTGGACCCGAATCACTAGAAGCGAAAGGGTTTCCGAGATTTATGACGGAGAGATGGGCAACCATAATGGGGGAAAACGTATGGTCTTTGTTGCCATCAAAGGGATAGAAGTTCAGAAGAATATATAAAGCCCCGTCATTTAATCCGACTTTATTGAATGCATTCCGTCCTCATTTATTTCGTTTCCGACAAGCTGCTAGATTTTTGAACTACTCCTAAGATCCCAGATTTTGGCCATCTTCCAAGCTGAATCGATGATTGCATCCATCAATAAAGTTGTAGCTAGTTAAAATATCTTTCTAACAAGTATTCATCGGCTTCAATCGGAATTTTATACAGCCAGAACAATCCAAAATACCGAGGTGCCGCTAAACAGTTTTCATAAATAAAAGTTGATGTTTGGTTCTGAAGACAAACCTTTGTAGGAAAAATGATTCGAGCTCATGGGCGACTATGACCTCCTAATAGGAATCTCCATGACGTCAGCGAGAAGTGCCACCATCCAGCCGTCGAAGATCTCCCCTTTGTCGTTACTGCCCTCGATGATATGGTTCTCCCAAGAATACGCAGGATAGTTTGATAGAGTGAATTGGCTATCCTGTTGGTGAAGAAAGTCTGGATAAGACGGCCTCCGGATACCCGTCATGTACCACCATATAATGGTAGGTTTGTTGATGTCGAAGCTGGCGGTAGTATGGACGAACCCAAAGAGGTGGCTCATCTTCTCTAGTGCGAATGAGAAAGGCATGTTGCCGAGCTGGAAGATCCCCCCCTCCCCCCCGCCGAGGAGAGGATGGCCCTGCGGGTATTTGAAGTGTGGCCATAAACTCCCCTGCCAAATAGGGGTAGTGTGCTGGCAGTCGCTGTAGGAGGCGAATCGCATAGATCAACTCAAAGGCCTCATGAATTCCTTGGTCGAGGGCCTGAGCCCTCATGTCAGGCTCTGAATACCAACGAGCTCTATAGGCCCTCTCTGGAATGTCGTCAGCGAGATCTCGCTGAGCCTCATCAACTATCTCCACTTGGTCTATTTTGACGTTCTTTGTGCGAGGCATGGCCTATAAATAACACAAACCCAAGGTAATCTTCCATCCAAAATAATTCAGGCAAAAAGCTCTCCCTTTTCATTCTCCTCCAAAATAATCATGTTTAGTTAGCCTTTCCAATACCTGGTCAATGAATGGAAGGGGGAAATAATCCTTCCTAACGACAGTGTTAAACTTCCTATAGTCAATGCACATCTGCCAACTAGTAGTGATACGCTTAGCACAAGCTCTCCCTTCTCATTCTTCTCTAGGGTCATTTCACCCTTCTTGGAAACCACATGTACTGGGCTCACCCACTTGCTTCCGGAGATGGCGTAGATGATTCATGCATCCAGAATGCATAGGATCTTCTTCTTCACCACTTCTTTTATGTTGGGGTTGAGCTTTCGTTGATGCTCAATGGTTGCCTTATGATCATCCTCCAAGAGGATCTTATACATACAAGTAGTGGGTGAAATACCTTTGATGTCTTTCAAGAGATACCCTATAGCCTTTCTATGGGTGCAATGTACCTCCATAACCTTTTCAACTTCCTCCGAGGTTAGTTTAGCATTGATATTCACATGATAAGTAGAGTTAGGACCAAGAAACTCATACCTAAGTGTGTCGGGTAATGGCTTCAACACCGGGGAAGGTCCTTGTGGAATAAAAATAGGCTCAACCTCCTCCTTCTTCATGATCTCACCTAGGTAATCCGTCTCTATTCTCATGATAGACACATCCAAATGAGCTACAGGAGTTGGCGTTGACCAAGCATACATCGATGACAACGCTGATTCGTAGAAGTTACTACACTACTGCACAAAACTGGTCGACGTCGAGTGAGTCTGGTCAATATCAACTAAAAAATCTGTGCATAACTGGGCTCTGAGGTGGTCGACGTCGATGAGGTGTGGTCGACATCGACTAGGGCTTAAGTGGTAGTCGACATCGACTGGATATAGTCGACATCGACCTCTTCTGTGCTTGTACTTACATATGTAGTCGACGTTAATTGTGAGTGATCAACGTGGAGAGGAATGAGGGAGATACTTACCTGATTCGCTGATGTGGTCGACATCGAGTGCTGGTGGTCAACGTCGAGAGCCTGGTAAGTGGTCGATGTCGACTGAGTGTACTCGACATCAACTGTGTCCTCAAACTCAGCCAATAAGGCATTGTTGAAGAACTATTCCTCGCTTGTATATGCAACCAGTATCTCCTCAATTTCCTCTTCCTTAAGCTCAGCCCCATCCTTAGCTAAAACCTCCTCATGAGTCATGGCCCTTTCCACCGGTTCGTTGCATGTGATGACATCTACTTGAGCATAGACCGACTTAATCTCCACTCCATTGAGCTCCTTCATTGTGGGATTGAAGGAGACCTCTATGACCCCATTCTCTATGGTGTAGGTAAGAATTCCCTTTCTAATGTTGATGTTGGCATCTATAGTAGTAAGGAAAGGCCTACCAAGGATGATAGGCACAATAGGATCCTTATGTATGTCCAACACAATGAAGTCCGTTGGTGTATTGCAGAATGTCGTTACCTTTCTACATCACCAAAAAGAATAACCGAAACCAACAACTCAACTAGCAACCTAGTAACTAGTATAGTGGAATAGTAAGGGGTCGATCCCACATAGAGAATACCTTTCTTGTCTATCAAGTCACTATCAGAAAAGAACAATATCAAAGAGTGATTCAATATCAAAACAACTGAACTTAGCAAAAGTAACAATGGTGAATTGATGATAATTATGAATGAGATAGTTTCCCCTACAATTAATCAACAATGGTTATGTCTTTGATCCTTGACTCTATCTATCTTTCCTTATTTGATTCATCTAATGGTGGATCACTCCAACCCTAAGCAATTCAACAATATCAATAACACAAACAACCAAAGATAGAGGCACAACTCCCTAACCCTAATTGGTATAATTGATAAACAAGAATTGCCAATGTCTTACCCACTCAATCGATGCTTTCAGGGAATCAATCAGTTATGTCGTGCTACTAATCCAATTAACTTGCAATGGTTCATCAAACCTTTAGTAGGAAAGCAAATTCCGTCAAGTTGGCAAATCAAGAGGGAATACATGCAATCAAACAATAACAAACAAAGACATTGAATAATCAAACTTAGAATAGATAGAAATTAAGTCTCACAAATCATATAACCATGTCTTCGAATTGCAAGCGAAACAAAAGAGGTTTAGTTCCTCTCAATATTGCCATAGGAGTTCTCTCACAATTAAGTCTCTTCTAAAAACTCCCATCACATGCCCAAGTCAGCCAAAACACAATAAATAACTTTAACCTAATTAGTTTCCAAAAGACGGAATAACAATTCCGTATTGGCACGGACGGCGGGCGCCGTGCAACAGGCGGCGGGCGCCGTGCAACAGGCGGCGGGCGCCGCATCATCAGTAACGATCTTCTTCAATTTCTCACTTCCGAATCCAAGCTAACTTCCTCCACGCGTCTTTCTTGCCTTCTTCATGTTTCCTCAGGTTCCTAGCTCTCCAAACTCATCCTTGGCAAGCCATAGATGCGTCCTTCCAGTGTCAGGACATAAATCTGCTGATAAACATAAAAAGAGCGTAGATTCCAAACTTGCAAGACTCAACACTACTCCAATAAACATGAAATAAGTTATTCTAAACTCACTAACAACTACCTATAATACCTATATAAAATAGGCATTATCAAACTCCCCCACACTTAAGCTTCGCTAGTTCCTCGAGCGACCAATAAAAGCAACATATACCTACGAATTCATCAAGCATGCCATAGCTTTACAAAAACAAACCAAAACACAAACTTTCAAGGAACATAAGATCAAGTGACAAACATCATCGCACGTATTTAATGATAAGAGCATTTAGAAGCAAAAATCATCCAATCTTACCAGGAACATGTGTTTCACTCCAAGTCATGTGTGTTTAGGCTTTGAAGAACAACTCTCAACTCAATCCAAAATGCACTAAGCTCATAGAAACTGAAAACAATATAATCAAATCTCCACCGAAATGCCATTACTTTCTAAAAAACTATAAAAATAAACAACTTGTCTCTAGGTCTCATCTCTTTTTTTTTCATTTCTCGGCTTTTCTTTCTCTTCTTTTTTCATTTTCTTTCTTTGCTTTCTTTCGGCTTTGGGGTATTCCTTACACGAGTCGTAAACATGGGTGTCATGAATGGTCCTGGACTATCAACACCTCAACTTACTTGAATAAAGTCCACTTGAATACCTTTTGACGCAAGTTGCAAACATGGGTGTCATGAATGAACCCGGTTACTCAATGATCAAGCTTTCTTTCTTAGTGGGTAGCTTTCGACACCATTGCCACCTTATTCCACTCAACACACTCAATAAGAAACTAAAGCCAAATATAAACATAGAAGCATAAAATTCCGCAAGCAACAAACATGTGGGTTGGCTTTGACAATAGCTAATGAAGTCAATATCAAGAGGTAACAACATAAGGAGAGTAAATCACTCAAACAAGCAAAAAGAAATATATGATTCCAATAAGGCTAAAAAATAATCTCACAAGGGTCATATTGTGTAGGACTTCAATCATACTTCTATCTCGATCATACATGCTCAATTATATCACCAAATCATCCCTCATAAGAAAACATTTTCAGAAAAGCAAATAAGGCCAGACATTTCAGTTCTTTTGTAGCATTTACAAGTTCATGCCATCAAAAGCTCAATGTTTCACTCAACCAAGATGGTTGTTTAAATAATGACATACCAGGCAATCACAGAAATATTTTTGGGATTTTAGACATTTTTCCTTTTTTTTTTCAAAAGATAGAAACTCAAAACATAAGACACAGACACGATAATTAAGACAGGATATCCAACCATACGCCATCCAAACATAAAGATACGAATATCCAAACATCCAAACGACAGAAATATCCAAGTCAAAGTACAGACCAACACCAAACCAACAAAAATTCAGCGAAATCCAAGGAAAGTACATCAAATGTCTCAACAACAACCTAATAAAGCATAAAACAACTCATAAAACCCCTCCCCCACACTTAAAGATTGCATTGTCCTCAATGCCAAAACACGAAGGACAATACAGCAAATAAATAGAACGAAGTGTAAGGAAGGTAACATACTGACTCACTACTCCGGCGGTGGCTGGAATGGGTAATACCGCTGGAACTGCTGGAAGAATGAGTCGAAGCTGCTCTGAAGTCCGGAGATAGCACGGGTCTGCTCCTCCTGCCTCTGGAACGTCTCATCCTGGCGCTGGGGAAGATCATGGTGGTAGCGTCTGAACTCCATGCTCTGAGCCAACTGCAGCTCATGAATATCATCCAACTGCTGAGAATAGTGACCAAAAGAGGAAGATGGGACATAAATCATGTCAGTGTCAGAATCCGAAGCTTGAGCTCGGCTAGACACTCCTCTCACAAAGGTAGCAAGTGTGAAATCCCACTCAGCAGCATCAACAGGGGCCTGACCCTCATCGTCATCATCATCGCCATAATAATAATCATCATCAGAAAGGTCTACAGCTTCCGACGCTAGGTTGAAGTCAGCAATCGTCGGTCCAAGCGAAAGCTGAGCTGGTAGACGAATAAGGTGGTCACCCCTACGACCAACATGCCAAATAAACGGTGCTTGATCACCCTCCAGGTGCCTCATCCTCGTCAACATCTCCAAGGAGATTCGAGACTCTCCCTCTATAGGCACTAAATCAGTCACTCTCACCCCACGTCACACATCAATCAATGTGATCAATCCTCCGAATCCAATAGTCCTGGTATCTCTCTGAGCTCCCCCTATCAGCATGTCAATACAAGCGTCCAAGAATAATCGAAGCCAGTCAGGAGTAACCTCCACCTCGAGGGTCAAATAATACATCGCCGCCCATGCCTTCATAGATACCTTGTTCAGCACATTCTTCCCGAAGAAAGTGTTGTTCAGCACGTTGTGGTAGAGTCTAAGTGCAGGATGGGTGATGGTGTAGTTGTAGTTCCCGCCCCCACAGATCCAAGGGGAACCGGTGGTAGCCTGCCAGGTCACCGTCGGTGGGGGAATCATCATCTTCTAACGCTTCCAGTTAGGAGTAGAAAGTCGAGTGAGACCCAAATAATGTCTCAGTTGTGCAAAAGTCCTCATGTGTGTCCGTCTTAAAACAGTAAACTCAATCTGATCTCTATCCTAAAAAACAACTAAGGTCTCCAGAAACTCTCGAATCAAATCCGAGTAGGTCAGCCCATGCATAACAATAAAATTACCAAGGCCCCCATTCTCGAGAAGGGTAGCACAAGGCTCTGCTAGACCTAAAGCATCTAAGGCCGGAAGATCGAAAAATTTAGCCGTCGAATATTTCCTAAGGCTAAGGTCATTCCATTTCTGTAATTGATCCCTATGCAGTGTACTCGGAGCAATCATGTTCGAAACGACGTCATAGTGATGAAAAAAAGCAAAGGAATGAGCAAACTTACGAAATCTGACGAGGAAAATCACGCACCGGTGTAACTACGGGCGCCGTGCTTCAGGCGGCGGGCGCCGTGTACTGCTGGCGACGAACTACGCTCGGCTCTTCCCCAAAGAGATCCCTTCCGACGTCAGAAAATGCCCTTTTCCACCTCCTTGCTTCACAAAAAAGTGATCTAAGGTCTTTGAGAGGGTTATTTTGAACTCAAAGTGGCGGGAAGTGATGGTATAGGGTTTTGGTGAAATTTAGAAGTGGACGGAATTGTGAACCGAGGGCGTGTATTCGTAGATCGGATTGTGTAGATTCCGAATATGGAGTCGGAATTCCGATTTGAGCAACGATTTGGATGGGGTGTGAGGATATATGAAGTTGGAAGAGGTTTGTAAGGTTGAGGGTTATGGAGGAAGTGATGGAGGTTAGGGATGAAGTGGAGAGGGAATAGGAGAAATAGGGTTTTAAAATAGAAGTGGGCCCCACCAATAACTAACCGGCAGCCCGAACCCATCTGGTTCAGAACACACGGCAGACGCTGTGGGTTAGGCGGCGAGCGCCGACTCCTCAGTGCACACACCCTCTTGTTTTCGATCCCAAAATCCAAGACTTACCTTATAATCTCGTTCCACACATCTCCAAAGACCAAAACTAACTATTCTAACACTAACTAGACACAAAAGAAAATCCAAGACTTACCTTATATTCTAACACTAACTAGACACAAAAAATAGAAATAGAAAGACTCACCTCGGGTTGCCTCCCGAGCAGCGCCTTTGTTTCACGTCAATGGCTCGATGGAATGACGTAGTTCTATTCCTCAGGGAGATCCTACCCTTGCCAAGAGTCCATAACATGGTCAGCTATATCCTCATGATATTTCTTGATTCTCTGAACACTCACCTTGAAGTTATGACCATCCATCGGGTTCTGTAAATCAACTGCACCATAAAGATAGACATGGACCACAATGTATGGATACGTCCATCTAGACTTGAGCATTCCAGGGTGAAGTTTCATACGTGAGACGTACAATAAAATCTTATCTCCTGGGTGGAATTCTCTCCTTAGAATATGCTTATCATGCCATGCTTTAGTCTTGTCCTTATAGATCCTAGAATTCTCATAAGCATCCCAACGAATCTCTTCCAACTCTTTAACTTGAAGCTTCCTTAATTCTCCTGCTTCAAATGCATCCATATTGGCTTGTTTGACCGCCCACAATGTTTTTTGCTCGAGCTCAACTGGCAAATGACACGACTTTCCATACACCAGACAAAATGGAGACATCCCAATAGGTATCTTATAAGCAGTACAGTAAGCCCATAGCGCATCCTCCAATCTTTTCTATTTGGTGTCACAGTCTTTTCTAAAATTCGCTTTACTTCCCTATTAGACAATTCTGCTTGTTCGTTGGTTTAAGGATGATAAGCGGTAAAGACTTTCTAAGTCACATTGTATTTCTTTAAAAAAGCACTGACAATCTTGCTACAAAAAGAGTACCCCTGTCACTGATAATAGCTCTAGGCATCCCAAATCTAGCAAATAGGCTCTTCAAGAAACTAGCAACAGTGCGAACATCGTCAGCCTTTGTCGCTTTTTCCTCAACCCACTTAGAAACATAGTCAACTGCTAACAAGATGTAAACATTTCCAAATGAACTAGGAAATGGTCCCATGAAATCGATACCCCATACATCAAAGATTTCGCATACCAAAATCGAAGATAGTGGGATCTCATTCCTTCCTGAGATATTTTCGGTTCGCTGACATCGATCACAAGTCCTGCAGAATGCATGAGCATCGTGAAAGATATGCGGCCACCAGAATCCCGCTTCCAGGACTTTCCTAGCCGTTCTTTGTGCTCTAAAATGTCCACCGCTTGTTTGCGAATGACAGTATCTCAAAATAAAAGTTACCTCATTGTCCAAAAAGCATCGACAAACAATTCTATCAACGCAGTGCTTCCACAAGTAAGGATCATCCCAAATGTAGTAGCGAGCATCATGACAAATTTTGTCCTTCTTCGCTTTCGGGCAATTTGAAGGGAAAATTCCAGCCACCAAGTAATTGACAATATTCACGAACCAAGGTTGCTTAGTCCGAATACTCATAAGCAAACCTGGCGGCTCACCCTCATCATCTTCAAGCAAGTCAGCAATCGACTTAGATGTCCTATGATGATGATGCATTGAAGGGAAAAAATGCATTAATTGTTTATTTTTAGTTAGTTCTAAACACCTAACTTAGATGTCCTATGATGATGCCTAATAATCGACGTGATCTTGTAAACCCTATGATATGTTTGGATGGTTTAGCCTAAGTCTTCTGGAAAGTTTGATTTTTATGTGGCAATTTGATTTGCGATTATAATTGAGCACATATGATTTTAGGTAGAGGTGATTGAAATCCAAATCTATATCCTAGTGAGATATTTTTGGCTTTATAAGGAATGTTCTTCATATATTTCCCTCTATTTTTGATGTTTGATTTACTCTCCTTATGTGATTACCTCTTGACATTGATGTGGTTATCTATTTCTTGACACCGATTATGAGATACTGGTTCATTGCTTATTAAAATTAGATGACGGAGGACTTATATTCTCTTAGCCATATTTTATCCATCCTTTTATCTACCTTGCATATTATCTTTGTTTGAAGCCCTTTAAGCCTTGACCTATTCTTTGTTAGCTCCACAAAATTAATTCCTAGCCGATTATAAGCTTGACCCTTTATCTGGGAATTAGGATTTAGAGTTGGTTGGAATTTGATTGAGTTGAGTTTGATGGAGAAGAAGCTAAGTTGTTGAGCTTTGTTGAAATGCTTTGAGTGAAGTTATGTAAGGTTGTGCATTATTCCTCATATTGTTCTTATATTTTAAAGGCTTTAAAAATTTATATATATGCATTATTGACGAAAGAAAAAGAAAAAAAATGTCGGCGGAAAAAAAGAGAAATGCAGAAAAAAGTGTTTATTAAGAGCCTAGTTTATTATATGTGAGAGTTGGACTAAATTGTTGGTTTAGAAGTATTTTCATGGGTTGATGATCTTGATTGTTGGTTAGCATTGGTTATGTGCTGAATTTGGAGATGAGTTGTTTGGTTGAGTTGGAATTTTAGGAGTCTTGATTCCCGGATTTTAGCACCACTTTGCCTAACTAATTCCATACCTTTTATTTCTTACCAAGCCACATTACAACCCGACCGAATGAAGTCTTCTTTGAAGTCTTTCATTGAGCCATAAGTCCTCTTGATGATTTTGATTGCTTTGACATCTTTGGTGGAGAGATTGGGGATATAAATAACAATGTCTATGTAGCTTTTTGCATTAAGGATTGAGTTGAGAGATGTTATTCAAAGCCTAAACACATTGAGAGTTGAGCAAAACACGTATATCCTTGTGAGGTTGGATTTCAATTGCTCTTGCTTAGAGTTACCTATATATGTGAGATGACGTTTGATTGCTTGATTCTTTTAGACCACTTGCGCTTATGATGTTGCTTTTTGGCGAAGGTAAAGACTTGAAGGATGTGTTGTGGGTAGTGGTTATTGTTTGGTTATTACTTGAGGACAAGCAAGTCTAAGTATGGGGTGTTTTGATGTCCGCATATTTAGTCTTATTTTACATCATGTATTCATTCTATCTAAGTCATTTTATTAGCATTTGTGTTGGGAAAGTAAGGAAAATGTGTAGTTATGCGAAAGCTATCTTTTGATGATAAAAACATGATCTTTGTTCTATGATTCTTGTGTGGTTCATGCATGGTTGTTGTTGTGGTTATCCCTTGACCTTGGAAGTTTTTTTTATATTGTTTACATCCCTAAAATCCCTTGCTTTTCGTTCTATTTTGCTGCTGGAAAATAAACAACCACTCGACATTCATTAACTCTCTCGACCATCCCCTTGATATCGACCTCTCTAGTCTATATGGACAGCCTTTGCTACTGATTTTTTTGTGTTGTTAGATCACCGGAACTACTCTAGAAAGTGTTGTCCTCTCTCCAGTGGAACGATCCCGACTTCCACTATCTACATAGTGGGAATTGAGGTATTTTATTTGTGGTTGATTTCCCATCGCAACAAATTGGCGCCGTTGCCGGGGAAGGTAACAATCGCCATCTAGAGTAGTTGATTTTGGGAGTTGGGACTAGCCCACCTCCTCCTTGTTTTCTAACGCTACTTGTTTGCTTCTTGTGCTTGTTTTGGGAGTTGTATGCGATGCGTTGATCGCATAATAGAGTTTGAGGCTTTAGACAAACCGGAGCGTTACTTTCATCTAAGAGAAAGGCTAAAGGGAATCATGGTCGACCATTAGACCCTTGAGCAAACGGTGGAGAGGCTGCGAAGGGAGAACCAAGAGGCCAATCTTGCTCGAGAACAAGAGGCCGAGAGGGCACGTCAAGCGGAGTAACAACTTGCTAGGATTCCTCACAATGCTCAGCAGCATATGCACCGACCTCTTAGGGTGCCCGCATCACCTATTGTTTTCCCCGACGCTCCTGCTAATTTTGAGATCAAGACAAGCTTCATTGCCATGGTCAAGAAGATCCATTTTTCATGGAAACCAACGGAGTGCCCTATGGAGCATGTGCATGAGTTCTTGGATATTTGTGACACCATCGCTCACGGTGACACTTTGGAGTATATGAGGCTGAAGGCCTTCCGATGGTCACTTGCAGGGAAGGCACTTCATTGGCTAGATAGCCTGCCGACCCAAACCATCACCACTTGGGAGCAACTACATGATTCCTTCTTAACCAAGTTCTGCCCACCCTCAAAGACATTGGAACTACGGAAAAAATCACTACTTTCAAGCAATTGAGGGTGGAAGACTTGACGGCGGCATGGGAGAGATTTAAAGAGCTTCAACGTCAATGTCATACGCATGAACAACCCAAATATGTTCTCCAAGAGATCTTCTTCAATGGGCTGAATTCGGAAACAAAGGACCGAATTAATGTTCACACCAACCTCCGGTTCCTTGAGATGACTCCGGAGGAAGCATGGGAAGAGCTAGAGCGCTTGGTTGAGTACGACAACGCCTATGGGACCTCTGAAATCTCTGATGTGAGGCCCCCACCATCTATGGCTCTCTATCAACCATCTAAAGAGATTGATCCGGATGTTCGGGAGCAATTTAGGAAGGATCAAGTGAGAAAGGTACAAAAGAAAGTTCGACATCTATCGGCGAATTAAGCATGCATAGAGTGTGGATCTACTTCCCACACCACGGTCCAATGCTCTCACGCTGATCAAGTACACCTAGCCAAGACATATGAGGATGCTCATTATGTGGGAGGTCCTAGCCAGGGAGGAAACCAAAACACTTGGGGCAATCGGCAACCCCAACAAAACTATGGCGGACACAACTTCTATCAAGCTCCAGGCTATTCGGAGCGTGAGCAATCACGCAATGATATGAGCATGATCCTTGAGGATATGAGGAGAAACCAAGCAAAGAATGACCTTGCTAACTCTGCTGTCCAAAATCAATTGCAAGGTCTCAATGCTCGCTTTGGGGAGATGGACATATGGAGGAGGAACATTGAGACCCAAGTGGGTCAATTGGCGGCTCAAATTCCAAGGCAACCCGGCACCCTACCAAGCCAAATCGCGGCTAATCCTAAGGGCCCTATAACCGGGCATGTTGCTTCCATCAAGCTAAGGAGTGGACGTGAGTTACTAGACCAACACAAATCACGAAAAGAGGACGGCGAGCCCCGAAATACCCTCAGCGTCGACCCCTCCAAGCTCGGCATCGACCCCCTAACACCTCCAAAACCTACTGCAGAAGCTACTGGAAGCGCACATCCCCTCGGCGCCGACCCCCCTAGGGTCGATGCCAACCCACCTGTCCAAGAAACCCCTCCCAACACTGCAGACCCCTCGACGTCGACCCCCCTGCCTTGACGCCGACCCCTGCTGCAGAAAGAACGAGAGCTACTGAGGTTGTTCCTAAGCCTAAGGTACCACTCCCATTCCCCTCCAAGGTGCCGAAGGACCCCACTGATAGGAAGTTCAAGCGATTTGTGAAGATGCTTCAAGGCCTCAACGTTACTATCCCCCTCACCGAAGCAATTAGAGAGATGCCCGCCTATGTGAAATTTTTGAAGGAGACCTTGAGTAACAAGAGGTCTCTAGTGGAAATTGCGGAGGAATGCAACAAGATGGATTTCCCCGAAAAGAAGGCTGATCCTGGGAAGTTCGCCATCTCTATTGGGCTTGAAAATCATCGTTACAAAGCCTTGTGTGACTTGCGAGCAAGTGTAACTGTGTAAGTCTTATGCCTCTATCTATTTGGCACCAAGTCAAGCTAGGAGCATTGGAGTCGGTAGAGATGAAGTTGTTTATGGCCGACAACATATGGGTGAAGCCCACAAGGATTATGGATAATGTCCCCATTAATGTAGGGAAGTTCTTCGTCCCAACCGATTTCATTGTGGTAGATATGGAACCGGATCCCATTGTGTCGATCATCTTAGATAGACCTTTCTTGGCCACGATGGATGCGAACATTAGCGTCAAGAATGGCCTACTTACTTTCACTATAGCCGATGAGGTGATTGAGTTTCTATTTAATCTGACTATGAGGGAGGTAAGAAGGATGGAGGCCAATGCCATATACGCACGAATGGACGTCATTCCATGTGAGGAGCTTACAACGGAGATGATAGCCAAGGAGCCAACACACACAGAGGATCAAATCAACAACCTATTGGCTACTTTGGATAATGAAGAAGCGGAAATCAAGAGCACGACAACGGCTAAGTATGGGGTCCTCGACATCGACCCACCTCTGTCGACATCGATTCCACACCATGCTGAAAAAGTTACAGATGCCTCGGCGTCGACACTCTCACCCTCAGTGTCGACCCCCCTAGAAGATATAATGTTTCTGCAGAATGCTAAAAAAGCTATAGATGCCTCAGCGTTGACACCTCCAGCAGCAGGACAACGTGAAGAAGATGGCTGCACTACCATGGAAGGAAGAGTTGACGAGAAAGGAAAGAGTTGGGCCAAAGACCATATCTCGGTCCCAACAAGGAAAGTCAAGGTATGAATTTATCTTCCTCTATTTCCATTAAAAAATTATCTATTACAAATGGAAGAGGTATGCCTTGGTATGTGAGATTATGTAGGGGATGCAATAAAGATCCAAACGCTTATGAGGTAGGAGATACGGTGTACATCTCAAAGGCCAAGAATCAATGGTTCCCTAGCAAATTCACAAAGAGGAAGGTTGGGCCATTCGAAGTTCACAAGATTCGACCCGGCGCAATGGAGTTAAAGGACAAGGATGGAGTCATATTCAAGGTCGAACTAGAGAGTCTAGAGAAGGAGGGCCGAGCCACATGGGCCTTGCAAATGCCCACATGAGCTTAAGAGAAGAAGTCGGCCTAGCGACTTAAGAATCTAGAGCTTGTACATAGACCTATGATTATTTAGGATTTTATATTTGTTTGTTTTTGTTTTGGATTTTGTTTTGGTTTTGTTTTAAACGTTTTTTTGGAGGTTTTGGTTTTGATTGCTAAGGAAGTGGTAGGTGCTAATCATGACGAAAGGACAACCAAGGGAAGTCGAAGTTCCTAGAGGTACTCGACATCGACTAGGCCAAGTCGACGTCGACCATACCTAAGCCGAGCCACACCATGAAGCAGCAGAGAAGTAGAGAAGCTATCGATATCGATGAGACCCCACCGATGTCGACTACATATGGAAGGCTACCCCACATCGACCCACCTTGGAGAAGAGAAGCCTATCGATATCAACTACTCCAGGTCGATGTCGATTACTGGGCAACAACGATGGCACCTATTTCCGGTCGGGATAAGCTCCAATTCTATCTTGTAAGTCTTCGTTTAGACTCATCTCTTATTTTTGAGCTTATACTTTGAGGACAAAGTAATTTTTTAATTATGGGATGGGGGTAACAACTTACTATATGGTTATCGTTTGAGGTTTGTTTTTGATGGTGTGGTTTTGCATTATTTTGTATTTTTGCATATTTTGCATTTTTATTGAGTAAAAAAAAAGAATTAAATTTTTTGTCGAAAAAAGAAGAAAAAAAATGCATTGTTTATTTTTAGTTAGTTCTAAACACCTAACTTAGATGTCCTATGATGATGCTTAATAATCGACTTGATCATGTAAACCCTATGATATGTTTGGATGGTTTAGCCTAAGTCTTTTGGAAAGTTTGATTTTTATGTGGGAATTTGACTTGCGATTATAATTGAGCACATATGATTTTAGGTAGAGGTAATTGAAATCCAAATCTATGTCCTAGTGAGATATTTTTGGCCTTATAGGGAATGTTCTTCATATATTTCCCTCTATTTTTGATGTGTGATTTACTCTCCTTATGTGATTACCTCTTGACATTGATGTGGTTATCTATTTCTTGAGACCGATTATGAGATACATGCTCATTGCTTATTAAAATTAGATGACAAAGAACTTATATTCTCTTAGCAAGATTTTATCCATCCTTTTATCTACCTTGCATATTATCTTTGTTTGATGCCCTTTGAGCCTTGGCCTATTTTTTGTTAGCTCCACAAAATTAATTCCTATCCGATTATAAGCCTGACCCTTTATTCTCTATTTGTAAAGTATGCGAAAGCTATCTTTTGATGATAAAAACATGATCTTTGTTCTATGATTCTTGTGTGGTTCATGATAAAATGATGGAGTACTTTATATTTCCATATATGCTCATATGATTATATTCCTAGCCTTACCTATCTTTATGCATCACAAAAGCCAAATTATATGCCTTATTTCATATTTGCTCCACATGAACTAAATATTGCCCATTCTTTACCTTATTTCCTATCCGGGGATTATGTTTAGAATGATGTACATTATGGAGATACTATATGGTTGTTGTGTTGTTATTTTCATTATTGGAGCTTGCAAGAAATTGAAAAAATGTATGGAAAATTTAATGAGTGAAAGAAAATCCGGTCACCTCAGGAGATAAAGGTAGATCGACCCTGCCTGTAACAAAAGAAAGTCAGGATGGATCATCGAGGAAGCGTGTCAGCGGATATCAGGTAGCAGACGAATCTCACATCGAATTTCGACTCAGGAAGTACTCGACGTCGACCAGGTGTCCTCGACGTCGACCACTCAGTCGAGTAAAAATCTGCAAAACAGAGCACAAAATGCAAAACGAAGCAAAAACTAGCAATGTCGAGTAAAACCTACTCGACGTCGACTAAGACCTACTCGACGTCGACTAGATCTGATCGATTTCGAGTAAAAAAACAGAATCAAACACGTGACTTTAAATTGCAATAAAACGAAAGTAAACACAAAATTGGGAATAAAAATCAACAAACTAAAAGACTTCCAAGATCAGGGCTTCAACACCACAACGATAACCATATAAAATAATACATAAGGTATAAAAGATCATGTGTTTTCATCAAATAACTGTCGTTATTAACAAATAGGAAAATAGAGGCTTTCACATAAACCCTAATTGTTACTAACCATTTTCACATAATTAATCCAAGTTGCATTAAGATCACTTTCACTTCAATAACACAAACAAAGATCACCTTCAACTCTCGCAAAAGAATCATGCTCATTGGGATAGAAGACGAAATCACATCAAAAGATTGTACCTTTTCGCATTACCTTACATGGCTACCATCGGGCTCACCCCGACCCTAGAAGTTGGGTGACTACTCGCTCTTCATCATTAATAAACACATTAATAACAAAAAGGAACTAAATTGCATTAATAAACTCAAATAAAACTTACAACTGATCGATGCCAAAACGTCTCTCAACACTCTTGCTCTACTCGGCCTCTCTCTCTCTCTCTCTCTCTCTCTCTCTCTCTATTGGCTTGTAGCTTGGATGATTGAATGATTCTAAAATCCAGCCCCTAAAGCCTTATTTATAGTGTTCCATGTAGCTAATCTAGGAAGGAACAACTATATCTATATCTAAAACTTTCCTATCTAAAACACAGGATAAAACTTAATTGATAAAGGACTATAAGGAAACTATGTCTAAAGTGGATAGATCCCTCTTGGACTTGATAGATCTTCATGTGGATGGATAAAATTCCACAAATCTTCTCTTGCAAGCACTCTATCTTCTTGAACACACACTCGTACTCGAACTCGGACTGGCGTACGTACTCGACTTCGACTAAGTCTACTCGATGTCGAGTAGGACTTTTCTCCTCGAATCGCACTCGAGCTCGGGTAACTGCTGGTCTCGACGGTTTTACTCGACTTCGAGTAGGTGTACTTGAAGTCGAGTAGCTCTGGGCTCTCGAGTGGCTCTGCTCGACTCCGTGTGGATTTCTGGGCTCGGTTCTACTCGATTTCGACTAGAAGTAGTCGACATCGAGTAGGTCCGTTAGCTTTCAGCATTCTGCTCCGTTCTTGAAACGCACTTTCCCGAGTCCTCGTTCGTCGGATTGACGCATATGAGTATGACGCATATGAGTATGCACTGGAAAGCTCTTTTCAAGGGCTAGAACTCTCATAAAGACATCAGAACTTGATTCAGAATGATGAATGGTGAAAAATGGAGTTTTCTCCAACTGCACCATCATTAGCTTCTTCATGACTTTCCTTTAAGCTCCGAAGTGCGTCTGATTTCTGCGAAATATAACAAAAACTAGTTTAGACTCCATAATTTGGCAAACAGGCATAAACTACATAGATTCTGTATTATTCAACCCCAAATGCACGAAATGCATGCAGAAACCGTTATAAAAGTCAATATAAAACATGGAAAAATAGGTGCACAACAGAAGACTTTCCATGAGGAACTAAACCTCTTTTATTTCGCCTGCAATTAGGAGACATGGTTATATGATTTGTGAGACATGATTTCTATCTATTCTATGTTTGATTATTCAATGTCTTTGTTTGTTATTGTTTGATTGCATGTATTCCCTCTTGATTGGCCACCTTGACGGAATTTGCTTTCCTGCTAAAGATTTGATTAACCGTTGTAAATTAATTGGATTGGTAGCACAACATAACTGATTGATCCTATGAAAGCATCGATTGGGTGTGTAGGACATTGACAATTCTACTTTATCAATTATACCAATTAGGGTTAGGGAGTTGTGCCTCTATCTTTGGTTGTTTGTGTTATTGATATTGTTGAATTGCTTAGGGTTGGAGTGATCCACCATTAGATGAATCAAATAAGGAAAGATAGATAAAGTCAAGGATCAAAGACATAACCATTGTTGATGAATTGTAGGGGAAACTATCTCATTCATAATTATCACCAATTCACCATTGTTACTTTTGGTAAGTTCAGTTGTTTTGATATTCAATCACTCTTTGATATTGTTCTTTTCTGATAGAGACTTGATAGACAGGAAAGATATTCTCTCTGTGGGATCGACCCCTTACTATTCCACTATACTAGCTAGTTACTAGGTTGCTAGTTGAGTTGTTGGTTTGGATTATTCTTTTTGGTGTTGAAGAAAGGTAATGGCACTCTGCACTACACCAAATTTTGGCACTGTTGCCAGGGAGAATTACTTTATTTCCTTTGTTTTTCTTATTTCTATCTTGGGTAATTCACCTTGGTGGATTACTTTTTGGTTACTAATCAATATTTGTTGAGTCTTTTTGAAGGTTGAACAAAGGTGGCTGAAAATGTTGAACATCCTCTCAGAAGGACATTGAGAGACATAAGGGAACCTAATCTGAATTTGCAACACCTTCCGATTACATTATCTGAACTCCATGAGGGCTCCAAATTGGGATACAAAGCTGATTGGTTACTGATTCTTCCAGTTTTCCATGGGATGATTGGAGATGAGCCAAATAAGCATGTTAATGAATTCGTTAGTGTCTGTGATCGACTCAGACCTCAAGGATTTAATGATGATCAACTTATGTTGAGGTTGTTTCCGTTCACCCTGAAAGACGCAACGATGGATTGTGTTGACTCCACCTTGATAAATATATGTAATATATTTTTGTAGGGATGATGAAAGACAAATAAGGTAGTACGTATTTTATGCAAATATCAATTATATTAAGTGGTTCATTTATTTGATTTATTATCCTTGGAATATATTTTTTGTCTCACAAAATTACATATGCTATATATTTTAATTCCATTATATATTATATTAGATTTAATTCAATTATATTTGCTTTCAGACTAACATGTACAAGAAATTAATGACAAGACTTTTTATAGCACATGTGCAAGTTATTTGGAAATGAAGAATCTTTGGCAAAGATATATTCAATGGCATTGAAGATTTGTTTTTAAATTGGTTTTCAAAATTAGATGTTTAACTTAAATTCCTTTTTTATCTATTAGATTTGCTTTAACCATAAATAAGGTTTGGAGTTATCTAATTCTAGTTTAATCCATTTATCTAGATATTGTTAAGATATGTAGGGCTGAATTTGATGAAGACCATGGGCTGAATTTGTGGATGGAGTATTCAAATTTAAACGGTGGTTTAAGAAGTGAAGATTTGGTGGAGTAAAAATCCAGAATTTGGTGGAATGTATTCAATCTTCCAACGGCAAGAATTTAGCTTCTACAACTTATAAAAAGGGAAGGAGCAAGTGCTGAAGAGAGACACAACACAAGCACGGTTCTACAACGCAAAGTTTTCACCATTGTCATTGGCTTCTTGCTAATTTATTTTCTTTCTCTCTCTCATAGTAATTGCTTTTATTTCTAGTTGAGAGAGAAGAAAAAATCTGAGCGTTATAGGATAAATCATTCTCGTTATACTAAGAGTATCCCTATACTCAAACGTATACACACGTTGGTGTGGTTTGGGCTATTATTTCACGAGCGTTTTGGGTTGACTAGATAGTAGCGGGTGAGGCTAAGAGAAGGGTAGTTCTTCTAAATTGTATCTAGGACTCTAAGGCATCTGAGTTGACTAGATACGAGCGGGTGAGGCTTCGAGAGTTTAGAAGAAGGAAAGATCTTCTCGGTTGTATCTAGGATCCATAAGAAGTGAAATAATAGTTGTTTGAATCCTACGGGTTAGATAACCCTAGGCGGAGACGTAGGCTGGTTATAGCCGAACTTCGTTAACAATTTACGTGTTCTTTATATTTTATTCCGCACTTATAATTAACATTTTGTTTTCGTTCAACAAAGTAGCAGGCTACTGGAATTATTTCAAGGCCCTTGAAGCTCCGCTCAAGACCTTGAGATCATCCCTTGAAGTTCCAGTTCAAGACCTTGAGATTCGATATCAAGCCCTTGAATTTGCTGTTGCTGGAGCTTTTGCGAAAAGATTTCATACTCTATTCAACCCCCTTCTAGAGTATTTGTTTAATTATCATTCACTTTAAGTACTGAATTCTTCAGATTGGCTACTCTGTCTTCCTAAAGGAAGTATTACTACTTGGTTCGAATTGAATAAAGCTTTTCTGCTGAAGTATTTCCATGCTACTCGTCTGAGTAAATCAAAGAAGCAATTGACTAGCATAGAACAACTTCCTGGAGCGAGTCTCTATGATTACCTTGAGAGATTCAGGCGACTCAAGGCAAGTTGCCCACAACATGGATTTCCTAATGAGGATTTGATTCTCTATCTTTATGAGGGGTTGCTTGACCAAGAGCGCATTGTCATCAACGCTACTAGCGGAGGTGATATACTAGACAAGACGCCGAAAGAAGCTATGCAAATCTTCGATGGATTAGCAAATTCGACTCAGCAGTACAAGAAGTCTAGTGGATTTGGGAATCCATTTGCATTGGATGACCCTGTAAAGGGCTGTGAGGAGAAAGTCGCGAAGCTAACGGAGGTTGTATTGAAGATGGCAACTCAGATGGCAACATCGAATGCTCAGGGGAAGCATGAAGCTTGAGAATCATATTGTATGAACTCTAAACTTCCCAAGAGAGTTGCTTCTAGAGATTTGATGATGATGGTAAGACATCAAGGAGAACTTCTGCGACATATGTCCCAAGAGCTATAAGAACTCAAGCTGAGAAATTGGAAAAAGGATTTGTCTAGAGATGACCCTATGATTATGGCTCTTGAAGGAAATGACTTGGCTTTTTCCAAAGAGAATTATGAGAAGGGGTCTAAGGAGATGATTTGCGAAGAAAACGTGGAAAAAGAACAATCGAAAGCTTACTGTTGGAACGGTGCCCGCCGCCCTTTGACACGGCGCCTGCCGCCATCAACAGTGACGGAGCCTATTTTTTATGGCATTGAATCTTCGAAGAAGTCATCGGAGGAGTGGTCTTCTGAGGTTTTGAAGCATGTACCACCCCTATCTTATGCCTCGAATCTTGATCGTAAGTGGGAATACGACAAGGACCTATTCGATACTTTCACTAAGCGCCAGGTAAATATTCCTCTCCTTAATCTAGTTGAATCCGTTTCTCGTTATGCCAAATTCCTTTAGGAAGTTTGCATGACCAAGAAGACGCAACAAGAGAAGGAAAAAGAAGGTAATGAATTACAAGAATATCTTTCATTGGTTTTTCAAAAGCGATTGCCTGAAAAGTGCGAAGATCCAGGTATGTTTACTCTTCCTTGTACGACTGGTGAAGTCACATTCAAAACTGCTATGGTTGACCTTGGTGCATCTATTAATGTGATATACAAATTATATGATGAATTGGGTCTGGGTCCTCTGAATGAAACTAGGGTTGTGATACAGCTTGCTAATCGCTCTCAACTTCACCCCAAGGGGATGGTTGAAGATGTTTTGATTATGGTTGATGATATGATTTTCCCTGCTGATTTTTATGTGATTGAGATGGGACTTGGTATACCCGAGACACCCATCATACTAGGTAGACCCTTTCTGCGAACTGCTAAAGCAAAACTTGATTGTTCTTCTGGGTCTTTAAATGTGGAAGTCGATGGAAAAAAAGCTGAATTTTTTATCCTTGACGGGAAATCTGTTGCTTATTCTCTGAATCTGGTTGATATTGTAGATGCTTTCACTAAGGATATTATGCACATTGATCATTCTGACCAGTTACAGGTTGTTATGAAATCTCTTTTGGGTGAATTATCTTATGACTATGCTTTGCCTCATAACCTGCAAGAATTTTCTGTGACACTTGATGCCAACCCAGATGATTGGTCTCATACTCGTAGAACTGAATCTTTAGATCATACTAGTGAAAAGCTACTTCCGTCTGTCATTCAGGCACCTGAAGTTGAATTGAAACCTCTCCCTGGTCATTTGAAATATGCATTTTTAGGAGAGGGTGACACTCTTCCGGTTATTATTTCTAACAAACTTACTCTTGACCAGGAACAAAGGTTGGTGGATGTCCTTAGGGAACATTGCGCTGCCTTGGGATGGACCATTGCTGACATCAAAGGGATCAGTCCGACATTGTGTATGCATTGCATACTCATGGAGGACTATGCGAAGCCTACGAGACAACCTCAGCGACGGTTGAATCCACCCATGATGGAGGTCATCAAAAAGGAAGTCTTGAAGCTCCTTCAAACAGGTATGATCTATCCTATTTCTGATAGTCAATGGGTAAGTCCTACACAAGTTATCCTTAAGAAGGGGGGTATCACGGTCTCTGAGAACCAAGAAGGTGAGATGGCACCTATGAGGGTATAGGCTGGTTGGAGAGTTTGCATTGACTATCACAAACTCAATGCGACGACACATAAGGATCACTTTCCTTTACCTTTCATTGATCAGATGCTTGAGCGCCTTATTGGCCGGTCTTATTATTGCTTTTTGGATGGTTATTCTGGATATTTTCAAATTCCTATTGCACCCGAGGACCAGGAGAAAATCACTTTTACATGTCCTTTTGGTACTTTTGCTTATAGTATAATGCCTTTTGGATTATGCAATGTGTCTGGTATATTTCAAAGATGCATGATGAGTATATGAGTATTCAAGAACTCTGGCATATTGTCGAACACTTGGTGAGCGTCCGAATTAGTGAGATCCTTTACAAGGATAGGATCATCACCACTAAGCTTAGGCGATTCCCCTAGCAAACTATAGCTGTCGACACTCAAACATCCCCCTCCCAGATCGAAACCCAGTAGCTGATCCTCATTGCTTATCAGAATAGGAATATTTCTTAAATCATGAGCAAGAGACGTAACTAGATCAATAGGGGACTTACTTGCTATCATCCCTTTCATTTGGATGTCCTCGTCTCCCTTTGTTACATTGCCGTCTGATCTGGACAAATCGAACAACATCCAATCCGGCCTGCCATCAAGAACTTGGACTGAATTTTGAGTGACTTGATTCGGTTCGATCTATGGCTGCGTCATGCTCGTCTTCTCAATTTTAGGCGAATCTAGGAGATCCGTCTTGGGAGCTGTTGGGGAGTCGTCGATCTCCTCAGATTGGATGGGATTCTCCGCAGCTTTCCCTTCTGCTATCAGAGATGCGACCATTGCCTCAATTCTGTCTGTACAATTTTTCATCTCCACCCGACCCCGTTTCATCTCCTCGTTCGTTGATCGCGTTTCATGGATACAAGAGGTCAGACTCTGTGTCACCTTCTCCATCGCTACCTTCAAAGCCTCCAGAGCTTCCAACTCTTCATCCGTCCAATCTTCATCCTCCATGGACGAATCCATCGAGAAATCAACTGGCTCTGATACCATTAAGATAGGATTTCCGTCGATCGACACCATTGAAACAACGGAAACTCAAAAATGACAAGTAACCGACAGATCTCAGGTAGAAGATCGAAGATCGATCTCGAAACTGAGTATTCTAGGCCTAGAAACCAACCACGAAAGGAGAAGGGTCGATTCGAAGGTATCTAGAACGGAGTTTGATTTGAGAGAGTTTAGGGATTGGAAATCGGTTTGTATTTTGATTGATTCCTGATTATAGTAGCTGGTGATTACATATACTCCTAGGTTGACAATGATAGTAAACACAAATTGTAACTGGGCTAGAGCCCACTAACAAAAAGCCCTATGCGGCCCAAATAGAAATATAAACCCATAACCATTGTACATCCAAAAACCCTGTTACAGCTGCTCATTCAGAGGGAGTGAATCTCTCTCATACATACGTTGGGGCCTAGAGGTAAAACCCTAGAAACTCAGATAATTCAGTTTCTTCCTTTATCGCTCTTCAGATTGTCCAGTTGGTACGGTCTTAGAGCACCCACATTGGTAGTTTTTAGTGGTAAGAAAATATTATAATATTAGAGAAAACTTAAAAACCCAATTTTGAGTTCCTAGGGTAGCAACTATACTAAAAACCCAAGAAACCCTAACTAAAGAGAGATAGAGAGAAGAGAGGAGAGAGTATGGGTGGGAATTGGTGGGACAAAAGTGAAGGTGAGGCCTCATGCTATTATTTATAAGTGTATAAATAACAAATGGGGGGTTTTATGGATGTGGGTAAAAAAATAAGTTGGGTTTTATAAGGAGAGAGAGTGTGATAAAAGAGGTTAAGAAACTCAAGAAACCCGAACTAATGCGGATGCTCTTACACTCGGATACATAAGAACCCGTGCAGGAGATTGCCATGGGTCGACCGGAGCCCTGCGTTCTCTTCGCTCAAACCTTCGTACATCCTCAATTGGACGAATACATCGACGAGGTCCCTTTCTCTTTCTCCTTAACTTCTGTTAATTGCAATTGTAATTGGTGTTTTTCATGTTAGCAATTCATCTAGCTACCTCATCTTGCACGAATCTAAAAGACCCCTAATGTCTTTGGTCAAAAAATTATACCTATATTTGAACATAAGAGGTACTGATTTCAATTTGTTGTAGTTAAATTTCTCCCAAGTTGTGTTCTACTTTTAGTTCAAGCTGCTTTCTCATTTGCGTAAAATGAATAGTTGGTATTTCAATGGTGTTATTCTAAAATTTCCAAGATCCGTGATTGCTGTAGTAATATAGAATTAGGTTTAGATTAGTTGTTTTTAATTTAATATGTCGTGATTTGGGTTTAGATTAGTTGTTTTTAATTTAATATGTCGTGATTTGGGTTTAGATTAATTGTTTTTAACTCAATCCTGTGTTTAAGACAGAACAGTTTTTTAGTTGTAATTAAAATCAAGAAATTGATAGGGAAATGAGTAGACTTGTGGAGATTGAATTGTAATTAAAATAAAGAAAATGATAGGGAAGGGTACTGACTTGTGGAGACTGAATTCTGAACCACTGATGAGGCATGCAAGAAGCTAATTTTTAGTTTGTGGGTAGATATCTTTATATTTCTGTTCAAAAAATGGCAAGTGCTTAATGCACATCAGGAACTATCTAGAGTGTTTGAATTGTAATTAAAATCAAGAAATTGATAGGGAAGTGAGTAGACTTGTACGTGGAGATTGAATTGTAATTAAAATAAAGAAAGTGATAGGGAAGGAAGCAGACTTGTGGAGATTGAATTTTGAACCACGGGTGAGGCAGGCAAGAGGCTAATTTTTAGTTTGTGGGTAGATCTCTTTATATTTCTGTTCAAAACATGGAAAGTGCCTTGTGCACATCAGGAACTATCCAGAGTATTCCAATTAGTGGAGAATCAAAAGCAATCATACATTTGAGTTTGTGAAACAGAAATTACATTGCTTAGTGTTTGGTTAGTTCTTCTGAACACATTTAAAATTGAATATGTGACCGAATACTAATAAAAATCACAGAAATTTTTATTTAATGTATCATATCAGATTACTTACATATGATTCAGACACTAGATTAGTGCTTACATTAGAACTATTTGGGTGATGAGGAAATATGCCAAGGCGCTGCCCAGGGCAAACTTTTTAGGATAGCCATACGTGCACATGTGATGAGTAAGCATCATTCTCCCATTTGGATCCAAGTCCATATATCAAAATGTATTTTCCAAAGTTGGTTCATTATGTCTGATAAACTATAACTCTATATGGTGTACTATGGTGCTAATGAACCTTTTTTCCATGCATTTGGATTACTTTTGGAACCATTACGGTTGGTTTGTGAAAATTTTCGAATTAGTGAGTGGGTTTGAGCAACTTACCCTATATTTAATGTGTGGTTTTCAACAATTGTCGGTTATTAACGCTAACACATGGTTTTGATCAATTCACGGTGGTCTCCTGCATTTTACCCTTAGATATTTGTATGTATCTCTTTTTTGACAGTATTGATATATAGCTTTGATCATAGTTTGTTGAGTGCAAGGGATAGAAATCCTTGATGAGAACTGAGATGCTTAGGAATCTGTCAAGTCTTTCCCTAATGGTTCATAGCTTCATATGGCTTCTGTTTTAGTGGATAACACAAGGACATGCCTGCCTCTTTCCTGTTTCTTCCTGTATCTAATTAGTCAATTTCAATAGTTTGATCTGGTTGTTGCATGATGCTTGAGAAATTTAGATTTTGGATCGATGACTTCCCATTTTGAATTTCAACATTTTCTCAATTATTAATGAATATGCATGGACTGAGCATATTTCATATGGCAGTTCTTTGGTTGTAGAACAACTGTTCAAAGTGTGTTGTTTTCTCACATGGCTTTTTACGAGTGAAAAGCTTTCTAAGCTTATTCTATGTAACTTAAATTGCAAGGTTTTTTTATGGCATGCTTTAGTAAGGGGAAATTTCTTGGTTAATAAATGGAAACTAATGTTTGAAATTGAAAATTAAGATAGAACACATATGGCATATCCAAATATTCTTCACTAGCTAAGAGTAGGGAAGATATATAGAGCTCGTGTCTCAGGCTAGGGCAGGCATATCCCAATCATCCAATACATCCCTTGCATAATAGGGGAAGCTGTATCCTTGTGATAGAATCATAGAACTCATCACTTAGATTGTAGAATTTGAAATGTCCATCGCTAAACATAATGAATCTCATAAAGTTGGCTGGCATTTTTTACAATGGGACTCACCATGAAACTCCATCAACTGCCAGAAACATTAGTGGCACATGCCTCAAATGCAATGAAAGGATGAGATTGAGATAAAAAAATAGCAGCTAAAAGAATTACTATTAGTTTTACTAAGATATCTAATGGCATGTTCTTCATTTCTTTAAGACTCTAACCTCTCTCTCAGTTTCAGACTCAATCGGTTAGAGATCGGGAGGCATGGTTAAAGCTCGATTACAACACCCTCCTTTGTGGTAAAGCACTCTCAATGAGTTTCCTCTTCATCCTCCTTTGGTTGAGTTCTAGCACCCTAATTTTGTCCACATTTTTTTTTATTTAGTTGTTTTGCTTTCCTTATTTAATTTGGATTTTGTTTGTATTTCGAATTGTAGGTTCTTAATTGCTTTGGGCTTCCAATCCCTCTCAATTTTAGATCGGTTAGAGATTAGATGCATGGTTGGGGCTCGATTCCGACATCTTAGGTGAACATCTCTCATATTCATTGGCGGCTGAACATATTAATCCTAACCCTGCTTGGTTTGTCATTACAATATCGTCTTCCTTTAACAGTGAGTTTTAATTGGGTTTTCCCCCTTTTTTCTTGAGTTTCTCTGCCTCTAATCTCTACTGGCTCAAGACTTTCTCGGCTGTTGATTTTATTTGCAATTAGATGTTATCACTTGGGTACGTGTTACTTATTTATTCTATGTTCTTAAAGAAATGTGTATGTTGAAGAGACCTAATGATTTAAAAGTCAAGCTTTCATCTAATTAGATAGAATAATTGCCAAGTACCTTGCTAAATGGATACCTTGGTTTGTTATACAACTATTTCCATCCAAGGTGGCCTTTTCATCTGAAATCTATTGTTTCATGATCTGATTTTTGTGTGTATGGTTCCCTCTCTATTTTTTGGTAATTTAGGTTGTTGATGCGGTAGCTCTCGACTGTTCCTCATCAAAGATACATTCATCTTGAGGTAATTTGCTTGATCACTCTTCATATTCTCTCTCAAACAGTGTATGGTTCCCTCTTCTATTTTTTGGTAATTTATGTTGTTGATGCAGTAGCCCTCGACTGTTCCTTGTCAAGATACACTCATCTTTAGGTAATTTGCTTGATCGCTCTTCATATTCTCTCTCAAACAGAAGCCAGAGAGAGAGACGGAGGAGACCCTTGTCGTTCATCCGTTCTTTACTTTGTGTAAGTCGCTCTTCTCCCTCACTTTAGTTTCAAGCTCTGTATTTCGAAGATGAGAATGTGCAATCTCTACATATTGAAAGTTCGTTGGCATATATCAACCACTATTTGTAACTATAAGTAGTCCACACCTTCTCATTGTAGTATTGCCTTCTAGGTTTGTTTGGGTGGTTTGTGATGTGTGCTTGTCATGGCCTCTTTATATGTGTTTATGATTGTCCAATTATATTTTATAATAACAGTTGTGATGCAGCCATTAAGTGTGGACTTGGATTTCATTGTTGTTGTCTTCAGGAGGTTCGATGGTATCAACTTGCAATATGTCTATTGAGCACGGTGTGTCTGAAGTAAGTGCAGGCTTCACTGGATTAGGGTACATGACAACAAAACCTCTATTCTGATCTTGTCGCTTTGACTCGGTTCTGGCAAGGAATGCTGATACATGGATGTTCTGGTTTTGTCTCCTGCAAGGAAACTTTCGACTTCCTTTTGTATTGCCTTGAAACCATCACTCTTTATATATCCAGTGGCATCTTCTCAATCATTTCCTTCACCTGAATTGCAGCACAAGCCCAGTGATTCATGCTCAAAATTATTCGGAACTGAACAAACCGAATTGCAGTGTGATTCCTGCTTAAAAATTATTTGGAACTGAACAAATCGAATTGCAATGTACTGATAACCTGTACCTGAAAACAAACAAAGTAATCGCAACCCATTTGCTAACCAAAAACCGCGCACAAAGCGCGTGCCATACACCTAGTATCATCAAATCATGCTCCATAAATGAATAAAGGCTTAAACATCTCAAACAAGTTATGGGGTTTCATGGCAAGACTATACATAACACTTAATGAGGACAAGTGGTCTACATGAGCGAAGATGAGATCTAATCGCATGATTTTTTTGTTTTTTTTTTCATTTTTTTATTTTTTTTCTTTTCAATGCAATATAAGAATGAAAATTAAACATGAATGCAAATGAAAATTAAACATGAATGCATGAACTACGAACCCTCCTCCACACTTAAACCTTTCATTGCCCTCAATGAAAATCAAAGACAAAAAACGAAAAGCATGAGAGAAAAGGTGATGCAAAGACTCACAATGTGGTGTATATATGTTGTAGGAGGAAATCGAGTTTAAAATATAAAATATAAATCAAACCAGATTCGTGCCCACGCAAATAATTACACGACTCCCTCCCTATGCAGTAGTGGGAAGTCAGGATCGATCCACGAGGAAGCGTGTCAGCGGATCTCAGGTAGCTGTAAATCTCATAGACATAAGAACAGAAACAAAGACAGAAATAACAAATAAAAGCAGAAACTAAAGCAAAGACAGCAGCTTGGTCGATATCGACAAAGGGGTACTCGATATCGATTAAGCTCAGTGACGATAGAAAAGCAAACTCAGACACAGAAACTCGATCTCGACAAACCCTTACTCGATATCGACAAAGCACTACTCGATATCGACTAACAACTCCCCGAGATCAACAACACAGAAACTTAAAGATGTAGTTTTTCGAACATAGAACTCAGATTTCGATGGAATAAATTCAATAAACTAAAGTCTTCCAAGGCCAGGGTATCAATACCACAACGATAACCATGCAAAATAACACATAAAGGCATAAAAGATCATGCTTTCCATCAAATAACTTTCGTTATTAACAAATAGGAATATAGAGGCTTTCGCATAAACCCTAATTGTTACTAACCCTTTTCACATAATTAACCCAAGTTACATTAAGATCACTTTCACTTCAATAATACAAACAAGGATCACCTTCAACTCTCGCAAAAGAATCATGCTCATAGGGATAGAAGACGAATTGCATAAAAAGTTCAAATCTTCACCGCGTCATCTTACATGGCTACCGTCGGGCTCACCCCGACCCTAGAAGTGGGTGGACTACTCGCTCTTCATTATCAAGAAACTCATCAATAAACAAAAGAAACTAACTTGCATTGAATAAAACTAAAAAGAAAGCCTACAACCGAACAAGCCAAATCCGCTTTCGCCTTTCCGCCTTGCTCGCCACAAACTCTCTCTCTCTACTACTACTCACTTGTTCTCTCTGAAATTTAATGACTAGAAATCAGCCCCTAAGGCTTTATTTATAGGCTTCATTCCCTCTCTAATTAGGAAGGAAGATCCTATCTATATCTATATCTACTTACTTAAGATAAATAAATGGAATAAAAGAATTAAATCCATAAAGGAAATAAATCTAAAGTAGTAAAATATCTTCTTGTGTTGATAAATCTTCTCTCCATAGATAGAACTTGATAGACGTGGATAGAATCGGACTTCTTCGGCTCCAAGTAATCCCAACTTGACTCGGACAGCTCACCGCGTAACGCGGTCCAGGATAGCGCTCCTCGATATCGAGTAAAGTACTCGATATCGAGTAACCGCGTCGACGACTTCTTCACTGGTCTTGGTGTGGTCGAGTAACTGGTTCTCAATCTAGCTCGGAAAGGTGCCTCAGGTCTTGTCGATATCGAGCAAAGTACTCGATATCGAGTAGGTGGTGTCGACTTTGGCTGGCCTAGTGTTGTCGAGCAACCTCTCCCCGATACTGGCTCGGTTATCTGATGCTGGGTTTGTCGATATCGAGCAAACTCCTCGATATCGAGTAGATGGTGCTCGGTATGTCCGGTCTTCGACTTCTCGACTTGGAATCCTTCCTCGACTCAGGGCATGACTTTCAGGTGTTGTCGATATTGAGTAAACTACTCGATATCGAGTAAAGCTCTGAAGTCGGGTTGTCTTCGTCTTCAGCTCCTCGATCAGCTCCTACTCGACCAGGCACTGCTCGGCTTCCTTGGTCGATATCGAGTAAAAGTACTCGATATCGAGTAACTCTTGGCTCCAGCTTGATTCGTCCTGGTTCTATCGTTCTTTGACCTTGGACTTCTGTAGTTGATTTCCGAGCTTTTCGTCCTTTCTCAGAACTATTGTAAATTACCTCGAATTCTACGAATTTAAACAGAAACTAGTGTAGATTCCATAATTTGGCAAATAAGCATAAATTACACCGATTTTGTACTATTCTAGCCCAAATGCGTGAAATGTATGCAGAAAGCGACATAAAAGTTACTGTAAAACATGGCAGATTCAGCTCACCACAATATAAATGGAAAAGAAGCCACGAACAATGATAACGAATGATGGGCCAAGACAAGACACGAACCAAGAACACAAAACTGGCTGGGCAGTGGTCGTGGGTGCAGCCGCGGGTGCGGCTTCACCCGTGGCTTTTTCAGCAACTCTGTTTCTCTTTGTTTCGCCCGCGGGTTAGCCGAAAACACAAAAATCCAACTCTTTATATATTGAAAAACAAAATAAAAACTTACCTAACCACTTACATTGGGTTGCCTTCCGAGAAGCGTCCTTGGTTAACGTCATAGACTCGATGATTTATTCATCTATGCATTCAAGACTTACTCGGACATTATTAGTGCCCTGAATAGTAAATCAAACTCTCTTGCCCATCCAAAAGATAAATGGATACAAAATATGAAAAAGTTGATAGAAAATAGTGAGGTGTTCAAGAATCTTACCAACTAATCATACTCTCGAGCTTGACTTTCAGTCAAGGGTATATAAGACCACCATCACAATTCCGTTGGTAGCTGGTCAAAGCAATGCTCCTAAGGATCTAAATATTCACCAAAATCCACAAAAGTGTAAGAAATATCAGTACCTTGCTTATGAGCCACAGAATTCAGCTATGGACATGGTTCCTCAATAGGCAAGTCAGGGATGATTTCTGTAGATTAATTAGGAGCCAAAACACGTAGATCCTCATGTGTGCACTTATGAGACGCAATGTAAGGGGGTATTTGACTTCCTCATCCATCTTCAATAAAACCATCATAGTTTGCGTCTTGACTTTCATCAACTTGAGGTATGACACATTTCTCCGCTACCAACTCACTCATAAGTTGAGCACGTTGGTTCAATTGTTCCTCAACTCGTTTCATTTTTTCAAGCATTTGCTCCAACAAAACCTGGTGTGTGAAAGCTTCTTCCTGCTCCATCTAGTGACCCATGTAGCAGAAAAAATCCCACATCTCTAATAAATCAAAACTCGATAATCCTCCATTACTCATAGACTCGGCAAGTTCTTTGGTCTCACGAGTCATGCCCTCAAGTACGCAAACAACCATATTTCATAAACTATATTGGTAACCCTGTGCATATCGGGCGTCTAATAAATTATGTACTCTTGTGAAATAAAGGTGAAAATTTTCCCCTTGAAACTGCAATAACCTCAACATCTTGAAAGGTTAGTAGCTCGGGTGTCGTGATTAGTAAGATAAGTCCACGACAAGGTTAGATATATATACAAAAAAATAATAAATACAAAAAACAAAGAAATAAAATTGATTCCCCAGCAACGCTGTAAAAATTTGACAGGACAAAATCATTTTGTTTCCTATCAAAATAAACTCAAACCTACAAACTACTATGGTGAGCAAGTAAAAGGTCGATCCCAAAAAGAATCAAGTATTCATATGTATTGTGTATTTACCAATTTGTAGAAAAGAGGGGTTTTGAGTGATTGAGAATGAGAAATATTAACAAGTTAGGAGAATCAATAATCAAGAGATAGTTTCACCTACAATTCTCAACCCTATTTGGTGAATTCGATCCTTGTTTCATACTCAAGTTCTTTTCCTTTTCCAATAAAATGTTCTTATCTTGATTTAAATAGATTATTAGCCCTATGAGTTCTAATAATCCCTTACTCCTATGCAATCTTGACACGGATTAAGGTTTAATCCTAGGAATAGCAATAAATCTCAAGACGTGTAAAGCTTATAAGCAATATCAATCCCTTAAAGAACTAATATGTAATCTATAGTCAACTTCCTACACATTTAAGCTTTCTAATGAAGTCCACTAGAGCATGTTTGCTAGGAAAGATTAAGAATCATAATGAACAATTTAAAACCCTAGCGATGATGAGATCCTAACAAGGTGATCAATCAAGATAGAATCAAGCACCATAAAACATTCAATCACAAAGAAGATGAAACATATGATGGAAATAAGAACAAGAAAAGAAAACTCACAATTCAACCAAACGGAGTCTCAAATCGTAGATGAAACAAAATAGTTTAACATTCCATTGTCAAACGATAGTTGAAAAATTGGATCCCTAAAACAAGCCTTTAAATAGGCCTAAGAACCGCCCTCAAACCCTAGAAGACATCCTCAAAAGATAGAATTTAAATAAGGAAAGATAGAGTTCTCGGATAAATTCGATGCTGATTCGGCCCAGCAAGGCCGCGGGCGCGACCTCCAGAGCTGCGGGTGCGGCTATTACAGAATACACGTTGTTTGCCCAGGTGCTAGCCGCAGGTGTAGCTTTTGTGGCCGCATGCGCGGCTTTTCCAGCCTTTAGCAATTTTTCCATTATGAATTTGGTCTAGACATCAACATGAAAGTTGTAGCTCTCGAAAAGAGCTTACCAACGCATGCTTATAATAGTCGATCAGTGGACCACCGAGGCCTCCAGAATGTGCCATACAAGTCCAGCTTGTCGGGCGACAACTTTTGTTGACTAGTTCTTCACTTAGGCTCTCGAACTTTAATTCTGCTCCCGTGCTCTTCACTTATTTTCCTCTTCTTGACTCTTAATTCATCCAGGAGCCTCCTCGTTCCTCGCCGGATCCGCATCTATCTGAAATAATCAACAAAAATGTGTAGACCATAAATACAAACATGTATCAAAACATGCAATATGGACATCTAAATTATGCTAAATGCATCCTAATATGCCTACCTAAATGAGCTCTATCATGGTGGTTCCGTCGGTTGAATCATTATGAGGATCGGATTTGCTGCACTTCCAGATGTTCTCCTTGCTCTCCTTGAAGTGCTTGAAATCATCAATTGATGCATTCAGTTGAGAGATTACCTAAGCAATCACTCGCGGCAGAATCGGCAGCGACTTCGATCTTCTATCTCAAACTCTCTCGGACTCATCAATGGCGATGGGTATGCATTTACATCTTTCCAATAGTGCAAATGTATCTTGCTATTCATGTGCATCTATCCTACAATAGTGTGAAGTTATACAGAAATTACCCGGTTTCCATTCTGATCCTACCAATATCGTTGTTTTATCCTACCATTAGTTTTCATTTATCCTACCATTTTTGTGCATCTATCCTACCATGAATGTCAAGTTTCCATACTTTCTTAGTTTTACACTTAAGAATTTCGGTGATTACATTATCATCCTACCAATAGCGTATATTTATCCTACCATTCCTGTGAAACTATCCTACTATTAGGGTGTATCTCTTCTACCAATTGTTATCCTACGGACAGTGTCACAAAATTGTCCTACATTTATATGGTGTATCTCTGGGAATTAGCAGAATTGGAAGCAATTTATGCCCAAATAAAAAGTACGGTTAGAATTTGGAAATTTTAAAACTGACGAAGACCATATTTTGTAGAAAATAAAAAGTAGGGGAGGCTTGTGGATCGAGCTCCTCAATCGCCGCTGAGCCACTCCTCCTTCCTCTTCCTCTTAGTCACTGGCTTCGAGAGCTCCTCAATTGTCGGCTGCAACCTCCGATCTGGCGCCGACCTCCTTGAATTCGACAGCACTCTCCGAGGCGCCAATCTCCTCGAATTGGAGGAAGATGAAGACACGGGTGACGCCGCGGAAGATGAATGTGATCGGTTACACCCCTTCCCATCCCCCTGTTGACATGTATAGTTTTGCAAAAATTTAAATTTGTGATCTAGTTTTACAAAATTTGAATCAGGTAGTCTAGTTTTGCAAATGGGCCAAAATTTTGGTATAGTTAGAGCATGCCCAACCCGATGGAGAAAGGGTGGAGGAACACAGACCCAATGGAGAAAGGGTGAAAAGAACGCAGACCCGAAGACCATTTATCCGCCATTGTAGGGTCGAAAACCTTGCACAGAGAGAGGGAGAGGAGGAAACAGAACTGCAAACACGGGAAGAAGAAAGAAGAACTCACATGTATCTTCTTTCTAGGTTGAACAACCACTCTCAAGGTAGTTTTTTAGAATTCCAGTCACTTTAATGCCAATGGAGAAAGGGTGGAGGAAGAGAGGGCGGTGGAAGTCGGCACGGTTGTGGAAGTCCCAAAAAGTGAGCGGCAAAATTTTTAGTGATTGCTGCAAACAGTGGCGGATCCAAGGGTGGGCGACACCGAGCCGTCGCCCACCCCGATCCGAGAAAAAATACAAGAATATATAGGACATGTATAAAAATTGAAGGGTAAAATACAAATATCTTTAGTGGTTAAGCCCACCCCATTTTAAATAGAATTCAATCAACCATGGTTCAAATCCCGTTAGGCACATATTTTCATTTCTTTTTTCCTCCGTCTATTTTTCATTATTTTAAAATTCTTATAATTTATTTGATATTTTACAATTAAATAATAATAATTTTTCTTACAAATCTAAGATATTCTCTTCATATATTTTTTTTAAAAATTATTTCTAATAAACATAATATAAAAATTATCCATAAAAATTTGTACCCAAAAAATTTCTAGATCCGCCTCTGGCTCTGAAGTGGTAAATATATAGCTGTGGTGGTTAAACCAGGATATACAAAATATGCAAGACCAAACAGGGGGTCTTGCGTAAGAAGGGAAGCAAAAACCTATACCCAAATCCCCTCTATACCTCAAGACACTATCCGACTACTCCAATCTAACCCCCAAACAAACAACACCAATCCTACGGTCTAGTCGATCCAGAATTCCCATCAGCACGACAGCTTAATGGACAGCCGGGATCGACAACTCGCAATAACATGGTTAGCACATCTAGTAACATCAAAAGGTTCCTGGTTAAATACAAGCTCGTTACGTGCAAGCCAAGTGAAGTAAATAAGTGCTTGGAAGCAAATAAACTCCATGTGATAGACCTTCTTCTTCCGCCTCTTGACAGGTACCTCAGCAAACCAGTGAAGCCATTCTTCGATTGTGGCAAATCGGCAAGAAATTCCAGCCCAATCAAACACAATGCGTTGGACAACTGTGATTGCAGAACAACCGAACCATAAATGATCAATGGTCTCCTCCGTCTCTTTACACAGCGCACAAATAGCAGCCTCGCTCCCAAGCCAGTGCTTGGTAATGTGCCCAGTTTGCAACCGTTTCTTAATGGTGAGCCACGTCACAAAACTCCACTTTCTGCATATCGGTTTTGCCCAAATCAGGCCACCCCAGTCCACTTCTTGGCTGCAAAAATAGGAAAGACGTCCTATTTTTTATTCTCTATCTCTATTTTGAAGAATGGTTAGAGAAGCTGTTGGGTTAAAAATGAGCCCAAAATTCTCCAAAATGGAGCATCGGTTGGGAATGCTCTTTACTAACCTTTCCTCTAAAATTTTTTAGAATGTCCATCAGTCGGTGTGCAAGCACATGGGCCCCACCTATTTACGTCAAAAAAAAAGACTATTGACTCCGCCCGCCGAGCAACTTGAGATTTGTCACTTACCTCACGGGCAGTCATGCAAAAAATAAAGGCGAAAATGCATAAAACCACCCTTTATTCACCTTTGTTTGCAATTAACCACCCCTTATTCAAAAATTTTCACATAACCACCCTTTATTCACCTTTGTTTGCAATTAATCACCCCTTATTAAAAAATTTTCACATAACCACCCTTTATTCACCTTTGTTTGCAATTAACCACCCCTTATTAAAAAAATTTCACTTAACCACCCCTTATAACAAATTGTTTGCAAGTAACCACCCATCCTCCCATTTTTCTATAAATTCAACTTAAAAGTAAAAGACGAAAATGCCCCCAAATTTGGTCATTTCGGATTTCGCGTAAAACGGGTCCCGTGTAGATCCGAGTTGACTTGAACTCGAGTTTGGCCCGATTTCGAGTCAAATTGGGTCGATTTCGGGTTTGTCAATTTCTATTTTTTAAATTTAAAAAAATCACGATTTGGTAATTTTGTGATAATTTTAAAATCCTAAAATTAAAGACGTGGTTCCTAAGTTCTAGCTCTTGTAATTATATACTATATACTATATTTGATCTAAAATATTTGATTTTTTAAAAATAAATAATTTAATGCAATTAGTATTAATCATAGAATTGTTTTAATATTTTAATATTTTTATCTTCTTAAAAATCAAATATTATCGATCGGAGAGAGTATTATACAATACAAATAAATATAAAAGTTGATTTGAAAATGAAAGATCAAGTGATTGTAATTATAAAATATAATAAATTGGAATCTCCATAAAAAAATTAATCATATATAATTATAAATCAATCGGGTTAATCGGTTCACCGGATCAATTGGGTCAATCGGGTCACCGGGTCTAAACCCAAATGACCCGAAAAATTACCCGGTTTTCGGGTTCGGGTAGGAAAAAAATTTTGGGTCAAAATTTTCGGCTCTTGACCAAAAAAATTCGGGTCGTTCGGGTCGGGTCGACTGGTTTGGATCGTGTCCTGACAGGTCTACTATCAAGCATTGTCAGATGAGGGTGCAAATAAAGCGTCAATGACCGAAAGAGGTATGACTACATCTGACCTACTAGCAGAGGTGGGCATAACTTGCATACATTAATGGTAATTTTGTATAAATAATACTCCCTCCGTCCTAAAATACATGGCCTTTTAGCACTTTGCACAAGTTTTAATAAAACACTTTACTTTAAAAAAAACATCATCATTACACTAACTTTTACATAAATTTTATTATTTTTTAACACCCACTACACATTTTAACAAATCAAATTATTTTAAAAAGTCAACAGCACACAAACCAATACAAATCATTATAACTTCCTACCTAGAAAACATAAAAGACCATCTATTGTTGGACAAAATTTTACCTCTAAAAACCCATGTATTGTTGGACGGAGTGAGTAATAAATAAAAACTGTAAAACCAAATTTGGGTGCATTTTAGTCTTTTACTTTTAAGTTGAATTTAATAGAAGTTTAATTTAAAGAAACATGGGAGGATGGGTGGTTACTTGCAAACAATTTGTTATAAGGGGTGGTTAAGTGAAAATTTTTGAATAAGGAGTGGTTAATTGCAAACAAAGGTAAATAAAGGGTGGTTAAGTGAAAATTTTTAAATAAGGGGTGGTTAATTGCAAATAAAGGTGTATAAAGGGTGGTTTTATGCATTTTCGCCAAAAATAAAAAACAAGCTCAGATATAAAGAATATAAGAGAGAGAGAGGGAGAGAGAGAGAGCACCAACACCAATCAAACAATGGCGATGACGCCTATCATCTCTATGGCTCCCTCCCTTGGCCTTTGTCATCCTCCCACCATCCACTTCTTCTCTGTTCTCACCCCTTCCCCTTCCCCCTCTAAACCTAATCGTCCCCTTCTCCCCCACAAACTCAATTCCATCCGCCTCAGGCTCAATTCCGTCCTCAGCGATTCGTTTCAGTCCAACACTGACGACCCCCTCAACCAAAACCCCTCCCCTCGTTCAAATCCATCTCTTTTCCCCGGCGGATACAAGCGCCCCGAGATCAAACTCCCCAGCATTGTCCTCCAGCTGACGGCCGACGAGGTTTTGGATGATGGGTCGGTGTTGGATGTGGTCGACGCCGCCGTCTCCAAGTGGGTTGGGATTGTCATCTTGGAAGAAGGCGTCGACGGTGGAGGAAAGCTGTACAAGGCCGCTTGCTTGCTGAAGCCGGTGATTAGGGATAGAGCTTACCTGCTCATCTCCGAGCGGGTTGATATCGCCTCTGCTGTTAATGCCAGTGGTGTGGTGTTATCAGACCAAGGTGCTTACTTCATAACCTCTTTATCTTTCTTCCTTATTGATTGTCTAAATTTTGAATTCATTGAGATTTAGATATGGTTGTGGTAAACTATGAAAGGGTATGTAGATAAGGAGAAACTGAAATTGAGAAAGATTCCTTCATTTTGTTGCCCATCGCCAACATGGGGATTTGAATAGAGGGAAAGAAGACAATTTTCCATGGAAAATGAGTGAAGATAAACTGAGCTTCAAATTATGATTGATGAATACAGTTCTAATCTAAAAATGGACTGGACTAGTTTCCTTTCCATTTCTATTTCCATCCTTTTAAACCAAACATCAGCTTTTAGTTTTCTTACTTGACTGTTTAGTTTTGTTGGAAATATTGCTTTTCTAGTTCTTACTCTCAAGTCTCAAGTCAAGTGCCTGAACAGCACCTAAGTTGATAGAATTCTTGTTTTCTGTTAGAATCCCTGATTTCAGATTTCTATAAGGTTTGTGGAATTTACGTTCATATATGGATTTCTTGTGGCATGGCAAATTTTGCAAATAAATGCCCTGGACATGAGCTATAACTTCATATTTCTGCTACTGTTATAATCTTTCTCCTCTCTTTGCTACAGGCCTTCCAGCAATTGTGGCAAGGAATACAATGATGGATTCAAAATCTGAATCTTTGTTTCTCCCTATGGTAGGGAGAAGCATAAGGAGTTTAGATGCTGCACTTGGTGCATCAAATTCTGAAGGTGCTGACTTCCTTATTTACATTGCTGATATTGATGAATGCAGTGACTCAGTGAACAATTCCATGTATACGAATGTGAAGATACCAATTTTTGTTGCCACGGCATTGAATAGAGTACCCACTGTACTTAGGTCTGGTGCCAGTGGTTTAATCATTAGATTGGAAGAATTCAAGCTGTTTAGTGGTGAAGCTCTTAGCCAGTTGTTATTTGCTACACCTAAAGCTGATGAAAGAGTTCAGGACAAATTATCAAGCTTCATTAAGCCTAAAGATGTGGATGGGGTTGCTGGATTTGTCAATTTAGATGAAAGAAAAGTGAATTTTTTGAAGAAGGAGAAAAGGGTATTGCTCGAGGCTGTTGGTATTTTTCAGAAGGCTGCTCCACTGGTGATCATCTACTAGCAGCATTTGGTAGCTGAAGTATCTTCTAGTTTTCAACCACACGTGCTTTTTGTAATTGGGGAAATTGCTTTATGCAGATGGAGGAGGTCTCCCTTCTTAGTGATGCAATTGCTCAACTGGATGATCCATTTATGCTGGTCATAGTGGTAATTGTGTGCTGAACTTCAACAAAACTGGTTCCAGGATAGAGATTGGTATCGGCTCTTAATTTCATTGTAAAAATTTCTGCTGGTTAAATTTTCAGCTTCTTTTCATTTGCTGAGATGGTTAACTTTAGGTGCATCAACACCTTAAATATTATGATAAGTAGTATCTTTGACAAAAGAATTGCTTCCTGAGCTCATGTGATTTGAAGGATACACCTTGAAGTGCTAACTGTTCTGACAGTTTTTAGAACTAATTGGGCATGAGCTAAGATGGATTACTATCTAAATTAAAAGATGCGTATAATTACTATGTTATTTCTCATTTATTTGTCAGCTCGTGGTTTCATTGGAGCTCTAGATTTCTTGGTCTTTGTTTCGTTCTGTATTTTCTCTAATTTAAGGCCATGAACCTATTTTACAGCCAGTCTGTCAACTATTGGGGAATTTAGGGCTAATATTGATTCTAATCTGGAAAAGCTAATGAAATTTTAATTTATTTTATTTTCTTATAGACATTTGAAGATGATAATTGTCTCTAATCGTATTGTTTCTGACTTGGTCAATCACCAGGGCGAGTTCAACTCTGGGAAATCCACTGTTATTAATGCACTCCTTGCTGGAAGATTTTTGAAGGAAGGAGTTGTTCCAACAACAAATGAGATAACTTTTTTACGGTATTCAGAGGCTGATTCTGGTGAAACACAACGTTGTGAAAGACATCCTGATGGTCAATATATTTGTTATCTACCCGCTAAGATTCTAAAGGAAGTGGGTATTGTTGTTCATACAGTTTTTTTTCCTCTTTTGTATCTGGTTCCTTACGATCTTTATCCTATTAGAAAGAAGTTATTTCTTACTGTAGTTATACTTAACAACTCCTTTTTGCACCTCTATATGCGATTTCTCAAATTTTACTTGTATTTAGGTATCTCGTATAGATTGTGCAATGATACTTCTTCTGTGATTAATCTTCATAATATGTTATTATTGTAAGAGCCATGGATTACGATGAGCAAATAGAGAAATTGGTTCTTGGACAGGGAAATAGGATAATTTTTTTCTGCTTGGTGATTGTAACACTCTGTCTAACTAATTTTAATGTGCAAGTTCTTGTATTGATTTTTGTAATTTCTTTATCAAAAAATATTTGAAAAGTTGTTTTTCTTTTTTTTTTCCAATAAAATTTTGTGTTTTCCCCCAAGAATGATTTGAATACATTGATATTGTTAGGAAAAATGATTTAAAAAAAAGAAGATGTTTACTCAGATTCCATTTTGATTGTATTTTCAATCTGGCTCTGCTAGTACTAACATGAATACTCTCATTTTTAAAAATTTATAAAACAAAGAGAACCAAATCGAGTAGTTGATATTGGTGTAGCAGGATGTGTGATGAGTCATGAATTGTTTTTCTTAGTAACTAGATGCTGTAAAACTTCTATCACAAGCTTGCACTGTTCAAATTTAAATCTTAATGAACTGAAACTATATGCTGAGTTTATTTTGTATATCAGGAGGTTAAGAGTTAAGACGTTAAGTGGCAATACAATCAGTTTATATGCACTTCTGATTTTGGCATGGCATGATGTCTTCAGAATTTTTATTATATCATTTCTTAATCATATTCCTAGCCTTGTTACTTCATAAATAATTTTAAATATATTTGATATCAGATGGTTATTGTTGACACTCCTGGAACGAATGTGATTCTACAAAGGCAACAGCGTCTGACTGAGGAATTTGTGCCCCGAGCAGATTTGCTGCTTTTTGTCATTTCAGCTGATCGTCCATTAACTGAAAGTGAGGTATGCCTCATTCCTTTTGTTTGTTTCTCATGATAGGTTGATGGGTAGAATATTAGGATACTAAGAAACTGTAGAAAAATGGAAGAGAATTCATATCATATTAATGGGAAATAAAGGGTATAAATACGATGGAGGTATAGTTGATAGAGCGAGCTGAACCTTGGGAAAGAAGGAAATAATCATTACAGCAGCCTGAAAACAATTACAGGAGACCTACACAAATTATGTCGTACTATATTAATTTAATTTAATGATAGGATAAAAATCCATTCCAACATAAACTGTGACATCAAAGAACTTGACCAGAGATCAGTAATAACAGTTTATTTTACATGTCACATGTAAGTTATGTAACTAGGAGTAGCATTGGATGCTTTGTGGTGCTCCATAAAATTACAGTATCTGTGATTTACGTCATGCACATAATCCCGTTGGATAGCTATGATTCCTATGAGAGGTTTATTGCTCCATAAGTAATAACTGTTTATTTTACATGTCACTTGTAAGTTATGTAACTAGCAGTAGCTTGTACTTTTTGATTATTTAATGCCCAAGGCTATCAATAGAGAAGGTGTGGACGCATGCATAAATTTGAGGCTTTTCAGGTCACATTTCTTCGGTACACTCAACAATGGAAGAAGAGACTCGTATTTGTCTTGAATAAAGCTGACCTTTACCAAAATTCTCAAGAGGTAGGTCATTGTATAATGTACCTACTTTCAATTTTTCATCACCTAATACATACTTGCCATTCGTAACAGATGAAATGAATCTTTTCCTTCTATCATCTGCAGAAAACTTTACCATACTCTTTCTGAGACGTCCTTTATTATTTCTCTTGGTTTTAGTTTCTAATCTCTTTCCTCTCTTAACTTACTCAGCTTGAAGAAGCCAGTATGTTTATCAAAGAAAATGTTCAACGGCTTCTAAATACAGAAAGAGTGATGCTTTATCCTGTATCAGCACGATCAGCTCTTGAAGCTAAGCTTTCATCTCCAAATTTTGGAAGAGGCGATTTAAAAGTTGTAATGACTGACTCCAATATGACATCGAGCTTTGAAGAATTTGAAAAGTTCTTGTACAACCTCTTGGATAGTTCAACAGATGCAGGAAAGGAGAGGATGAAAATGAAGTTTGAGACACCTATAGGAATTGCGGAACGGCTACTTTCTGCATGTCAAACTCTCATCACGCAGGAGAGTCGGTGTGCTAAGCAGGACCTGAACTCAGTGGAGGCATTGATTAGCAGTGTAAGAGAATACACAAATAAGATGGAAAGTGACAGCCTCTCATGGAGAAGACAGATTTTGTCATTGGTATGTTTATTCCATTCATGTCTGTATTAAAAAAAATATTCACATTTGTATTTGTGGTAGTTTCCAAAAGACTGCCAATTCCCATATGAGAATGATAAACAATGCTTATTTATTTTCAAGTCTGATCAGTTGACATAGATAATTGTTTCTGGTAACAATAGGAACGAGTTATCCTTTGCTAATTACATTCTTTTCTCTTATCTAGCATCACATTGGTCACTTTTTAAGGTGTGGACTTAAATACCCTTTGCTAAATACATTCTTTTCTCTTATCTAGTATCACATTGGTCACTTTTAAAGTATGGACTTAAAAAACGTCTTGTGTCTTCTCATCTAATGCAGGTTGAGAGTACCCAAGGACGGGTTTTAAAGGTCGTCGAATCGACACTGCAGTTGTCTAATTTGGATGTTGCTGTTTCCTTCCTTTTAAAAGGAGAAAAGTCTTACTCAATGCCTGCCACCCGGAGCATTCAAAATGACATTATTGGCCCTGCTGTTTCTGATGCTCAGGTGATTTGATTTTGTTAGTATTAAGTAGGGCTTTTTGGCACCTCATTCTTTTTCATTTGTATTTTAATTATAACTATTTATCTTGGAATCCTCAGATTCAAGGCAGGTCATAATGTAATGTTTCAGTTCATCAAATTCACTATTAAGTTTCAAATATGCATAGTTTATTCTTCCCTTCTGGTCTACTGATCTCTATATTCCTCTATGTTTTGTGTATTTATTGTGTTCTCAAGGACCTGACTTTCCTATGTTCTACTTTTGTTGAATCCGGCTTAAAAATAGAAAGTTCTCAGGGAATACACGACCTGGCTGCAAGAGAACAATTTCCGCGAAAGTAGACAGTTCATGGAAACTTTTGAGAAGAGATGGTCCTCTCTTATTGATCCAATTGAGCAACTCAATCTGGATTCCAACAGATTGCCTACTGAAGTTGACAACCTGAGCATACAAGCAGTCCAGAAGTTCAAAGCTGATGATGCTTCCAAACTATTCGACCAAGAAATTCGTGAAGTGGTAATTTTTCATCTATAAATTGACCTTGCCATATATTTCTTCCTTTGATGAGTAGTTGCAAGCAGATGTATAATCATTGTAATTGAACCTTTGATATGAAGCGTTTGAAATATTAGAGAGCTTGGGGCTAACTCTTGATCTTCTTGTTGTAAGTAGCAAGTCTGCCTAGACTTGTCAGTCTGGCTAATCGGGGTGGGTCCATGTTGATTATCATCGAGATCATGTCATTTACTGTTACGGGTCAGTTGTTGTAGGTTGGGTTCTATGAGGTTTGGTTGGTTGGCGGGTCAGCTAGTTATGGGGGAGCAAGTGCTCGATTTCTAATTAAAATCTTGTGTCAAGTGGGGAGGTGGGTTCATGTTTTGATAGGTTTGTACCATCTTTTCTCAACTCCTGAACGACAGAAGTCTATATCTATGTTCTGTGTGTTGCTGCGATGCAGTTTTTGGGAGCTTTTGGGGGTTTGGGAGCTGCTGGCTTATCTGCTTCGCTTCTCACTTCTGTCCTACCAACTACACTTGAAGATCTTCTTGCACTCGGCCTCTGTTCAGCTGGCGGGTGAGCAACTCTTTGCCTTCTAAAAAGAACAATGGCAATGCTCCGAATCTGTTTACTTGATTCTAATAAGAGTTTGTGTCTCTATATATGCTATTCCAGGTTGTTAGCAGTGTCCAACTTCCCAGCCCGTCGACAGAAGACAATCGAAAAAGTGAAGAGCATCACTCAAGGGGTCAGAAGGGAATTGGAGGAGGCCATGATCAAGGATCTGGGTGTAGCAGCCGATAAAATGAAAAGGTACGTGGAAGCCATAGGGGAACCTTACAAGGAGGCGGCTCGGGGAAGATTAGAGAAATTACTGGGGATACAGGATGAACTGACTGCCTTGGAGAAGCAACTCCAAAGCCTGCAGATTGAACTCCAGAATATCCATTTATCTTGATGATAAATGACAGTACATGTCCCTGATTTTTCCAATTCAACTTTATCATCATCACTTACATAATAATACTAGAAAGAGCTACAATTGTTGCTTTTGTGCTTGTTTTGGTTGACACTAGAAAATCACAGCAAGGTGGTGTGCGAGACCGACTCGGAGGATGCACTTAGACTCTTGAAGAATGCGACGGTGCCCTCGCACCCGTGCGCCAGCCTGGTGTTTCTATGCCATGGCTTCCTTAGTAGGAGCTGGTCCGTCCAGCTTCGCCACACGTTCCGCGAAGGCAACGGCCTGGCAGATTTCCTTGCCAACCATGCCTTCTCCTCCCCATTAGGTTTTGTGTTGTTAGATTCCTGTCCGGATGGTGCTACTGCTCTTGTTCTTGATGATGCGAGGGGGTTCGCTAGACCCTGGCTCCGTATCGTCGAGTGAACTCTTTGTCTTGTTGGTTCGTTTTTCGCTTTAATTTAGGGCCCTGCCCACGTTTACTCACCAAAAAAAAGAAAATCTCAGCAAGTAGGAAGATCCAGAATTTGTTGTAGATTTTTAACTTTGTAAAAAATTATGTTTCCCAACACCATGAATGCCAAAGTCGCCTACTTTCTCATGCTTGTCTTGATCTCTCACCCCTTCAAAAAAGGTAGTAAGTTAAACGCATCCAGGGTGTGTGCCTGTATAACGCACTCAAACCACGCGCATTCTAGATGCGTGTAAGCGTTTTTTTTAATTCCAACACACACTCATTCAGATGAGTGTCTTGAAAATTTTAAAAAAATTGAAATGTTTTATGCACCCTAGATTATAATTGAATCGTTCAAATTTTTTATTATAATTGATTCTTATTTGTTGAAAATCATATTAGAATTGTTCGAAAATGATTATTAATCACATTGTTCGAAAACATATAATAAGAACAGAAAACGACACGATGAAACAAGCAAAAACAACTTTACAACAAGAACCATCTAAGAAGAACTCCTCCCAACAGTTGCGGACGACGACGAAGAACGAAGTCAAGCACCACCGAAACAGTAGCAACGCGGGCCAGCGATACAGTAGGAATCTATCTCCTGTGGAAAGTGTAGACGAAACTCCAAGGAAGCTCCTTCCCGGATACGGAGTCTCCCATAACGCACTACCTCGAACCCAGCCAGACCCGACTCCAAACTTCACGTCCCCAATCAAGTAGAAGACCTCCGAAAAACGCTGAAAGTAGAGCCACACAGTGCTCGTGCAAACTCGCCAAGAGATTTAGCCAACCGAAATTTAGTCAAGTCCATACGAAATTTAGTTTAAGCCCTTGCGGGATTTAGACAGGTCTTTTAAGCTTTTGTTCTTCAATATATAAATATATATATATATATATATATATATGATTTTTTTTCTTCGGGTTGTACTTTGGACCCAAGACAAAGCCTTGAGATCGAAGTACAAAATTTCGGGTTGCCTCGGGCCCAAAGGAATGGGTAAACAGGAGAAATTTTCCTATATAGGAGTGCGCTCCGGTGAAAACTAAAATTGCGGTAAAAACCTGTGAGGACCGGCTTTTTAGCCCGGTTTACTTGCTTTATAGTCCGGTTCTTAATAGAACCGATCTATAAAGTCACAAATTTTAGCTCGGTTTTGAATAAAATCGAGCTATAAAGTCACTATGTAATTTTAAAACATGAGTTTTTTAGCACGATTTTTAGGCTTGACCGAACTATAAAGTCATGTGTTATTTTAGAAATGTAGTTTTTAGCACGGTTTTTAGGTTGAACCGAGTTGTAAAATCACCGTGTGATTGAGGTTTTAGCACAGGTTTCAAATAAACCAAGCTATAAAGTAGTCCTCACGGTTTTGACCACAATTTGAGGTTTTCACCGGAGTCAATCCCTATATATATATATATATATATATATATATATATATATATATATATATATATATATATATAGGGGAGATATCGAATGAGAAGTGACATTTCGGTGTAAGCCTTATACCCCTTAGATTAAAATGAATTTTTTATATGGATATAGGGGACATATCTAATGAGAAATATATCAATGTTTTTTAAAAAAAAAATATTTTTTACGCTATTTATCTAGATGGTGATTTAAGGTTCATTTTAGGGTTTTTATGCTAATTTAAATTAGTTTTTTCATTCATCATCTAAAAAAATAGCATAAAAATAAATTAAAAAAAATTGATATATTTATCATCAGATATGTCCCCTATATCCATATAAAAAAAATTATTTTAATCTAAAGGGTATAAGGCTTACTTCTCATCTTCTCACCGAAATGTCACTTCTCATTCGATATCTCCCCTATATATATATATATATATATAATACGGATCAAATGTTAACAACTCTTACGATGTTAAATGTTAACAAATCAATATTCGGCAAAATTTATCAAATATTCATCACAGTCACTCAATTATTCATGAAAGCTTTTCGACAAAATTTAAGAGATTCATTTCAATTAATAATTATTGCCAATTAAAAAAAATTATCACCCAAAAAACTCAAACCCTTGCGCGTGTATCCACCCCCAATCCCGTAATTGTGTTACTGTGATGAATATTTTTTAAATGTTGCCGAATATTGATGAATACTTGGGAAATTGTGTATAATTAAGTGACTGTGATGAATATTTGATTAATTTTAACAAAAGCTTTGATGAATAATTGAGTGACTGTGATGAATATTTGATAAATTTTGCCGAATATTGATTTGTTAACATTTAACATCGTAAGAGTTGTTAACACATGACCCAACCTATATATAATAATAATAATAATAATAATAATAATAATAATAATAATAATAATAATAATAATAATAATAATAATAATAATAATAATAATATTTTTTAAATTTGGGGTAAAATCTTGGTGTGCAGGACTGCAAGGGTAAGGAAGATGTCCTTGCACGCCAAGATATTCGTATGCCCGCATGAGGGGCAAAGCCCATGCCGGCGACGGGGAAGCTGGAGATGCAACTAGCCACAATGCACGCCAAGCATGGATGTGGAATTGGATTATTATTGTTGATATTGAACACTTAACATACATTAAATAAAGTAGGATTTCATTTTATACTATATGAGATGAAATACTTAGTTTAGAGGGTTAATATGTAGAATAATAGTTAAATGAATATTTTGATTTAATTTTCCGTTATATTTGACAACGATTATATGTAAATTACAATAAAATACTAAATGAGATTTAATTATTACTTATATTCGATAATATAGAATTTCATCTAACAATAGACAAGATTAAATTTATTAGGATAATATAGAATTTCCTCCACCGCCGGGAGTTCAATCTTCAACCATTTGTGAAACACCCTCCATTGTCAACCTCCGTCAATCGTTCCTCCATCGCCCAAAATTGTCGACCTCCGTCAATCAAACCTAAAACGTCCCATTCAATCAAACTCCTCGACTCCGACTCCGACCTCCTTAACCTCCATCAATGGAAAACCTAAAACGCCCCGTTCAATCGAACTCCTTGAGGCCGACTCCAACCTCCATCACCTTCTTCCCGACCTCCGTTTCTTTCTTCCCGACCACCTCTCTCTCCCCCGCCTTGCTCCATTGCCAACGCCACACTGTTCGGAACAACAACTGGTGATGACCTTGTCGATGAGCCCCGACTGTGCGTCCCTCGCACGGGCCACCATGGACGGGACCAACCCGTACTCTATCTTCTCGATCCGACTAGTTAGGGCTTCGCCGTGGATCCACTAGGTGAGGCGATTGAAATCAAAGATCTCGGAGGATTAATCATTGTCTTGGTCGGATTCAAGAAAGGATCGGAGGAGATTGGTGAACATCTTTGGGTGAAAGTCGCCAAGGAATAGGTTAAGGGTATGATATTGGGGGCATTTTCGTCATCTTTGTGGATTAATGGGGGAAATTTGGACTTTTTCCGTTTCTCTATCCTCCAAAACAAATAAAATACAACCAAACACAAATGTGATTAATTTTACAAAAAATCTCCATCCCGTCCATCAACAAAAATAATCTCCATCCCTTTCATCCCTAAAATCCATCCCCATCCACTAAAATCCATCTCGTTGCCAAACACAACCTAATTATGAAAAAGAGTACTTAGGGTTCCCTTCATACTAAAAGAGAGATGGAACCGAGGCTAGAGGTCCTTTTTATATTGCTCATAGCCTTAGAAAACCCTAGGATGCGTCAGTTTTTAGATAGAAAAGAGTCCCCACGAGATAAGATTTCATTCTTCCAGCTCAAGGAAATCCGCATCGGCAAAAACACTAGGATCCATTGCCTTCCGCGGGCAGTGGATCAAGCCATGTCCGAAGCACTGTGTCCGTGAGGTGTCCGCTGGGTAGCCGCTGGTCGCGACTCCTTGGTGCTCCGTGTGGTATTGTGTTCGAGGGTACTAGGAGCTCGCGTGCCTTGTGTCCCATATATCCACTGGTCGCGACCATCACCCGCTAGCGGACACAACTCTTCTCGCGTGCTCCTAGCGGTTTGCTTCCTTGACTTGTTCCTTCCTTCTGTCTTGTCTTCCCTTCTTCTCCTATGATTTCTTCTTCCATTATTCCTTGATCCTTCTTCACTTGACTCCTTTGGCTTCCTTGCTTCGGCTTTCCTTTTGACTCTTAACCGCGTTGGATACTTAAATCTTCATAAGACACTAAAATAGAGTAGATTTCGACTTCTTCCACAAAGAGTATAGGGATGAGACTTACCTAGATGGTGACGGCCGGATTGATGTGTCGTTGTTCCTAGTCCCAAATGTAAATAATAATTCCAACTTAGCTAACTAATAAATTAATATAGCGGATAAGTAGGAGTCGAACCCACAAGGAGAACTAGATTCGTGTAATAAATGCTGATTTTGAGCAAACAAGAATAATATTGAGATGAGTAAATAAAACAAATAAATAAAAGAAAGTAATGATTGCAAAGATGTTACCAATATGATGAAAGCGATTCACCTGCAATTCTCAATAATGGTTGGGATTCATGATCCTTGGAATGATTCCATTGTTATTCTAATTCAATGCAATGCAATTGATGATTGAGTTATTTCTACTTTGGTTTAATTAGATCAATATCCTTGATAATGCATATTTCATATAGGCATTATAGGTGTTTCTTATTGCATTTAGATAGGAGTTTTGCAAGTGTTTTAGTCTAGTTTCATATCTTGCTTGTGAAGTATTCGAGTTCATAATCTACACGTTTTTAGTGTTTATTCTACAGTTTTACATTCTCACCTTGGATGGGATCTTGGAAGAGCTTAGGAGACATGTGTTGGAGCATATGAAGGCTTAGGAAGGAGCTACAAAGGAGCAAGTAAGCACAACATCAAAGAAAATAAGAAAGTTGGCCACTGCATAGGGTGCCGCCCGCCGATTTTCTAGCAGCGCCCACCGCTACCGCGTGTTCAGCGATAGCGATTTAGATCCGAAGATTCTTATTTCCTATTATATTATTATTATATTTCCTAGGGTTTGCACACCCTATTTAGGTTTTATTCTTCCACAATAAGCCGTGTGTAGGCATTAGGTTAGACAATGACAACAATTAGAGAGAAGAAAGGTTTTTGGCCTATGAGTTGCTAAACTCATAGTTTCGCCTGTGATTCAAAGACATGGTTGAATAGATTGTGAGGATTTGATTTCTATTAGTTATTTATGAGTATAATTATCTTGTGTCTATGTATTATATTTGTGTTCCTTTCTATGATTAATCACCATGTTAGGAATTGCATCTAAGCTATGAATTCGTTATTGTTTTCTTGATGGCAAACAAAGGTATTGAAGTAGTGATACTTCTATGTTTTTGTAGTGGATGATTTCGATTGATCTATGTCGTTAGATGTTGATTATGCCAATTAGGGTTGTTCCAATTGTGTCTTAATTGCATTGAATCGATATGCCAATTGGTCTTAGAACTAGAGTATTTAATGCAATTCATTAGTGATATTGAATAAGATGAGTGTATCCCTGCAGATCCTTCAACTTTAGTCAAGTCGGCATATGCTTAGAAATAACTATTGAATCAATCCTAAGACCATGAGCCTCAACCATTGTTAGAGAATTACGGGTGAGATATTTCCTCTATCTTATTATCAACACTTTGTACTCATATTTCTCTTTACTTTGCTTTCTCATCAATTTGCTACAAATCATAATTTTGTCATAAGAATCATTGTTAGAAACACTGCATAGAAATCGTTCTTCTATGTGGGTTCGACTCCAGACTTCATCGCCATACTAGTTTTTTTATTAACAGTTCATTGATTTACTAATCTATTGGTTTTGAGCTTTGAGTTAGGATATTATTACTCTTTGGCAAAGGGCGAAATTGCCAACGACGTTCGCTCCTGATGTACGCTCATTCTACCATGTTTTATGCTTACTTTTATTCCGTTTTCTGTCCATATTTTATACTTCTGGTTAGAAAAGTGTGGAAATTGTGTAGTTGTTGATTATTTGCCAGATATGGAGTCTACACAAAGTTTGGTATGATTTTCAGGGATGTATAACTGATTTGGAGAAGTTTGGACACACTTTGGAGCTTAAAGGAAAGTCATGAAGACATTGTAAAAGCTAAGGAAGAGCGCAAGATGGTGCAGCTGGAGAAAAGCCCACTTTTCGCCATTCATCATTTTGAATCAAGTTTTGATGCCTTCATGAGAGTTGTATCCCTCAAAAAGATCTTTCCAACGCATTTTCATATGCATCAGACGGATGAACGAGGACTCAGAAAAGTGCGTTTCAAGACGGAGAAGAATGCTGAAAGTCGACCGAGCCCACTCGACGTCAAGCCAACCACTCGATATCGAGTGAACTTCCAATCGACGACAACCCAACCACTCGACACTACATCACACACTCGATGTCAAGTGAGGCATGACTCGAGACACAACATGATTCGACGTCGAGTCCTTGGACTCGATATCGAGTGACCTACAGAAGCTGTTTGACGCGTTTTTGGAATTCGAATCAAAGGGAGGTTACTTACTCACGAAGTGATGATCTTTTATCTACTTAGATGAACATTTATCCTCTTTGGTTAAACTCATATTTACCTAGGGGAATTTTATTCTTTCATATTAATTTATTTAGGAAGATTTCTCTTTCGATAGATTTAGATAGATATAGATAGATGATAGATAGATGCTCTCATTGGCTAGCAAGGATTGAGCCCTATAAATAAAGCCCTAGGGGCTGGTTTTTTCATACATTCAAGTCATGTTGTCTTTGGAACGGTTGTAAGTTTAGGTTTTATTTTATGATAAAGTTATTTTCTTTCATTATGTCTTGTTTCTAATTTCCTTCTTCTAGGGTTGGGGTGATCCCAACATAGATATGTGTGTTTGATTTATGAATTTATGAATTTGTATGTCTTTATCATCTTCTATCCTATATGCATAATTCTTCTACGAGAGTAGTAGGTGATCCTTATTTATGATATCGAAGCGAAAGTGATTATTATATTTGTTATTTTATGCAATTAGGAAATAAAAGTGTGATGAGTTTGGAATCCCCGATCCTTCGCCTGTGGGTGCAAGTTCAAGATCACCAACTTGTTGGTGGCCCGATCTTGCGATTATCCTTGATATTCTCGATGTTTACAATCACTTACAATAAAGACTTTGAACTATTGCGAAAGAAATGAAAACAAACAAATAAAAACTAAAACCAACAAAGGAAACAACGACGGAAGCAAAACAACAGCGACAACGATGACTTCTCTGATCCAGCGACGGTTTCTCAGGATGGGTTTCTCCTTTGTGTTTGGTTTGAGATTGTGTTTGGGTGAGTTGTGTTTGGATCTTGATTGTATGAATGAACAATAAGAACATAAGTGATTACTAGAGCTTTTGGATTGGGAGATTGAAGAACCTTTTTAATCCTAAAAAGGGTTTCTCAATATAATTTCCAATCTAACTAAAATCAAAGTAATACAAGTGTTTAAATAGTAAAGAGTTGCCAATTCTACCTTGCAAAGGATAGATGTTTGGCTAGATAAAAGATAGAAAGAAATCCTAAAAGATAGATCAAACCTACCCAAGATAGATCAAACTAGCTTAAGATAGATAAATAAAACTTGGTGGTTAAGAATCTATCTAGATGAGATATAATTCTTCCACACATTATTTTCCTAAATTCATAAAATAATCTATCTAAATAAATTATCTAAAACCGAAAATAATTAAATAAATATATAAAAATTCGTTCAAATAGTGACAGCTGCAAAAATGATGAATCTATCTAGATGAGATATAATTCTTCCACAAGGTATGGCATGACCTCATCCGATAAATATGGACTCCGAACGACCCATTTTACTGAGACGTCGAAATGTTGTCAACCCATTAAGAACGAACCAAAACGTGGGTATAATCTCCCCTTGCTCATTTGGACCTTCTTCCATGGTGGATCATTCTTCTTACTTTTGAGAAGGACATACTCTTCCTCCAATATCCCTCGAATCGATCTTGATAGCTCGCCAGAATCAAGATCATTGTTTGAGCCACATAAGCTCATCCTTGATTGCATCAAAGTGGGAGGGAAAATATCTCTTAGGGTTTTTCCTTAACCACTAAGCCTAAGTCTATCTATCTTTTTTCTAGGTTTATCTATCTTAGTTAGGATTGATCATTATTTTATCTAGCTAAATCCTATCCTTTGTAAGGAAGGATTGTCGTTGCTTTGTTATTAAAACACATGTTCTGCATTGAATAAAATTAGATTGGAAAATATAATGAAGAAACCTTTTGGCTAAAAGTTTCTTCAATCCTCCAATCCCAAGCATTTGCATTCAAATCATTGTTCTTATTTATTTATCCTCTCAAAGATCCAAACCCTAATTCCAAACATAAAACCAGAAACAAAGGACCCTAGCCGAGAATCGTCGCAAAAATAGAAGACCATCGTTGCGAGGGAGAGGAGATCCATCGCTGAGCCTCACACCCGCCTCAGGCGACGGCCGCTGCACACGCCGACGTCTGGTTGTTGCGTACCCACTACCTTCCGTCGTTGCAGCATTTTCGTCAATATTTCCTTGCTTTCTTGTGTTGTGTGTTTCAGTTTTCTGTCGCTTTAACTATTCCTTCACTTATACAATTTCAACTTGTTCCAAATCAGGAGAAATCAAAGAATATTGCAAGGTCGGGACAAATATACGGAGTTGTTCTTGATTCCAAGCCCACAGGCGAAGGATCGGGAATAGCAACGCATCAGTCGCCCCAAAAGAATAGGGGCTTCATTGTTGTTGTTGAACAAAAATGCGCAATAATCGTACAACACATTTTATTTGATTTTTAATATTTGAGTTCGACCCCTTTTGGTTATCCTCTTGATTCAGAGTCGTACCGATACCAAGATTTTAGTGGTTTTGGTGATTTGGGCTGCACCCGAATTTTAGCGGGTTGCCTACGTATCTCTTGGAAGAGAATCAAGCCTTACGTAGTTCAGACTGTTTGGATTTTGTGTTTGGTTTGGATCTGGATTTGGTTTCGTTTTCTTGTATGCATCATAGGATGAAGTTCAAGCCCACCTTCTAGGAAGGGTAGCTCGAACAACACTCCACCCGAGCAATCTGGGCCCACCTTCTCGGAAGGGTAACTCAAGTGACCCGCCTATCATTTGCATAGAAAACGAGCTGACTTTAATGTGGAGTTTGATTTGATTTGATTTGATATTTGACTTAAAGGTCAATTTGGGGATCGTGATTGAACTCGTTTGTGAGTTTCCTACGTACCCTTTTGGAAGGGATCAAATCACACGTAGTTCTTGACGAGAGCAATTTAATTTGCTTGTGTTTGACCTCATATTCATTTAAAGAGAATTTAGAGGTTAACGACTGTACCCGATATATTTTTAGAATTTAATATCGGGTTACCTACGTAGCCGATATGAGGCGTCAAGTCTTTACGTAGTTCTAGCGAAGGACAAATTTGATTTAATTTGTAACCGGTGACTGAATTCGGCGTATTTAAAATTTTATACCGAATTTCCTACGTAACTCGTAAAAGAGTATCAAGTCTATACGTAGTTCTGAACAAACCGATTTAATTTGTTTGGTTTTGACCTCATATTCATTTAGAAGTGAATTTAGAGGCGGACGACTGAATCCGATATATATTGAATTTGATACCGGATTTCCTACGTAACTCGTAAAAGAGTATCAAGTCTCACGTAGTTCTGAATTGAACCAAGTTTATATTTTGTAAAACTTGATTTGAGATTTTGACTCCGTTTTTATTGAAGCCGGTTTGAGATTGACCCACTAGAATTAATTGGTAAAGAATATTTAACGAGTTTAATTTTATGTTTTAATCAAACCCGAATTCTTAATTTATACCAATTGTAATTCTTATAATTTTGTGGGTCGACTTCGTAACTAAACCCTCTTTTTTCTTTAACTTGGACGAAGGCAGATATATACATGTGTATATATTTTTCCCTTTCGAATGGCTTCGGACGACAGCCTGCTAATATATTGAGATCCAATTAACTTAGCCCAGCCCAGTCCTCATTTCATTTTTTAAACGTCCATTGAGCTTAACCCTAACTTTACAACGGTCTCTTGCTGCAGAGCGTTGCAACGTGAATCAAAGGGAGAACGTCGCAGTTGGACAAACACTAGGAAGCTGAATCGCCGGTAGCTTTGTGAGCTTTGATTTGGGCAGCAAGAAGAAAGGGCGACATATATGGCTACGCCTTTGAAGCCGCTGTTGCGAGGTCACGAGACGGCGCCACTGGTCAGGTATGTTCTAGGGCTTTTATCCTTTTGCGAATCTCATCCTCAATTTGGTGTTCAATCTCGACTTTAGACAAATCTCGACTTAAATTTCATGTTCCCGAATGAATCCCCTTTCAATTGAGTGTTCAATTTCTCACATTCAATTGATTTTCTTTAATTCTGATTTTAGGGTTTTCGAATTTGAGCAAGGGTGGGTAAAGCGAGCCTCTGCGATTTGCCCCTGATTTGAAGACGTCAAGAGTTCCCGGGTTTTTTTTCGTTTGGGACAGCCGAATGAGGAGCAGAGCATTTAGGGCTTGGGGGAGTTGCTGTGACTTCGAGAGCGACTAGCACTTCAACCTCTCTACCTAGGTATGTTCGGCTCCTCCCTTTGTTCTTTGTTTCTCTTGAATTGGCATCTCAGTTTGTGGTAGGTAGGCTGATTTTGATTTGGGTGCGTTAATTTTGGATTCATCAATTTGCAATTTAGTAACTTCTGATTTTTCTTTTAATACCCAACTCTTGCCTACGTTTGTTTTTCTACGCTTCCAAGAGTTTTTAGATCCCAAATTCAGGTTGGTTTTGCCTTTGTGGCTGTTTGGATCCTTGGGAAACCTAGTGCCCCTGCTGAATTTTTTTTCATGCAGAGGTTAAGTTTTAATTTGCCTAACTCATTAGAAGTTTTGTGGCAAACCATTTGAGTAGAAAATTGGGCAGCATTTCGCCTATGTTTAGGGATAGTTTTGTGGTTTAAAAATCCAAACCATATACTTAAAACAATATAACTGTACAAAGCTATATCGTTTTGCATAGGGGGATCTTGGAACCATGAAAACTACCTTGAATCTTCTTCTTTCTGCAGCAGGAACAAGGGTTGCTGATGTTGTTTGGTTTTTTCTTGCTTGTGTTTGCTGTTGCAGGTTTACTTTCATACTACAAAAAAAAAAGAATTTAGCATCGGCAATTTACCGTGGCGAAAGGCTGATCTGGGGTGGCAAAACCCATTTAGCCACGGACGTAGCCACGGGAAACTAGGGGTGGCGAAGTCTGCGGTGGCAAAATGATAATAGCTACGGATGATAGCCGTGGCGACCAACCTAGCCACGGCACATCGACGGAATAGCGACGCTTGTTCAAAGGAACCACATTTCGCCACCCCAGAGAGTTGCCGTAGCTAGGTAAGTTTCATCCAACAATTTCCCACCCAAATTTGGCGCCATTTTTTCCCATTTTGCGACGGTCTTCTGCCGTGGCTACTAGGGTAGTACCCAATTTCCAGCCAAAAATTTCCCTCCCTAATTTGGCGCCATTTTCCACCAGTTTGCGACGGTAGAACGCCGTGGCTACGGTATGAATTTGTAAAAAAATATACCCTCTGAATTATGACGCATTTTCACACCTTGCCACGGCAAGAACCCGATGCTATTTTCCTCGACTATGTCTCCATCTTGCCACGGTATATAGCCGTTGCCAAGTGTAATGACAACCCATTTTTCTCCTGTTTTCATTCTCATAATCCAAACCTGTCCTAATGTGCCTAATCAAACCTGTCCTAATGTGTCTATCAAAGTAACTTCACAAAAATTGTACAACCATAACAATTCTTCCAAATTACATATTCAGATAAAGCAAAAGTGCATTCAACATTGTAATTACACCTAATTGTTTGAAAGGTCACACAAACGACTTATGCATTCGAAGTCTTGAGTCTAAAGTTCAAACTTCTCGACAAAAGGAGAATGTACTTACATAAAGCCAAAAATTGGGCGCAATGTCCTGATCTTGGTGCCAGTTTGAATCCCCATTTCAACACTTCATTCAGCCAGCCTTGCAGGAGGGTCGTCACTGCATGCATCATCTTCTTCTTCCTCAGATTCATCATCATCTTCAACGGTGATCGGGGTCGGGGTCTTTAGTGCTTGATCGGGGGGGGGGGGGGGGGGGGAGGGATAAGAGAAGAGCTCCTTCTCCTATAGACTCTCTCTGATGGACACTATTTGTCTATAATAAAAAGCACGTAAAAAAAAGATTTATCAAAAGAAATAGACTCGACTTTATCTAACAAAAAAAAATGTAGAGCATTCACTTGATTTATCGAGAGAAATAAAGTTCCCCTATTCGGATCTTATCCTTGCTCATAAACACAGTATAGTCTGTTAGCTAATGAAATGTCATACAAATTTTCTTGTTATTAGTACATAACTAGAAATTTACTTCCTTAATTAAACTAGTTCAACCTCTTTGTTTTTTCTGTTTACATATGTGAATGTGAGAGTTCAGTGTACTATAAGTGGCATGAAGAGGATGACTTTTTGAGAAAGGTGAAGACTTATGGTGCTTCCTTGGCCGGTGCAAAGACTAAATACACATTGTAACCAATAGAGTAAAAGTGAAAAAAAAGTGGTATGCATTCTTACACACCTTGTTCAAATACTCACATTTACACACTCAATCAACGTGGATGGTATTAATGATTAATCTAGTTTAAGATTATTATCTAGACTAAATATCTAGATGAAAATCTATGAATCTATTAAAATTCTATACATTTTGTAAGTTTTCAGTTTTTCTGATACAACATTCACACTTGTCTGTACAAATAAGGGTTTCTAATCTTTTCATGGCTTCAAATATTAAAAAAGAAAATGAAGAAGAAGAAGAAGATCCTAATAACCCAACAGAAGATCAAAGTAAAGGTTTTAATAAACTGAATATTTTAGGTGATGTATAAATATCACTGTTGGATCTGAAATTTGATACAAATTGCTTTATTCAGGAATGTCGCCTTGTCCTCTTTCCTGGCTTCTGCTTGTGTGATAATTTATTGATAAATAACCTACTTCTTCAGTTAGGCCAGAGCATGTTTTGCTTGTTAGATCATGTTGCTCGATTCTTGTGCATATGATGAAAAAGAAGGTAAAGCAAGTACTTAAAAGCACAGCCCCAAATTGCATAATCTCTCGTTAATGCTGATTTTTGTGAAACCATAATTGAAAAGTTCAACTAACCTGTGCTTGTGATTGTGAGCTTCCCCTATCAGTGCACCCGAAAGTCGTCATCAAGTCAGCTTTGAAGTCTACAAGTTTCTGTTCGACAATCTTTGTGAGGTTGTCAGCCACCTCTTTGAATTGGCGTAGCACGTCCTCATTGGAAATAGATTTGCTTGATGATCCTGGATACACCATACGAGGAGGGGCACTTGCACCATATGTCCGACAATATCCATGGCCGTCCTCTCCAACAACCCGATGGAATATCTTGTCTTTGACGTCAATTAGGTCCCTTTGATCCTCTGGTTCCAAACTTAATAGTGTGTTATAGTCCTTCTACATTATGACAATGCAAAAAGAATAATTTAAAGAGTGTCCGCACACGTAAGACACTTAAATAAATTTTGATATATACAAGGTCGAACAAACTTACAATAGCTTCAATAACGTCATGATCATCTTTGTTGCGAGATTTGATCCACACACTCATCTTATCAACCGGTTGGCCACTTTTAGTCATCTAATTGAAAATGTGAAGGAAAAACTGATCAGATCAAATCCATCAGAAATGAACAGTAAGAATGTAAAGGAAAAACAGATGAGATAAAAATCTGACATGTAAAAGAAACACTGAAAATAATAATACTAACAACAACAACTCAAAATTGATAAGAAACAGCTCATCTAATTGAAAATTTGATGCTATATATTATAGAAAGCACTTAAAACTTTTAATTATTTATACTCAAAGAAGGTGCAACTATACATGTACCCCATGTCTAACTTCGGCAAAAGACTTTTGACCGGTGACATGTGATGGTCCATGCTTATCTCGATTCATAGAGTTCTGCTGGGCTTGTTCCTATATATATAAGAAGACATTGCACGAGAAGTCACTTAATATACAATAATTGAAATATAAGCACGTACAATATTATGTAATTAAGCAAAACCTCCGCTTCTTTGGTTCTCCAATATGCATTAAGAGCAATCCAATCAGGTGGTAAAACAGTCGGAGGATTCATCTTCTCAAGATCTGGATCATCTTTGAACTTCAAAAAAAATGCCTTCTTGGTTTTTGACTTGTAGTCCTTCCACATGCTATTGCACGATCTTAGGCAAACCTCTTTATAACCGTTCGGAACATTCAACAAATTTCTCTACAAGTTGTAAACACCATTAAGTTAATTATAATGTGCCCTTTAATAATCTTAGAGTTGTTACATATTAGGTGAGACCACCATTAAGTTAAATATAAACGAGAGAATAGAGGAATTTATACATTACAGCAACTTTAAAGAATATAAAAGAGAGAACAAAATAATTTATACACAAGTTGTAAGGATGTGCAAATGTGAGGCTCACCTCAACTTCTGCCCAAATACCTTCCTTTACGGAGTCATCTATACTGGTCCATTCCAGATGTGTCAATGGGAGTCTGTGTCCATCACGCACTATTATCCCTAGTTGAGCCTTCAGACGTTTGGCATTCTCCCCTACAGGTTGGCAGACTTCGTTGAATTCAACAGGGAATTTGGAACCAGTGTTCCAACCCGGCACACCTTTACTATGGCCTCGATGGGCAATGGGTTGAGCTTGAACTTAAAAAAAACACAGAAGAAGATACAAATGAAATTGACTTCAGTAAATAGCTTCCAACTGGAGCAGAAGAGCCTAAAATTAATTTAAACACTCATAACACACATGAAAATCAAGTTGAGTTTCACAAAATCTGAATGGTTCTTAAGTGTAGATATATGGCCAATTGACATTCACTTAAAGATTCAAAATGAACAAACCGAACAAACCCTAGCTGTTTTTGTCCGATGGCTCGGACGATGGGTATGAGAGTTCAGGTAACCAGAATGATTCTGTTGGATTGGGTTTTCATTTTTGGTATGTGTATGATTATATTAACTGATTTATGTTTATTTATGCAGGACCAGCGCCGCCCCCATATCGACCTAATCAAAAGGTCAAGGTCGTGGGGGGCGAGCCTGGGATGCTAGGGTCCTTCTTCGAGGCGATCGTTGTACGAAAAGTGGATCCAACACACTGGGAGGTGGAGTATGAAACCCTCCTAGCAGAGGACAGAAGCGGGAAGCTTAGGGAAATCCTCCCGGTTCTTCGAATTCGTCCCCGTCCACCTCGTGTTGCATATGACTCCTACGTGCGGGAGGACTGGGTGGATTGTCTCACAAGAGACGGGTATTGGTCTGGTAAGGTGAGTAATGTGTGTGCTTTTGGGAATATCAAAACATTCGAGGTCGAATTCCCGCTGATGGGGAACAAGGTTAAGGAGGTTTATCGTGCCAATCGGTTGCGCCCACATGTCGATTGGGATGGATACAAATTCACTACGCAGCCGCATTTTCGCTTCATGTTACGATAAATTTCTATTTCAATGTGTTATTTCTTGTCTAATCCTACTATTGTTTATGGAAATTATTGTGTGGTGGAGGGTTTTAAATGTTTCTGTCATTGTTGTGTAATCCTTCAAGGATGTTGCTACTAATGGTTATGTATTTTCCGACTCATTGTTATGTACTTTGTTACTTGTGATTCTAGAAAGTGTTATCTGTTATCTTGTGTTTTGCTTTATGTTTTTCATTAATCTAATATCTAATGTACTGTCATTTTCCTACTCATTGTAATGGAGTTTGCATACACATGCACCTATACATGCTCACTCACTCACAGATTCACATACACAAGCACAATTACAAAGACATCTTTAAACATTCTAGAGAAAAATACATTTAAACTAGCCAAAAAAACTAGAGAAGATTCTGATGGAACAAAATACTCAATGGAGATGCCTTAGTATAAACGGCTAGAGCATAACCTATATAAATAGGATAATAATAACATGCAAGCATGGTGGCAGTCATGGTAACAACTTTCATTGTGGTTGTAGATAAGAAAAATAAAGGCTATGTTTGTATACCGGAAATCCCTAGTCAACCATAACTTATATATTTTTAAGTACATTTGATGGTTAATTCAGTTTTTATACCTTACACAAACCCCGAACTGATAATGTTGTCAGCCCAAGCCCGTTGATACGTTTCTCAGTACACCTGGCAAGGTTATAACATATAAGATTTCAAATTACATTTTAGGGAAGAATTGCAAGCAAAAAAAAAACTACTAGCATACATTTCAAACATTGAAATGGTGCAACATGACAATCAAGCTTGAAACAAGAATCATACACAAGATAAAAGAAGCCGATTCCAACCTTCTAAACAAACCACAATGTCAGATATATGGAACCATTTCTATCCTTTAACCCCTATGAAAAAGTGTGGACTAAGAATAATCTAGGCCCCAGATAACAACTACAAGAATTTCCTCTTGGGTAATATAGGAAGTAGAAACATGAGATAAAAGAGATCTTAACAGTCAGCACTACGGACTAACAATCGATAGTCACCCAATTTTTCACAAAATTTTGCTTAGCACTTAAGTGACACAAATAACCATGGGTTTGTGGCTTTCTTTACCGATAAATATGGATATTATTTAGTCAAGCTAGAAACCCCTGGAGAAAGATAATTTAATTAGGGGAGAGGGTCATTTGAACAGCTAATAAAGCAATAAAGAAAATCCTAGCAGTGCCCAAATAAATATAGAAAGCATATGAAGAAAATGCTTAAGTTCACTAAAAAGTCTAGATGCCCCACAAAAAATGCAAAGGCAAAGGACTTAAAGAAGGATAAAACCACAAAAGCAGTCCAAGGTCAGCAATAAAGGTCAGCATGTGTGCAACATAAATCAATCCTTGACTGGTTGAATTTAAACAAAGTTCATGACCCATAAATTTTTCCTAAAAAGAAAACAAGTTAACACTACCAAAATAATTATCAGGAACCACCATCAAACTCACATCATTCAACCGTGTGAATGGTTGAGATCCAAAAGATAATTAGTGCTTGAAAGTTGAAACATTAAAAAAAGACTTGACCAAAAAGAACAGTAGCTGAAACATTAAAAAAGAATTTCAGTTTCAACCTAGCAAATTCGATTTTCAACCTAGACTTACTAAAGACTAGACCAAAAATCTCTTTTTTCAAGGAATGACAAGCTAGAGCTATGTACAAATCGATCTTTTATCGAGTCGATTCTGAGCCGAGCTCGAGTTACTCGGCTCATATAACAACCATATTTGGAAAACAAATTAAAGGAGATGAAAATGTGAAATGCTTCAATTCCAAATAGGAAGATCTAATTGGTTTGCTATCGCTTTCTAAATTGGCTGGACATTTTTCCAAATTTCTAGTTCTATCCTGCCCGTCTTTGTCACTTTCCCTCGCACTCCCGGTTAATATGCTACACAATACACAGCACATACAGATAATGGCAATATTAGAAGAAGGAAAAAAAAAACTGCTGGTAACAACATAAGAGAAAAGGAGAGATTTTTGGTCAAGTCTTTAGTAAGTTCCTGTTTCCACAAACAGTTAAAGAGAGTTGAGTAGCTTATTGTGGCACACATACACATGCGAGCTGGTGAATAACAAGATAGAACAAAAGGCTATTCCTCCAAAGTCGTACTAATCCTACTGTATAAAATAAGAAGCCCTAAGTTATTAAATTTTATACAAAGCTAAATGGGTTGAATGTCTCATATTGATACAAACTAAAAACAGCAACTTAATTCATGAATTGAAATGGATCACTTTTTAATTCACTTAGGCAACCATGAAAGCAACCCAAAAACACCAGATTGTGGTTATATAATACTCACAGGCTCATCAAACTTGTCAAAAGACCAATGCTGTCACTGATCGACCCTTTCAAACCCTGACTTGAGAGATCTCTGGCAAACACAAGGCAGTAGATAGAATAAGAGATGATGAATCATAAATTTCCACAAAAGACCATAAATTTGATACAACTGCTTTTATTTTAATTTCTTGAAAAATTTACTTAAACCAAAATATTTCAACTGGGTATGGAAAATATTTCAATTCAAGTATGGAAAGAAAGCATATTGAAACCAAAATAAAATGCAGAATAAGTAAATATTGAAAGTTTGTCATGTATAATGACATGGAGACATAGCAAGAGTTTCAAGGTCGTGTCGGCTAACCACTGACTTTTGTGACAACTCACAATCAAATAACCACTGAACATCCTTCATAAAGCACACACACAACACTTCAATTTTTAGGGCTTTAATCTCAATTGGTCATTAGTGCAAGAAGGATCCACAAAATGGCATAAAAGTACTCTAACAGATAAGAAGATTTAACCAGAAAGCACAAATTCAGCCTCATGCCACACGAACTAACAAGCAGATAAATATCACAAACCTAAACACGATTTATAAATACACCCAAATTGAGCGAGCCCGTCATCCAATTACACAAGCCCGCCTAATACAATCGCAAAACAAATCGGGGGTAAAATAACACACCAATTGGAAAGAAACCCTAAGTTCACTCATAGCAGATGAATATCACAAACCTTATCACGATTTATAGTAGATGAATGATGACAAGAAACCCTAAGTTCACTCATAGAACAATTCAAGCTACTAAAAAGTTTTGCAAGCACAAAAAAGGAGGGGATTTGAACGAACCTAGGGCGAACAAGATGTTACTCGAAGCTGCAATCGAAACCCTAGGCTCCACGAGAGGCAAACAGCAGCTGGAAGAGGAGGGAGAGTCGACGCCAAGTGCGAGAGGCGGTACGAGAGGCAGTAAGAGGAGGTAAGAGGAGGGAGTACGAGAGGCGGAGGAGGAGGGAGAGTCTGTGCGGTACGAGAGGCGGAGGAGGAGGGAGAGTCGACGCCAAGTCTGTGCTCTATAGGCCGACTTCAGACCGGAAGAAGAAGACGTCGTCAGATCTACATAGCGATTTAGGGTTGAATGTGAAGAGATTTGGGGTTGAATGTGGGGAATTTGGGATTTGGGATTTGGGATTTAGGGTTTGAACGTGGAGAGAGAAAAAGTCGGGTGTTGGAGAGAGAAGAAGATAGAAAGTGGGATTTGATATTTGGGCTTAATTTAGTTTTGGAGCGAGTGTATAATTTTGGCGCCATTCCAATTTTTTTTGCCACGGCTGAGTCTTGCCGTCACACCCATGGCCGCCAGCTGAAGTGAAGCTAGCCACGGGATAGCTCTTGCCGTGGCAAATTTCAGCTACGGCCCCTCTTCCGTTGCTAGACGACAGTCAAATTCTACCTACTAGCTACGGCAGACCCTTGCCGTTGCTACCGTGCGTGGCAAAATTCTTTTTTTTTTTTGTAGTGTCAAGAGGCCAGAAAAAGCCAGGAGGAAGAAAGCAGCGGGTGAAGAAGAGCAATCAAAAAGCCTCCCTGAAGTAACTGCTTGTAATGTTTATATAGGGTGAAAATAACACAGTTATCCTCATCCCACGTATGCAATTGTTTTTCTTAACTGCATTTGATGTGGTTTTTTTTTTAACTGTAATCAAAGAGAAGTTACTAACTTAACTTCTGCTCAGATTTTGTTGGGCCTTTTTGCTTGACATGGATTTAGGCCTCACTTCTTAACTTAAAAAAAGGTCCAATTCTCTTAATATCATTGTATTAAGCTTTTATGCTTAAATGGAGAAAATTTATCACATTCTTAAAAAAGACGTGATGATTTTTTTTATCAAATCATGAATTTAATTAATTCACGAAAATTTACCCTCCAACAGGTGCCCCCCGAACTTTGCGTGTGTGAGATATCGAACATGCTCAAAGTTCGAGTGATGTGCAATTTATGCACCATTTGTGTTTCGAACGGCCCTTTGCTTAAGGAAGCTTTTGGTTCAATTTAAAGTTCGAAGAGAATTGGAACTTGGATATTTGTTCCAATAAAGATTTGATCACAGAAAAGCAATTCTACTTAGAACTTGCTTATGACCAATGAGAGGTAAACTGGTATGGATACGTGAGAGTCGGAAATATTTTCCTTCTCGACATCAGATTTTCTGCTTTTGTGGCTTTTCGACCAGCTTGGCTTATGAGCTTTCAAACTGACTGGATTTTTAGCTTGAGTCAATTTTGGCTTTGACTTTTTGCCAATTTGACTTTGAGCTTTTCGACCCGCGTGGTTTTTGGGCTTTCAAGCTAATTTGGCTTTTGGCTTTTGGTCAGATCTTTTGACTTTAAGCTCGAATTTAGATTTGAAGGTTTTCTTGTGAGGGACAAGAATTTGGTTTCGGTGACTTGATGTTGTAGGCTTGAACTTTTGTCTTTTGACCGATTTCAATTTGATTTCCGGCCTTAGACTAGATTTGTTTTTGACGACTTAGTATCGTGGGCTTAGCTTTTGTAACCTTTGGGGTTGAAGCTTTGCGATCAAAATCTCATATGAGATGGTTTTGAAACATGATACCCATACCATTTGAAGCCAAGGAATTTGATGGCTTTTATCTTTGAGTTTTAGGTTTTGAATTTAGGGGGCGTTGAATGACCGTACATATGCAGATAATGTAGGTCAATTTCTGTTTGAGAGGGTTTGAAGGGCTTTGGGAGGCTTAGGCATTTTGGCTTTTGAGAGAGCGAAAACATTGACCATTTAATTAGTCATGTCTTGAAGCAATTTTTTGTTTAGGGTTCCTTGGAAGGAAATTTTGATTTATAGAACTTGAATTGACTATCACATTTGGACGTGATAATCAAAGTCGGGGAAGATTTAGGCATAGGCCTTTTGTATATCTCTTTTTGTGAGAATTCTTTAAAAGACAAAAAATTTCTCCCTCGCTTTTCCCTTAGCCTCATTTTCAGTATAGGCACAAAACGTGCAAGTCTTTAGACCATACTTGATTTTTCCCCTTGTAGTTGAGACAATGCTCATAAGGCTACATAAGAAGAGGATTTGACTTCTTTTTCTTCTTGTTGAGAAAAGAAGATGTTTTGTTTGTTTTTGTGGCTGCACCTAGCACTTTGAGTAGCTAGACTGCCTACGTACCCCCTTTGTGAGGGATCAAGCCGCTCGTAGTTCTTTGTGAACCCTTTTTCATGTAGGCTTCCGGGTTGTTTGATTTTCGGACTAATTTCAAGTCCTCTTTTTTTTTATATGCATCACTCGAGTTACTTGAGCACACCTTCTAGGAAGGGTTTCCCAAAAACTCGACTATCATTTGCATACCGGGATTTCTATTCCTTTTTTTTTACCGCATCATTCAGATCACTCGGGCCCACCTTCTAGGAAGGGTTTCCCGAATAATCTGACTATCATATGCGAACCCGGAAATCTTTTTTTTTTTTTTTGTGCGACTGAAACTGACATATTATTTTTTCTATGCCAAATTTCCTACGTACCCCTTGTTGGGGATCAAGTCTTAACGTAGTTCTAGGCAGAACTATTTATTTTTCCGCCTTGGAGACTACTTGATCATGTTGACACCCTTACTTGGCTTTAGGGGTCCTTGATTTGGTTGAGCTTGTGGACGAGAACTTTTGACTGCCTCTTCCGGAGTTCTTGCTTTTGGTCCTTTTCATTTGGACCTTCTTGCTTTTAGGCTCATCAACTTTTCCGAGCCTTTCGAATACCGGAGCTTTAGATTCTCCACTTGTCGAGGCTATATTAAGCCTTTGGAATACTGAAGATTTGGATCCTTCATTTGTTGAGGCTAGCTCAAGTCTTTCGAATACAGAAGATTTCGATGTTTCACTTGTAGAGGCTAGATCAAGCCTTTTAAACACCGAAGATTTAGGAGTTCCACATGCAGAGGCTAGATCTAGCCTTTTAAAAACCGAAGATTTAAGAGTTCCATCTGAAACCGTCTCGAGCCTTTCAAATGCAGACATCCTAGGCTCTATCACACTTGCAGTTAGAACACCGTCTTCGTATGAGATTTGGAAATTTTGGACACAAGCCTCCTCGACAAGTTTTTGTGGAGCTTTACCCTTGAAAGAGGGTTTTAGCTTTTGCACTTGAACTTTATGCTTCTGGTGCATTTTTGAAGCTTTTGCGAAGCTTGATTTCTTTTCCTTTGATTTCTCTCTTGATTTTGAGGAGAGAATTTGCTTCTTGGAGTGAAGAGTAATCTTTTTAACTCCTGCTTCATTTTCGTCCATGTCATTGGTCCATGAGACCATACAACATTGAGCGATGTCTTTTTCATTCAAAGACTCTTCTTTTGAAGTATCATCTTTCACCAATGCTTTAAAAGGCAATGAAACCGTGGGGCTGCCCCCAGCTTCAATAACCATAGCAGATGTTTTTTCTGTTTGAGAAGACACTTGGAGTGAGGGAGTGGACTCTGCAACGTCTACCACTGAAATGGTATTTGCTGAAGCTGCTTGAGTTGAGGATGTTGCCCCCTCGATTTCAATTTATCCTTTGTTAATCATCTCCTCTATGATGTCTTTGAAGACGTAGCAATCTTTGATTGGATGACTAACGAGTTGATGATACGAGCAGTATTTTGGATCACTCGTTTTGCCAACCTCTTTTGGTCTTTTTGGCTCCGGGAGTGTTAACATTTTAGCACTCACCAATTCATCGAATATCCCTTGCACATCATCGTCATCAAAAGGATATTTCTTTTGCCTTCTTTCATGAAGGGTGAGTCTATTGGCTGACTCATTGACTTTCTCTTTTCTTTGAGCTTTAGAACCATTTTCGTTACCGGACTCTCGATCATGTTTGGCGAAAGTCGCCATAGACTCTTCTTCTTCTTGTAGCTCATTGCCAACATTTTTGTTAGCCCCACTATCTTGAGGCCATTTGGATTCTCGTGCTAGCTGTTTTTCAACATTGCACGCTTTAGACACCAACTCATCAAAACAACGAGGCTCAGCACTTCCAACATGTACTGCTAATTCCGGTATTAGGTTGTTGGTGCACATTTGAACACAAGCTTGTTCGCTCAATTTTTCATGGCATTGGAGTCTCATGCTTCTCCACCTGGCGATGAAGTCATTGGCGAGCTCATTAGATCTTTGATAGGTGTTTGCAAGATCCATAATGGAAACTCTTGCTTTCGAGCTCACAAATTGAGCTAGGAACTCTTTTTGTAGATCATCCCATGTTTGAATCGACCCTGGTTGAAGTTGAGTGTACCAAGTGAATGCCGATCCCTTCAAAGATTGGACGAATTGCCTAATTAATAAGGCATCGTTTAAGGCGGTTTCACCACAAGCAGAATAAAAATGAGCTAAATGCTCATGGGGTGAACCGTGAAGGCCATCGAACTTTTCAAAGCTCGGTCTTTGGTAGCCTGGGGGAAACGGCATCGAATCATAGTGTGATGGATATGGCTTTTTATACCCGAGCACTATCGGATTTTGTGATGCATAGGCTTCTTTTATCCCTTGAGCAATCATCTCTTTGATTTCTTGTGGAGAGATCGACGTGCTACCGCTTGAACCTTCACCATTTTGCCTTAATTGCTCTTGTCTATTTCCTTGAGCTTGAATATTGATTTGAGCGAGGAGTGATGCAATTTGAGCATCTTTTTCATTGAGCTTTCTTTGTAACTCTTGAAGCTGCTCCTCGACACTTGGTGTGCTGGTAGTCAATACCGGCATCACATCTGGTCCGTATTGTGAGATTTTTGCTTGAGATTCAACCATTGAAGTATTTGAACTTGTTAACTTCAATCGGCCTTCATCTCTTGCATCCTCTTTGAAGACTTGACATATTTGTTGAACCTCCTTATCCTTCTTGGATCTTGAAGGCTTAACCTTAACCTTTGTTGCATTGAGTTCCGTCTCTTCCAAATATGAGGTCATATTAACTTGTACAACCTCTTTCGGATAGATAGGCAAAGACCCAACGAGGATCTCTCTTGGAGAAGCCACTAGAGGAGTTTCTTTTGCCCCCTGCGATCTAGGAAGATCTTTTGCAAGGGTTGCACTGGCTCGCTCTAAAGTTGATGAACGAGCTAGCATAAGAAAAGGTCTTGTCTTGTTGCGTTGAGACCCACACTTGCGTCCCCTTCTTTTCTTCATGGATTTGTTTGCCTTCTTGGCAGTGGAGACGGGTTGTGCGGATGTTGCAATTGCCACCCCATTCATTTTGATGACACGAATGATAGGCCTTTGAATAACTTCTTTAGTAGGCTTGGTGCCGTTGTAACCACCATCTTGCATTTTGAACTTGTTGCAGATAGGTTGGTTGTTGAACTTGTTGTCACCGATCCGGGTGATCTTAAGCTTCCTGCCCCCATGGCTTGGAAGTATTGTAAGCTTCATGCCCCCTTCCCTTGTGAGCATTGCGGGAGACTTTACCACCCACTTAGCGATGGCCTTGTTCTCTGGATCCTGAAGCGCTCCAAAGATGTTGCTGACCGGGAATGTTGTAGACATTGAGTCCCGGGTGATGTCAAGGTGAGCTTCAAATGATCGTTTCCTGATCCAACGACCCCCTTTGATGATGAAGGTTGCTGGAAGCTCGTTAAAGTTGACAATCACTTGAGGTGCCATTTGTACCTTTCAAAAGGATATAACCATATGTAAGTATAAATACAACTAAGAGATGAAAAGGCAAAAAGGGTCCCACTGGGCGTGCCAAAAATATGTTGAACAAAAATGCGCAACAATCGTACAACACATTTTATTTGATTTTTAATATTTGAGTTCGACCCCTTTTGGTTATCCTCTTGATTCAGAGTCGTACCGATACCAAGATTTTAGTGGTTTTGGTGATTTGGGCTGCACCCGAATTTTAGCGGGTTGCCTACGTATCTCTTGGAAGAGAATCAAGCCTTACGTAGTTCAGAGTGTTTGGATTTTGTGTTTGGTTTGGATCTGGATTTGGTTTCGTTTTCTTGTATGCATCATAGGATGAAGTTCAAGCCCACCTTCTAGGAAGGGTAGCTCGAACAACACTCCACCCGAGCAACCTGGGCCCACCTTCTCGGAAGGGTAACTCAAGTGACCCGCCTATCATTTGCATAGAAAACGAGTTGACTTTAATGTGGATTTTGATTTGATTTGATTTGATATTTGACTTAAAGGTCAATTTGGGGATCGTGATTGAACTCGTTTGTGAGTTTCCTACGTACCCTTTTGGAAGGGATCAAATCACACGTAGTTCTTGACGAGAGCAATTTAATTTGCTTGTGTTTGACCTCATATTCATTTAAAGGGAATTTAGAGGTTAACGACTGTACCCGATATATTTTTAGAATTTAATATCGGGTTACCTACGTAGCCGATATGAGGCGTCAAGTCTTTACGTAGTTCTAGCGAAGGACAAATTTGATTTAATTTGTAACCGGTGACTGAATTCGGCGTATTTAAAATTTTATACCGAATTTCCTACGTAACTCGTAAAAGAGTATCAAGTCTATACGTAGTTCTGAACAAACCGATTTAATTTGTTTGGCTTTGACCTCATATTCATTTAGAAGTGAATTTAGAGGCGGACGACTGAATCCGATATATATTGAATTTGATACCGGATTTCCTACGTAACTCGTAAAAGAGTATCAAGTCTCACGTAGTTCTGAATTGAACCAAGTTTATATTTTGTAAAACTTGATTTGAGATTTTGACTCCGTTTTTATTGAAGCCGGTTTGAGATTGACCCACTAGAATTAATTGGTAAAGAATATTTAACGAGTTTAATTTTATGTTTTAATCAAACCCGAATTCATAATTTATACCAATTGTAATTCTTATAATTTTGTGGGTCGACTTCGTAATTAAACCCTCTTTTTTCTTTAACTTGGACGAAGGCAGATATATACATGTGTATATATTTTTCCCTTTCGAATGGCTTCGGACGACAGCCTGCTAATATATTGAGATCCAATTAACTTAGCCCGGCCCAGTCCTCATTTCATTTTTTAAACGTCCATTGAGCTTAACCCTAACTTTACAACGGTCTCTTGCTGCAGAGCGTTGCAACGTGAATCAAAGGGAGAACGTCGCAGTTGGACAAACACTAGGAAGCTGAATCGCCGGTAGCTTTGTGAGTTTTGATTTGGGCAGCAAGAAGAAAGGGCGACATATATGGCTACGCCTTCGAAGCCGCTGTTGCGAGGTCACGAGACGGCGCCACTGGTCAGGTATGTTCTAGGGCTTTTTTCCTTTTGTGAATCTCATCCTCAATTTGGTGTTCAATCTCGACTTTAGACAAATCTCGACTTAAATTTCATGTTCCCGAATGAATCCCCTTTCAATTGAGTGTTCAATTTTTCACATTCAATTGATTTTCTTTAATTCTGATTTTAGGGTTTTCGAATTTGAGCAAGGGTGGGTAAAGCGAGCCTCTGCGATTTGCCCCTGATTTGAAGACGTCAAGAGTTCCCGGGTTTTTTTTTCATGAGCAGAGCATTTAGGGCTTGGGGGAGTTGCTGTGACTTCGAGAGCGACTAGCACTTCAACCTCTCTGCCTAGGTATGTTCGGCTCCTCCCTTTGTTCTTTGTTTCTCTTGAATTGGCATCTCAGTTTGTGGTAGGTAGGCTGATTTTGATTTGGGTGCGTTAATTTTGGATTCATCAATTTGCAATTTAGTAACTTCTGATTTTTCTTTTAATACCCAACTCTTGCCTACGTTTGTTTTTCTACGCTTCCAAGAGTTTTTAGATCCCCAATTCAGGTTGGTTTTGCCTTTGTGGCTGTTTGGATCCTTGGGAAACCTAGTGCCCCTGCTGAATTTTTTTCCTGCAGAGGTTAAGTTTTAATTTGCCTAACTCATTAGAAGTTTTGTGGCAAACCATTTGAGTAGAAAATTGGGCAGCATTTCGCCTATGTTTAGGGATAGTTTTGTGGTTTCAAAACCCAAACCATATACTTAAAACAATATAACTGTACAAAGCTATATCGTTTTGCATAGGGGGATCTTGGAACCTTGAAAACTACCTTGAATCTTCTTCTTTTTGCAGCAGGAACAAGGGTTGCTAATGTTGTTTGGTTTTTTCTTGCTTGTGTTTGCTGTTGCAGGTTTACTTTCAAGAGGCCAGGAAAAGCCAGGAGGAAGAAAGCAGCGGGTGAAGAAGAGCAATAAAAAATCCTCCCTGAAGTAACTGCTTGTAATGTTTATATAGGGTGAAAATAACACAGTTATCCTCATCCCACGTATGCAATTATTTTTCTTAACTGCATTTGATGTGGGTTTTTTTAACTGTAATCAAAGAGAAGTTACTAACTTAACTTCTGCTCAGATTTTGTTGGGCCTTTTTGCTTGACATGGATTTGGGCCTCACTTCTTAACTTAAATAAAAGGTCCAATTCTCTTAATATCATTGTATTAAGCTTTTATGCTTAAATGGAGAAAATTTATCACATTCTTAAAAAAGACGTGATGATTTTTTTTATCAAATCATGAATTTAATTAATTCACGAAAATTTACCCTCCAACAGTTGCCAATATCCATATCAATCACAAAGAAATCAGCAGGGAATATCAAATTGCCTACCATGACAAAGACATCTTCAACAATCCCTTTCGGATAAACTATAGAGCGATTGACAAACTAAATTACTACCCTTGTATCATTTAGTGGTCCCAATCCCAAAGCTTCATAAACAGGAGAAAGTAAGACATTGATAGATTCACCCAAATCCAACATAGATTTATCAAATTCATTCGGGAAGTGTGCACAACCAAAAGATCACAACGGGAGAAGGAAAACGAAGGTAAGGAACTACAAGAAAATTTGTCATTGGTTTTTCAAAAGCGATTGCCTGAAAAGTGCGGAGACCCATGTATGTTTACTCTTCCTTGTATGATTGGTGAAGTTAAATTCAAAACTGTTATGCTTGATCCTAGTGCATCTATTAATGTGATATAGTACAAGTTATATGATGAGTTGGGACTGGGGCCTTTGATTGAAACTAGCTAGGGTTGCTGTACAACTTGGTGATCGCTCTCAACTTCACCCTAGGGGGATAGTTGAGGACGTGTTAATTATGGTTGATGATTTGATTTTCCCTGCTGATTTTTATGTGATTGATATGGGACTTGGTATACCCGAGACCCCTATCATATTAGGAAGACCCTTCTTGCGAACTGCTAAAGCGTAAATTGATTGTTTTACTGAGTCTTTAATTGTGGAAGTTGATGGGAAAAAGGTTGAATATTTGATCCCTAACGGGAAATCTACTGCATATTCTATGAAATTGGTTGATGTTGTTGATATTTTCACTAAAGATATGATGAGTATTGATCGTTCTGACCAGCTCCAAGTTGTTTTGGAATCCCGTTTGGGTGAATTGTCAATTATGATTATGCTTTGCCTAACAACCTGCAGGAATTGTATGTGTCCATGGATGCCAATTCTGACAATTGGTCCCATTTTTATAGAACTGAATCATTAGATACTCCTAGTAAGAAACTTCTTCCGTCTGTCATTCAGGCACCAGAAGTTGAATTGAAACCCCTCCCTGATCATTTGAAGTATGCATTTTTGGGAGAGGGTGACACCCTTCCTGTGATTATTTCTAACAAGCTTACTTATGACCAGGAACAAAGGTTGGTGGATGTCCTTAGGGAACATCCCACTACCTTAGGATGGACCATTGCTGATATCAAAGGAATCAGTCCAACATTATATATGCATCGCATGCTCATGGAGGATGATGCAAAGCCAACAAGACAACCTCAGCGATGGTTGAATCCACCTATGATGGAGGTCGTCAAAAAGGAGGTCTTGAAACTCCTTCAGGCAGGTATGATCTACCCTATTTCTAATAGTCAATGGGTAAGTCCAACACAAGTTGTCCCTATGAAGGTAGGTATCACAGTCTCTAAGAACCAAGAAGGTGAGATGGGACCTATGAGGGTACAAACTGGTTGGAGAGTTTGCATTGACTATTGCAAACTCAATGTTGCGATGCGTAAGGACCACTTTCCTTTTCCTTTCATTGATCAAATGCTTGAGCGCCTTGCCGGCCGTTCCTACTATTGCTTTTTGGATGATTATTCTGGATATTTTCAAATTCCTATTACATCCGAGGACCAAGAGAAAACCATTTTTACATTTCCTTTTGGTACTTTTGCTTATAGTGGAATGTCTTTTGGATTATGCAATGCATCTGGTACATTTCAAAGATGCATGATGAGTATATTTTCTGAATATGTTAAGCATTTCATTGAAGTAGATCAATTCAATTGCTAAGGTTTTGTAGATTCCTGATTGTGAACCTTAACCTAAGTAGCAAACTTGTCCCTTTAGGGCCGATTGAACTAATTGGATAAGTAGGAAGTTGGATGTGTTGTTAAATCCCTCTTTAGAGACTGCAAATACCTTGGCTAATATCTGGACTTAAAGCTATCAATTGGGTTAAACCATTCTTTAGGGACTGTTCGATTGATAAGGGTTTCTAGGACTGGTTGGACTAGTAACTATATTAGGTCGGGACAAGGGCATTCATAGGAAACTTAATAGGATGAGAAGAAGTTACAAGGATCATTTCAAGCAAATAAAGTGGAAAACTGTAGGTAGAACTGCTTCTCTTAATGGTTTGAATCACAACCATTTACTCTTGCTTTCATCAATCCGCTTTGATTAAAGGCGGATCTTTTACACTCTCAAAAAACCCCTCTTTGGTTACTTAATTGGCACTGAAATCACATTTGAGCAACAAATCTCCCTATGGATCGACCTCGTACTTATTTCTTTACTAGTTATAGGTTTGAGTTTATATTAACGGATCAACGACAGGTTTTTCCTCCGTCAAATTTGGCGCCGTTGCCGGGGACTTTTATTGATTCTTGTGTGTTTTGGTGTTGATTTTTGGTGTGGATAATTTTATATGGTCCGTACCCGTGCTACTAATTCTTCTTTGTTGCCATTTGATTCAGAGTTTGAAAGGACCCTTGCCTCTATAAGGCGAGAAACTCGTGACCGCTTTCGCGAACTACCTTTTGATCAAGGACAAAGAACTGCAGAGATGGCTAACGAAGCAAACCACACTCTTAAGGAGCTTTCTGCTCCTGACTTGGCACAACAACCCCTGGTAATCCAATTCCCTGCGCTAGGGGAAGGAGTCAACTTTAAGCTGAAATCTGGGGTAATTCATCTTCTACCCAAGTTCCATGGGTTGAGTGGGGAGAACTGACGGAGGGAAAACCTGTCGTTGATCCGTCAAAGAAAACTCAAACCTATAGCAAGTGTAGCAACAAGCAAGAGGTCGATCCACAGGGAAAGTTATAATTCAAGTTCGATTCAAGTGTCAATCAAAGTAACCAATTGGGGGGGTTTTTGTGTGTGAAAGTTCCGCCTTTTATCAAAGCGGATTGAAGAAAGCAAGAGTAAATGATTGTAATTTAGACAATTAGGAGAAGCAATTCTACCTACAATTTTCCACTTTATTTGGTTGAAGCGATCCTTGTAACTTCTTCTCGTCCTATTAAGTTTCCTATGAATGCCCTTGTCCCGACCTAATATAGTTACTAGTCCAATCAGTCCTAGAAACTCTTATCAATCGAACAGTCCCTAAAGAAGGATTTAACCCAATTGATAGCTTTAAGTTCAGAGACTAGCCAAGGTATTTGCAGTCCCTAAAGAAGGATTTAACAACACATCCATTCCTACTTGTTCAATTAGTTCAATCAGCCCTAAAGGAACAAGTTTGCCACTTAGGTTAAGGTTCACAATCAGGAATCTCCTTAGCAATTGAATTGATCTAACAAGTTGGCCAGAGAAGATAGAACAAAACAATAAACAATCAAGCACAAAGAAGTTGAAACATTCAAATATAGGAAACAAGGAACGAGAATTAGAAACTCACAATCAATCCAAATAAAGCTTCAAATTACAGGCAGAATAGATGAGTTTAGTTCCTCATGGAAGACATCGGTCAAATCTCTAAAGTGTCTGATGAACGTAATAATAGAATAGAAGTGCTGGAAAAATAACTAAAAGTCTGCCTTATAACAATCCATGTCGGCCATGAAACAAAACAAAAGCATCTAGGGTTTTTAATAATCGAAACGCAGCGTCTAGGCGCTGACGACCAATGCTGCGGCCGCGGCATATGCTCTGGCCGCGGCATCAGCAACTTTTTCCAACCCGCTGCAGCGGTCCCTGCTGCGGCCGTGGCATGCATGCTGCGGCCGCGGCATTGCTTGTTGCCGTCTCTTCTTGTCTAGCTTCGCGGATATCTCCACTTGTCTTGCTTCTCTTCCTTCCTTCCTTCTTTCCAATGTTTCTTGTATTCCTCTTCAAGATATTGCATCTCCCAAATGTGTTCCGATTCAATCTGCAAGATAGACACAAATTTGCGCAGTATCCGAACTCTTCTAGAATAATCAAAAGATGCAATTTAGCAACAAAGTATGAAAGAAATGCAACCTAACTAAACTAAAAATGCCTATAATGCCTATCTAAGATATGCATTACCAAATTCCCCCACACTTAACCTTTGCTTGTCCTCAAGAAATGATAGAATGAACATGAATCAATGCATCCCACAGGAAATCCCTTGAAGTTTCAACCTCATCAAAAAGCAACATCATAGCCGGTGAAAACATAAACCAAGCAAACAAACGTCATATCATGTATTGTAGTGATCAAAGCTTAGAAGTAGACATTATCCAACCTCACCAGAAATATGTGTTTCACTCATGTATTTAGGCTTTAGGGTACAACTCTCCACTCAAACCAAAGTGCAGTAAGCTCATAGACATTGACCACCATATCACCAAATATATACCGAAATGTCATTACTTGCGGGACACAATAAAGACAACAAAGTAAAATGTGACTTTTTTTTTCTTTTCCTTTGTTTTTTTTTCTTGTCTTGGTGCTTTCCTTACACGAGGCGCAAACATGGGTGTCATGAATGACCCCGGTCTATCAACACCTCAACCTACTAATATGAAGTTCACTTGAACATCTTTTGACGCAAGTTATAAACATGGGTGTCATGAATCAACCTGGTTACTCAATGATCAAGGTTTCTTTCCCAATGGATAGTTTTCAACACCTTTTTGCGTGAATCATACCCATGAGTGTCATGCGTAGACCCGGTTACTAAGTGCATCAACCATTGCCACCTTATTCACTAAATATGTACAAATTCAAACAAAAGACTCAAAATATAACATAAACTCCGCAAGCAACAAACATGTGCATCGGTCTTTTTAAAAATAGATACTGCAGTCAATGCCAAGAGGTAGCAACACAAGGAGAGTAATTCACACAATTGAGCAAAAGAATTCAAATAAGGCCAAACATTCTCACAGGGTCATGTTTTGAGAACTTTAATCATACTTTAGCTCAATCATACATGCTCAATTATATTTGCTAGCTCATGTTCCACAGAGATCAAATCTAGATAAAGCCAAAACATCCAGAACTCCATGGGATTTATATGAACATGCTTGAAATTTAAATTAGAGGACAAACTAAGCCAGATGAGTATTTGAATAACACATATGTATGCAATGCATGCTTATTTTTGGATTTTCGATTTTTTTAAATTCGAAAATGCAGAAATAAATAAATTAGACAAAAATTAAATAAACTCAACAGAAATTAAATAAACTAAATAACTATTACAGAAACTTAAACATGTTGTGCAGAAATTTAAATATGATATAGGAAATGACATAAATGACATAATATACATATAATCCTTCTCCCCCACACTTAAAGTTTTCAGTGTCCTCACTGAAACAGTACATACAACCAAAATAAAACATAAAAATTCAGGGTGAAGGAGACAGAACTAACCACTCACTGGTGTGGCGGCTGGGACGGTGGAGACTGGTACGACGGAATGTGTGGATATTGCTGGCGGAGGTAGTAGGACTGCTGTCTCCGCATCTCCTCCTTGTGATAGTTCGTCTCTCGCACATTGCGATCGATGTTGAGGAGAGTGAACTCGAAGGAGTCCTGGCGCATTGACATACGATGGAACTCAGTGAACATGTGGTCCCGCCAGGTGTCATCATCAGCAGAAGAAGAGCGAGGCCCCGCAGAAGAGCCAGCAGCGTACTGGGCATCCCCCATGTGACATTCAGTCTGTGTAGGGGCATCCTCCTCATCCTCGACATCATCATCCTCATCCTGATTAGCCACGATGTAGAGGGAGGCGTTGGAAGGGCCATAAGGTAAAGTCCTAGGAAGCCTCAGTCGGTGCTCTCCATGCTTCCCCGACTTCCAAATGTAGCCCAAACCATCAACACTCTCAATCAAATAAGCCCTCCTGAGCTGCTCCTCCGTATAGGTGTACCCACCAGTCATGGGTGCGCCAAACTGTGTAGGCTTCAGAAATTGGTGGGCTATGAGGCTAATCATGCCTTCCAGATCAATCCTCCCTGTTTTCTTTCCTTGGATCTTCAGGCAGCTGTCAACAAATATCTCAACCCAGTCCGGCGTACCATGGGACTGGGGAGTAAGGCTCCATAACCAGGATAGATCACCAGCAGGCACTTTGTTTACATCGCCTTGGCCGCTGAAAGACATGGCCAAGACCTTGTGCACCAGACGAAGGCATGGGTGGACGAACTTGTAGTTGTACTCGCACTTATGTCCGTCAAATCGAGATCTAATCGCTGTGTACCAGACATCATGGCGTTGCTGTTCTGACGCCATGATATACCAATCTTGGGTGGGTGCCCGAGTGATCCCAAAGACCTTTCTCAGTTGGGCATACGTGCAAGTGTGGGGCTGGTCCATCAAGTTGAACCTAATCCTCGAATCGTCCACACGCGCAAAGGTAACTAAAAACTCCCACGCCAGCTCAGGATATGTGGGGGCACTGTAGTCTATAAATGCCCCCAAACCGCCATGAGTGAGCATCTGACGTGTAACTTCCAGCATGCCTGGTGTCTGTAAGGTAGGGATATGAAAGAGCTTTGTTTGTACAAATCGCTTCGCATCGAAGCTCTCAAATGCCTTCCTCTGTTCTTTAGACACATCTCTAAATCCGTGCACCATTCTCAGAAGATTTCAGCAGTATATATCAACCCAACAACTCCAAAATCCAACAACAAAACTCCAACACAACTCAAGCTAATCAACAAGTCCAAATCAAACCGCCAACACAAATATTTTCAAGTAAACAACCAAAATCAAATCCTTCAATCAACCACCCAAATTCAAGAATAACAAACAATTATCAAACAATCACACCCCAAATCTCTCGAATCACCCCCTCTCAAACCGAAATTCCAACTTCAAACCTAACAACTCCACACAATAATAATCAATCAAAAACAAACCACAAACTCCAAACCAAATCAACCGTGTCTGAACCTGGTGGCGGGCGCAGCAGCGGCTTCGGCGGCGGGGCGGTTTCGGCGCAACAATAGATACGGTGGGGGAGAGGTGCCAACTGGTCGGTGTCGGCGAGGGGTGGTGGATCTGGTGCAGGGGGCTCGAGGGGAGGCCGGGTTCCGCAAAGGGTGGTGGATCTCCGGCGAGAAGGGAGCCAGATCAGGAGCAGAAAGCTCCTTAAGAGTGCGGTTTGCGTCGTTAGCCATCTCTGTTGTAGTTTCTCCTTGATCAAAAGGGAGTTCGCGAAAGTGATCATGAGTTTATCGCCTTAAAGAGGCAAGTGTCCTTTCAATCTCTGAATCAAACGGCAACAAAGAAGAATTAGTAGCACGGGTATGGACCATATAAGACGGTCCACACCAAGATCAACACTAAAAACACACAAGAATTAATACAAATTCCCCGCCAATGGCGCCAAATTTGACGGAGGGAAAACCTGTAGTTGATCCGTCAAAGAAATCTCAAACCTATAGCAAGTAAGCAATAAGAAGGAGGTCGATCCACAGGGAAAGTTATAATTCAAGTTCGATTCAAGTGTCAATCAAAGTAACCAATTTGGGGGGTTTTTGTGTGTGAAAGTTCTGCCTTTTCTCAAAGCGGATTGAAGAAAGCAAGAGTAAATGATTGTAATTTAGACAATTAGGAGAAGCAATTCTACCTATAATTTTCCACTTTATTTGGTTGAAGCGATCCTTGTAACTTCTTCTCGTCCTATTAAGTTTCCTATGAATGCCCTTGTCCCGACCTAATATAGTTACTAGTCCAATCAGTCCTAGAAACCCTTATCAATCGAACAATCCCTAAAGAAGGATTTAACCCAATTGATAGCTTTAAGTTCAGAGATTAGCTAAGGTATTTGCAGTCCCTAAAGAAGGATTTAACATCACATCCATTCCTACTTGTTCAATTAGTTCAATCAGCCCTAAAGGAACAAGTTTGCCACTTAGGTTAAGGTTCACAATCAGGAATCTACAAAACCGTAGCAATTGAATTGATCTAACAAGTTGGCCAGACAAGATAGAACAAAACAATAAACAATCAAGCACAAAGAAGTTGAAGCATTCAAATATAGGAAACAAGGAACGAGAATTAGAAACTCACAATCAATCCAAATAAAGCTTCAAATTGCAGGCAGAATAGATGAGTTTAGTTCCTCATGGAAGACATCGCTCAGATCTCTAAAGTGTCTGATGAACGTAAGAATAGAATAGAAGTGCTGGAAAATAACTAAAAGTCGGCCTTATAACAATCCAAGTCGGCCATGAAACAAAACAAAAGCATCTAGGGTTTTTAATAATCGAAACGCAGCGTCTAGGCGCTGACAACCAATGATGCGGCCGCGGCATCAGCAACTTTCTCCAACCCGCTGCAGCGGTCCCTGCTGTGGCCGCGGCATGCATGCTGCGGCCGCGACATTGCTTGTTGTCGTGTCTTCTTGTCTAGCTTCGCGGGTATCTCCACTTTTCTTGCTTATCTTCCTTCCTTGCTTCTTTCCAATGTTTCTTGTATTCCTCTTCAAGATATTGCATCTCCCAAATGTGTTCCGATTCAATCTGCAAGATAGACCCAAATTTGCGCAGAATCCGAACTCTTCTAGAATAATCAAAAGATGCAATTTAGCAACAAAGTATGAAAGAAATGCAACATAACTAAACTAAAAATGCCTATAATGCCTATCTAAGATATGAATTATCAAGGACCCCCACAAGCATCTATCTGAGTTCCATACGGTGGTAGTTGGGATGAAACCTGAGAACTTTACTGAGGATCAAATCAAGCTGGGAGCCTTCCCCTTCTCTTTGAAGGATGATGCGAATGAGTGGTTCTTCAATCAGCAGCATTGAGCAGTATACGACGGAGTCTATTCATGAGTACTTTGAGCATTTCAACAAACTCTACGCTAGCTGCCCATGCCATGGGTACTCTCAGAAGGATCTGGTTCTCTTTTTATTCAATGGACTTACTGATGGAGAGCGCAAAACAGTGAATTCTGCTTGTGGAGGAAACATGCTGAATAAGACGTCTGCTGCAGCTTGGGATGTGTTTAAGAAGCTCTCTGAGGGTTGTAGAGAGTTCAATAAGAGCACTCGTGCTAGGGGTGTACTTTCTATTGATGCCGCTGTGGCGGCACTTCAGACCGATATGGAAGAGGTGAAGGAGATGATCAAACACTTGGTAACTGATAGAACTCCTCAATAGTTGAAAGCATGTGGAATTTTATTGTAGGAGGAAATCGAGTTTAAAATATAGTAATAATAAATCAAACCAGATTCGTGCCCACGCAGATGATTACAAGACTTCCTCCCGATGCAGCAATGGGAAGTCTGGATCGATCCACGAGGAAGCGTGTCAGCGGATCTCAGGTAGCTGTAAATCTCACAAACAGAAAAGAAAACAGAAAGAGAGAAAGAAAGATAGAAATAACAAACAAAAGCAAAAACTAAAGCAAAGACAGCAGCTTGGTCGATATCGACAAACAGTAACTCGATATCGACTACACAAATTGACAACAGAGACAGAAACTCAGCAAAAGCAGTGTCGAGTAAACCCTCCTCGATTTCGAGTAAACAGTACTCGATATTGAAAAGAACTTCCTCGGTATCGACAAAGACAGAAACTTAAAGATGCAAACTTTTGAACACAGAACTCAGATTTCGGTGAATAAAATCAATAAACTAAAAACTTCCAAGGCAAGGGTATCAACACCACAACGATAACCATGCAAAATAACACATAAAGGCATAAAAGATCATGCTTTCCATCAAATAACTTTCGTTATTAACAAATAGGAATATAGAGGCTTTCGCATAAACCCTAATTGTTACTAACCCTTTTCACATAATTAACCCAAGTTGCATTAAGATCACTTTCGCTTCGATAACACAAACAAGGATCACCTTCAACTTTCGCAAAAGAATCATGCTCATAGGGATAGAAGACGAATTGCATCAAAATATTGTACCTTTACCGCATCATCTTACATGGATACCGTCGGGCTCACCCCGACCCTAGAAGTGGGTGGACTACTCGCTCTTCATTATCAAGAAAGACATCAAATAACAAAAGAAACTAACTTGCATTGAATAAAACTAAAAAGAAAGCTTACAACCGAACAAGCCAAATCCGCTTTCGCCTTTCCACCTTGCTCGCCACACACTCTCTCTTTCTCTATGTAACTACTTACTTCTCCTCTCTGAAATTGAATGAATAAAACTCAGCCCCTAAGGCTTTATTTATAGGCTTCATTCCCTCTCTAATTAGGAAAGAAGATTCTATCTATATCTATATCTAAATATCTACTTACTTAAAGATAAATAAATGGAATAAAGGAATTAAATCCATAAAGGAAAATATATCTAAAGTAGTAAAATATCTTCTTGTGTGGGTAAATCTTCTCTCCATAGATAGAACTTGATAGATGTGAATAGACTCGGATTCCTTTCGTCCCAAGCAAACCAAAACCGCGTCGGACAGCTCACCGCGTAACGCGGCCCAGGATATCTCTCCTCGATATCGAGTAAAGTACTCGATATCGTGTAACTGTGTGTCGTCGACTTGGCTTGGCTAGGCATCTCGAGTAGCTGGTTCTCGATCTGGCTCGGACAGGCGATTTTTGTCTTGTCGATATCGAGAAAGGTACTCGATATCGAGTAGAGGCTTCTCGGTATGTTCAGTCTTTGGCTTCTCGATCTGACGCTTCCTCGACTCCGAGCATGTCTTCAAGGTTTTGTCGATATCGAGTAAACTACTTGATATCGAGTAGGTCTCTGGAGTCGGGTTGGCTTCGTCTTCAGCTCCTCGATCAGCTCTTACTCGACCAGGCTCTGCTCGGCTTCTTTGGTCGATATCGAGTAAAAGTACTCGATATCGAGTAACTCTTGGCTCCGGCTTGATTCGTCCTGGTTCTGTCGTTCTTTGACCTTGGACTTCTGTATTTGACTTCCGAGCTTTTCGTCCTTCCTCAGAACTGCTGTAAATTTCCTCGAATTCTGCAAATTTAAACAGAAACTGGTGTAGATTCCATAATTTGGCAAATAAGCATAAACTACATAGATTCTGTACTATTCCAGCACAAATGCATGAAATGTATGCAGAAAACGATATAAAAGTTACTGTAAAACATGGCAGATTCAGCTCACAACAAACACCCCATACTTAAGCTTGCTTGTCCTCAAGCAATACTTTTAATTGTCATTCAGGGGAAGAAATCAAAACTCTCAACATTCTAGATTCATTCTCATATGTCCCTGCAGTCAATTACCATCCTCGAAAAGGTACTAGTGTCACAAATCCATGCATGTGCAAATTAAAAAAAACAACATCTACTCACAAAAGGAGGGTTATGTAAAACAATTCATTCGTGACAAAGCATTAATAATCAAGAGGACTTCAATTTAAGCTCAATAAGGAGTAGATTGATAAAAGGCTAAAGGTGGACAATTTTTGGCCATGTGGTGCTAATGATCCGGGGAAATGGAGTACTTCCAAACTGAATTTCCACATTCCTTCTCCATAAGATTCATCACCTTTCATATTTCTTTTTTTTTAATATTAATGCCTTTACCTCTCTAAACTCAGCACTGCCTTTTCACGAGTCGAAAACATGGGTGTCATGAATGGTCCCGGATACTTAGTGCGTCGGACTCCTCACCTGGTGTCCCATCTCGCCAAACTATTATCTCAGCGAGCAGGGTCGATCTTTGATCGAATTTTCTTTCACTCATTAAATTTTCCATATATTCAAAACAATTCCGCCAAACTCCAAATAATGATAACAACAACACAAACACCATATAACATCTCCATAATGTAACATCATTCTTAACATAATCCCCGGATGGAAATAAGGTAAAGAATGGGCAATATTTAGATCATGTGGAGCAATAATTGAAATAAGGCATAATATGGCTTTTGTGATGCATAAGCATAGGTATGGCTAGGGAATATAAACATATGAGCATTATATGGAAATATAAAGTCCTCCATCCTCTTATCATGCAACATGTCAAAAGCAACTTCAAATTTTACCTCCTTCTATGGTTTTCAAGAAAATAATGCACTTCATTGTGACTTCCCTTTACTAGGCAATTTCATGCTATATCTCTAATGAATCTAATTTTGCATCGTCGAGTTCAATAAAGCTTCCATGACATTTATCAAAAATTTTCAATGGGGGTAATTTTTTCAAATTTTGGAAATCATGCATATAAGCACATAAATCAATAATGAATTCCAAAATAGCCATGTATAAGCAATTCAAGAAATAATGCACAAATAATGTCAAATATGGCAAATAGGGACAAAGTAAGCCTTTCCCCCACCCCATACTTAAACATTACAGTGTCCTCACTGTATAAAAAATAAGGGTAAAGAAAGAAACTCACTAGACAGGTGTGCAGGGCTTCATAATATCGATTGGACATGCCTGGACCTAGTCCGATTTAGCTTGCTTCTATCTCCATGGACCTGAAAAATGTAGAAGAGAAATACCCACAATAGAAATGCTAAAAGTTCAAAACCAAAAACAAACAAAAGCAACAAAGTCCAAAAGTCCCAAAAATAAATGTCTATTTACAAGCTCTAGATTTTATAGTCGTCAGGCCGACTTCTCCATTAAGCTCAAGGTGGCATTTGCAGGGCCCATGTAGCTTGGGCTTCAAATAGGACTCCATTCTTGTCCATCAGCTGCAGTCCGCCTGAGTGGGTCTTGTTCACCACGAAGGGCCCCATCCTCTTTTTGTTGAATTTGTTGGGAAACCAATGATCTTTCGATTTGGAGACATAGAGCTTGTCTCCAACTTCATACTCTTTGCGCTCATCATTGGAAACCCTACATAAGCGCACATACCAAGGCAAACCTCTCCCATGAATAGATAAATCTTTAATGGAAATAGAAGAAGAAAGATCCATACTTTGGCTTACCTTCGCAGAAACGGATTCAGGGGCCATTTGTATTTGGTCGATCTCGAGTAACAGTACTCGATATCGAGGAAGTATCTGCTCCCGGTGGCCTGCTGCTCGAGGATGCTGGAGTCGAGGAAGGTGAGGTTTGGTCAATATCGACTAAGGTAGTCGATATCTAGTTGCCGTCAGCTGCCAATGGGTTGCTGGTCGAGGAGGGCGAAGTCGAGGCAGCGGGGTTTTGGTCGATATCGAGTAGTTTACTCGTTATCGAGGAGTGCTGTGCTTCAGGTTGGCTGCTCGACGACTCTGCTGTTGGTGGAGGTTTCTGAGTTTGGTCGATGTCGACTAAATTCATTGATGTCGAGGAATTTTATCCGACTTCGACCCCATACTTGCATCCTGTCAAGGCATCCGAAAAATAGTTAGTCGACGTCGACTTACCTTGGTCGATGTCGAGCAGATCCTCTATGTCTTCATTTAGGACGACCATGATCTTCTCCACCTGAGCCTCCACATCCCTCTTTTCCAGCTCTTCAGGAGTTATATTTCTTACCTTAGGCTCCCCACAAGTGATGTAACCAGCTGATATAGATTTTACCTCTTCCATTGGACCTGTACGCCTTTCAGTTTTATTAAAAGAATACTCAATTACCTCATCGCTGATGTTGAAAGTGAGTATTCCTTTCCTTACGCTTATGTTGGCATCCACCGTCGCCAAGAAGGGCCTTCCTAGAATAATTGGACAAGCAGGGTCCTCTGCCATATCAATAATTAAGAAATCAGCAAGGACAAAGAACTTACCTACTTGCACTGGTACATTGTCCACCATGCCTGTTGGGATGACCACCGTGTTGTTTGCCATATAAAGCTTGACATCCACAGGCTCTAGGGCACCTATCTTAATCTTTGACCATATAGTTAAAGGCATTATACTAACACTAGCTCCATGATCACATAATGCATTAATTTTATATTGACCAAATCCAATGGTTATAGAAAACTTACCTGGATCTGGCCTTTTCTCAAGTATGTCCATATGGCTGCACTCCTCTGTAATCTCAACCATTGATCGCTTCTTGCTTAGGATCTCCTTGAGCAATTTGACGTAGGATGGCATTTCATTGAGAGCTTCTGTGAAGGGTATGGTGACATTGAGCTTCTGAAGCATCTTGATGAAGCGCTGAAATTTCTTCTCTGCTGGGTCCTTTGGAGATTTTGTTGGGAAGGGCAACTTCTTTTTCTGATTCGGAGCCAGAACAGATGTCGGAGGTGTTGCAGCTTTCTCGACGTCGACTTGGTTCTCCTCGATATCGACCAACTGTTCCTCAATATCAACTACTTTTCTTGGCGTCGAGTTGCTGTGTTGTGCAGACGAAGGTTGGTCCACTCTATCGTCGATATCGAGTTGTCCTTCCTCGATATCGAGTTTCCTCTCCCCGCCAATGACGCCAATTTGTTGTAGGAGGAAATCGAGTTTAAAATATAGCAATAATAAATCACACCAGATTCGTGCCCACGCAAATGATTACAAGACTTCCTCCCGATGCAGCAGTGGGAAGTCAAGATCGATCCACGAGGAAGCGTGTCAGCGGATCTCAAGTAACTGTAAATCTCACGAACAGAAAAGCAAACAGAAAGAGAGAAAGAAAGATAGAAATATCAAACAAAAGCAGAAACTAAAGCAAAGACAGCAGCTTGGTCGATATCGACAAACAGTAACTCAATATCGACTACAGAAATTGACAACAGAGACAGAAGCTCAGCAAAAGCAGTGTCGAGTAAACCCTCATCGATATCGAGTAAACAGTACTCGATATTGACAAGAACTTCCTCGGTATCAACAAAGACAGAAACTTAAAGATGCAAACTTTCGAACACAAAACTCAGATTTCGGTGAATAAAATCAATAAACTAAAAACTTCCAAGGCAAGGGTATCAACACCACAACGATAACCATGCAAAATAACACATAAAGGCATAAAAGATCATGCTTTCCATCAAATAACTTTCGTTATTAACAAATAGGAATATAGAGGCTTTCGCATAAACCCTAATTGTTACTAACCCTTTTCACATAATTAACCCAAGTTGCATTAAGATCACTTTCGCTCCGATAACACAAACAAGGATCACCTTCAACTCCCGCAAAAGAATCATGCTCATAGGGATAGAAGACTAATTGCATCAAAAGATTGTACCTTTACCGCATCATCTTACATGGCTACCGTCGGGCTGACCCCGACCCTAGAAGTGGGTGGACTACTCGCTCTTCATTATCAAGAAAGACATCAAATAACAAAAGAAACTAACTTGCATTGAATAAAACGAAAAAGAAAGCTAACAACCGAACAAGCCAAATCCGCTTTCGCCTTTCCACCTTGCTCGCCACAAACTCTCTCTTTCTCTATGTAACTACTTACTTCTTCTCTTTGAAATTGAATGAATAAAACTCAGCCCCTAAGGCTTTATTTATAGGATTCATTCCCTCTCTAATTAGGAAAGAATTGAAGGTTCGATAATGTAAAACAAAGTAATATAGAAATACTCTAGACGGGGGGGTTGAATAGAGTATGCCGGTTTTTCGCAGATAGTCTCAAGACTTTTGAAGCTCGTGCAAAACCCTTTGAGATTAGACTTAGTCTTTTCTCTGAAAACCTGAATCACAAAGTTAAACAATCGAACCAAGTGTGGAAATAAGGTAAAGCAGTAAATAAAGTACTCAATGAATTGTTTACGAGGTTCGGCACGAACATGGCCTACGTCCCCGCCTAAGGTTCTTCCACAACCCTAGGATTCAACCGGCTTTTATTGATTCACAAGACTTAGGATCCTAGTAGCTCCCCAAGAAGCCTCTCTCCTATACAATTGCAATCTAGTCAACTCACGTTCCCTTGGAGTCCTAGACCAATCTAGAAGAGCCCCACCTCTCTATGCTATCTAGTACAATCCTCTTACACTTAGTGAATCAGTCGCCTAGTGTTCACTTCTTGAGTTACAAACCCTTGAGTATAACACTAAAACAAAATATATCCTATAATCTCACTGTGTAACTCTCAAACGCTTTGAAATGAAATAACAGACTCTTAAGGACTAGCAGAGAGCACACGAAGAAGACATATCTCGCTTGAAGGCTTGAGTGTATGAAAGCTTGTGTTCAACAGATATGTGTCTGTCTTCTTCTTCCTTTTCTTTATATTGAAGCAAATCGGCGCCTAAGGATCTTCACCAACGGCTAGAGAGGATCATGGCTTGAGTTGGATCTTCTATCTTTGGAAACTTCGAAGGCCATGATCTTCCGATTTGAATCTACTCAAATATTCAACATAAGGAAGGGTATAATATTCAAAAATACTTCCTGAAAGGTTAGTGTATATAAAATAATATAATGGAAGCATATAATAACATAAAATAATATTCGAACATAATATCATATAGAACAGGTTTTGTGTTTCATCAACACTGTTAAAGCTCCAAGACCTTTGACACAAACAGACTGTCAAGGCCTTTGAAACTTATTCCGAATTTTATCAAGGGAGGGAGTTATCAATCTCCCCCTTGATGATAGACAAAAAATGTGCATCCCTGCAATTTAGTCAAGCATATATAATATAAGCAAAATCGGACTAAGTACCTGCATGGGTTAGACAAATGTTGGATCAAATTTTAAAGCATGAAAACCATCCAACTGAAAACAAAACCAAGGTCTTCCAAGACCTTCACAGCAGTTAAAAGTTAAAAAGTCTAAACCACAACAGATCATCTCCCCCCTTTTGTCTTTCAACAAAGGGAGGAGGCAGAACAGTCACCAAAAGTTTTGAAATAGTTTCCAAAAACCAGCAATGTTTCAGTTTTCAGGGATAGGGTAGGGTAGGGTAGGGTTAAGCTTCATCATCCGGAGCATCATCAGTGAGCCTCGTCCACAGACCTTGCAGCAGCTTGGTTATCCCGATCATCTCCGTCATAAACTCCTTGTGCAGCTCCTTGAGATCCAGGCGAACTTCCTCCAAGCCCAACTCCAGGTTGTCCAAGCGTTCATCAACGGTTGAGGCAGTGGGAAGAGCTTTTGAAGGAGAGGCAAGACTCCAAGTCCCTTGGGGGGACCGAGTGATGCCAATCTTTTCAAGGCTCTTGGAGTCGAACTTACCCATATGACGCCGATGTTCTTCATTTTTGAAATTAATTCTAGAAGCTTTCAAGATATGGGTCAAAAGGGTGGCAAAGGGGAGGGGAGTTCCTTTTCTGGCTTTTCTAGCATGAGCCATGGATCCAAGGATAGTGTTGGCTAGATCAAGGTCAAGGCCATTGAGGATTCGGTAAAGTAGGACCATGGCATTATCGGTAAGGAGCGAGCCAGGGTTAAGACGGGGTAAGAGGCAACGAACAATGATGTTAAGGATAATTTTTGCCTCTAGGGTAAGGGATGAGTGGGTTAGCTGTTTTGAGGTGCTGGTGGATGCTTCGGGTAGGAGATATTTGGATCGGGCAAGGGTTAGGCACTGTTCTTTTGTGGGGTTCTCGGGAGAGGGTGGACAAGGTCTAGGGAGGCCAAGGAAATCAACAAAGTCATTGGAATTGAAAGAGATTCTAACCCCTTTGACGATGGATTCCAAAGACCAACCGTCGACATTGTTTTTTGCTTTTAGGTTTACGTAGAACAGGCGGGTAAGTTGGGGATAGTAGATAGATTCCAGGTTGAGAAGGGTCCAGGCAGGGGATTGTTTGAGTAGAGAGATGCAAGGTAAGTTCAAAGCTTCAAAGAACTCAAGATCTAAAAAATCAGAACAACAAATCCTACGAGTTCGAAACTCATCTACCCACTTTCCAGCCGTTTCAGCATTTTCAAACCATGAAGAGGGTAAGGAATGGTTTACCTGGATGTAGGCGGGTGGATCAGCATTCTTTCTGTGAGCAATTGTTGGAGCAGCTCTCTTGGCAGGCGCCTCAAAGCCTCTGAGGGTGCCCTTCCTGGTGTGCTTTGGAGAAGGAGGCTTCACAGCTGCTGGGGCTTTCCGCTTCTTTGGAGACGGGGGAGGAGGAGAAGGAGAAGGAGAGACAACAGGTTCTGGCTCCTCTTCCTCATCGTCCTCAGACCCCGAGTCCTCAGCGGACCCTGCGTCGTCTCCATCAGCATCCTCGTTCTCTTCAGATTCGTCTTGTTCCTCATCTTCTTCCTCAGGCTCCTCTTCAGAAGGAACCTCTGCCTCGGCCTCCTTCTTCCTTAAAGCTTCTTCTTCGGCTTCCTTGGCTGCATCCCTTTCCAGAATGGCATCGAGATCCTCCTCTTCTTCCTCCTCATCCACCTCCTCAGCGATGACCTTCTTTTTCCCTTTCTGTTTCGCACTGAGAGGCTTCTTAGCAGAGCGGTTTTTAGAGCCCTTGGTTCCAGTAGTTGTGCTCTCAGTGATGGTGCTCTGGACAACAGCAGGGACGATGGCTTGAGGAGTGGGTTCAGGTGTAGGGGAGGTGGCAGTGGCCTGGTGTCCCTTGGGGGTGGCGCCAAGTCTTTTGGGAGTGGAAGCTTTCTTTGATTTAGGAGCCATGGAGGTAATCGGCTAGGGTTTCAGGAGAGTTTGAGAGGTTGAAGAAAGAGAATTTGGAAGGGTTTGGATACGTCTGAGTTTGTGAGGGAGTCGGGTACAGAATTGGGTTTAAGTAGAGTGAGGTGATGGAGTTGATTGGACAGGTTTAGAGTTCCAAGTATAGTAATCATAACATTGCCAATTTGAAAAATTCCAATTCAAAATTCAAATTTTTTTCTTAACCAATTTAAAATAGGGGGGAAATCCGAAATTATTTTGTTTCAAAAATATCTGAACAGACAAAATATGTGACAAATAAAATTTTAAAATCCGTTAAAAATATACTTGATCAAATATCTAAAAAGATATTAACCAAACATATGTGATCCGATATCTGTAATCTACCATTCAGTTCACAAACCTTGACATAATTCTCAAGGGTCTTGACACTGAGTAGAATTTATCTTTCGTAAAGGGAAAGCTCCCCCTACGAAAGTGCATCCTTGTTAAGCATCCCAATCTCTCGTCTAATGAAGGTGAACATGTCCTCTGCCAAAGGCTTAGTAAAAATGTCAGCCCATTGATAATCAGTTGAAATAAAGGAAATGGACACATCACCTTTTTCGACATGATCTCTAATGAAATGATGCCTTACATCAATATGCTTGGTCCTTGAATGCTGAACAGGATTCTTTGTAATGGAGATGACACTTGTATTGTCACACTTAATGGGAATGCCTTTGAGGTTGATGACAAGATCTCGCATTTACAGCGTATATATTGTTATAACGATATGCAGTCAGTATAACTTCACCTGTATCTTCTCTGCACACTAGACATCTTTTCTTATTAAATCTGACATTGTTACCACTATCACATAATTGAGAAACACTAAGCAAATTATACTTTAAACCATTCACAAGATAGACATTTTTAATACTATGGTTGGAATCACTCCCAACGCTACAAATACCAACGATGTCACATTTTCCTTTGTCACCAAGAGTGATTGTTCCTGTGGATTGCTCCTTTAGATCATGAAAGAGAGAACTCTTCCCACTCATATGCCTCGAGCATCCACTATCAATAATCCATTTGTGCTCCTTCACTTTGGTGATCTCCTGCAAAACAAACATCAACCTTTGTGGCTAGACCAATAAGCAAATTTGGATCCCTTATTGGGATAAACCATATTCGGTAAAATAGTGCCTTTTGGGACCCAAACTTGTGTTATCCGTTCTTTTCTCAAATGAACAGGAAATGTATTGCGAATGATATATGGATCCTTTCTTCTATAGGGGCAGGTCTCTTTTACATGTCCCTTTCTAGCACAGTGGTGACATATAGGAGAGGTTCTGCTTCCTTTTGCCTTCACAAAGGTGGTAATGTGCTGCTTCTTTAAAAACCTTGGATTGTAACCAATACCACTTTTGTTTAGAGAACTTTGTTGCTCACCCAACATCCTATCAAGAGTGCCTTTGGATTTGGTAAAACTTATGAGGGTTGTCTGTTGGCCTTGAATCTTATTATTCAGGGAGATATTCTCGTTCTTTAAGTCATGATGTTCACTTCTTAGAGAGGCGAGATCTTGCTTGAGTTCAGATTTCTCTGAGTCAAGTGTCTTGACTTTAATGTCAGGACTTGAATAAGAAGCTTCAAGACTTTTGACCCTCATAAACAGATCCTCAATAGTTCTTTCCTGGTCCACAGTTCTCTTGATAAGAATATTAGTCTGGGCAATAAGTTTCTCTTCATTGGCAATCATATTAGAAAGTAATTCTGATAATACCTCTTTCGGACTTGCCATAAGTTCTCTTACAGTTGCTTCAAGCTTCTCATCGTGGGATTCATCTTCTGAGGCCATAAGACAAATATTGGCCTTCTCATCATCGGAGTCAGAGTCAGAATCACTCGAAGTTTCCACCATGGCTTTCTTTTTCCATTTATCACCCTTCTTGGAGTGGCTCTTTGTCTTTTGAGGGCAATCCTTCACAAGATGATCTGTTTCACGACATTCAAAACGAGACAAAGGTTTAGTCTTCTTATCATACTTGTTGTATTGAGGCTTACCTCGAAATTTAGAAGACTATGATCCATCCTTGTTGTTGAATTATTTCTTCATTTTGAGGATTCGAGCAAGGCCTCTTGTGATAAGAGCAAAAGGATCATCCTCATCGTCATCCTCATCTTCAGAATCAAATCCATCTTTGGGCTCATCCTTCTTAGACTTGAGCGCCAAGTTCTTAGTGCTTGCTGGAAGTTCTCCATCGTCTTCATTAAGGATTATCTCATGCGTTATCAGTTTCCCAAGCAGGTCGTCAAGGGGCAGAGCGGTAAGGTCTTGGGCTTCCTCTATGGCTGTTACTTTAGGACCCCACTTTTCTTTTGGGAGGCACCTCAATATCTTCCTCACTTTCTCAACGTTCGTAAAGCTCTTGCCGAGAGAGTCAAGGTTGTTGGTGATTTCTGTGAATCGTGTGAACATGGCCTTGATTGACTCATCAGACTTCATTTTGAAAAGCTCATACTTTCGAAGGAAGATACTGATCTTGGTGTCCTTCACTTGGCTAGTTCCTTCATAGGTGACAACTAGCTTGTCCCAAATCTCTTTAGCTGACCTACAAGATGAAATACGGTTAAACTCATCAGTGCTAAGACCACAATATAGTAAGTTAATAGCCCTGTAGGTTTTGGAAACGAGTTCAAGATCCGCTTGGATGTATTCAGACTCCTTCTTTGCGACTTTGGTTCCATTTGGTCCGTCTTTCTCTGGAATCTTTGGCACATTCTCTATAATGTTCCAAAGTTCCAGATCTTGGTCTATGATGAACATCTTCATCAATGATCTCCAGTAGACAAAGTCGTTTCCTACGAAGTTCTCCATCGTCTTCATTAAGGATCATCTCATGCGTGATCAGTTTCCCAAGTAGGTCATCAAGGGGCAGAGTGGTAAGGTCTTGGGCTTCCTCTATGGCTGTTACTTTAGGACCCCACTTTTCTTTTGGGAGGCACCTCAATATCTTCCTCACTTTCTCAACGTTCGTAAAGCTCTTGCCGAGAGAGTCAAGGTTGTTGGTGATTTCTGTGAATCGTATGAACATGGCCTTGATTGACTCATCAGACTTCATTTTGAAAAGCTCATACTTTCAAAGGAAGATACTGATCTTGGTGTCCTTCACTTGGCTAGTTCCTTCATAGGTGACAACTAGCTTGTCCCAAATCTCTTTGGCTGACCTACAAGATGAAATACGGTTAAACTCATCATTGCTAAGACCACAATATAGTAAGTTAATAGCCCTGTAGTTTTTGGAAACGAGTTCAAGATCCGCTTGGATGTATTCAGACTTCTTCTTTACGGCTTTGGTTCCATTTGGTCCGTCTTTCTCTGGAATCTTTGGCCCATTCTCTATAATGTTCCAAAGTTCCAAATCTTGGTCTATGATGAACATCTTCATCAATGATCTCCAGTGGACAAAGTTGTTTCCTACGAAGAGTGGTGGTCTGCTGGTAGACCTTCCCTGTTCAAATCCTCCGCTTCCTTCACCAGACATGATCGAAAACTCACAAGATTGTTAGATCAAAAGCAGTGAGTAAAGCTCTGATACCAATTGAAGGTTCGATACTGTAAAACAAAGTAATATAGAAATACTCTAGAAGGGGGAGTTGAATAGAGTATGCCGGTTTTTCGCAGATAGTCTCAAGACTTTTGAAGCTCGTGCAAAACCCTTTGAGATTAGACTTAATATTTTCTCTGAAAACCTGAATCACAAAGTTAAACAATCGAACCAAGTGCGGAAATAAGGTAAAGCAATAAATAAAGGACTCAATGAATTGTTTACGAGGTTCGGCACGAACTTGGCCTACGTCCCCGCCTAGGGTTCTTCCACAACCCTAGGATTCAACCGGCTTTTATTGATTCACAAGACTTAGGATCCTAGTAGCTCCTCGAGAAGCCTCTCTCCTATACAATTGCAATCTAGTCCACTCACGTTCCCTTGGAGTCCTAGACTAATCTAGAAGAGCCCCACCTCTCTATGCTATCTAGTACAATCCTCTTACACTTTGTGAATCAATCGCCTAGTGTTCACTTCCTGAGTTACAAACTCTCGAGTATAACACTATAACAAAATATATCCTATAAGCTCACTGTGTAACTCTCAAACGCTTTGAAATGAAATAACAGACTCTTAAGGACTAGTAGAGGGCACACGAAGAAGACAGATCTCGCTTGAAGGCTTGAGTGTATGAAAGCTTGTGTTCAACAGATATGTGTCTGTCTTCTTCTTCCTTTTCTTTATATTAAAGCAAATCGGTACCTAAGGATCTTCACCAATGGCTAGAGAGGATCATGGCTTGAGCTGGATCTTCTATCTTTGGAAACTTCGACGGCCATGATCTTCCGATTTGAATCTTCTCAAATATTCAACATAAGGAAGGGAATAATATTCGAAAATACTTCCTGAAAGGTTAGTGTATATAAAATAATATAATGGAAGCATATAATAACATAAAATAATATTCGAACATAATATCATATAGAACAGGTTTTGTGTTTCATCAACACTGTTAAAGCTCCAAGACCTTTGACACAAACCGACTATCAAGGCCTTTGAAACTTATTCCGATTTTCATCAAGGGAGGGAGTTATCAAGAAGATTCTATCTATATCTATATCTAAATATCTACTTACTTAAAGATAAATAAATGGAATAAAGGAATTAAATCCATAAAGGAAAATATATCTAAAGTAGTAAAATATCTTCTTGTGTGGGTAAATCTTCTCTCCATAGATAGAACTTGATAGATGTGGATAGACTCGGATTGCTTTCGTCCCAAGCAAACCAAAACCGCATCGGACAGCTCACCACGTAACGCGGCCCAGGATATCTCTCCTCGATATTGAGTAAAGTACTCGATATCGAGTAACTGTGTGTCGTCGACTTGGCTTGGCTAGGCATCTCGAGTAGCTAGTTCTCGATCTGGCTCGGACAGGCGATTTTTGTCTTGTCGATATCGAGAAAGGTACTCGATATCGAGTAGAGGCTTCTCAGCATGTTCAGTCTTTGGCTTCTCGATCCGACACTTCCTCGACTCCGGGCATGTCTTCAAGGTTTTGTCGATATCGAGTAAACTACTCGATATCGAGTAGGTCTCTGGAGTCAGGTTGGCTTCGTCTTCAGCTCCTCGATCAGCTCTTACTCAACCAGGCTCTGCTCGGCTTCTTTGGTCGATATCGAGTAACTCTTGGCTCCAGCTTGATTCGTCCTGGTTCTGTCGTTATTTGACCTTGGACTTCTGTAGTTGACTTCCGAGCTTTTCGTCCTTCCTCAGAACTGCTGTAAATTTCCTCGAATTCTGCGAATTTAAACAGAAACTTGTGTAGATTCCATAATTTGGAAAATAAGCATAAACTACATAGATTCTGTACTATTCTAGCACAAATGCATGAAATGTATGCAGAAAACGATATAAAAGTTACTGTAAAACATGACAGATTCAGCTCACAACAAATTTGCAATTAATTCACTCATCCTATGGACATGTGCCCGCTTCTGCAAGATCCTAACGTAAAGGGGGGCAACAGACAAGGCCCTAACAACAATTTGAACCTCGATAGGGAGGTCAGCCACAATCAAATGAGGATATTGAGGATGCACTACAGAAATCGTCACGGTTGGTCCTGAAGGTTGAGAAACAACAATCGGATTGGATCGCAAATATAGAGAAGCAACAATCGGATCAAATGACAAATCTAGAGAATCAAATGAGTCAGCTCATTCAAGTATTAATTGCTAAGGAGGCAAACAATTCAGGAAAGCTTCTATCGCAAACCATCGAGAACCCTAAGAAGAACGTCAGTGCTGTAACACTTAAGGGGATGCTTGCATTCAGAATGTATTGAGCAATTAAATTCATTAAGCACATAAAAATCGGCATAAACACCCATAGATTACTAGGCTTTTTCTACTTTGAAATTTCAATAATGCTCTTTTTTTCTCTTTTTTTCTCTTTTTATTTCAAGTATTTCTAATTACTTTTCTTCCTCCTTGCGTTAATTTTATTCTCCACAAACAGGATCGGTTACTAACCGTATTTTTTTCCAATTCTTTTGAGTGTTGAGTGAATTTTATTCTCCTCGAATATTGGTTTATTGATGATTCTTTTCACTCGAGTGAATTTTATCCTCCTCAAGCGGTGTAAGTGAATTTTATTCTCCTTACACTCATCAACCCAACACATATATCAAAGCACATCAAATATATCACATCAAATAAATGACCGAATTTACTAGTGCTTTTCATCAGGGGTTTAGACATACAATAGAAATCATATAATTTTTTTTAAAAATTGCTCTAAACTGAACATCCAACCAATGATCAAGTTATAACTAAAGCTCATAATCCAGATTATCTATGGGAATCACACAAGTGTCTTTATTCAATTAAAATTCAAGTTTATTAACTCTTCATCCATGAAAAATCATATATCATCATTGAGGTCATACCAATCATAGAAACAACTTCCTATAACAAAAAAAAAAAACTAAGACTCGATAACTTATATGAGACCATGGGATGATTATCAAACACTTATAATACAACCTATAATGCAATGCATAATAAAAATTGAAAAAAACAAAAAAAACTAACATATAAATAAAATGCGGAGCTATACTTGAATTCCCCCACCCTATGCTTAAAATCTTACTTTGTCCTCAAAGTAAAGAAAAGGAAAGAAAGAGTAAGAGGTAGAGGAAAACTCACAATTAATCAGGCATATCGAACATAAATCTTCAATTCAAATCTGGAGGAAGAAAGAAAACACGTGATGTTCTTGGAAAAATCAGTAGCAAATCCCTCCAGAAAAACGCAGCAGCAACGCCCATCACCTTTGAAGCAAAACATACCTGCCCAAAACAAGCATACCAAACCAACAAGACCAAAAATTTGCTAGCGGAGCGCATAGCAGAACTCAACACATGTAAACCCATCGCTAGTCCAAACTCAAGCTACTTATGCTGCATGAAAATCAATAAATTGATATAACTTCAGGGAGGAAGGAACTAGGAAGCAACTCAGCAGAGTTCATGTCAAATAAGAAACAGAGGAAGTAATAGCCCTACGACTCACACTAAAAAAAAATTCAGCAAACAACTCTTTATGCATTTTGCACTTCTGAACCGTCTTGGATTTGGAAAAACATGGGCATCGTCTCCTATGCAAAAGGTCCTGGCCAAGACATAAAACAAAGAAAACATACAAGACAAAGCAATCCGACTTTCCAAGTACATCCAAGAACAAAGAACAACACCGTCGAAACCACGAAAATCAGCCCCAATAGCTCATGCTCAATCACTTACATTGGACTAAAAACATGGCATTCAAGTGATTCCAGAGAGCAATAAACATCCAGAGAAACCCCTAGTATGACTCAATTGTAAGAATCACTAGCCAAAACATATAACATCAACCAAGAACGACCTTGTTTGCAATAGATAAGTGTCATCAATGACTAAATTCCTAAGAGCTAAAGCGATCAATTTCAGTAGCAGAAATTAGCCAAATTCCACCTCAAATTCCAATTCCAAAGGTAGGGCTAGTAACTGAGTACCTTATCAAAATACCAAGCATTCTAACAATACAATATATTAAAAGAAATCATGAAAGCATGATAGACTCAAGCATTAGAAGATGATCAAGTCCCACAGTTCAGCATAATAAAATCCTTAGCACATTATCAATGACCAACTCAACAATTTCAATCACAAATTTGAAGCAAAATCAGGCATTCACCCAACCCACAACAATCGAAATTGAGCACAATCAATTATCGACTCAATCAGTTCAACCTGAATTAGGCACAAAATCAGTCCAAGAAGTCCCAAAATCGAAATTCATAAAAAGCTATCTCAGAGGGAACATACCTGCACTTACCGAACCGAAATTGGAGTCTAGTTAAGGAGAATTACTGCCACATGGAGCAACAGCAACCATGGCGATTGAACAAGAGTGGAATTGAATACTGTTGGCGGCAGTGGATTCGAAAGCGAGGCCAGTTTGATAGAGAGAGGCCAATAGTATATCCGAGAGGGAGCGGTGGCTACTGGTGTGGCGCCGGTGATGAATGCTGGTGTGGGTTCTGTTGGTTCTGGTGGAGACTAACAGGGAAAGGCGTGGGTGCCGGAAGGTGGTGTGCAGCAGCGGCGAGAGTAGGAGAGGGAGGCCGGAAGGATGAGATGAAGGGCGGCGATTCAATTTGATGACCGAGGAAAAACGCCGGCCTGGGGAAGGAAAGAAGGGCGGCGATGGTAGGCCGAGGAAGACGACGGCTTGGGAAGTGGGAGGGAAAGAAGGGAGAACGAGGTAGGGCTCGACATTTTTTTTTTTTTTTTTTTCTTTTTTCTTTCTTTTTTTTTCAGAAATGAAAAAAAAATATAATAATCCTAACTAACAATAAAAAGGAAATAAAAAAATAACTAAAAAAATGAAAATATAAAAAAAACTCATACCTTGGGTTGCCTTCCAATCCTTACCTATCGGACATTATCAAAGCCCTCAGCAGTCTATCATATTCATGTGCACACATCTTACCCAAGACGTCATAACACACTAGTAAATTGAAATTATATAATATTATACAAGTTGAAAACTCTTTCAATTTATCAAAGTTATGTCTCCCTACTGAGGGAATATGAAACCACCAGTTCAGTTCCACTGGTGACATTTCAAAATAACAATTAAAAGGATCAAAATAATCACCATTACCTTCCAAATTGCAAAATTTTACCTTTAGTACCTCTCGAGCCTCAGCAGGTGGCTCTAAACATGGTTCATCAACGGGCAAGCTCAGAATGAATGCATCGGATGGAGCAGAAGACACAACACATGAAACCTTATGCGTCGACTCATGAGATTCCATGTCAGGAAGCACCAGATCATCTTCTCCATCGTCAAAGAAACTATCGTTATCCGCGAACAATTCCTCCTCGTTCTGAACATCATTATCATGTTGAAACCAACTAGGACGGAATGAATTAAGCGCAATGACTTCGACAGGATCTTCCATTCTTGCATCTTTCAATGTCTCAAGGGATGGCAGGATCGGTTGGCTTTCTTTATCAACTTGCGGGGTGGCCATTTGCTCAGCTATTATCTCGCTCGATGTTTGAGTAAGTTTGCTAATTTGTTCCCCCAAGTTTTTGATCCTCTCAGCATTCTCCTGCACCGCTTGTGTAAGGGCTTGGATTGCATCATCCAAGTATATGACAGAGTCCTCCATTGGTGGAGATATCGATGCGAAAGATTCTTCCTGTGCAACATGGTAATCCATATAACAGAAAAAATCCCACAACCCCGATAAAACTAAACGTGCTAGGCCTCCGTTACTCATGTGCTCAGCAAGCGCTCGTGTCTCAGGAGTCATCCCGTCAATTATGCAAAGAATCATATCTCGGATGCTGGCCTGATAACCCCGTGAGTTACGGATGTCAACATATCTCTGCAATATGGTAAGATATTGGTGAAAGTTCTCACCTTGAAACTGCAACAACCTCAACATCTCAAAAAATTAGTAGCAAAGGTGTTATGAACCGTAAGATAGGTTCACAACAAATTAGATATATACAAAAACTGATAAACACAAAAAACAAAGAAATAAACTTTGATCCCCCGGCAACGGCGCCAATTTGATGGACGGTTTTTTGTCGCCTAAACCGTATAAAAATAAATTCGAACCTACCTAACTAATGTAGTGTGGTAAGCACGAGTCGATCCCACAGAGAATCAAGTTATTCCTAAGTTAAGTCTATTTACCAATTAAGAGAAAATAGGGGGGTTTTATGTGATGAGATTAATAATGAAAATAACTAAATATATGAACAAGTTAACGGAGATAACAATTAAAGGAATAGTTTCATCTACAAATATCCACTTTAGGTTGGTTAGTTGATCCTTGATTCTTCTTCAAGTTCTCTTTTCATCCTATCATTGTTCCTGTCCTGATCTTGTGTAAATTACTAGTCCTACGAGTCCTAGTAGCCCTTACTAATTAGATAACCCTAACACGGTTAAGATTCAACCTAATAGTAGAATTAAGATTAAGGATTAACCAGAATATATGCAACACTAAGCTACGAGTCAACATTCAACATATAATTGATTCTCTACACACCAGTTTAGTCCTACGAGTCCTAAAAAGGCATGATTGCTACTATGGATTAAGGTTCGCTACGAGGAATCTACAAAATCCTAGCAATAACCTCAACTAGTTGCGCGGACTAGAAGAAATCAACAATATTCGCAAAAGAATCAATACAAATCAATAGGAATAGAACAAGAATAGAGATCTCACAACTTTATCAAACCAAAGCTTCAATCCTTAGACGAAACGGAAGAGTTTAGATATCCATAAAAATAAGACAAAACATAATAAGAGTTTAGGGTGGAAAGTTAGTCGGCTACCGTAAGTCACGGCCTCCGTATGAATATATATATATATATATATATATATATATATATATATATATATATATATATATATATATATATATATATCCTATGCTAAATATCTCATAATATATCCTATGCTAAATAAAACCTAATCACTCTATCTAATATCTCATAATATAAAAATATATAACAATATAAATAATACGGAGTATCTAATTTAATATAAATATATGAAGAAACTAGTAATGCTTTGGTGGAGCACAGGTCCTGCTCCGGAGCCGCGTCGCCATTCATCAGCCCCATCTGCGCGTCGCCATTCATCAGCCCGACCCCATTTATGCAGCCGGCCCATCTTGCCTTCCTATTTGCAAAACGATCCCATATGTTATGAGCAACCTCCAAGTTTATGGATCCAGTCTAAAAATACCTGAAATGTATAAAAGTACTAGTGTAGACTCCGAAAATCAAATAATACAAATTAACTATAAAATAGGTAAAATATGCATGAAAATAAGCTAATATAATATGTAATTACATTACTAAAATAGACCCTATCAGCATACTAAGCTGTAAAGAATTGCAATATGAGGATTAATGAAGTTGGTGAGTTCAGGAAGCTTCAATTGCAAGAGCTAGAGGAATTGCGTTTGGATGCCTATGACAATGCACTAATCTATAAGGAGAAGATAAGGGCTTGGCATGAAAAACATATTCTACAGAAGGAACTCAAGATAGGAGACAAGGTGCTCCTATATCAATCACGTATGAAACTCTTCCCTGGAAAGCTTCGATCAAAGTGGGAAGGAACCTACACTATCTCAAGGGTATTTTCTCATGGAGCAGTCGAACTCTATGACCCAAACCCTCATGAGCTCTTTAAGGTCAATGGTCATCGAGTTAAGCCATACTTTGAGAACATCCCGCAGAACGAAGAAGGGGAGTTGGTGCTTGCTGAACCAACCAATTAGGTCACTCAAGGGCCATTACGTTGAGCCTACGACTTTAAACAAAGACGATTCTCGGGAGGCAACCCGAGGTAGGTTTTTCTTTCTTTTTCATCATCATCATCTTAGGTAGTTTTTATTTATTGCTATTTTACATTTGGGTGTTTGGAGTTTGGAATTGGGAACGAGCGAGATCAAGAAGGAAGCTGCTATGCCATATGCAGCGGCCGCAGCTTGATGCAGCGGCTGCCGCTTAACCATCCGCCGCTGCTTACACATGTCGGGGCCGCAGCAATATGCTGCGGCCGTCGCATATATGTCTGTGACCCTTTCCTGTCTTTTTCTGATTTTTAAAAAAAAAAAACAAAAAACAAAAAAAAAAACGGAAAACCTAGGACCACCCCCTTCTTCCTAAACCTACCTCTCTCTTTCTCTATCCTCTGCCGTCACTTTCTCCCTACCAAAATTCCAAACCTCCATTAGAAGCAGCTTCACCCACCCTCGCCGGACTCGTCACCATAGCCACCCACCGAGTCGCCTTCCCCTCTCGTCGGATCCGTTCTCACTCCGACCACCGCGAGCCATCCACGTCAGAACCGACCGATCCCCGGATCTAACCCTAAGACCGGATCTGCGCTCACCTCACCTGCAAGTGACTACTGCTGCCGTGTCGAAGCCCACACTCGCCGCCGATTCCGCTGCAGCGACCGCCGCGACTTGCTGCGGCCGTCGCCAGTACCCCCGCCGCAAGGTTTGCCCACTGTAGGAATTTTCGAGTTGTGTGGTGTGTTGGTTTCTTGATTATCATTGTGTTGGTGTGTGGTTTCTTGATTGAGGGTGGTGACTTGTGTTCTTGAGCCTTATGTTTGGAGGATTTGTATTTGAAATCATTTACAATTCTTTTGCTCAAATTGTGTGAATTACTCTCCTTGTGTTGCTACCTCTTGGCATTGACTGCAATATCTATTTTTCAAGACCGACTCACATGTTTGTTGCTTGCGGAGTTTAAGTTTATAATTTGAGCCTTTTGTTTGAATTTGTGCATATTTAGTGAAATAAGGTGGCAATGGTTGATGCACTTAGTAACCGGGTTTACGCATGACTCTCATGGGTATGATTCGCGCAAAACAGTGTTGAAAACTATCCACTAGGAAAGAAAGCTTGATCATTGAGTAACCGGGGTCATTCATGACACCCATGTTTGCACCTCGCGTAAGGAAAATATTGTTGCAGGAGGATGGTCAAGTATGAAATATAAATAAATATAAAAGCAAACTGACTTCCTGTTTCAGCAAATAAATACAAGACTTCGTCCCGTTGTAGTAGAAGACAGTCAGGATCGATCCACGAGGAAGCGTGTCAGTGCTCGCCTTTTCAGTTCCAGAAGACTCCTCTTGATTTCGATCAGAAGAGCACTCGATATCGATCTGTCTTCGCTGCTTCCCTCGATCTTGGCCTCTGGAGTGGAAACCGACCAGTGTTGACTTGATATCGGCCAGATGTGATCGATATCGACGTGTCCTTTTCTGCTCTAATTTTCTGGGTCGATTTCTGACATCTCGACTCGATTTTCTTCACTCGATATCGACTAAGTCAAGTCGATATCGACCTCTTTGTGATTTTCCTTCCTTTCTCCGAATTGCTGTAAAACGCCTTGATTTTTGCGAAATTAAACAGAAAATAGTGTAGGTTCCATAATTTGGCAAATAAGTGTAAACTACATCGAATCTGCACTATCCTAGCCCAAATGTATGAGATGCATGCATAAATCGATATAAAAGTAAGTATAAAACATGGCAATTTAGACTCACAATAAACACCCCATACTTAAGCTTGCTTGTCCTCAAGCAATACTTTTAATTGTCATACAGGGGAAGAAATCAAAACTCTCAACATATTAGATTCATTGCCATATGTCCCTGCAATCAATTACCATCCTCGTAAAGGTACTAATGTCACAAATCCACGCATGTGCAATAAAAAGCAACATCTACTCACAAAAGGAGGGTTATGCAAAACATTCATTCGCGACAAAGCATTAATAATCCAGAAGACTTTAATTTAAGCTCAAACAAGGAGTAGATTGGTACAAGGCTAAACTTTGGATATATTTGGCCATGTGGTGCTAATGATCCAGGGAAATGGAGTACTTTCCAAATTTTCATACCACATTCCTTCTTCCTTTGATTTCTCATATTTCGCTCATTCGCTCAATGCTTTTTCTCAATATCATGATTTTACCTCTCTAACCTCAGCACTGCCTTCTCGTGAGTAGCAAACATGGGTGTCATGAATGGCCCCAGATACTTAGTGCTTTGGACTCCTCACTTGTGTATCCCATCTCGCAGAACTATTATCTCAGCGAGTAGGGTCGATCTACCTTTATCTCCTAAGGTGACCGGATTTTCTTTCAATCATTAAATTTTCCATAATTTTGAAACTTTCCTACCAAATTCCAATAATAATAAAAACATAAAAGCCATATCATAATCTTTATAATGTTATTCCATTCTCAACATAATCCCCAAATAGGGTAAAGAATGGGCAATATTTAGATCATGTGGAGCATAATATAATGTAAGGCACAATATGGCTTTTGTAATGCATAAGCATAGGTAGGGCTAGGATATAACAATATGAGCATGTATGGAAATATAAAGTCTTCCATCCTCTTATCATGCACATGTCAAAAGTAACTTCAAATTTTACCTCTCTTCATGGTTTTCATAAAATAATGCACTTCATTGTGACTTCCCTTTACTAGGCAATTTCATGCTATATCTCTAATGAATCAAATTTTGCATCGTCGAGTTCAATAAAGCTTCCGTGACACTTATTCAAAAATTTTGATAGGGGTGATTTTTCAAACTTTGGAAAACATGTGTATAGGCACATAAGTACATAAATAAAGTATGAAATCCAAAGTAGCCATACATAAGCAATTCTTAAAAATATGCAGTCATAATGTCAAATATAATCAAATATGCACAAAGTAAGCCTTTCCCGCACCCCATACTTTAACATTACAGTGTCCTCATTGTATAAAAAAATAAGGGTAAAGAAAGCAACTCATTAGACTGATGTGCAGGACGTCGGAAGTCGAGTGTAATGTTACTGCAGAATTGGTCGATTTCGAGGGACATGGTCGATTTCGAGTGACATGGTCGATTTCGACCTCTACTACTCGATATCGAGTGGCTCTACAATTTTTCTTGTACCTGCAAGAATCGTTAGACAAACAATATCCACAATAGAAAATCCCCAAAAATAATGTTCAAAAACCAAAACCAAAAGCAACAATTTTAAAAAATCCCCAAAACTAAGTGTTTTATTTACAAGCTCTAGACTTTATAGTCGCTAGACCAACTTTCTCCATTAAGATCAAGGTGGCATCTGCAGGGCCCATGTAGCTTGGGCTTCAAACAGGACTCCATTCTTGTCCATCAGCTGTAGTCCACCTAAATGGATCTTGTTCACCGTGAAAGGTCCCATCTTCTTCTTTTTGAACTTGTTGTGGAACCAGTGATCATTTGATTTGGAGATATAGAGTTTGTCTCTTACTTTGTATTCCTTAGGATCGTCATCGGAAACCCTACATACGCGCACATACTAAGGCATACCTCTCCCATGTATAGATAGATCTTTAATTGAAATAGGATATGAAAGATCCATACCTTGGCTTGCCTTTGCAGATTCGGTGTCATTCAGCTCCTGAGTATCTAGTCGATATCGACCAATGTGAGTCGATATCGACTGCTGTTGTTCTGGTGGAGGTTCAGTCGATGTGGACGAAGGCTGCTCGATATGGGTTGATCGATATCGACCAATACTAGTCGATATCGAGTTCTTCTGCTTGACTTGGGTAGGTCGATATCGACCAAGGGTGGTCGATATCGAGTTGTCTTGCTAGATTTCTGGTGGCGGAGTCAGCTCGATATGATCTGGTCGATATCGACCAAGGGTGGTCGATATCGAATGTTGTTGTAGCTCAGTCGATTCCGCTGCAGAATGTTGGTTGATTTCGACCCCATACTTAAGACTTGGCAAAGCATCCGAAAAATAGTTAGTCCATATCGACTTACCTTGGTCAACGTCGAGTGGATTTTCTGTTTCGTCGTTCAGGATGGCCATGATCTCTGATGTCCATGATTTATGCCATGTTTTTATACTTATTTTAGCTCCTTATTCTATGATTTTATGCATTATGAGATGGGAATATAGAAAATTTGTGTAGTTTATGTTTATTAACGAGAAATAGAGGTCTACACGAGTTTGTATTTAATAATGCAGAATTTGGAGCTGAATCGGAGCAAAACCAAGAAGGAATGAAAGAGCACTTGATGTCTATTGAAGGAGCGCGAAAATCGATGGAAGAGCACCTGACATCAAGCGAAGCTGAGCACAGAACGAGATACTGAGTAGTGGTCGATTTCGACTCATATTGGTCGATATCGACCGATTCTGGTCTTAAATCCCAAGACAACTCGATATGGACCAGAAGCACAAAGAGGAGAAGAAATCAGGTCGATATCGATCTCCTGACTCGATATCGACCGAAGTACTGCTGGATATTTCTGACCGAACCCGAAATCGGGTGACGAAAGCTGAAGTTGAGATAATTACTTGATATCGACCTACTTTGGTCGATATCGACCAATCACCAGTGACGGATCCAGGTCGATTCCGAGCTCTATCTGAATTTCAAGTGAAGAGATATTTCGAGTGGAGGATTCCTTGCACATGAAGACTGGAGAGATATTTTATCTTTTTTCATCTTTTTATTTATCCTAAGAGTGGAACATTTAATTACCCTTTAGGATTTATCTTGTTTTACTAATTTAGATTTATTTATTTCCTATTAGATTTATATCCTTAGATAGAAGATAGAATTTGCTTGCCTTGACTAGCGAGGATTAAAGCGTATAAATAAAGCCCATGGGGCTAGTTTTTCATTCATTCAATTCTAGAGAGGAGAAGAGATAGCGAGTAGGAGAGAGAGAGTGGAGGCCGAGAGTTGTTGTGTCCTGCGAGAGCGAATTTGGCTTCGTTCGGTTGTAAGCTCTATTTTAGTTTATTAATGAAATTTAGTTTTCTTTTATTATTGATGTCTTTTCCTATGATGAAGAGCAAGTAGTCCACCTACTTCTAGGGCCGGGGTGAGCCCAACGATAGCCAAGCGTGTTTGAGGTAAAGATTCGACCTTTATTGTGCTTTGATCATCCACTACCTTTTATATCTTGAAAGAGTTGTCTAATTGTTGGAAAAGGCGAAAACTTATTCCTTTGATGTGATTGCATGATTATTTATCTTTATCTTGCCTTATGCATGCTTGGTTATCATTGTTGCAAACCCCGATCTTGGAAGTTTCTTTCAAACATAGTTTATTTCGAAATCTGCGAAGCTTTGTCTTTTATTTTACGTACTGCTTTCTACTCGATTTTGACCAAAACTGATCGATATCGACTTCTAGTTCTCTATCAAAAAAGATCACTGCTTGTTTGTGTTGCTGCAGGTAGAGGTCGATTTCAAGCAAACTGGTCGATATCGAGGACCCTGGTTGAAATTGACTACCTTCTGCAACAGAATCAGAAAATGGACTGGAACTTGTCGATATCGACTAACCTAGGTCGATACCAAGTAGATCCCCTAAGATTGAAATTTGACGTGAATTCTCCGCTACCTGAGATCCGCTGACCAGCTACCTCGAGGATCGAACCTGACTTCATGTGGCTACATCGGGTGGGAGTCTTGTAATTATTTACATGGGCAGAATTTGGTTTGATATATTTTATTATATTTTGAACTCAATTTCCTCTTACAGCATATTGGCGCCTTTGCCGGGGAAACAATCATTCGCGCCTTAGGTAGTCAGATCTCACGCTTTCCTTTAAGATTTGTTTTGCAGGTGTATGCGCCGTTTTGGTCAACCACCTGAGTTTGACTCCTTAGACGGTTCAGAACGTCTTATACACATCCACTCTAGACTGAAAAGGATCATGGCGACCACAGAAACACAAGATGAGATGATTGAGAGGCTTCAAAGGGAGCTAGAAGCCAACAATGCTGCTCTCGCCGCTGAGAGAGCACGCGTTGAGCAGGAAGCTGAACGAAGGAGGCAGGCAGAGGCTGAGCTCGCCCAATTCCTTACCACTGCTGAGGATTACATGCACCGGACTCTTGTCGTGCATGAATCAGCTATTCTAATCCTTCCTAATAACTTTGAAACTCGCACTGCCTTCCTTAACGAAATTAAAAATAATGCTTTTCATGGAAGATTTAATGAATGCCCTCTTGAACATATTACTACTTTTTCCGATATATGCCACACTCTTGCTAAAGGTACTACTCTTGAATATGTAAAAATGAAAGTTTTTCGTTGGTCCCTTGCAGGTCCAGCATTAAAGTGGCTTGAAGGACTACCTGCACATTCCCTGACGACATGGGCTGAGGTTAGAAATGCGTTCCTCAACAAGTTCTTTCCTCCCGCCAAGACAGCGCTCCTCAGACAGAAGATTACAGCTTTCAAACAAAATCCTGGGGAACCGCTAGCACGAGCATGGGATAGGTACAAGGATCTGCTGTGATCCTGCCCCACTCATGGGCAGCCACCATACGTCATTCAAAAGATCTTCTACAATTCTCTTGATATGGCCGCCAATGAAAGGATCAATCAGTTCACTCAATATGAGTACCTCACACAGACACCAGCAGAGGCATGGGCTACAATCGAAAGGCTAACCAACTTCGATAATACTTATGGGGCTCCTGCGAATTACGACGAAGACAACAACAGTTATGCAAGGCCAGCATGTCCATGCCCCTCTATGAGCCTCCTAAGGAGATTGATCCATATGTCAAGGAGCAGTACTACAGAGATCAGAATCGCAAGCTCCTCGAGCAAGTCATGTTTTTTCCTGTCAACCAACCCTGCATTGAATGTGGCTCACAGTGGCACACCACTCTAGAGTGCCCAGGTACAGAGCAAGTCAGGATGGCAGAAACTCACGAAGAGGTAGCTTATGCAGGGGTTCCCAATCGCTATATAGGGGACCAATGGTTCCATCAACCACAATGGAACCAAGGTGCCCCTAGGAACCCCCCATCATACAGAGCTCCAGGACAACCAGAAAGGGACCAGCGGAAGGATGATCTACAGATGATCCTCGATGAGATGAGGAGAAATCAGGCACAACAGCAGCAATCTACAAGCGCCATCCAGACTCAACTCCATGGCCTCAATACCCGACTTGGGGAGATGGATATTTGGAAGAAGAACATGGAGACCCAAATGGGTCAACTCGCGCAACATATCCCAAGACCAGCCGAAAAGCTCCTTGGGCACACAGATCCCAGTCCTAAGGGGCAATTCGGACACATCGCTGAAGTAAAGCCGAGGAGCGGACGCGAACTGCACAAACCAGAGGTCGGAGAAGCAAAAGACGGAACTATAGAACATGTCGATATCGACCAACACCTGGTCGATATCATCCACCCCCAGGTCGATATTGACCAACACCTGATCGATATCGTCCACCCCCAGGTCGATATTGACCCAGTGGCACAAGCTTCCTCGATTCCGACCCCAGCAGCAGAAATCGACCAGAACCAGGTCGATATCGACCAACATGTGGTTGATATCGAGGAGACTCTAGTCGATATTGACCTTCTGCATCGCCTCTGACATCTGATTCCGCTTCAAAACCAAAGAAGACGCTTCCTTTCCCTTCAAAAGCGCTGAAAGATCCCACTGCAGGTAAGTTTAAACGCTTTGTTAAGATGCTTAAGGAACTAAATGTTTCAATTCTTTTTAAAGAAGTTCTTCAAGAGATGTCTGCATACGTCATGTTCCTCAAGGAGATCCTTAGCAACAATCGATCAATCTCAAAAATCGTCAGCGACAGCAAAAGGATAGACTTCCCTGAGAAGAGACCTGACCCTGGTAAGTTTTCTATTACTATGGGATTTGGACAATATAGATATAAGGCATTGTATGATCTAGATGCAAGCGTGAGCATCATGCCCTTATCAATCTGGTAAAAGGTGAAGATATGATCAATAGAGCCTGTTGATGCCAAGCTATACATGGCAAACAATACAATTGTAATCCCTACATGTGTGGTCGATAATATCCCTGTACAGGTTGGTAAGTTCTATATCCCCACTGATTTTCTTGTTATAGATTATGCGGAAGATCCTACTTGCCCTATTATTCTTGGTATACCTTTTCTAGCTACTGTAGATGCTAATATCAGCGTCAAGAAGCGATTGCTACCCTTCACGATAGGTGATGAGGTCTTAGATTTCTCTTTTGGCCCTGCAAAGGGGGAAATTCCATGGCTGGAGGTAAAGAGCATAGGCAACCACGAGGGCAAGCACACAACAACGGAGGAAAGCACCAGAGAACTCCTCGATATCGACAAGCCCAACTCAATATCGACCACCCAACTCGATATCGACCACTCATACTAGATATCGACCTCTTCTGCTGAGCTCCGAACCTGTCAGAAGCCTAAGTATGGGGTCCCTGCACTCGATATCGACCAGGTCAGCTCGATATCGACCAACCCTCGGCCCGAAGATTGCTGTTTTGGGCACGAAAAGGTAAGATTAGGTACAATCCCTACTTCTTCTCTATCCATTAATAAAAATAAGATTTTTAGAGGAGACAAGGCCCCGTGGAGAGCTAAATTGCGTAGGACTAGAACTGGAAAGAAGAAGAAGGAAGGAAAAGGATACTATGCAAACAACCACCTATCAACGGAGCTTGCATACTACAATCAGGACCTAGATGATCCAAGAGAAGAGCCAAGCACAGGAGAGCCCCACACTAAGGGTTCTTAAGCGCAAGCGGAGAAGTCGGCCTAGCGACTCTAAAATCTAGAGCATGTACATAAAACTTTCGAATATTCTTTAGGACTTTAAAACTTTTGGTTTTGGTTTTGATTTTGAATACTTCATGTGGGAAATCTTGTCTTCTTGTGAAAACTAACATTTTTCAGGTCGAAAACACGGGGATCGAGTGAAACTGTCGGACCAACCTGGTCGATATCGACCATTACTAGTCAATATCGACCTCTGAGGCGATTTCGACCAGGAGTAGAGGAGAATGAAGCAGCTCGATTTCGACCAGACTTACTCGATATCGAGTGAGTTGGTCGATATCGACCAAAACCCCAAATTTCGACCAACTGACCACACTTGGAATCTGACGAATTGCAGTCGATATCGAGCTCTATTTGGTCGATATCGACTTCTGGCAATCTACTGCAGCCCTCTACGGTGCGTTATTCGGTGAGTTCCTTCCTTTACCCTTGTTTTGTTTTATTTTCATACAGTGGGGACACTGTATATTCTAAGTATGGGGTGGGGGAAAAGCTCATGATCATTATATAATTGTTTTATTCTTGATTTTGCTACTACATGGTAAATTTTGAGTGAATTTTTAATTTTTGTGCTTAATTGCTAAACTCAAAGTTTGTTTTATGAGACATCTCCCAAAGCTTGTAAATTGTTTAAAATAATAGTGTCATGGAAGTTATATAGAACTCGACGATGCAAAATTGGATTCATTAGAGATATAGCATGAAATTGCCTAGTAAAGGGAAGTCACAATGAAGTGCATATTTTTATGAAAACCATGAAATGAGGTAAAATTTGATATTGCTTTAGACATGTTGCATGATAAGAGGATGGAGGACTTTATATTTCCATATAAAGCTCATATTGTTATATCTTAGCCTTTACCTATGCTTATGCATCACAAAAGCCATATTGAGCCTTATTTCATATTATTGCTCCACATGATCTAAATATTGCCCATTCTTTACCTTATTTTCAATCCGGGGATTATGTTGAGAATGAAAGCTACATTATGGAGATTATTATATGGTGTTTGTGTTGTTGTTATATATCATATATGGAGTTTGGCAGGAATGTTTAAAAAATATGGAAAATTTAATGAGTGAAAGAAAATCCAGTCACCTCAGGAGATAAAGGTAGATCGACCCTGCCTGCGTTGAGATAATAGTTCCGCAGGATGGGGAACCAATGTGAGGAGTCTAAAGCACTAAGTATCCGTGGCCATTCATGACACCCATGTTTGTGACTCGCGAGAAGGCAGTGTTGAGGTTAGAGAGGTAAAAGCATAATATTAAAACAAAAAGCATTGAGCGAATGAGCGAAAGGTGAGAAATCAAAAAAAGAAGGAATGTGGTATGAAAGTTTGGAAAATACTCCATTTCCCCGGATCATTAGAACCACATGGCCAAAAATTGCTCACCCTTAGACTTTTACTGTTGTAGGAGGAAATCGAGTTCAAAATATAATATAATAAATCAAACCAGATTTGTGCCCACGCAAATAATTACAAGACTCCCTCCCGATGTAGCAAAAGGAAGTCAGGCAGCGGCAAATCCCGCGTCGATTTTGACCTCAGGGAAGCACTCGATATCGACCAAGGGTAGTCGATATCGACCAGTTCAGTCGATTTCTGGGCACTTCTGTAGACGTCAGGCAATATCGACCAAGGGCACTCGATATCGACCAGGTAGCTCGATATCGACCTATGCACTCGAAATCGACTCGTACCTGTAGAGACACAAATGAGCAGCGATCTTTCGGGATCGAGAATCAGAAGTCGATATCGACCAGTAGGTGGTCGAAATCGAGCAGATATAGTGGTTCGCTTGTTTTCATCGTTCTTTGGTTGTGGATCTTCGTCTCACTTTGGTGTCGGATCAAAGCCAAGATCCTTCGATCTCCAGCGCTGTTGATGTCCTTTGCTTTCTCTTCGTTCGGCCCTTTGTACACGCCTTCACCAACTTCCTGGAGGAGAAGCTACACTCTTCTTCCCGGAACTGCACTCCAGAAGGTCCTGGAGATCGCTCGCCCTCGAGCTCTCTCGCTCTCGCTGGATCTCTCTCACCTTTCGAGTACTCAGGCGCTTCAGGTATCAGCGCCGTTGTCTTCTTCTCTCTGCTTTTCTCTCACCGGAGTGCCCAGCGCCTTTTCATCACAGGAGACGCCATGGGAGAAGATCCCAAGGTCTCTCGGCGGCGCTTCGGGCCCTCGTAGCAAACCCCAACCCGCTCTCTCTCTCTCTCTCTCTCTCTCTCTCTCTCTCTTTGCCGCTTCTGATTTCTCTAATGCTACAGTGTCCAGGAGCCAGAGGAGAGGCCTTTTATATGGCATAGTTGAAGCAACCAAAACGCAGTGCAGAGGCACATCTATCGGAGAAGTTGTGTGGCTAGAGGAGCGATCGATGGGCCGGGCATGAGTTGGGCCATCCTAAACTGATGGGCTGCAATCTCCAATATAATGAGCATACATACATATAATATATATGATGTATATAACAGTAAACTAGAGTTATAATATCTTAACAGTATCTACCAATTTTATATTTATAATCCAAGTTGTTAACATGGATCTCTATTAAATAGGTAATAAACATATCAAAGGCAGTGGATGATCAAAGCATAATAAAGGTCGAATCTTTACCTCAAATACGCTTGGCTATCGCTGGGCTCACCCCAGCCCTAGAAGTAGGTGGACTACTCGCTCTTCATCACAGGAAAAGGCATCAATAATAAAATAAAACTAAATTGCATTAATAAATTAAAATAGAGCTTACAACCGATCGAAGCCAAATTGCTCTCGCTCCTTAACTCCCAATCGTCCTCCACTCTCTCTCTCTCTCTCTCTCTCTCTCTCTCTCTCTCTCTCTACTTTCCTCCTTCTCTAGAATTGAATGAATAAAAGCTACTTTTCTCCTTCTATCTAAGGATATAAATCTACTAGGAAATAAATAAATCCAAATTGGTAAAACAAGATAAATCCTAAAGGGTAATTAAATGTTCCACCCTTAGGATAAATAAAAAGATAAATCTTCTCAAGTGTTCATGTGCAAGGAATCTTCTCTTGAGAATATTTCCATTAGACTTTGGATAGAACTCGGAATAGAGCCCGGAATCGAGTTGGACTCGTCACTGCATGTTGGTCGATATCAACCACGTCTGGTCGATATCGAGTCATCTTTTCCGCTTCACTTCAGTCACTCGATTTCGGCCATTGAAATGAATCTCAAGTGGTCATAGGTCGATATCGACCAAAACTGGTCGATATCGAGTTCTCTTCTTGTTAGCTAGTCATTCTGAGTCGATCAGGATATTTTCGACCACAATCTGGTCGATATTGAGTAGGTCTGGTCGATATCAACCACTTTCTCAGCATTCTGCTCTGTTCTTTAAACGCACTTTCCCGAGTCCTCTTTCGTCCGATTGATGCATATAAGCATGAGTTGGAAAGCTCTTTTTGAGGGCTACAACTCTCATGAAGACATCAGAACTTGACTCAGAAGGATGAATGCCGAAAAATGGCCTTTTCTCCAGCTGCACCATTCTTAGCTTCTTCATGACTTTCCTTTAAGCTCCAAAGTGCGTCTGATTTCCGTGAAATTAAACAAAAACTAGTGTATACTCCATAATTTGGCAAATAAGCATAAAATACATAGATTATGTATTATTCTAACCCAAATGCATGAAATGTATACATAAATCGATATAAAGGGCAATATAAAATATGACACAAAACATGGACATCAAATCACCCCATACTTAAGCTTGCTTGTCCCCAAGCAATAAATTGGATGATCATACAGGGGAAGAAACAAAAAACTCTCAACATCATAGATTCATTCATATATGTCCTTGCAGTCAATTACCACCATCGAAAAGGTACTTCTGTCACAAATCCATGCATGTGCAAATAAAAGCAACACCTACTCACAAAAGGAGGTTTATGCAAAAACAATTCATGTGACAAAGTATTAATAATCAAGAGGACTTCAATTTAAGCTCATGGTGAAGAAAAGGTAAAAGGTAAAGTGGTGGGCTATTTTTCGGCAATGTGGTGCTAAATCCGGGGAGAATTTCTTCAAACTTTCCTTTGAAGCACTTTCTCCTTTTAATAATTTCCACATCAATCATTCACTCTTTTCTTTTTTCAATAATATGTTTTTAACTCTCTAACCTCAGCACTGCCTTTTCGCGAGTCGCAAAAATGGATATCATAAATGGCCCCGGATACTTAGTGCTTCGGACTCCTCAACTGTGTGTCCCATCTCGTCAAACTATTATCTCAACGAGAAGGGTCGATCTACCTTTATCTCATGAGGTGATCGGATTTTCTTTCACTCATTAAATTTTCCATATATTTTTTTAATTTTCTGTCAAACTCCATAATGATAATAACAACACAACAACCATATAACAATCTCCATAATGTAACTTCTTTCTCAACATAATCCCTGGATAGGAAATAAGGTAAAGAATGGCAATATTTAGAACATGTGGAGCATAATATGAAATAAGGCTTAATATGGCTTTTGTGATGCATAAGCATAGGTATGGCTAGGATATAACAACTTGACCATATATGGAAAATAAAGCCCTCCATCCTCTTATCATGCAACATGTCAAAAGCAATTTCAAATTTACCCCCTTTTATGATTTTCAAGAAAATAATGTACTTCATTGTGATTTCCCTTTACTAGGCAATTCCATGCTATATCTCTAATGAATCCAATTTTGCATCGTCGAGTTCAATTAAAACTTCCATGACTCTTTTCATTTGAACAATTCACAAGCTTTGTGAGATGTCTTATAAAACTTTGAGTTTAGCAATTAAGCACAAAAATTAAAAATTCACTCAAAATTTACCATGTACAACCAAAAACAAGAATAAAATTATAATGATAATGAGCTCTTCCCCCACCCCATACTTAGAATATACAGTGTCCCCACTGTATGAAAATCAAACAAAACAAGGGTAAATGAAGGAACTCACCGAATAACGAATTGTAGGGTCGAAATAGGGCTGCAGTAGATTGCCAGAAGTCGATATCGATTAGGTATAGGTCGATATCGACCGCAATTCTCGTCAGATTTCGTGTGATCAGCTGGTCGAAATCGGGGCTTGGGTCTATATCGACCAACTCACTCGATATCGAGTAAATTGGTCGAAATCAACTGTCTTCGTCTTTTCTGCTCCTGGTCGAAATCTACCTCAGAGGTTGATATCGACCAGTATTAGTCGATATCAACCAGGTTGCCTCGACATTTTCATTCGATCCCCTTTTTTTCGACCTGTAAATTGTTAGTTTCCGCACAAGACAAGATTTTCCACATGAAGTATTCAAAACCAAAACAAAAACTAAAACCAATAGTTTTAAAGTCCTAAAGAAAATTCAAAAGTTTTATGTACATGCTCTAGATTTTAGAGTCGCTAGGCCGACTTCTCCGTTTGTGCTTAGGTACCCTCAATGTTGGTCCCTCTTGTGCTTGGCCCTTCTCTTGGATCATCTAGGTCCTGATTGTAGTATGCAAGCTCTGTTGATAGGTTGTTGTTCACATAGAATCCCTTGCCTTTCTTCTTCTTTTCAGCCCTAATCCTGCGCAGGTTAGCTTTCCATGGGGCCTTGTCTCCTCTATACATCTTATTTTCATTAATGGACGAAGGAGAGGTAGGGATTATACCTGAACTTACCTTTTCGTGCCCAAAACGGAAATCTTTGGGCTTAGGGTAAGTCGATATCGAGTAGAAATGGTTGACGTCGAGTACAAGGACCCCATACTTAGGCTCTTGGCAAGTCTGCAGCTCACCCCCATGGTCGCTTATGCTCTTCACCTTTAGCCATGGAATTTCCTCCTTTGTAGGACCAACTTTTTGCCCCAAAACAGCCCCAATGGCATAATCACTAGTATCACACATCAACTCAAATGGCATAGTCTAGATAGGAGCTTGAATAATAGGTGCTGAAGTCAATTGATTCCTCAACTTATGAAAAGCTTTCTTGCAATTATCATCAAACACAAAGGGAACATCTTTCTTAAGCAATTCACATAATGGGGAGGTTATCTTGGAAAAATCCTTGATAAACCTCCTATAGAATCCTAGATGGCCTAAGAAAGAACGAATCCAACGCACATTAGTAGGATAAGGTAATGACTGAATTAAATCTATCTTATCTTTATCTACCTCAATGCTCTTCTAGGACACAATGTGACCAAGAACAATTCCTTGTTCAACCATAAAGTTGCACTTTTCAAAGTTTAAGAGGAAGTTAGTTTCAACACATCTCTTAAGCACTAATGACAAATGATGCAAGCAAGAGTCAAAATCATTCCCATGCACCGTGAAATCATCCATGAACATTTCAATAAAATGCTCAACATATTCAGAAAATATACTCATCATGCATCATTGAAATGTACCAGGCGCATTGCATAATCCAAAAGACATTCTACTATAAGAAAAAGTACCAAAAAGACGTGTAAAAGTGGTTTTCTCCTGGTCCTCAAGTGCAATAGGAATTTGAAAATATCCAGAATAGCCATCCAAAAAGAAATAATAAGACCATCCGGCTAGGCGCTCAAGCATCTGATCAATGAAAGATAAAGGAAAGTGATCCTTATGTGTCTCTGCATTGAATTTGCGATAATAAATGCAAACTCTCCAACCAGTCTTTATCCTCATCGGTACCATCTCAGCTTCTTGGTTTTCAGAAACCGTGATACCCCCCTTCTTAGGAACCACTTGTGTAGGACTTACCCATTGACTGTCAGAAATAGGATATATCATATCTGCCTGAAGGAGCTTCAAGACTTCCTTTTTTACGACCTCCATCATGGGTGGATTCAACCGTCGCTGAGGTTGTTTAATCGGCTTTGCATCGTCCTCCATGAGTATGCGATGCATACACAATTTTGGACTGATCCCTTTGATTTCAGTGATGGTCCATCCCAAGGCAGTGCGATGTTCCCTAAGGACATCCACCAACCTTTGTTCCTGGTCAAGAGTAAATTTGTTAGAAATGATAATAGGGAGGGTGTCACCTTCTTCTAAAAATGCGTATTTCAAATGATCAAAGGCGAACTTTAAATCTGTTTGTCGAGCTTCTCACAAATTCAAAGTTCGGGGGCATCTGTTTGGGGGTAAAATTCGTGTTTAATTAAAGGATATTTTATAGGCTCATGAAATTATTTTCGTGAAGGCTCTCATGTGATACCTTATATATTAGACACAAATACAAATTGGCTAGTGATAATTACAAGTAAATGAGTGCGCAAAATGTGTTATGTATCCTGAAAAGGTAAATAAATAGATATGGTGAGTTACCAAGTTACAAAAGTATAAGACCAAACTATGGGTCTTATGTAAGATAAAGGAATCACCCAACAAAAGGATTCCTCTATACCCTCCAAAACCCAAAAACCATCTACTTACACCACTACTTCCCATTCTCTAATCACATCCACCAACCTACAAAGGGATAGACTAATTTTCCCATCTTAGCTATCGATCCAACCTTTTAACTAGTGAGTTGCACTTCCACTTAGCTAAAAGGAGGGATCGACAACTATTTAGTATATGAGTTGCACAAACCTTTGGGTAAAAGTGATCCCCACTAAAAACCATTTTGTTTCTATACCACCATGTAAAATATATAGTAGCTTCGAAGGCCAAAAGCTTAGCTTGAAACATGGGTGTTCTCCTGATCTTGATAGGCTCCATAGCAAACCAATGAAGCCATCCTTCAATAGTATTATGCCGGCACCCTATACCAATCCAATCAAACACAAGGTTTGCTACCTCCCTTATTTCTGAGCATTCGAACCACAAGTGGTCTTCGGTATCTTCATCGGCTTTGCAAAATGAACATACAACAGCCTCGTTACCCTTCCAGTGCTTAATCTTTCTACCCGTGCTCAGTCGTTTAAGAGAAGCAAGCCATACAATAAAGGCCCACTACCTACATTGTAGTCTCCCCCAAATCATGCTTCCCCAATAGATTTCCTCATTTCTGTCACGGATTAGATGATAAACCTTGGAGCTGGAAATCCCACCATTCGGCCCCAGAATCGCATCTACCATCCGCATCTGTCGGGTGTTTGAGTACAACAACCCCCCTTATGTCACCCCTTGTCTCTAATAAGCTCTTCCATAGCCAACTATCGTTCACCTTTCTTTGCACATCCCAAATCATCATGCCTCTCATGTGGTTAGTAGTGCACCGGCTTGTCCATACACTAGGCTTGGTCAGAATAAGTTCTCCAACAAGCTTAGCCTGTATACTTTTGTTCCACGAGAGAAGTTCCCGGATCTCCAACCCTCCTTCAATGAAAGGTTTAGTAACATCCTTCCACTTTACTAGACACTTCCTCCCTTCCATATTTCCATTCCATAAAAACCACTTATATATCTTTTCAATTCGATATATAACACCCTTAGGAAGCACTACAACCTGGCTCCAGAAAGAAGTTATACCACCACACACGACTTTCAGAAGTTGTAGCCGACCAGCATACGACAGCTTCCTGGCCGACCAAGAGTGCAGAAGCGCGCCAATTTTGTCATACAAATCTCCATACTCAGCCACAACGGTGGTATTGGAGTGAAGCGGTATGCCCAAGTATCTCACTGGAAAGCTACCGATTGCATAGTTCAGCTGCTGTGCAATCTGATCTCCAAGCTTAGTCGATAACCCAGCTAAGAAGATATAGCTCTTTTCTTTGTTAGCACTCAGCCCTGAACAAGCAAAGAATGAGTCCAGGCATTCCTTGATGATGCGGATTGTTGTTGTAGGAGGATGTGTCAAGTATGAAATAAATATAAAATAAAGTTCAGACTGACTTCCCTGTCTCAGCAAATAAATACAAGACTTCCTCCCGTTGTAGTAGAAGGTTGTCAGGATCGTATCCACGAGGAAGCGTGTCAGCAATCTTAGGTAGCTGTAAATCTCACAGAAAAGCAAACAGAAGACAGAAACAAAGAAACAAAGACCGAAAAGACAGAAATAACAAACGAAAGCAAGAAATAAAACAAAGGCAGCAACTAACTCGATCTCGACAATAGGCAACTCGAGATCGACAAAGAACAGCAAAGACAGAAAAGACAAAGCAAAGCAGAAACAAAAGCGAGGACACAGAAGTTGGTCGATATCGACTAACTGTCCTCGATATCGACTACAGATGTCGACAACAGAAACTCAGCAAATCAAACAGGCAACTCGATATAGACAAGCCAACTCAATCTCGACCAGTATCTACTCGAGATCGACAAGACTCTACTCTGTATCGACTAAAAGACAGTAACTTTAAAATGCAAATTCTCGAACCCAAAACTCAGATTTCCGACGAAATAAATCAATATAATAAAAGACTTCCAAAACTAGGGTATCAACACCACAACGATAACCATGCAAAGTAACACATAAAGGCATAAAAAATCATGCTTTCCATCAAAATAACTTTCGTTACTAACAAATAGGCATATAGAGGCTTTCGCATAAACCCTAATTGTTACTAATCCTTTTCACATAATTAATCCAAGTTGCATTAAGATCACTTTCGCTTCAATAACACAAACAAGAATCACCTTCAACTCTCGCAAAAGAATCATGCTCATAGGGATAGAAGACGAATTTCATAAAAAGATCTGACCTTTACCGCATCACCTCACATGGCCACCGTCGGGCTAACCCCAGCCCCAGAAGTGGGTGGACTACTCGCTCTTCATCGCAATCGCAGACATTGATGTATAAAAAGAAACTTGCATTAAACTATATTCAAAGCCTTTACAATCCCGGCAATCAACTTTCGCGGAATGCCAAAACCCTAAAACCTTTGAACTTCCTAAAACTTCTCTGTGGAACTACTTGTCTCTGACTGAAATTGAATGAATGAAAAACCAGCCCCTAGGGCTTTATTTATAGCCTTCTATTCCTTGCTAATCAAGGATAGAAATATCTATCTTTATCTAAAATCTATATCTAAAACTTTAAAAGATAAATAAAAGCAATTTTAGGAATTAAATCTAAAAGGGAAAAAATAAATCTAAATAGGTAAGTCTTCTAATGTTGATAGATCTTGCCTTCCATAGATAGAACTTGATGAAATCGGATAGACTTAGCTTCCTTCGGCCCCAAGTAACTCCAACTCGACAAGGATTGCTCAAACCGCGTGACGCAGCTTCGGACGCGGCTCGTCGATCTCGACCAGGGCTACTCGAGATCGAGTAGGCTTCGTCGTCTGGCTGGCTTGGTCGGGTGGCTCTGCTCGACATGGCTCGGATCTAGGCTCTTGTGTCGTCGATCTCGACAAGCTCTCCTCGAGATCGAGTAGAGGTGGTGCTCGGCTTCTCCATTTTCGGCTTCTCGACTTGGCACAGCTCGTCGACTCCGGACATGGCGTCGAAGTGTGGTTGATCTCGACTAGAGGTACTCGAGATCGAGTAGGGTCCGGGAGTCGGGTTCCTCTGGCTCAGTGTCCTCGATCAGCTCTGCTCAACCAGGTGTGCTCGGACAGCCCTCGTCGAGATCGAGTAGGTGTACTCGAGATCGAGTAGAGTTCTCTCAGCTTTCTGCTCTATTCTTGAAACGCACTTTCCCGAGTCCTCGTTTGTCGGATTGACGCATATGACCATGTGTTGGAAAGCTCTTTTCGAGGGCTACAACTTTCATGAAGACATCAAAGCTTGATTCCGAATGATGAATACCGAAAAATGGCCTTTTCTCCAGCTGCATCATTCTTAGCTTCTCCAAGACTTTCCTTCAAGCTCCAAAGTGCGTCCGATTTCTGCGAAACATAACCAAAACTTGTGTAGACCTCCATATATTGCAAATAAGTGTAAACTACACAGATTCTGTATTATTCTAACCCAAATGCATGCAATGTATGTAGAAATCGATATAAAAGTTACTGTAAAACATGGCAGATTTAGCTCACAATAAACACCCCATACTTAAGCTTGCTTGTCCTCAAGCAATACTTTTAATTGTCATTCAGGGGAAGAAATCAAAACTCTCAACATCTTAGATTCATTTTCATATGTCCCTTGCAATCAATTACCATCCTCGAAAAGGTACTAGTGTCACAGATCCATGCATGTGCAAATATACAAAAGCAAAATCTACTCACAAAAGGAGGGTTATGCAAAAACAATTTTATGTGACAAAGCATTGATAATCAAGAGGACTTTAATTATGCTCAATAAGGAGTAGATTGGTAAAAGGCTAAAGGTGGGCAATATTTGGCAATGTGGTGCTAATGATCCGGGGAAATGGAGTATTTCTAAACTGAATTTCATACCACATTCTTTCTCATAAGATTCATCACCTTTCATAATGCTTTTTTTCTCAATAATAATGCTTTTACCTCTCTGACCTCAGCACTGCCTTCTCGCGAGTCGCAAACATGGGTGTCATGAATGGCCCCGGATACTTAGTGCTTTGGACTCCTCACAATGTGTCCCATCTCTCCAAACTATTATCTCAGGGAGCAGGGTCAATCTACCTTTATCTCCTGAGGTGATTGGATTTTTTTCTCACTCATTAAATTTTCCATATATTTCAAACATTCTCCTGCCAAACTCCAATAATAATGTATAACAACACAAACACCATATAACAATCTCCATAATGTAACATCATTCTCAACATAATCCCCGGATAGAAAATAAGGTAAAGAATGGCAATATTTGGATCATGTGGAGCAATATTTGAAATAAGGCATATTATGGCTTTTGTGATGCATAAGCATAGGTGTGGCTAGGAATTATAACAATGAGCATTATATGGAAATATAAAGTCCTCCATCCTCTTATCATGCAACATGTCAAAAGCAACTTCAAATTTTACCTCCTTTCATGGTTTTCAAGAAAATATGCACTTCATTGTGACTTCCCTTTACTAGGCAATTTCATGCTATATCTCTAATTAATCTAATTTTGCATCGTTGAGTTCAATATAAGCTTCCATGACATTTATAAAAAATTTCAATGGGGGTCATTTTTTTCAAATTTTGGAAAACATGTCTATAGGGGGTCATTTTTTTCAAATTTTGGAAAACATGTCTATAAGCACATAAATCAATAATGAATTCCAAAATAGCCATGTATAAGCAATTCAAAGCAATAAATTCCAAATATGCACAAATAATGTCAAATATGGCAAATATGCATAAAGTAAGCCCTTCCCCCACCCCATACATAAACATTACAGTGTCCTCACTGTATAAAAACAAGGGTAAAGAAAGAAACTCACTAGACAGGTGTGCAGGGCCTCAAAATGTCGAATGAAAGAATCGCCTGGGCCGAGTGTGAATATGACTCATCCATGGACCTGAAAAGTGCAGAAGACATATACCCACAATAGAAAAACTAAAAAAACGTTCAAAACCAAAAACAAGCAAAACAATGTCCAAAAATTCCCAAGAAGAAGTAAATATCTATGTACAAGCTCTAGATTTTATAGTCGATAGGCCGACTTTCCATTTATGCTCAAGGTGGCATCTGCAGGGCCCATGTAGCTTGGGCTTCGAATAGGACTCCATTCTTGTCCATCAGCTGCAATCCTCCAGAATGGATCTTGTTCACCACGAAAGGCCCCATCCTCTTCTTGTTGAATTTGTTAGGGAACCAATGATCCTTTGATTTGGAGACATAGAGCTTGTCTCCAACTTCATATTCCTTGGGCTCATCATTGGAAATCCTACATAAGCGCACATACCAAGGCAAACCTCTCCCATGTATAGATAAATCTTTAATGGAAATAGGAGAAGAAAGATCCATACCTTGGCTTACCTTCGCGGAGACGGAATCGGGGACCACAGTGTTTGGTCGATCTCGAGTAGGGCTACTCGATCTCGACGAGTCTGCAGGTTCTGGTGGTGAGCTGCTCGAGGATGCAGAAGCTGGTGAAGTTTGGTCGATCTCGAGTAGGCTTGGCCGTCTAGTGGAGTCAGCGTCGAGGAAGCAGAAGCCGAGGCCGTGAGGCGGTGGTCGATCTCGAGTACCGTGCTCGATCTCGAGTAGCCCTCAGCTTCTGTGTTGCTGCTCGACGACGCTGGTGCTGGTGGAGGCTGCTGACTTTGGTCGATGTCGACCAAATTACTCGATATCGAGGAATTTTGTCCGACTTCGACCCCATACTTGCATCCTGTCAAGGCATCTGAAAAATAATTAGTCCAAATCGACTTACCTTGGTTTGTGTCGAGTGGATCCTCCGTTCCTTCATTCAGGATTGCCATGATCTCCTCCACCTGGGCCTCCATGTCCCTATTTTCTAGCTCCTCGGGGGTCATATTTCTTATGTTAGGTTCCCCGCAAGTGATGTAGCCAGCTGAGATAGATTTGACCTCTTCCATTGGACCTGTATGCCTTTCAGTTTTATTAAAGGAATACTCAATTACCTCATCGCTGATGTTGAAGGAGAGCACTCCTTTCCTTACGCTTATGTTGGCATCCACCGTCGCCAAGAAGGGTCTTCCTAGAATAATGGGACAAGCAGGATCTTCTTGCATATCAACAACTAAGAAATCAGCAGGGACAAAGAATTTACCTACTTGTACTGGCACATTGTCCACCATGCCTGTTGGAATGACCACTGTGTTGTTGGCCATGTAAAGTCTAGCATCCACAGGCTCTAGGGCACCTATCTTAATCTTGGACCAAATTGTTAAAGACATTATACTCACACTAGCTCCAAGATCACATAAGGCATTAATTTTATATGGACCAAATCCAATGGTTATAGCGAACTTACCTGGATCTGGCCTCTTCTCCAATATGTCCAAATGGCTGCACTCCTCTATAATCTCAGCCATTGATCGCTTTTTGCTCAGAATCTCCTTCAGGAACTTGACATAGGATGGCATTTCATTGAGAGCTTCTGTGAAGGGGATGGCGACGTTGAGTTTCTGAAGCATCTTGATGAAGCGCTGAAATTTCTTTTCCGCCGGGTCCTTTGCAGATTTTGTGGGGAAAGACAGCTTCTTTTTCTGATTCAGAGCCAGAACAGATGTCGAAGGTGTAGCGGTTTTCCCGATCTCGTCTTGCCCTTCCTCGATGTCGACCACGTCCTTGTCGATCTCGACCAGATTGGGTGGTGTCGAGTTGCTGTATAGTGCAGACGAGGGCTTTTGTAATTTCTACTCGAGATCGAGTTGACCCTCCTCGAGATCGACCAAGCTCTGGTCGACTTGCTGGTCTCCTTCATTCTGCTGCTTTCCGACCTCTGGCTCTTGCAGTTGATGGCCGCTTCTAAGTTTTACAGCAGCGATGTATCCAGTCTTTCCCTTAGGATTTGGTTCTAAAGATCCAGGGAGCGAACCTGACCGTCGGGGATTCCTGCTGCTAGCTGACCAATCTGTATATCAACTGTTTTCCTCCATATATCAATCTCCCCAAGCCTAGAGTTGACGCCCTAAATTTGAGTGTAGACTGAATTGAAGGATTGCCTGGTTTCTGTATGATTCCTCCTTATTTCATCTAAGACAGTCTGTAGATCATCCTTTTTCTGGTCCCTTTTTGGATGTCCTGGAGCTCTGTAGGGCGGGGGGTTCCTAGGGGCACCTTGGTTCCATTGTGGTTGCTGAAACCTTTGGTCCCCCATGTAGCGATTGGGACCCCCTGCGTAAGCTGCCTCTTCGTGGTATTCTGTCTGCCTGACTTGCTCAGTGTGTGGGCACTCAATAGTGGTGTGCCTCTGTGATCCGCATTCAATACAAGGCTGGTTAACAGAAAGGTACTTTACTTGTTTGAGGAGCTTCTTATTCTGGTCTCTGTAGTACTGCTCCCTAACATCTGGATCAATCTCCTTAGGGGGCTCATATAAGGGCATGGATGGTGCTGGCTTGGCGTAGGGATTCTCCTCATAGTTGACTAGATTCCCATACTTGTTGTCATAGTTGGTCAGCTTGTCTAGAGCAGCCCATGCGTCAGGAGGCGGCATTGTCAGATACTCATAGTGAGTATATGTGTTGATTCTGTCCTTTGCAGCCAAGTCCAGAGAATTGAAGAAGATCTCTTGAACTACGCAGGGTTGCTGTCCATGTGTAGGGCATGATCGTAACAGATCCTTATAGCGTTCCCATGCCTTTGCTAGCGTCTCCCCAGGCTGCTGTTTGAAAGATGTGATCTTTTGGCACAGGAGTGCAGTTTTAGCAGGAGGAAAGAACTTGTTCAGAAATTCCTGCTTCACTTGAGCCCATGTTGTGAGAGATCGTGGTTTCAGCCCTTCCAACCATTTCAATGCAGGCCCAGCCAGAGACCAACGGAAAGCTTTCATCAGCATGTACTCCAAGGTGGTACATTCAGAAAGAGTACGACACATGTCAGTAAAGTTGGTAATATGGCGTAACGGGCATTCATTAAATATACCATGAAATGCATGATTTTTAATTTCAATAAGGAATTGAGTGCGAATTTCATAGTTGTTTTCAGGGATTAGAATGGCCGATTCAGGCACGACGAGAGTCGGGTGCATATAATCCTCTGCAGTGGTTGGGTAGAGGGCAAGTTCATCTGCCAGCTGCCTTGCACGTTCAGCTTCTTGTTCCCTTCCTGATCTCTCAGCGGCGAGAGCAGCATCTCTGGCAGCTAGATCCCTTGTGAGCCTCTCGATCAGCTGTTCCTGTGTCTCCGCAGCTGCCATGGCTCTTTGTAGTTTAGCTCTGATGTGTAGAAGGCGCTCTGGATCGTCTAAGCCGTCAAACTCAGGTGGTTGACCAGAACGGCGCATACACCTATACCAAGGCAATCAAACACAAGGTTTGCTACCTCCCTTATTTCTGAGCATTCGAACCACAAGTGGTCTTCGGTATCTTCATCGGCTTTGCAAAATGAACATACAACAGCCTCGTTACCCTTCCAGTGCTTAATCTTTCTACCCGTGCTCAGTCGTTTAAGAGAAGCAAGCCATACAATAAAGGCCCACTACCTACATTGTAGTCTCCCCCAAATCATGCTTCCCCAATAGATTTCCTCATTTCGTTCACGGATTAGATGATAAACCTTGGAGCTGGAAATCCCACCATTCGGCCCCAGAATCGCATCTACCATCCGCATCTGTCGGGTGTTTGAGTACAGCAGCCCCCCTTATGTCATCCCTTGTCTCTAATAAGCTCTTCCATAGCCAACTATCGTTCACCTTTCTTTGCACATCCCAAATCATCATGCCTCTCATGTGGTTAGTAGTGCACCGGCTTGTCCATACACTAGGCTTGGTCATAATAAGTTCTCCAACAAGCTTAGCCTGTATACTTTTGTTCCACGAGAGAAGCTCCCGGATCTCCAACCCTCCTTCAATGTAAGGTTTAGTAACATCCTTCCACTTTACTAGACACTTCCTCCCTTCCATATTTCCATTCCATAAAAACCACTTATACATCTTTTCAATTCGATATATAACACCCTTAGGAAGCACTACAACCTGGCTCCAGAAAGAAGTTATACCACCACACACGACTTTCAGAAGTTGTAGCCGACCAGCATACGACAGCTTCCTGGCCGACCAAGAGTGCAGAAGCGCGCCAATTTTGTCATACAAATCTCCATACTCAGCCACAACGGTGGTATTGGAGTGAAGCGGTATGCCCAAGTATCTCACTGGAAAGCTACCGATTGCATAGTTCAGCTGCTGTGCAATCTGATCTCCAAGCTTAGTTGATAACCCAGCTAAGAAGATATAGCTCTTTTCTTTGTTAGCACTCAGCCCTGAACAAGCAAAGAATGAGTCCAGACATTCCTTGATGATGCGGATTGTTGTTGTAGGAGGATGTGTCAAGTATGAAATAAATATAAAATAAAGTTCAGACTGACTTCCCTGTCTCAGCAAATAAATACAAGACTTCCTCCCGTTGTAGTAGAAGGTTGTCAGGATCGTATCCACGAGGAAGCGTGTCAGCAATCTTAGGTAGTTGTAAATCTCACAAAAAAGCAAACAGAAGACAGAAACAAAGAAACAAAGACAGAAAAGACAGAAATAACAAACGAAAGCAAGAAATAAAACAAAGGCAGCAACTAACTCGATCTCGACAACAGGCAACTCGAGATCGACAAAGAACAGCAAAGATAGAAAAGACAAAGCAAAGCAGAAACAAAAGCGAGGACACAGAAGTTGGCCGATATCGACTAACTGTCCTCGATATCGACTACCGATGTCGACAACAGAAACTCAGCAAATCAAACAGACAACTCGGTATAGACAAGCCAACTCGATCTCGACCAGTATCTACTCGAGATCGACAAGACTCTACTCTGTATCGACTAAAAGACAGTAACTTTAAAATGCAAATTCTCGAACCCAAAACTCAGATTTCCGATGAAATAAATCAATATAATAAAAGACTTCCAAAGTCAGGGTATCAACACCACAACGATAACCATGAAAAGTAACACATAAAGGCATAAAAGATCATGCTTCCCATCAAAATAACTTTCGTTACTAACAAATAGGCATATAGAGGCTTTCGCATAAACCCTAATTGTTACTAATCATTTTCACATAATTAATCCAAGTTGCATTAAGATCACTTTCGCTTCAATAACACAAACAAGGATCACCTTCAACTCTCGCAAAAGAATCATGCTCAAAGGGATAGAAGACGAATTGCATAAAAAGATCTGACCTTTACCGCATCACCTCACATGGCCACCATCGGGCTCACCCCAGCCCAAGAAGTGGGTGGACTACTCGCTCTTCATCGCAATCGCAGACATTGATGTATAAAAAGAAACTTGCATTAAACTATATTCAAAGCCTTTACAATCCCGGCAATCAACTTTCGCGGAATGCCAAAACCCTAAAACCTTTGAACTTCCTAAAACTTCTCTGTGGAACTACTTGTCTCTGACTGAAATTGAATGAATGAAAAACCAGCCCCTAGGGCTTTATTTATAGCCTTCTATTCCTTGCTAATCAAGGATAGAAATATCTATCTTTATCTAAAATCTATATCTAAAACTTTAAAAGATAAATAAAAGCAATTTTAGGAATTAAATCTAAAAGGGAAAAAATAAATCTAAATAGGTAAGTCTTCTAATGTTGATAGATCTTGCCTTCCATAGATAGAACTTGATGAAATCGGATAGACTTAGCTTCCTTCGGCACCAAGTAACTCCAACTCGACAAGGATTGCTCAAACCGCGTGACGCGGCTTCGGACGCGGCTCGTCGATCTCGACCAGGGCTACTCGAGATCGAGTAGGCTTCGTCGTTTGGCTGGCTTGGTCGGGTGGCTCTGCTCGACATGGCTCGGATCTAGGCTCCTCTGTCGTCGATCTCGACAAGCTCTCCTCAAGATCGAGTAGAGGTGGTGCTCGGCTTCTCCGTTTTCGGCTTTTCGACTTGGCACAGCTCGTCGACTCCGAACATGGCGTCGAAGTGTGGTTGATCTCGACTAGAGGTACTCGAGATCGAGTAGGGTCCGGGAGTTGGGTTGCTCTGGCTCAGTGTCCTCGATCAGCTCTGCTCGACCAGGTGTGCTCAGACAGCCCTCGTCGAGATCGAGTAGGTGTACTCGAGATCGAGTAGAGTTCTCTCAGCTTTCTGCTCTGTTCTTGAAACACACTTTTCCGAGTCCTCGTTTGTCGGATTAACGCGTATGACCATGCGTTGGAAAGCTCTTTTTGAGGGCTACAACTTTCATGAAGACATCAAAGCTTGATTCCGAATGATGAATACCGAAAAATGGCCTTTTCTCCAGCTACATCATTCTTAGCTTCTCCAAGACTTTCCTTCAAGCTCCAAAGTGCGTCCGATTTCTGCGAAATATAACCAAAACTTGTGTAGACCTCCATATATTGCAAATCAGTGTAAACTACACAGATTTTGTATTATTCTAACCCAAATGCATGCAATGTATGCAGAAATCGATATAAAAGTTACTGTAAAACATGGTAGATTCAGCTCACAACACGGATCGATTCCAAATTAGCATGACAGAACACCAAAAGGTCATCCGCAAACGCCAGATGAGTAAGCTTTAACCCTTTGCATCTTGGGTGGAACTTAAATCTCAGGTTCTCAGATGCCTTCTGAAGCATTTGACTTAAAACCTCCATACAAAGCACAAAAGGTAGGGTGATAAAGGATCACCCTGTCTCACCCCACGCTTACCAGGGAAAAAACCTTCCGGCGCTCCATTGATCAAGACCGAGAATGAAGGAGATGAGACACAATCCATAATCAACTCAATAAGCTTAACTGGGAATCTGAAATATAGAAGAGTGCTCTTAATAAAGTCCCAATTCAGGTAGTCATAGGCTTTTTACAAGTCCACCTTGATCGTGCATCTTGGTCTGACTCTTTTTGTTCCATAGCCATTGACGATTTTTAGAGCTACAACACACTTGTGAGCTATTGAACGCCCAGGAATGAAAGCTCATTGGCATTCCGATATCAGTCCACTCAAGTATCCCTTGATACGTTTGGCAATGAGCTTAGTCACCATCTTCATGACCGTGTTACAGCATGAAATTGGTCTGAGATCTTTCACATATGTGGGATTGGACACCTTGGGTATAAGAGAGATAAATGTGTTGTTGAGCTGTCTGAGCACCTTGCCATTTCTGAAAATTTCCCGTATCACCTCACAAGTGTCCAAACACTTTCCAAGCATCTCGGAAGAACTTTCTACCAAACCCATCTGGTCCTGGTGACTTATTGATTCCTATGCTCCATAAGCATCTTCTAATCTCATCATAGCTAGGAATCTATATCAAATCCAATCCTCTGCTATCATCTAAAACACCACCATGCAGATCAGTAGGGAAGGCATCAACCTGAGCTTCAGTTGACAGCAGATCTTCCAGTAAACAATCATTTGCATTCCTCACGACCAGCATAGAATTTCTAGGTTGTCATTCTTTCACATTTCTGAAAAAGATTGAAGAGGTTTCCTCGCCCATTGTGAGCCAATGAAGCTTCGCTTTCTGTGTGGTCAAGCTGATTAGTCGGGCCACATTATTTCTTAGCACAATCTCAGCTTCAGCAATCTGTTCATCCAGCCTGACGTTTCCTTTTTCAACTCTACTTCGGATCTGTAACTCGTTGAGGATGCCCTTCTCCAGCTTAATCTGATTTTGTAGCTCCGGGAATCTGGCCTTATCCCATGGTTTGAGTGCTTCCTTAACACTCTTGAGCTTTTTGACGAGCTTGAACTGTTTGGACCCAAGTTCAGTATAGCTCCAAGCAGCCCTTACAATAGATTCAAACTCCTCCTCTCCTCCCCAGAAATTCTTATATTTGAATGGATAATGTCTCTTGGAGGTTTCATTCCTTATCAAGGCTACCCCAAGACAATGATCAGAAAAACTGGGCGAGTTAAACACAGCTCTAGTGTTCTCAAACAATTCCATCCATTTTCCATTCACAAGTATTCGATCTAGCTTTCTTTCTATTTTGCTGCTTCCAGTTCGCTTATTCATCCAAGTAAGCTGAGCTCCCGTATAAGGCAAGTCCGACAGCCCACACAAATCTAAAGCAGTTCACAGCTCAATAAATTCATCAAATCTGGCTGATCTCTGAGGCCACATCTCCTCCATGCTTAAAATGCAATTGAGATCCCCAAGCACTATCCAGGGAATGGTGGTCTGTCCAGCAATTTGATGCAATTCTTCCCAGAGCGTGATCCTTTCAGTTTTTGTGTTGTAGACGAATATAAAAGTGGTAGCAAATCTTTACCTTTTGTCCTTAGTTTCCAATAGGAAATGAATCAATTGCTCTCTAATACGCAGCACATTAACTTCAAATAGTTCGGGATTCCAAGTAACCCAGATTCTCCCCTTAACTGTTTCGTCACCATTCATACAGCAGGACCAACCTCTCATGAGTCTCTTCTTAATCTCTTCGATGTTCCTAAACAGAACCCTTGTCTCCAACAACCCTATCATCCCAATGTCATTCTCAAAACAAAAAGAATTTATAATATTATTTTTAACCGGATCCTTTAAGCCGGTTATATTCCAAGCTGTAATCTTGATTTTATTCATGAGAACCAACAATGTGAGTGCTACCCTCACTTGTCTTAATACCCAAATGAATAATCACCTGCCCCGTTTCCTTATCCACATTAGTTTCTCCAAAAGCAGCAAATCTGGAGCCAATACCTTCACATCCATTATATTCATCATGCCCAGCCCCATTGTCAAACTACCTTGCACTCTTTTTGCCGGTCTGAATTGTCCATCCATCCTCTGCATTAACCTCAGTCAATGTGTAGCTAGGTTTCTTTCGATTAGCATCAGTGATCATATGGTGAGACCCATTATTCAGGTTAGTTCCGCTGCCGGGGGTAGCATAAGAGATAGAGGATCCACCTGAAGGGAAACTAGTAGTACCAAACCGGATGCCAAGCAGATGTTTAGGAGCCTTACCGTGATCACCGACAGAATCAAACGCTTTCTTAGCGACCTCCACATAGAGGCCCTTACCTTTCTCAACTGAAGTCAACCTTCTAGGCACCCACTGATTAGAATTTGCTAGCAGTCTAGGCACCCTACCTGAATTGTACCTATCCGAATTAGCATTCCTTTGACGACAATTCAAATCAGAGTGTCCAAAGCAATTGCAAGACGAGCACTTAGCAGGCATCCACTCAAAAATGACATGCTGCAAGTATTTCGACCCGTCAAGATTCTCTATTTCGATGGTATTAATCGACGACTCCCCCACTGTGACTTCCAAAAGCATTCTCGCAAATGAGATTCATTCACCCTCAGCAGTAAGCTCATCGAGGCAGACCGGAACACCAATCAAACTCCCAAGCCTGCTGAGATTGGTGGGTGTAAACAGAGTAGGTTCCAAGTCAAGTAAACACACCCAACAGGGGATTTTGTCGAACGAACTCCACGCAATTGCCATCCTTGGTTGCCATCTTTTCAGATACAATGGCTTGAACCCTTGCAGTAGCCATGGACCATTACTAAGCACCCATACTAGGTCACTTTCAGATTTGAATCGAAAGACAAACACTCCATTTCTCTTCTGAAAGATTTTCGGTTTCTCCACTATCCACTCTGATTCACACAGATCACAAACCTGTTTGTAAGGAACACGGCCACCCGCAATTACTCTAATGAGAGTTGACGCCCATTCCTTTCTTGATTCTTCTACATCTTCCGACCAAATTTTAAGCTTGCCCTTTTCCACATCTGGGAAATGCGTGAGTTTATCTACAGTGATAATGTCCCTATTGAATTTGAAGGGAGAATGGTGAGGATGGTGGAATAGACGACGCGCAGGGTCGAAGTTCTATCTCAACGCCTGGGCAAAGGACAAAGGCTCCACATCCTTCGATCCCCCATCATTAATGTTTGAAAGCTGCTCTCCTGATTTCCCCGGCGTATCTCCACATTTCTCACCGACCTGACTGTTCGCATTTACTCCTTGACCAGAATCACCACCATTAATGCCCTTTGACAGCTTACCAGTAGTTTCGGACGAGGTTCCAGAGCCCTCACCTAGCTTCATTGTCGCATTAACTCTCAGACCTGGCATCTTAAGGAGGGTAGCACCCACCTCCGGAATGACGACTTTATTATGCTCAGAATCTTCGTTCGCACTCTTACTGCTCCAATTAGGGTTCCCACAACCCTCTTTTCTCCCAGACGGTGTACCTCTCTTGCCCATGTTTAGGGTAACCGCCGTCACAACCTCTGTGAGGGAAGTCGGTGACGGAGCCCTGAGTTTGTTTGGAATTACCCTACTTGTACGGACATAATCTATCTTCTCCCACCACAAGTATCGAATACATTGTTTTAGCGTACTACATGCTCGTGAACTAAAGTGTTCGATTTTAATACAAAATTAGAGCATAAAAAGATATATATATATCGAGTTGCCGAGGGCACAAATTCCGTTATTTGGGTGGCGAATTTCTCGAAATCCAATGCTAGCTCAAGTTGCTCGTTTAATCTGCAAAATAAGACCACAGTTGGATTAGTGGGTTTTGTTCTTCGAAGGTGGCCCACAATAAGTTACAAAAGGTGGCCCAAAATAAGAATGATAGTTTCCAGATCCTCAAAAGAATGAAAGTCAGTAAAATGGGGTGAATGAGTAGATAAATAAAAAAATCTACCCATCTCTAAACCCAAAAGGAAAAGATCAGCAAAATAAATAAAAAAATAGTTCTGCAAAAAAAAGGTTATCGATAGCTAAGGGAAAAAGGATCAACAGTTAAAGGAAATAAAAGATAGAATATCAACTAAAAGATACGTCTGTTATCTCAAAGGAAAAAAGATATCTTAAACAAAAAGGCAACTAGAGATCTATCCTTAGCTTCCCTATCCTATAAAAGAGGCCAAGGCTAGGGTAAAAAAAAAGGGGGAGAGCACAACACGCACAATACAAAGGAAAAAGCTGCAGAAAAAAAACAACACAAATACGTCTGTAGAGAGCAACAAGCAGCAAAGAAGAAGAGGAGGCAAACAGGTAGCCTTCTCTCCATGTTGGGTTTTTGGTGATTCCCGAAGCCCTGCCCTGGCGAACCTTGCGAGCTTTCGCTTGTGGCCTGGGCTTCGGAGTCATCAGATCACCCTTAAATCAAATCAAATCGAAGGACCACGCAATCGACTCTCGAAACCCCGCCCTTGCAAACCTTGCGATCTTTCGCTTGTGGCCTGGGTTTCGGAGTCATTAAATTGCCCCAAAACAAGTCGAAGTGATGTCAAAATGGATTCTCAAAACCCCTCCCTTGCAAACCTTGCGAGCTTTCGCTTGTGGCCTGGGTTTCGGAATCATCAAATAGCCCAAAAAGAGGGCGAAACGCTGCTGGATTTTTCATAAATTAAGCGACTAATTCAAGCAGGCAAATTGCAAGACAACAAAACTCTAAATTAAAGAGAAGTACTGGCAAAATAAGGCCAATCAAACAAGCAAAAGATAAGTTTGCACACAAATCACAAGTGGTTTCAAACAAGGCTAAGGGAAGCAAATTCACTGCAACCATACGGTGAAATTGGAATAAAAAAAATAAAAGAAAGAAAGAGAAAGCAAACAGATTTTCTGTCTTAGTCCAGCTTCACACAAGACAAAATCCCCAAGTCAAAACTTTTCTGTCAAAGTTCCTGCAGAGACATAAAGTCTCGTTAAAAAAAATGCAGCAAAGCTCACAAAACTCATGCAGGTCCTCGTTCAAACTAAATCTGTGCAAATTGGCCAACAAATTTCCAAGGGTTTAAACATACCTCCCGAGGGTCCTGTCAAGTTGAATATCTGCTAGCCTTAAGTGTACCAATTAGCCCTTGTTCATGCGGAAAAGAATGAAAAAAAGAATCAGTCGAATCCAAAATAGATTACTCAAATTTAGGAAAAAAATCATATAAATTACTGAATCTAATCTGAAGTTGGGTTCACAGTGTTAAGAAAATCCACATACCATGCTAGAAGCTTTCTTCTTTGGCTCGCTCCTGAGGGCTTCAAGGATTGAAGTCCTTCCTGATGGTCCCTTTGTCCCAAACGACAAAACTGAAACAGGCTTCAGTTAAAATCAATAAATAAACCGAGGATTTAGGGATGAAATTCACAAGGGAAAAATACCAGGATACCTTGGCTTGAAACCAATCGAGCTCAAATCGCTGCCCCAAATCCGCCAATCCTACTCCCTCTATCGATCGTTCTCAATTAAAAAAAAACCCTAAAAAAAAGCGCAATCAAGTAAAGTGTAAAAAAAATTGAAGCTCGATTGAAAAGGGTATTCATGTTAGGAGTCTGAAATCTAGGCTACAAGCCTCCTAAAAATCGAATTGAACACCAAATTTGAGGTTGAAATTTGTATTAAGAAGAAAAGGAAAGAAAGCCCCTACGGCGTACCTGGGCATGGGGTCTCTTCGGTTCCTAGCCGCCATTGCTCCGTCCGCGCCTTCGATCCGCCCTCCTCAGTTCCAGTTGACCGAAATCGGACCTCCAAGGCAGTGCAAGCTGTGGAGGAGTACGTCGTCGTCTTCAGTCGCTCAGAGAAATACCACAGTTGGATTAGTGGGTTTTGTTCTTCAAAGGTGGCCCAAAATAAGTTACAAAAGGTGGCCCAAAATAAGAACGATAGTTTCCAGATCCTCAAAAGAATGAAAGTCAGTAAAAGGGGGTGAATGAGTAGATAAATAAAAAAATCTACCTATCTCTAAACCCAAAAGGAAAAGATCGGCAAAATAAATAAAAAAATAGTTAAGCAAAAAAAAGGTTATCGATAGCTAAGGGAAAAAGGATCAACAGTTAAAGGAAATAAAAGATAGAACATCAACTAAAAGATACGTCTGTTATCTCAAATGAAAAAAGATATCTTAAACAAAAAGGCAACTAGAGATCTATCCTTAACTTCCCTATCCTATAAAAGAGGACAAGGCTAGGGTAAAAAAAAAAAGAGGAGAGCACAGCACGCATTAAGAAAAGGAAAAAGCTGCAGAAAAAAAAACAACACAAATACGTCTGCAGAGAGCAACAAGCAGCAAAGAAGAAGAGGAGGCAAACAGGTAGCCTTCTCTCCATGTTGGGTTTTTGGTGATTCCCGAAGCCCCGCCCTGGCAAACCTTGCGAGCTTTCGCTTGTGGCCTGGGCTTTGGAGTCATCAAATCGCCCTCAAATCAAATCAAATTGAAGGACCACGCAATCGACTCTCGAAACCCCACCCTTGCAAACCTTGCGAGCTTTCGCTTGTGGCCTGGGTTTCGGAGTCATCAAATTGCCCCAAAACAAGTTGAAGTGCTGTCAAAATCGATTCTCGAAATTTCGCCCTTGCAAACCTAGCGAGCTTTCGCTTGTGGCCTGGGTTTCAAAATCATCAAATAGCCCTAAAAGAGGGTGAAACGCTGCTGGATTTTTCATAAATTAAGTGACTAATTCAAGCAGGCAAATAGCAAGACAACTTCACTGCAGTCAAGACTTTTCTAAGGCAGAGAAATAGAAAGCAAATTTTCTGGATAAACTCAACCAGCAAAACTCTAAATTAAAGAGAAGTACTTGCAAAATAAGGCCAATCAAACAAGCAAAAGATAAGTTTGCACACAAATCACAAGTGGATGATTTGCCAGCTACGTATATGTGGATTTATCTGTGCTGATGAAGTTACTCTTCATTCGGGAAAAAATTTATCACCTCTTAAGCCGAAGGAAAAAGGAAAAGGGAGGGGGCCACTTGTCAATGAGACTTCAAATGCTACAAATTTTGAGGAGGGCGTTGAAAAGGAGACTCCTACATTGGGTCAGAAAGACCAGGAAGCTGGGGCATCCGCCCAGAAAGATGTCGTGCCACAAAGGCCTGTGTTGCTTCCTAAAGCTTCTTTTAAGGAGCAAGTGAAGTACGACGTGATCGGCCATTTAAAGCGCATTCATGCATGCTTAAGTGCATATGACGCATTACAAATATCGACCGATTTAAGGAAGGCCTTGATTCAAACCCTCTTGGATCCAGAAGATTACAAAGACCAAGTGGTTTGGGTTGAGGTTGATGAAGTGACTTTACCCGCTTCATCTCAATGTGCTTCATGTATGGCATCCGTAACTTTCTTTGATGAAGACCTCCAATTAGGAAGCATCGATCACAATAGACCCTTATATGTCACGGGTACAATTGGAGATGCAAAACTCAACAGAATCCTGCTAGATTGTGGGTCTGCGGTGAATCTATTACCTTTACGGGTCTTGGAAGCGATGGGATTGACCGTAGATCATCTGTCGCCCAAATTGCTCCCCATTCAAGGTTTAAACCAGGTGGGACAAAAAGCTTTGGGCGCCATTGCCTTGAAAGTGGTTCTGGATTATCTCTACAAGGATGCTCTTTTCCACGTCATCGATGCTGGAACCTCCTATAACGCTTTGCTAGGGAGGCCATGGCTCCATGCCAGCAAGTCGATTGCTTCTACACTTCATCATTGCTTGAAGTACACCAATGAAAGCAGAAATGAAAGGACTATCCATGGCGATAGCGTTCCTTTTCAAGGTGAAAGCGTTAATTACGCAGACGCTAAATTCTACAAGAATGTGCACTCTAACTCCAATCCATGTGTGGAAGCGCAAGAGGAGGGTAAAAGTGTCAGTCCTCAAAAAGGGAGCAAGGGCCCAAGAAGAGTCTCCGTCACCCAAGGTCTCTCTTGTCCGAAGAAAGGAAGAGCCAGAGACACTTCCTAAGGTGTTATTCAAATACAGACCCAAGGATAAGAGACAACCTGGCCAAAAGCCATTGAGTGCAGCAGAGAAGGCTATGCACTCTCTAATGACAAGCTACAGTTGTCCTCTCCGTAAAATCGACCAATCTATTCCAAAGAAGAAGTTGGTCATTCAAAGACATCATAAGGCCATCAAAGTTAAGGCGAATCTTCTAAGGCACCAGTCAAGCAGGGCTCTTCAAAGCATCATAAGGCCATCAAAGTTAAGGCGACAAGACCCTCTGTGTTCGAGAGGCTTGGAAGAGTGGACATGCCTAAGAACAAGAGGGTCAACGTCAAGAAGACCAGAAAGTAGAAGGTGAAGAATAAGAAGCTAGAAACGTCCACTTGCGAAGCCGAGGATCCTATGGATGCTCAGATAGAAGAAGTAAATATGGTGTTGACATATACAAGGAGTGAACCAATTGAAGATCCTCAGGATTTTCTTAATGTGGTCCAATCTGCTCCACCAGAAATGTAAGATGGTGGTCAAGCCACACTTGACAGATTGCAATAAATCAACTTAAGGACTACAGAAGATCCAAAGCCCGTATTCGTTAGTGCTTTTCTAACAGAAGAGGAAAGAGGATCATATGAGCATCTTCTCAATGAATATAGAGATGTGTTTGCTTGGAGATATCAAGACATGCCTGGTTTGGATCCTAAGGTGGCTATGCACAAGTTATCTGTCTTCGAAGAGGAAAAGCCAGTGAAGCAAGCCCAACGTTGTTTTCGGCCTGAGCTGACAGTGCAGATTAAAGCTGAAGTCAACAAGTTCATTGAGGCTGGATTCATTCGTGAGGTCCAATACCCAATCTGGTTGGCAAACATTGTTCCCGTCAAGAAGAAGAATGGCCAGCTACGTATCTGTGTGGATTTTCAGGATGAAACATGTCCCAAAGATGAATTCCCTCTTCCGATAACCGAGTTATTGGTTGATTCCACCATGGGTTTTCAGGCCTTATCCTTCATGGATGGCTTCTCGGGGTATAATCAGATTAAGATGCATCCCGAGGACGAAGAATTAACGGCTTTCCGGACACCTCTGGGCACGTATTGCTATACAGTAATGCCTTTTGGTCTAACAAATGCGGGAGCGACCTATCAAAGAGCCATGACGGTGATCTTTCACGATCTGCTTCACAACACCATTGAGTGCTATGTGGATGACCTTGTGGTGAAATCAAAGAAAAGAGAGGATCATTTGGATGATCTCAAGAGAATCTTTGAAAGGTTGCGAAAACATCAATTGAAGATGAATCCCCTTAAGTGTGCCTTTGGTGTAACTTCAGGCAAGTTCCTTGGCTTCATTGTTCGAGGACGGGGCATAGAAATCGAACCCGATAAAATCAAGGCAATCGTACAAATGTCAGGCCCGAGGAATCTCCTTGAGTTGCGAGGTGTAGAGGGCAAACATGCCTACATCCGGCGTTTCATTTCCAATCTGACGGGGAGGTGTCAGCTCTTTCTAAGGTTGATGAAGAAAGATGTTCCATTCATATGGGACCAAGCCTGTAAAAATGCTCTCGACAGCATCAAGAAATAATTGACTAGCCTACTAGTCCTCATGGCACCGGTTCAGGGAAAACCCTTAATCTTGTACGCCGCGAGTCTTGAGCGGTCATTAGGGGCCATGTTAGCCCAAAATAATGACGAGGGAAAGGAAAATGCCTTGTACTATATCAGCCGCACGATGGTCGGGGTAGAATTAAATTATCCTTCTATGGAGAAGATTTGTTTAGCATTGATCTTTGCTATCCAGAAGCTACGACATTATCTCTTGTCTCATCAAATCACATTAATCTCAAGAGCTAATCCCTTGCGATACAGTTTGTCCAAGATGGTGTTGTCAGGGAGACTGGCCAAATGGGCTATGCTCATACTTCAACTCATACTTCAACTCATAACCCTAGGGAGGGGTAATTTGGTAAATTCAGACATCGATCTTCCGAGCTCGGCTCGGGCTCGGCTCAAGCTCGGTTCGAGCCTAAAATACTGTTCAAGCTCGGCTTGTTTTACGTATTCGAACGAGCCGAGCTCGAGCTTTTTCGAGCCGATCCCGAGCCGAGCTCGAGCTGTTCAAGCTCGACTTGTTTTACTTAGGAATGACACTTTGTATCGAAGGACATTCGATGGAATATTATTAAGATGCTTGTCGAATGAAGAAGCCAAATATATCCTCGCAGAAACCCACGCCGGGGTATGCGGGGCGCATCAAGCAGGTCCTAAATAAGCTAATCAAATCAAATATTGGGCTATTATTGGACGACAATGGTGAAAGATGCTATGGATTTCGGTAAGGCATGTCATGCCTGCCAAATTCACAGCGACTTCATACACCAACCTCCTCAACTGTTGCACCCGACTACTTTTTCATGGCCATTTAATGCATGGGGTCTCGACATTGTAGGGTGTATAAAGCCATCGTCATCTCGAGGGCATCGGTATATTCTGGCTGCCATAGATTACTTCTCAAAATGGGCTGAAGCCATACCATTGAAAGAAGTGGGAGCTAAGGAGGTCGCTAACTTCATAAGGACTCACTTGATTTATCGATATGGAGTTCCTTCAAAAATCATCTCAGACAATGCTCTATACTTCAAAAATCAGATGTTGGTGAAGATGAGCGAGAAGTTTGGGTTTAAGCATAGCTTCTCATCGAGCTACAACCTGTCGTCAAATGGTCAAGCTGAAGCATTTAATAAAGTGCTATGTAAGATACTAAAGAAGATGGTATCAAAATCCAAAAGAGATCGGCATGAACGGCTACCGGATGCACTATGGGCTTATCGGACAACAACACGCACATCGACTGGTTGTACGCCTTACAACCTGGTCTTTGGGTCTGAAGCTGTTTTACCCTTAGAAATTCAGTTGCCATCTCTCAGAGTTGAAGTTCAGCTCACCGACCCGGAAGAGAATGTCAAGATTCGTTTGGCCGAGCTCGAAGCATTGGATGAGCACCGGATAGCAACACAACAAAAACATGAAATCTACCAGGCCCAAGTGGTTGGGGCATTCAATAAACGGGTCAAATTTCGCTAATTCGTTGTTGGTGACCTGGTCCTTACCATTAGGCGACCAATTGTGATCAACCGAAAATCCCAAGGAAAGTTTGAAGAAAAATGGGAAGGTCCTTATGTGGTGACCAAAGTTTTCCCCAAAGGGGCATATGAACTCTCAAATGCCGAAGAAGAAGTGGTATACTCCTACGTGAATGGAAAATTCGTGAAGAAATATTTCACGTGAAGCCTCGAGAGTGAAAGTGCCCAGAACTACCTCATGACTTGATGTCGAATAAGGAGTATGTAGGACGTTTGACAACCAAAATACGTCAAATTCAGTCGGGGAAAAAAAACTGGGTTCGTAGATGATAGTCGAAGCGTTTGGAAAACCCTTCCTAGAAGGTGGGCCCAGATGATTCGAGTGATGCGGTAAAAAATAAAAATTAAAAATTAAAAAAAAATCCCAGTTAAATGTAAGCATAAGTATGGACTTGAAGTTAGTCCGAAATTGAAGCACCCTGTAACACACATGAAGAAAAGGGTGCCTAAAATGAACTACGAATGGCTTGATCCCTCATAAAGAGGGTACGTAGGCAATCTAGCTAGTCAAGAATGCTATATGCAGCCCCAAAAACAAAAACAACACCAGTCTCCCCCTTTCAATGGGGATACATATGTAGTTCTCAACGTTGGCCAATGATGATCGAATTTACATTGGTCGTCATGGGAAGATTACACCTATTTAGGATAAAACGCCCTATATGTAAGCTCTATGTTGTTCTTTCTCAAATGACAAAACAAGTGAGGTCAAAAGATCAAAGGCGAACTTTAAATCTGTTCGTCGAGCTTCTCACAAATTCAAAGTTCGGGGGCATCTGTTTGGGGGTAAAATTCGTGTTTAATTAAAGGATATTGTATATGCTCATGAAATTATTTTCTTGAAGGCTCTCATGTGATACCTTATATATTAGACACAAATACAAATTGGCTAGCGATAGTTACAAGTAAATGAGTGCGCAAAATGTGTTATGTATCGAATACATTGTTTTAGCGTACTACAGGCTCATGAACTAAAGTGTTCAATTTTAATACAAAATTAGAGCATAAAAAATATATATATCGAGTTGCCGAGAGCACGAATTCCGTCATTTTGGTGGCGAATTTCTCGAAATCCAATGCTAGCTCAAGTTGCTCGTTTAATCTGCAAAATAAGACCACAGTTGGATTAGTGGGTTTTGTTCTTCAAAGGTGGCGCAAAATAAGTTACAAAAGGTGGCCCAAAATAAGAACGATAGTTGCCAGATCCTCAAAAGAATGAAAGTCAGTAAAAGGGGGTGAATGAGTAGATAAATAAAAAATTCTACCCATCTCTAAACCCAAAAGGAAAAGATCAGCAAAATAAATTAAAAAATAGTTATGCAAAAAAAAGGTTATCGATAGCTAAGGAAAAAGGATCAACAGTTAAAGGAAATAAAAGATAGAATATCAACTAAAAGATACGTTAGTTATCTCAAAGGAAAAAAGATATCTTAAACAAAAAGGCAACTAGAGATCTATCCTTAGCTTCCCTATCCTATAAAAGAGGCCAAGGCTAGGGTAAAAAAAAAGAGGAGAGCACAGCACGCACCAGCAAAGGAAAAAGCTGCAGAAAAAAAAACAACACAAATACGTCTGCAGAGAGCAACAAGCAGCAAAGAAAAAGAGGCAAACAGGTAGCCTTTTCTCCATGTTGGGTTTTTGGTGATTCCCGAAGCCCCGCCCTGGCAAACCTTGTGAGCTTTCGCTTGTGGCCTGGGCTTCGGAGTCATCAGATCGCCCTCAAATCAAATCAAATTGAAGGACCACGCAATCGACTCTCGAAACCCCACCCTTGCAAACCTTGCGAGCTTTCGCTTGTGGCCTGGGTTTCGGAGTCATCAAATTGCCCCCAAACAAGTCGAAGTGCTGTCAAAATGGATTCTCGAAACTTCGCCCTTGCAAACCTAGGGAGCTTTCGCTTGTAGTCTGGGTTTCGAAATCATCAAATAGCCCTAAAAGAGGGCGAAACGCTGCTGGATTTTTCATAAATTAAGCGACTAATTCAAGCAGGCAAATAGCAAGACAACTTCACTGCAGTCAAGACTTTTCTAAGGCAGAGAAATAGAAAGCAAATTTTCTGGATAAACTCAGCCAGCAAAACTCTAAATTAATGAGAAGTACTGGCAAAATAAGGCGAATCAAACAAGCAAAAGATAAGTTTGCACACAAATCACAAGTGGCTTCAAACAAGGCTAAAGGAAGCAAATTCACTGCAACCATACGGTGAAATTGGAATAAAAAAAAATAAAAGAAAGAAAGAGAAAGCAAACAGATTTTCTGTCTTAGTCCAGTTTCATACAAGACAAAATCCCCAAGTCAAAAATTTTCTGTCAAAGTTCCTGCAGAGACATAAAGTCTCGTTAAAAAAAACACAGCAATGCTCACAAAACTCATGCAGGTCCTCGTTCAAACTAAATCTGTGCAAATTGGCCAACAAATTTCCAAGGGTTTAAACATACCTCCCGAGAGTCCTGTCAAGTTGAATATCTGCTAGCCTTAAGTGTGATAATTAGCCCTTGTTCATGCGGAAAAGAAGGAAAAAAAGAATCAGTCGAATCCAAAACGGACGACTCAAATTTAGGAAAAAAAAATCATATAAATTACTAAACCTAATCTGAAATTGGGTTCACAGTGTTAAGAAAATCCACATACCAGGCTAGAAGCTTTCTCCTTTGGCTCGTGTTGTTGCAGGAGGATGGTCAAGTATGAAATAAATATAGAATAAAGATTAGACTGACTTCCCTGTCTCAGCAAATAAATACAAGACTTCCTCCCGTTGTAGTAGAAGGTTGTCAGGATCGAATCCACGAGGAAGCACGTCAGCAGTTCTCAGGTAGCAATAGATCTCACAGACAAAGCAGCAGAAAGACAGAAATAGAAAGATAGAAATAAAAGCAGAAAAGACAAAGCAAAGCAGAAAATTACGAAAGAAAGTAAAGAACAACGCAAAGCAGAGGCTACTCGATCTCGACAAAAGCCTACTCGAGATCGACAACAGCAAGTCGACAAAAACTGAAAATCGATGACAACAGAAGAAAACTCAACTCGACCTAGACTAGTTCTACTCGATATCGAGTACAGGCCTACTCGAGATCGACGAACTCCTCCTCTGTATCGACTAGAAAGACAGAAACTTAAATTGCAAATTTCGAACCCAAAACTCAGATTTCCGACGAAATAAATTCAATATATAAAAGACTTCCAAGGCTAGGGTATCAACACCACAACGATAACCATGCAAAGTAACACATAAAGGCATAAAAGATCATGCTTTCCATCAAAATAACTTTCGTTATTAACAAATAGGCATATAGAGGCTTTCGCATAAACCCTAATTGTTACTAACCCTTTTCACATAATTAATCCAAGTTTCATTAAGATCACTTTCGCTTCAATAATACAAACAAGGATCACCTTCAACTCTCGCAAACGAATCATGCTCATAGGGATAGAAGATAAATCGCATAAAAAGATCTGACCTTTACCGCATCACCTCACATGGCCACCGTCGGGCTCACCCCAGCCCCAGAAGTGGGTGGACTACTCGCTCTTCATTATCGAGAAAGACATTAAATAACAAAAGAAGCTCACTTGCATTAAATTAAATAAAGAAAGCTTACAACCCACAAGACAAATCCGCTTTCGCCTTTCCACCTTGCTTGCTACAAACTTTCTCTCTCTACTCCTACTTACTTGAATGGAATCGTGTTTCTGAATCGGAATGAAAAACCAGCCCCTAGGGCTTTATTTATAGCCTTCTATTCCTTGCTAATCAAGGATAGAATCTTCTATCTATATCTAAAATTATATCTAAAAGCTTTAATGATAAATAAATTGCTTAAAGGAAATAAATCTTTAAAGGAAAACTATATCTAAACTAGGTAATATGTCTTCATGTTGATAGATCTTCCTTCCATAGATAGACTTGATCAAATTTGGATAGAATCTCGGCCAACTCGTCTTCCTTCATGCCCAAGGAATCCCAGCTCGACTTGGACTGCTCAACCGCGTAACGCGTTTTCGGACTTTGCTCGTCGATCTCGACCAGGCTCTACTCGAGATCGAGTACGGTGGTCGTCGACTTGGCCTGGCTGGGCTCCTCGGGTGACTCTGCTCGACAGGCTCGGATCTGGGCTCCTGGGCATCGTCGATCTCGACAAGATCTCCTCGAGATCGAGTAGAGTGTAACCCGGTCTGTCCTCGTCTTCGTCTTCTCGATCAGCTCTTCCTCGACCAGGCCCTCCTCGAACACTTTTGGTCGATCTCGAGTAGAGTGTACTCGACCTCGAGTGAAGTTTTCTCAGCTTTCTGCTCTGTTCTTAAAACGCACTTTCCCGAGTCCTCGTTCGTCGAATTGACGCATATGACCATGCGTTGGAAAGCTCTTTCTGAGGGCTACAACTCTCATGAAGACAACAAAGCTTGATTCAGAACGAAGAGTGGTGAAAAATGGCCTTTTCTCCAGCTGCACCATTCTTAGCTTCTCCATGAGTTTCTTTTAAGCTCCAAAGTGCGTCCGATTTCTGCGAAATATAACCAAAACTTGTGTAGACCTCAACATATTGCAAATAAGTGTAAACTACACAGATTCTGTATTATTCTAACCCTAAATGCATGAAATGTATGCAGAAATCGATATAAAAGTAAGTGTAAAACATGGCAAATTAGGCTCACAACAAACACCCCATACTTAAGCTTGCTTGTCCTCAAGCAATACTTTTTAATTGTCATTCAGGGGAAGAAATCAAAACTCTCAACATATTAGATTCATTCTCATATATCCCCGCAGTCAATTACCATCCTCGAAAAGGTACTAATGTCACAAATCCATGCATGTGCAAATATATAAAAGCAACATCTACTCACAAAAGGAGGGTTATGCAAAACATTCATTCGTGACAAAGCATTAATAATCAAGAGGACTTTAATTTAAGCTCAAATTAGAAGTAGATTGGTATAAGGCTAAAGGTGGGCAATTTTTTGGCAATGTGGTGCTAATGATCCGGGGAAATGGAGTATTTCCAAACTGAATTTCCACATTCCTTCTCCCTTTGATTCATCACCTTTCATATTGCTTTTATCAGTAATGATGCTTTTACCTCTCTGACCTCAGCACTGCCTTCTCGCGAGTCGCAAACATGGGTGTCATGAATGGCCCCGGATACTTAGTGCTTTGGACTCCTCACAATATGTCCCATCTCTCCAAACTATTATCTTAGAGAGCAGGGTCAATCTACCTTTATTTCCTGACGTGATTGGATTTTCTTTCACTCATTAAATTTTCCATAATTTCAAACAATTTCCTTCCAAACTCCAATAATGATAATCAATACAAACACCATATGATAATCTCCATAATGTAACATCATTCTCAACATAATCCCCGGATAAGGTAAAGAATGGCAATATTTTAGAACATGTGGAGGAATATATGAAATAAGGCATAATATGGCTTTTGTGATGCATAAGCATGGGTAAGGCTAGGATTATAACAATATGAGCATTATATGGAAATATAAAGTCCTCCATCCTCTTATCATGCAACATGTCAAAAGCAATATCAAATTTACCTCCTTTCATGGTTTTCAATAAAATAATGCACTTCCTTGTGACTTCCCTTTACTAGGCAATTTCATTCTATATCTCTAATGAATCCAATTTTGCATCGTCGAGTTCAATATAAGCTTCCATGACATTATCAAAAATTTCAATGGGGGTCATTTTTCAAAACTTTTGAAAACATGCAAATAAGAACATAAATCAATAATGCATTCCAAAATAGCCATGTAGCAATTCAAAGAAATAATGCACATATATGTCAAATATGGCAAATATGCATAATGCAAGCCCTTCCCCCACCCCATACTTAAACATTACAGTGTCCTCACTGTATAAAAACAAGGGTAAAGAAAGAAACTCACAAGACAGGTGTGCAGGGCCTCTAAATTTCGAATGGAAGCACCTCTTGGGCCGAGTCTGAATATAGTTTGGTTCTATCCATGGACCTGAAAAGTATGGAAGACATATACCCACAATAGCAAAACTAAAAATGTTCAAAACCAAAAACAAATAAAACAATGTCCAAAAATTAAAAGTCTATGTACAAGCTCTAGATTTTATAGTCGCTAGGCCGACTTTCCATTTATGCTCAAGGTGGCATATGCAAGGCCCATGTAGCTTGGGCTTCAAATAAGACTCCATTCTTGTCCATCAGCTGTAATCCTCCAGAATGGATCTTGTTCACCACGAAAGGCCCCATCCGCTTCTTGTTGAATTTATTGGGGAACCAATGATCCTTTGATTTAGAGACATAGAGATTGTCTCCAACTTCATATTCCTTAGGCTCATCATTGGATATCCTACATAAGCGCACATACCAAGGCAAACCTCTCCCATGTATAGATAGATCTTTAATGGAAATAGGAGAAGAAAGATCCATACCTTGGCTTACCTTCGCAGAGACGGAATCGGGGACCACAGTGTTTGGTCGATCTCGACTAGGGCTAGTCGATCTCGACAAGGTTTCAGGTCCTGGTGGTGTCCTGCTCGAGGATGCAGAAGTCGATAAAGTCGAGGGCTGGTCGACATCGAGTGGACTACTCGATCTCGAGTAGGGTTCTGCTCCTGGTGGTTTCAGCGTCGAGGAAACAGGAGTTGGTGGAGCCTGGTGGTGGTCGATCTCGACAAGCCTGGTCGAGATCGAGGAGCCTGGCTCGTCTGATGGAGTCAGCGTCGAGGAAGCAGGTGCCCGGGGAGCTTGGTCGATCTCGACTAGCGTAGTCGATCTCGATGAGGTTTCAGATCCTGGAGTCTTCAGCGTCGAGGAAGGCGAAGCCGAGACAGCAGAGTGGTGGTCGATCTCGAGTACCCTACTCGAGATTGAGAAGCCTGGCACTTCAGTGTTGTTGCTCGTCGATGCTGGTGCTGGTGGAGGTTTCTGTTTTTAGTCGAGATCGACTAGGGTCCTCGATGTCGAGGAGCCTTGGTCGATCTTGACCCCATACTTGGTTCCTGTCAAGGCATCCGAAAAATAATTAATCCATAACGACATACCTTGGTTTGTGTCGATTGGATTTTCTGCGTCCTCCTTTAGGATTGCCATGATCTCTTCCACCTGGGCCTCCATGTCCCTCTTTTCCAGCTCCTCAGGGGTCATATTCCTGACCTTGGGTTCCTCGCAGGTGATGTAGCCAGTTGAGATAGATTTGACCTCTTCCATTGGACCTGTATGCCTTTCAGTTTTATTAAAGGAATACTCAATTACCTCATCGCTGATGTTGAAGGTGAGCACTCCTTTCCTTACGCTTATGTTGGCATCCACCGTCGCCAAGAAGGGTCTCCCTAGAATAATTGGACAAGCAGGATCTTCTTGCATATCAATCACTAGGAAATCAGCAGGGACAAAGAATTTACCTACTTGTACTGGCACAATGTCCACCATGCCTGTTGGGATGACCACAGTGTTGTTGCCCATATATAGTCTAGCATCCACATGCTCTAGGGCACCTATCTTAATCTTGGACCAAATTGTTAAAGGCATTATACTCACACTAGCTCCAAGATCACATAAAGCATTAATTTTGTATGGACCAAATCCAATGGTTATAGCAAACTTACTTGGATCTGGCCTCTTCTCCAGTATGTCCAAATGGCTGCACTCCTCTGTGATTTCAGCCATTGATCGCTTTTTGCTCAGAATCTCCTTCAAGAACTTGACATAGGATGGCATTTCATTGAGAGCTTCTATGAAAGGGATGGTGACGTTGAGTTTTTGAAGCATCTTGATGAAGCGCTGAAATTTCTTTTCTGCCGGGTCCTTAGGAGATTTTGTGGGGAAAGGCAGCTTCTTATTCTGATTTGGAGCCAGAACAGACGTCGGAGGTGCTGCAGGCTGCTCGACATCGACTTGGGGCTCCTCGATATCGACTAGGTCCTTGTCGATCTCGACCAGGTTGGGTGCAGTCGAGTTGTTGTTCAGTGCAGACGATGGTTTCTGAAGTTTCTCCTCGAGGTCGAGTAGGCCGTCCTCGAGATCGACTAGGCTCTGGTCGACTAGCTATTCTTCTTTGTTCTGCTGCTTTCTGACCTCTGGCTCTTGCAGTTGATGGCCGCTTCTGAGTTTTACAGCAGCGATGTGTCTAGTCTTTCCCTTAGGATTTGGTTGTGAAGATCCAGGGAGCGCACCTGACTGTCTGGGGATTCCTGCTGCTAGCTGACCAATCTGTGTATCAACTGATTTTCTCCATATATCAATTTCCCTAAGCCTAGAGTTGACACCTTGCATCTGAGTATAGACGGAGTTGAAGGATTGCCTAGTTTCTGAGTGGTTCCTCCGTATTTCCTCCAGGAGTGTCTGTATATCATCCTTTTTCTGGTCCCTTTCCGGATGTCCTGGAGCTCTGTAGGGCGGGGGGTTCCTAGGGACACCTTGGTTCCATTGTGGTTGCTGAAACCTTTGGTCCCCCATGTAGCGATTGGGACCCCCTGCGTAAGCTACCTCCTCATGGTGCTCTGCCATCCCGACTTGCTCTGTGTGTGGGCACTCGGGAGTGGTGTGCCATTGCGATCCGCATTCTATGCAAGGCTAGTTGACAGAGAGATACTTTACTTGCTTAAGGAGCTTCTTATTCTGGTCTCTGTAGTACTGCTCCCTTACATCAGGATCAATCTCTTTAGGAGGCTCATAGAGGGGCATGGATGGTGCTGACCTGGCGTAGGGGTTCTCTTCATAAGTTGCAGTAGACCCATACTTGTTGTCATAGTTGGTGAGCTTCTCTAGCACACCCCATGCGTCACTTGGCGGCATTGTCAGATACTCATAGCGAGTATAGTGGTTGATTCTGTCCTTAGTGACTTGATCAAGAGAGTTGAAGAAGATCTCCTGAATGACGTAGGGTGGCTGTCCATGAGTAGGGCAAGATCGCAGCAGTTCTTTGTAGCGCTCCCATGCCTTTGCCAGCGGTTCCCCTTGCTTCTGTTTGAAGGCGGTGATTTTTTGGCGGAGATGTGCTGTTTTGGCGGGTGGGAAGAATTTATTCAGAAATTCTTGCTCTACTTGGGCCCAGGTTGTGAGTGATATTGCTTTCAGCCCTTCAAGCCATTTCAGTGCAGGCCCAGCGAGAGACCAGCGAAAAGCTTTCATCTTGACATATTCCAAGGTTGTACCTTCAGCAAGAGTACGGCACATGTCAGAAAAATTGGTAATATGTTCAAGAGGACACTCATTAAATCTACCATAAAAGGCATTATTTTTAAGCTCTATAAGAAATTGACTGCGAATTTCAAAAGAGTTGTCAGGGATTAGAATCGCCGATTCAGGCACGACGAGCGTTGGATTCATATAATCCTCTGCAGTGGTTGGGAACTGGGCAAGCTCAGCTTCTGCTTGCTCCCTTGCTGCTTTCTCAGTGGCGATAGCAGCATCTTTAGCGGCCAATTCCCTTGTAAGCCTTGCGATCAGCTGTTCCTGTGTTTCAGCGGCTGCCATGGCTCTTTGTAGTTTAGCTCTGATGTGAAAAAGGCGTTCCGGTTCGTCTAAGGCATCAAACATAGGTGTTTGACCAGAACGACACATACACCTGCAAAGTAACTCAAAGATAACGTGAGAACTGACTACCTAAGGCGCGAATGATAGCTTCCCCGGCAACGGCGCCAATTTGTTATTGCAGGAGGATAGTCAAGTATGAAATAAATATAGAATAAAGATCAGACTGACTTCCCTGTCTTAGCAAATAAATACAAGACTTCCTCCCGTTGTAGTAGAAGGTTGTCAGGATCGAATCCACGAGGAAGCACGTCAGCAGTTCTCAGGTAGCAGAAAGACAGAAATAGAAAGACAGAAATAAAAGCAGAAAAGACAAGGCAAAGCAGAAAATAACGAAAGAAAGTAAAGAACAACGCAAAGCAGAGGCTACTCGATCTCGACAAAAGCCTACTCGAGATCGACAACAGCAAGTCGACAGAAACTGAAAATCGATGACAACAGAAGAAAACTCAACTCGACCTAGACTAGTTCTACTCGATATCGAGTACAGGCCTACTCGAGATCGACGAACTCCTCCTCTTTATCGACTAGAAAGACAGAAACTTAAATTGCAAATTTCGAACCCAAAACTCAGATTTCCGACGAAATAAATTCAATATATAAAAGACTTCCAAGGCTAGGGTATCAACACCACAACGATAACCATGCAAAGTAACACATAAAGGCATAAAAGATCATGCTTTCCATCAAAATAACTTTCGTTATTAACAAATAGGCATATAGAGGCTTTCGCATAAACCCTAATTGTTACTAACCCTTTTCACATAATTAATCCAAGTTGCATTAAGATCACTTTCGCTTCAATAATACAAACAAGGATCACCTTCAACTCTCGCAAAAGAATCATGCTCATAGGGATAGAAGATAAATCGCATAAAAAGATCTGACCTTTACCGAATCACCTCACATGGCCACCGTCGGGCTCACCCCAGCCCCAAAAGTGGGTGGACTACTCGCTCTTCATTATCAAGAAAGACATTAAATAACAAAAGAAACTCACTTGCATTAAATTAAATAAAGAAAGCTTACAACCCACAAGACAAATCAGCTTTCGCCTTTCCACCTTGCTTGCTACAAACTTTCTCTCTCTACTCCTACTTACTTGAATGGAATCGTGTTTCTGAATCGGAATGAAAAACCAGCCCCTAGGGCTTTATTTATAGCCTTCTATTCCTTGCTAATCAAGGATAGAATCTTCTATCTGTATCTAAAATTATATCTAAAAGCTTTAATGATAAATAAACAGATTTGCTATATACACGATCAAATTATCGCCAGTTACACGGCCGACCTTCGCGATTGCGCACAGCGAGAGCGCTGAGGAATTTGGGGATCTGCAGCCGCGCACTACGAAAGCGGAGATCGGCGTTTGCGCACGACGAGTGCGCAGATCCGCGTTTGCGCACGGCGAGTGCGCGGATGTGACGACACTGTGGCACGCGCGAATCTCTGAACGCCCGGATTTGACGCTGCAGCTGGAGGGAATCTGCAGGGGAATCTCTGCAAACTGACGCTGTTCTGTTCTTTCGGCAGTAGTACAGTGATAATTTGGATCCATCATTGTGCTTTTGAATCTCTGCAAGGTATTGAGGCTCCATCATTGTGTGAAATTTTTGCCTATTTAATGCCATTGAAAGCTCTTTGCTCTTTCATTCGGCTCTTTCATTCAGTTTAAGAGGTAAGAGATTTTCTTCCTTGTTCATTATCTTCATTTTAGATCTGAAATTTTTTTGGATCATTGTGCTTCTCAAATTTAACGCCATTGAAGCTCCTTTGCTCCATCATTGTGCTTCTGAAATTTTTTTGGATCTGAAATGTTTTCTTCCTTTTTCATTAACTTTGGATCTGAAATTTTTTTCATTGTGTTTAGGATCAAGGTGTTCATCGCATCTCCATTTTGTTGAAAAGGTAAGATTAATTTTCTTCTTTATGCATTATTAGGTTTTGTTTATAGCTTACATTCATTAAATTAACGTGTAGATAATCGGGAATCATGACATCCAAAATGAAGAAGGTTGCAAGTAGTGCCATGGGTTGGCTTCGAGGGGATCGATCTTCGCAAAATAAGGATGAGCGTCAGAGAGCGAGAGGAGTAAGTTCATTTTAGTTTTGATAAATTTTATGATATTATAATGTTTAGTGAGAAAAGAAAAAAGTTCCATGAAATATTAGAAATTGTAAGATGTAATGACGATGAAAAAAGTTCCATGAAATATTAGAAATTGTAATAATGTTTAGTAAGTTCATTTTAGTTGAAAGAATTTTTTTATACGAATTTGTATGTATCATTCATGTTGAAATAAGCAACCGAAAATATATGATCGAAATTCATTGTGTCATGAGTTAGATAAAATTACATTAACAATAGGTCAGCGAAATAAAGGTTTTTAGGAGTTACAAAGATAGAAAAAATTAATTTCGAAATATATAAGCAACGGTATAGTTAGCGTCATATTAAATGTTTATGAAAGAAATGTAAATGCTAAAAAAATGTAAGATTTCACCCTAAACCCAAAAATAGGTAAATGAAATACCAATGAAAATAGGTAAACAAAATACCCTTTAAAATAGGTCACTGAAATTAGATAAATGGAAAAAAGTAATTCATATTTGTCAATTATAACCTTATAGGAATAGATAAACATAATTGATGTGTACGGACTAATTTTTGGATATTTGTACTCATAACAAATTGTAACATTGTTTATTTGTTATACAATATGATAGCAAATTTCTACGGCATTGGAGCGGCGACGGCCCACGGCTTCGGCCCGCCGAGGTGAACATGAAAGGGCTGAGGAGGCGCAAGAGAAGGCTCCAGCTACCGCCACTATTGTACCCGCTCGGGCGAGTACATCAATTATTAGGGATAGGACACGGTCGCCTGGGCCGAGTCGACCTACTCTGAGACGCTCCTCCTCAGAGCGTACACTGTCTCCTCTCCCGAGCGGGACATTAGGGCTCGATGATATTCAGTCGGACGACGCAGCTGGGTCAAATGCGTCCGATGAAGAGGAATTTGAGGACGCCAACACAGATGATGGCGATAATCAGGAGGCATTCGGTCCCGAAGCGTATGACTACCACAATGTGGCGACGGATGCTGGTTATGACTACGAGCACTATTATGAGCAACAAGAGCATCCACATCAGCAGCCGGTCCATCAAGACCCACCACAACAAGGGGCACAACACATAGACGAGGAACAACTACAACCACCAGTTACCAATGACGGCCGACCACTAGAGAATCAACCATTGACGTGGTATAGGACGCACAGATGTAGACTTATTTGGATGGGTGAGGTATGTATTCATTTATATTTTCTTGTGAAAGTTCTTACTTAAATTAAATATTTAATTATTACCTAAAGAATTATGTGTTTTTCCCCTGTAGGAGGACAATCTAATTCGATGCATTCGACGCAACACCCTCATTCAGTTCCTCAGAAGCTTGCCTCGTGTTGTTACCCCTATGAGTTGGTTCGGGCTTGCAAGACTAAGTGGCCTTACAGATTTGGAGGACGTCGAGTTTGGCACGGTGGATCATTCTTTGATCCAAGCATTTATCTGCCGATGGCACCCCGAGACGAACACGTTCCACTTTCCCTGGGGTGAGATGACTATCACCCTCCATGATGTAGCCATCATACTTGGCCTACAGATTGACGGAGTTGCCCCACGTACACCTATGACCGATGCGCAACGCCGGTCTTTCCTCACCACCAGACTTGGCATATCCACTGCAGACATGAGCAGTCGACGGGCGCGCTTCCGTCAGGCAAAGTTAGAGGAGATGATGAAGGCGATGATTCCTAATGGCGATGCTTATGCCCAATCTGTTGTGACCGGGTATCTATTGATAGTACTTGGGGCGATCTTTATCAATGATAAGTCGACTACACACATACCCTTGTGGGCAGTTGACTTAGTCTACAATCATGCTATGACGGGGCAGTACTCATGGGGTGTTGCCATGCTTGCCCTCTTGTATCGAGCCCTGGGCATCGCGAGCAGGGAAGGGGTGGGAACCATGGGTGGGTGCGCTGCATTGGTTCAGGTATTCTTATAACGTTTACATACAAAATTCGTGCTTTCAATCAATTAGACTAATTTGTTTTTCTTTTATATGTATAATGTTTTGGATTTGGGCACATTTTCCGGCATTTGCCCCTGCAATGGCTGAGGAGCGGACCCGCCAAATTGATCGTAGGTGGGCTTGTCGGTGGACGCATAGAGCGACACCACCGCGTACTCTGGAGAGGGTACACAACATTACCACTCAGCTGGACACGATGAGAGCCGAGGACGTAAGGTTCATGCCGTACGAGGATAGGTTCATTAACTTCGACGCTGACTTTCAAGTTTCTCGATATAGAGGGGTTTTGTCCATTTCAGATATCCAAGAACCATACATGCCGGACCGTGTATTAAGACAGTTCGGACGTGTGCAAAGCATACCCATGGACCGTATCCCACCCACTATTGAGACTCGGCCTACTGGTACAGCCCACTTGAAGTTGACCTTTTCGGATATGTTCGATGTCTGGGATCAGCGACACAGCCCCACTAATTTGGTGAACCTTCACAACCTGCCTCTTGCATATGAGGGGTATCTGGTTACGCCCGACTATATGGAGTGGTTCAGTCGTCATGGCCATCCCTATGTTCTACAGAGTACAGTTGAGGCCCAACCTATAGAGGAGGAACCGACACCGATATCCACAATACAAGCTCGGGTATGAATTGTGCCTTAAATATTTCATTACCTGTATTGCATTTGTGATCGTCAGAATGTGTTTTTTTTTTTTGCAAATGATAGCGATTGTACGTGTTAGGGGAGAACATCCGGAAAATGCTAGACCGCCGTGAGGAGTTTTACAGCCATCAAGAGATTCTCAGTTACTACTTCGAGGCAATGGCAAACCCAATTCCACGCGCCCCCACTCAAGTTCGGGCATCACAACGGCAACTATGATATACTTTGGTGTTCAATGTTAGGGAGTTTATGTATTTCAGATATATTTGATGTCATGCACTGTAGTTAAGAAAATGTTTATTACGTAATTTTATGCTCTACTCAAGTTTGAAAGCAAAATACATATATCTATTTGATAACAAGAAATCTGAAATAGTTTAGCATAAACTTCTCAATCTGATATATTATGATATACTCTATCGCCGTCTTGGTCTCCTGAACGATCAGGATCAGCAGTTATTTGTTCTAGTCCCAAAGTGAGGATAGCAATCAACCCAAGCTCTAACAAGTGCCTCCTTAAAGTCCTTGAGCCAAGTGGTTTCAAGGTATTCCATGAGGCTCCAACGTCCTTCCCACTTGGTCTGCATTGATTGAAGACGTCGTTTGTAGCTTAATTCTGATGTCGACTCTACCAAGGCATAACAATCACTGACAAACTCATTTTCTTTAGTTTTTGATCGTGTGATCTTTGCCTTCACTTCGATATTTGACATTACATGCCACCTGCACAATAAATGCTTCACGGTTGGGAACACTTCCTTGATGGCTTTGATTACTGCCAACTCTCGATCTGTGACAATCACATCTGGCATTCTATGTTTACATAGATCTCGGAGCGTCTGCATCACCCAGCTGTAGTGATCTGTGGTCTCCTTCGTCATGAATGCAAATGCTATCGCAAATGTCTTTTTTGTGCTAGTGAACCCAACTATTTGCAACAATGGCATCTTATACCTACATGAAAGGGAGATAGTCAATAAATCATGAGCAACTAATTAGACAAAATTTAAATCTATTTGTACAATAAATAAATAAAAAAGGATACACGTACTCATTTGTCTTGTATGTTGCCTCCATCATGATGACGTAGGGAAATAACCTCCATAAACGTTGTGAGTCTGGGTGAGAAAACATTAAATCACTCAGCTGATTAGACCCGTGCACTCTACATACGAAGAAATCGTACTGCTTTCCTTCGAGTGAATGCAATGCTTGTTGTATATCTCCACGACCCTCCGCCTCTACCCTCTTCATCTTCTGAACAGAGTTGTACACTTGACGGATACTCGTCACACATTGGGAATCTTCATCTTCAAGGATACTCAACAACTGTCGAGGTTTTAACCCAATCATTGCACCGTGTCGTACCTTATGATGTTGTTTATCAGTCAACTTTCCGGCAAAGGTATGTCCATACAAGTTGTCCGGAAGATTATGGTTGTGAGAACCACATATAACAAACATTCTCCATTTACCTGTCTTGTACTCACGACCCTCGAGCTCAAATGGACATCCAATTTTCTTCGATGGTTTCTCTCGGTGTGATGATGGTGGAAAATCCTTATCCACATCGGCCGCATCTCTAGGATAGCCATAGTACTCGCAAACCAAACGAAAGACACCTAACTCGTTTCGCTTGTTCTTCCAAGACCTATGAGTTATTAACACCATATTTCTAATTCTACCCATAAAACGAGCCCACTCCTTTGCATTCCTGGAGTCAAAGAAATATCCATCTATCCGAAACATATCTGAATAATCGGTACCCTCTTCTAGAGAAAAGTCGGCGAGATCCTACAATTCGAAACATATTGATGATATAATACACACACATTGGAAACAAAAACATTCAAAACATATAATCCATCCGTTTCATAATACATTGTCACCTCACTTTTTTTAAAAAAAAAACGTCATTATTCTACTAACTTTTTCACAAATATTATTATTTTTATATACCCACTACACATTTTAACCAATTATAATATTTTGAAAAGTAAACAATACACAAAACAATATAAATTATTACAATCACGTACCTATAAAATATCTAACATCATCTAATTTGAAGCAAAAATTACCATCTAAAATACCCAAGTATTGTGAAATCGATAGAGTAGATGTTAAATAAATCTCTCTAATATTGACATATACAACTATATATTCAAAAATATTGGAAACATGGAAGATATATACATGAGATTTTAGTACAATCGTATTTAGACTTACATCGACATGAGTTAGAAGTTCTTGCGGATTGCTGTAATCGTATGGGTTGAATGTTAGATCATCTTCAACTGGCGACGACATATGGAGAAATTTAGAATCTTCGAAATATTAGCTTTACTAGAGGTGTCAAAATTTTCATATTTGTGACCTAAACATGCATTGTATATATAGAGATCATCATCTTTTATTATTGGAAAAAAATATATCTATTGACATTATCTCCAAATATATCTATATCTAAATATATAGGATATATCTTTCGATTATCTGTCTTATTTTATTCCGTGTACATATCATTATCTATCCTATTTCGATTCGTATATATCTTATTTATTTTCGGTAAAAATAAATATATCGGCGTCCGCGCATCACGCATACGCGGATTTTAAAAAAAATATATATTTGCGTTTGCGCACTGCGCATGCGCGGATTTAAAAAAAAAAAAAGATCCGCGCACTCGCAATGCGCGGTCGCGCACCGTGTAAATGGCGAGATATCGACCGTGCATATAACAACCCCCTAAATAAATTGCTTAAAGGAAATAAATCTTTAAAGGAAAACTATATCTAAACTAGGTAATATGTCTTCATGTTGATAGATCTTCCTTCCATATATAGACTTGATCAAATTTGGATAGATTCTCGGCCAACTCGTCTTCCTTCATGCCCAAGGAATCCCAGCTCGACTCGGACTGCTCAACCGCGTAACGCGTTTTCGGACTTTGCTCGTCGATCTCGACCAGGCTCTACTCGAGATCGAGTACGGTGGTCGTCGACTTGGCCTGGCTGGGCTCCTCGGGTGACTCTGCTCGACAGGCTCGGATCTGGGCTCCTGGGCGTCGTCGATCTCGACAAGATCTCCTCGAGATCGAGTAGAGTGTAACCCCGTCTGTCCTCGTCTTCGTCTTCTCGATCAGCTCTTCCTCGACCAGGCCCTCCTCGAACACTTTTGGTCGATCTCGAGTAGAGTGTACTCGATCTCGAGTGAAGTTTTCTCAGCTTTCTGCCCTGTTCTTAAAACGCACTTTCCCGAGTCCTCATTTGTCGGATTGACGCATATGACCATGCGTTGGAAAGCTCTTTCCGAGGGATACAACTCTCATGAAGACATCAAAGCTTGATTCAGAACTAAGAATGGTGAAAAATGGCCTTTTCTCCAGCTGCACCATTCTTAGCTTCTCCATGAGTTTCTTTTAAGCTCCAAAGTGCGTCCGATTTCTGCGAAATATAACCAAAACTTGTGTAGACCTCCACATATTGCAAATAAGTGTAAACTACATAGATTCTGTATTATTCTAACACAAAATGCATGAAATGTATGCAGAAATCGATATAAAAGTAAGTGTGAAACATGGCAAATTAGGCTCACAACAGCTCGCGCCTGAGGGCTTCAAGGATTGAAGTCCTTCCTGATGGTCCCTTTGTCCCAAACAAAAAAACTGAAACAGGCTTCAGTTAAAATCAATAAATAAACCGAGGATTCAGGGATGAAATTCACAAGGGAAAAATACCAAGATACATTGGACTGAAACCAACCAAGCTCAAATCGCTGTCCCAAATCCGCCAATCCTACTCCCTCTATCGATGGATCTCAATTAAAAAAAAAACCCTAAAAAAAAAAGCGCAATCAAGTAAAGCGTAAAAAAAATTGAAGCTCAATTGAAAAGGGGATTCATGTTGGGAGTCTGAAATCTAGGCTACAAGCCGCATAAAAATTGGATTGAACGCAAAATTTGAGGTTGAAATTTGTATTAAGAAGAAAAGGAAAGAAAGCCCCTACGACGTACCTGGGGGGTCTCTTCGGTTCCTAGCCGCCATTGCTCCGTCCGCGCCTTCAATCCGCCCGAGATCCGCCCTCCTCAGTTCCAGTTGACCGAAATCGAACCTCCAAGGCGGTGCAAGCTGTGGAGGAGTACGCCGTCGTCTTCAGTCGCTTGAGCGTTTGAAGAAACGATTTAAAAATGAGTAAATGAATGGGCCTGATTGAATACCTTTGAAATTGGGTTTAGATATCCGAAATCATACCTTCAGTGCATTTGAGATACAAAAGCTCTCGGAACATTTTAGAAACAAAGTGCATTCAATTGCAAAATTAGCCCAATTAATATAAGAATTATAACTGACACAAATTAGAAATTGGGTTTCATAAAGTTAAACTCATAAAAAAATTTCATCACCAATTTATTCTATTGGGTCGCGTTCCAATGTTGACTTCTAAACGAGGAAAAAGAAAACGGAGTAAAAACCGTAGATCAAATTTTCCTCAAATTCAAACGGTTCATAAAAAGAACTACGTAAAGACTTGATGCTCTTTTATTAGTTACGTAGGAAGTCCGATATCAAAATTCAATATATATTGGATTCAGTCTCCCATCTCAAATCAAATTAAATCTGTTCTCAAAAGAACTACGGGTGATTTGATCCCGTTCCAAACGGATACGTAGGACACCCGGCATAAAGCTCAAGCTCGTCGGGTTCAATCACCAAAACCCAAAAATTAAATCAGTTCTAATATTCCAAACTACGTAAGGCTTGATTCTCTTCCAAGAGATACGTAGGCAACCCGTTAAAATTCGGTTGCAACCGAAATCACCAAAACCGCTTAAGTCTTGCTGTCGATACGACTTTGAATCAAGAGGATAACCAAAAGGGTCGAACTCAAATTTTAAAAACTAAATAAAATATGTTTTATAATTATTTGCGCATTTTTGTTCAACACCAACCTTATTCTGTTATGTACATACTTCAGGCTTTATATAGCTCTGGGTTGATCTATACAACTTGCACCCCTTATTGCAACTACTAACACTAACTAACCCACACTCTTATGACGTCACACATACGCTGAATGAATACGCTCTCTACACACACACTCTACAGACCGGCCGATCAAATTCCATCACCGTCGGGCGTACGTACTTGGGTGGGCAACCGCTCCTGGACCTATCAGTCTGCACGTGAGTATATAATTAATTAGCTTGCCTAATTAGGAACGTTGGAGTCCACAACCGTTGATTTCACTTGAAATCTAAAGTCAACATCGTCACTTTGTGAATCGAGGTCAAGGAGAATTCGAGGATTGCTAATCAGGCCGATTGCACAACTCGACCCCTATTTCAACTACAATCGAAGGTCAACCCGAGGCCTTGGAATTTTGTTGGAATATGGCTTGTGCAATACTAAATCAATTGGAACCCCATTTCATGTGAGATCTACCGAGATAGTGTTATTCCACGACACGAAGATCGATCGATTTACCTTCACACCGGACGTTGGGAGTTTTACTCGCTCAATCCGAGTCGAGTATGTATAAACTGGCATCAGAGCCAAGCCGGTTTTGTAAGTCCTTCAATCTTCAATTGTTCATCATCCCTTTAATCCTTATTTGTTTGCAAAAAATTGTCCTTAATCGGTCTCTACAAGTTCTTCAACTTGCCCCGAAATTTTTTTTTACCCTACGATTTGTGTGGTGTGAAGTGATTAGTTTCGTTGCATTAGCTTGTTGCTTTTCTGAACGTGCATTGAATCTATTCTATACACCATTGTATTCTATTAGTTCTTGTGCATCATTTGTGTTTCTTGCAGTGCAAAGTTTGGTGATTCGAAGAACATCTTATTGAAAAAAAAAAACTCAAATTTGGTGATTCGAAGAACACCTTGAAAAAAAAATTGCATATTAGTGACGCATAGCCAAAATAAGGTAATCGTTAACCTTTTTTGTTCAGCATAGCCAAAATAAGGTAACCCATGACCTTTTGGTTTGGCATAACCAAAATAAGGTAACCCAGGACCGTGTTCACTATTGCTTTCTCTCTTCTCTACTTCATATATTCATATTCCCATTGCTACTATTTCGTGTTTGATTTGGAATTTGCTCGTGTTAGTGTTTACGGACTACTTGCTATAAACACCATCTTCGCCTACAACCTTAAGCCGCCCTCACGGCATAGCCTAATAGCCGATTTTTGGTGTTGAACAATTAAGTCCGTTGGCATATATATGCTTGTTGTTTTCTTTTGTGCATTTTACTCGCCATGTCCAGTATATTCATAGGTGATATCAACGCCTCGGTGACTGGAGATGGTACTGGAGGTGACAATAGCCAGGGGAACAACACTACTATCCCTAGTCACCGGTGGCACACCTCAGTAGACTCAGTTGACCCAAGGGCAGAGTGAGATCCAGACCCTACGACAGCTTGTCACTGAGTTTCAAGCCAAATTAGATGCCTCTCATGGCACTTCTCAACAGATATTCCTTCGACAATGTGGCACTGACCTTATCATTGAAAAGGGTAAGGGTACAGTTCCTCCTTCGACACCCGATGCTTAGTTTCAGCGCATGCACAAAACCAATAAGAGTCACCAGATTCTTCATTCAGCTACCCCTGGTGACACTCAAAGAGACAATCATGTCATTGATGCTCCATCCGATGACGATGAGTATGACTCGGGACGACGTTGGCAGCGTCTCATCCATTTCTCGGATCGCTATGAGCCACGGATGCCACACATTGGTGGTCGAAACCGTTATTCCTCACCTACAGATGTTGGCCATCGCCGTACTAGGCGCCCTGCTCATTATGACAACCTGCCTTTGGAGTATGATACACGCCGAGATCATCCATTATCTTGTACTCAAAGGCCAGGCCAAGTTGGTTACTACTCCCAAACACCCCACTTTGATGACTTTGATGAGTATGATGACGAGAAGCTCCCTCACCAAGGTATGATTAATCCTCATCAATTTCCTTCTTTAGGTGACTCATATGAGTTGTAGGACAACCCAACTGATTGGATACCACCCGTGGAACCATTTGATGTTGATGATCGCTTCCATGCCCACGGAGTTGGTCATTACACTAGGGACCATCGTCTTAACGACAGGGCCGATCGTCGCCAACCTATGCATGATGTCGCGCCTCATCACCGCCAACATCATCATTACCCAGGATGTCGCCATCATGCACCACATCAGCATTCTTCATCACCCAATTACGACAAGCATCTCCATCATGCAGGCGAAGCACCTCGCAATACCCCTCGCGCTCGCCATGAGGTAAAGGTTAAAATTGATGAATTTTTGGGTGAGTATGATCCTTCTGTTTTCCTAGAGTGGCTACAGGCTACAGAATACACTCTCCACTACTACCGGATCCTAGACAATGAGAAAGTGCAAGCTGCTACTTTGCACTTCAGAGGAGCAACGAGAGTATGGTGGCATCTCTTTGTTAATGACCGCTTACGAAGGAACAAGCCACCAGTTACTTCATGGAATCAACTACCTTATCTAATAACACAGAAGTATGTTTTATGGCTTCTCAAGGTAATCTTACTCCTTTAGAATTCTTTTCTAAGCTTGAGGATATGTATTACAAAGCTAACATTTTAGTGAGTCCTTCTACCTTGAGAACGAGGTTCTTGGCTGGGTTAAATGCTAATATTCGTGATCAATTTGAAATCGTTCCAACTCAGGACATGAATACCTTAACCCACACAATCATGCAAATATACATCAAGGTGAAACAAAAAGCAGCAACCGATGCCAGGTATGCTTCTAACTCTGGTCAATTTGTTAGTGCTAATGTGCGTCAGTAGAGTGCATGAATAGGGTCCATGGTGGGGTGCAGAATGTCGTTATCTTTCTGCAGCACCAAAAAGAGTAACCCAAACCAGCAACTCAACTAGCAACCTAGTAACTAGTATAGTGGAATAGTAAGGGGTCGATCCCAGAAAGAGAATACATTTCCAGTCTATCGAATAGCTATCAGAACAAAACAATATCAAGATGTAATTGACTATCAAGACAAATGAACACAACAAAAGTAACAATGGTGAGTCGATGATAATTATGAATGATGATATAGTTTCCCCTACAATTCATCAACAATGGTTATGTCTTTGATCCTTGACTTTATCTATCTTTCCTCATTTGATTCATCTAATGGCGGATCACTCCAACCCTAAGCAATGCAACAATAACAATCACACAAACAACCACATATAGGGGCATAACTCCCTAACCCTAATTGGTATAATTGATAAAGTAGAATTGTCAATGTCCCACACACCCAATCAATGCTTTCAGGGGATCAAATAGCTATGTTGTGCTACTAATCCAATTAACTTGCAACGGATAATCAAACCCTTAGCAGGAAAGCAAATTCCGTCAAGGTGGCCAATCAAGAGGGAATACATGCAATCAATCAATAACAAACAAAAACATTGAATCAATTAAACTCGGAATAGATAGAAATTAAGTCTCACAAATAATATAACCATATCTCCGAATTGCAGGCGAAACAAAAGAGGTTTAGTTCCTCATGGAGCGTCTTCCTCTCAATATCTCAATTGGAGTTCTCTCTCAATTAGGTCCCTTCCAAAACTCCTCTCTTTAACAAAGTCGGCCAAAACATAATAAATAGTTTAACCTAATTAGTTTCCAAAAGACGAAATAAGGAATTCCGTATCGACACGGCCAGCGGGCGCCGTGCTTTAAGCGGTGGGCGTCGTGTCATCAGTAGCTTCGTTCTTCAATTTGTCAATTTCGAATCCAAGCTAACTTCTTCCACGCCTCTTCCTTGACTTCTTCACATGTTTCCTCAGGTTTCTAGCTCTCCAAACTCATCCTTGGCAAGCCATATATGCGTCCTTCCAGCGTCAGGACATAAATCTGCAGAAAAGCATAAAAGAGCGTAGATTCCAAACTTGCAAGACCCGACACTACTGACTCAAACTACTCAAATACACACGAAATAAGCTACCCTAGACTCACTAACAACTACCTATAATGCCTATATAAAATACGCATTATAAGTCCAACATTAGATCAACTCCTTAGATGGCTAGTGTAGCTGTTCCTCGCCAGCCATTAGCCAAGAACACAGCTCCCTCCGCTTCTGACAAGTCTAAAGATGCAAAATGCTTCAGATGTGGAAGCAAGGGACACTGTGAGAGAGATTGCCCTAATGTGAAAAGGGTAATGTTTATAGAACAAGTGGGTTATGCTTTTTTGGATGACGACGCGCAACCTGAGATCATTGTAGATGATAGCCAATATCATGTTGAGGAAGAAGAAGCTTGTTATGCTTCAGCTACTCATGAAGGCACCATGCTATCATTGGTAAATTGAAAGGGGCATACAGTGAAAGAGGTCAATCCTGAGTCTCAAAGGGAAAACTTATTCCACACGTGATGCTTGGTTGAGTCTCTAGTGTTGTCTGTGATTATTGATACTGGTAGTTGCAGTAACCTTATCAGCAGAAAAGTCAAAAATCACCTGAAGATCCCTACAGCTGAGCCCCCTCGATCATCCATATGGTCTTCAATGGTTATCATCTCAACAAGGTACCATTATTGTTGAACAATGTTCTATTTATTGGTCCTTACAAGGACATTGTTGTTTGTGATGTCCATGTTATGGACGCCACGTACTTATTGTTGGGACGCCCATGGCAGTTTGACAGACTTGTTCTTCACGATGGTTTCTTGAACACTTATGTGCTCAATTACCATGGGAAGCACGTCAATCTCTTACCACTTTCCCCGAGTGAGATTTTACAGGACCAAGTAGAGCGAGATAGATCTGCAGCGATGGCTAGTAATCCCCCTACACCACCGTCGCCTGCACAACTTCAAGGAAAAGTGGAACCACGTCGGATGCTTGCCCGACCCTCCACTATCATGGTACCTTTATGGGGAAAGGTGCCTTGTTTCTTGCTGATTCCACAACCACTTCAGGAGAGCAATGTCGAGGACAATGCTTTGCCACCGGCTATTGCAAAGCTGTGGGAAGACAATGCTGATGTCTTCCCTGATGAGCTCCCTTCTAGACTACCACCACTTCGAGGGATAGATCATCAAATTGATATAGTGCCTGGAGCTAGCTTGCCTAATCGCCTTGCTTACAAGGCTGGTCCAGAGGAACCTAAGGAGCTTCAGCGACAGGTTCAAAATTTGCCGGATCGTGGCTATGTGAGGGAATCCCTAAGCCCTTGCGCAGTCTCGGTCATCCTGGTTCCTAAGAAGAATGGTTTTTGGCGGATGTGCATCGACTATAGAGCCATCAATCAGATTATGGTGAAGTAAAATCATCCCATTCCGAGATTAGATGACATGTTAGATGAGCTATATGGTGCATGCGTCTTCACTATGATTGATCTGTGAAGCGGATACCATCAGATCAGGATGCAGGAAGATGACATGTGGAAGACGCCATTCAAGACCAAGTATGGACTCCATGAGTGGCTTGCCATGCCATTTGGTCTCACTAATGCCCCCTCGACCTTTATGAGACGGATGAATCACATCTTCAGAGACTATTTGGGTAAGTTTCTTGTGTTTATTTTGATGATATTCTTGTGTAATCACCCAATCTTGCAGATCATACTGAGTATCTCAGGATGGTGTTAGAGAGAGTTCAACAAGAGAAGCTATATGGAAATCTGGCTAAATGTAGCTTATGTGCTCCGTCTACCATCTTCTTGGGGTTTGTAGTCTCCAAATAAGTTTTACACATGGACCAGTCGAAGGTTGCTACTATTCGTGAGTGGCCTCAACCTACTATGGCCACACAGGTTCGATCTTTCCTTGGGTTAGCTGGTTTTTATAGGCATTTTGTTAAGGATTTCTCTAATATTGCAGCTCCTTTGCATGCTTTAACAAAACGTAATGCTGTTGTTGACTGGAACCCAAAATTAGATGTTGTTTTTAATAAGTTAAAAGATGCTTTATGTAATGCACCTTTGCTGCAATTGCCTGATTTTTCTAAGAGTTTTGAGATAGAGGTTGATTCTTCTAACATAGGCATTAGAGGTGTTTTATACCAAGGCCGACAACCTATTGCATATTTTTCTGAGAGGTTGATAGGTGCACAACTGAATTACTCTACATATGACAAGAAGTTGTATGCCCTGATCCGAGTGCTGAAAACGTAGCAACACTACCTCTTGCCACGTGAGTTTGTGATCCACAGTGACCATGTCGCTTTATGTTGTTTAAAGAGACGGGCGCTGTTGAGTAAGAGACATGCTCGCTGGGTAGAATTTCTAGAGACCTTTCCTTATGTCGTCCAACATAAGAAAGGTAAGGACAGTGCTATTGCTGATGCATTGTCTAGGGGGTATGTTCTCATTACTTCTGTTCAGTCTCGTGTGTTATGATTTGGCTTAATTCGTAATTGATATTCTTCTGATGAATTTTTAAGCCAATTCTAGACATTTACTTGAGTAACAGGGAGCATGATAGTTTCTATTTGCACAATGGTTTTGGTTTCAGGTAGGTAAGTTATGCATTCCATCATGTTCTATTCGCTTACTCTTGGTCTGGGAAGCACGTGATGGAGGAGGTCATTTTGGTGTTTCCAAGACTCTTGGTGTTCTACGTGAGCACCTCTTTTGGCCCCATATTGCACGACAAGTAACGCGCTACATTAGAGCTTGCATCACTTCTCACCGTGCCAAGGCAAGTTCTTTGCTATGTGGCCTTTACCGGCCATTGCCTATTCCATTAAGCCCATGGTTTTTTGATGTCTCGCAGGGGACGAGATGCCATATTTGTCATTTATTGATAGGTTCTAAAATATCGCCCACTTTGTGGCTTGTAAGACCATAAATAGTGCCTCTGAGATTGCGACCCTATTCTTTGACAACGTCGTTCGTCTCCATGGGATACCACATACCATCGTCTATGATAGAGACTTTAAATTTGTTGGACAATTTTGGAAGACTCTAGGGCAAAGGTTTGTACAAAACTCTTGTTTTAAACCAGCTATCATCCCCAAATGGATGACCAAACAGAAGTGACCAATAGGTCATTGGGAGCATCACTTCGGACCATGCTCAACGCTAACCATAAGCATTGGGAGGACTTACTTGCTACCGTGGAGTTTTGTTATAACAGGTGTAGGCATTCAACGAATAATTTGTCTCCTTTTGAGGACGTCTACGGCAGGAATCCATTGACACCATTGGACTTGACGCCTAAGCCCTTGAAGGATGACCACTTGCAAGCTGGAAATCACGCTCAGATGATCAAGGAACTCCATGAGAGGACACGACTGCAGTTGGAATGTCGTGCTACACAGATTAAGACTTAGCGGAGTAAAGGCCGCAGAAAGATGTTGTTCAATCCTGGTCATCTTGTGTGGTTACAATGTGGAAGGATCGTTTCCCATCGAAGAGGAAATCGAAGTTGTCCAACAGAGACGATGACCCCTTTAGAGTTATTCAGGCCATTGGTGAGAATGCCAATAAGACGGAGTTGCCAGATTCTTATGGAGTCCATGCTACCTTCAACGTCTCCGACTTGTCGCCATATGGGGATCCTGGGTACTTTGATGAGGAAGCGGGGACGCTTCCCTCTCAATGGGGAGAGGATGATATGTCCCACCCTCCCTCATTGACCGTACAAGAAGAGAAGGATGCCATGAGTGTCCGTTCTGAAGGAACAATGACTAGAGCGGGAGCCAAGGCGATCGCAAGAGCTACCGCGTCTATTATCACTCGACGCTTTGCTTCTAAAACGGAGGAACCACCATCATTGAGCTTATTAGTATCTATCGCCGACACTCCATGTGATGTGTCTTAGCCTCCGTCAGATACTTTTCCGACGTCGTTAAGACTTATTTCTATTTTTAGCAGTATTTATTAACAATGGTTTGGACTTACCACTAGTACAAAATTGGTCTAATATCACGAATATTTAGGGCCTAATATCACGGATTTAAGGAAATACATGTCCGGGCTATAGCTCAATGGCTATTAGGTATGGCACCCTAATCATCACAGACCGAAATCTAGACACGCCTGTGATATTAGGATGGTTTTTTTTTTCATGTTACAACCTAATATCACAGACACTCTCAAGACACGCCCGTGATATTAGTGGTAGGTTTTTTTTATGTTACAACCTAATATCACAGATGCCCTCTAGACACGCCCATGATATTAGGCCGTTTTCTTAATTAAAAAAATGACTTTACGTACAACCCAGTTTTACTGGACTGGGCTATAACGTTCCCTTATATAAGAAAAAAAATGCCTTTATAGCCCGGCAAAATGGCCTGGGCTATGAAGTTCCCTTTTCACATATACTAGTTGCACACCCACGGGGTAGTTTGTTTGTTCCAGTACAAAAATGAAGTTGAAAAACAAACAATGAAGGTCAAGAAGGAATGACGAAATCTACAAGAGAAGTTGATGTTCAGTTCTTTAAGAACACACATCAACCTTCTAGAAAAAACTGAAAGTGTGAACTAATCAAATTTCGGCTGCTTCTCAAACCTATAATGGTGTTGGTTAGATAAGTATCTAGCCTGTAACGATCTCAATCAAAGTGATCCCAACAAATCCGAGGAAAAGAACGCCTCTAATGTACGCGATTACCTAAATCATGATAAAAATAAATATAATAAAAACCATCCTAAAGAACACATCTAAAACTCAAATGTTATATAATAAAAGGGCACTAGACTTAAAGTAATCTGGGGGCATCAGGTTGGTCTGAAGTGATGAAATACCATGCTTCATATGTAATGGACTTACACTCTGGAACGAACCAAACAAAAATTCAATAGTGTTTATGATGAAAACCAATTTCTAGGGACATGGGATATCAAGTTACTAAAACAGAACATACTAACTAAACACTTGAAATCAAGCTAGAGTTCCACCAACAGTTGAGAAAAATGATTTGTCTCCCAACTCTGCAACAAAAACCAGCACAAATGTGCTAATGACTGTGTCAGCAGTAGATAAGATTCCAGCTCCATTTCTTGAAATGTATTCAAGGACATAATTCATCAATAGCGATAGGATGGAAACTACACCATCAGAAAAATAAAAAGAAAGGAAAAGGAAAACTGTAGAAATGAATATCATTTATCCTCCTTAAGAATCAAGTATTGAAAGACTGACTACTATCCTTTTACTTCTAGTCATAAATAAATAGAAAAAAAAAGTCACCTCCTCTTGCTCATCTTCTCCTTTTAAATCATTTGAAGAGGCATCAATCAATGTTGAAACCCCAGAGTACACCAACACATATGAAGTTGCTATTAATGAAAAGAGTATCAAGTAAAACCATCGTATTTACATTTAACCTTCACTTCTAAGACCTTGAAAATGCAACAGATCTTCTGCAGTGACAAAATTTCACTAAAACATCTTAGGAAAATACACTTGGTTAAACTTCTACTTATTCACAGTAAGTGGAACTTATCTTTTAAAAGAGGTCTCAGATTGCAACTTAACATAGGAAAATACACCTGGTTAAGCTCTGCTTCAAAATAAGTCCAATCACTTGGGATGCACTAATCACAGAGATAGGCCACATTAGAAAAAGTATACTAACATATGATATGTTCATAATATGGGGTTCAGAAATCAGATTGCAACTTATTTTTTAAAAGAGGTCTCAGATTGCAACTTAACATAAGATATGTTCATAAGATAATCTTGCAGCAAGAGTGATCAAGATTTCAAAAGAGGGCTCAAATTGCCACTTATCTTTTGTTAGAAACAGGGAGAAAGGATCAAATACATGAACCTTTCTACAAAAATGAAGTAATTATTAGGAAACACAAGGAAGTCTGTTTTCTTTCTCTTGAAAAAGAAAAGACATCCACACCAAGCAAATAATTATGGAACAAACCACAAAAGAGTATCAATGACACAGAATCTCGGTTACATTATGATCACAACAAGAATTCACACACAAAAGAAAAACACGCCTTTCCCCTTGGGAATAATAAGTTGCCATTGATGATAAGTTGAATGTTATACAAACAATTATCATAACCATAACAAGCACAAAATAATATTTCAACATATCTAGGACGTTGCATACATAGAACTTTCCATTGATTATTAGACATGTCTATAAAAAAAATTCAAAAGATCCTCAAAAGAGTATCAATGTCACATAATCTCGGTTACATTATGATCACAACAAGAATTCCCACACAGCAGAAAAACACGCCTTTCCCTTTGGGAATAATAAGCCGACATTGATGATATGTTGAATGTAATACAAACAATATTTGTCATAACCATAACAAGCACGAAAGAACCTTTCAACATACCTAAGACGGTGCATATATACAACTTTCTATTGATTATTAGACATGTCTATAAAAAAAATTAAAAAGTTCCTCGTAATGTAAATACTAGGCATGGGATTTACTCCAAGTCTCTAGCTACAAGCAGTGTCCAATTTCCAAATTAAACCCAAGACAATAACAACAATAAAAAGATTAAACACAAGAGCATTACCAACCTAAAATCTCAACTATAATGACAGAAAGGATTTTGATTTTTTCTGTTCAATTCAATTTGATGACGATTTTCATCACATTTGTTGTCAGTGTTGACTAAACCAATATTAGAAACATCTGGAAGAATACAAAAATAATAAAGTGAAGAACACCAACCGATTAGCAAAAAAACAAGATAATCATGGTATCATAAATATCGTCCGCGGACAAATGTCCAAAAAACTAACTCAACCACGGTCATCCATGGATGTAAAAGAGTAAACACGTGGCAGCCATGCCCACACCCCACGACTAGAACATGTGTCGAATGGCGAACACCACGTGGCACAACACTCGAGATTGTCCAAGACCTATAAAAGGGAGAAACTTCATTAAGAAAGGGGAGACTTTTCGGGGAAGAGGGGAAAAAAGGCGAATTCTGGCCTAGTGAACTCAAGAAGAAAGAAGAACAAGAAGAAGAATTCGTACGCGTGGAAAAGAACCTATTTCATAGCAAAATCAGCACCGTTCACTAGACCAACTCCGCGGATACAGACCCTGTTTGTCCTTAGTATAAATTTCTATTAAGGAAAAAGACTGTTGTTATTAATTCTCAAGATATTCAACAGCGACAGGTAAGCGAACCAATTTTCCGAATTGTCTAGAAAAAACTCGATAAGGGAATCGCCTTTCAGAAAAGCTCTACGGTTACTTCTTGCGGCACAGGTTGGGCCGCGTCGATTATTTCGATGCGGGTCAGGTAAGCCCGTTGGGAAGATTGATCACTTCACCAGGTAGATTCCCGGGCCCCACTAAAAATGGTGGCCTTAAGAGATCGGGGCTTTTTCACTGGCGCCGTATGTGGGAACCCCCTCACACTAAGGGGTTTCTTTTTTATAAGAATAAACAAAAACCCTCAAAACTTTGAAAAGTTAGGGTCCGCGTCTGAACTTAGAAATACAAATTTTTAGATACATGAAATTAAAATTTTGATCGTAACAGATTCACGACATTAAGAAGATGAGTGATAGCCAGAACAATCCAACACAGGACATGAGTCAAGGGGTTCACCAGGATCAGGAGGCATCTAGCATGTATATCCCGTTGACACCACCACCAAATCCAGATGGTGAGATGGGAGATCAGCACCTCGGAACCCCTCCACATCATTATGGCGATCAGTATGGACTGAATGGAGGATTCATCCCGCATAACTTATGGTATTATGAGGCACGTCACGAGCAGCCTAACCCTTTTCAGCAAGAGCAGTCTCAGTACTTTTGTTATGATCAATGGGGGCAGAATCCGCGTCAACAAGGTAAGTATCGACAGGAGGAGCAGTATGGAAACTTTGATAGGCGTAACACTGCATACGATAATCCCAGCAATTGGAACTATGGCTTTCAGAATCAGGAAATACCGCGCCAGGCATGGCAGAATGATCACTGGACCCGAGAGAATAAACATCAACGCGGGGAAAGGTCAACATATGTTTCCACCTCAACAAAATCCGACTCAACAGAAAAAAGAAACGAAAATGCACCAGCGGGTTTTCCATCAGTGTTTACCCAAGAAATTTGTTCCGCGTCAGTACCAAAACGGTGGAGAGATGTGAACCTCATGAAATATGATGGAACAACTGATCCTGAAGATCATCTTTGCCATTTTGCAACTGCTATGGGAATAAACGAGTATAATGATGCCATGTTGTGTAGGATATTCCCTTCAACCTTAACGAAGATCGCGCTCACCTGGTTCACAAACCTTCTAAAAGGGTCCGTGACCAATTTTACCCAGATGTCCCACATCTTCACGTTCCATTTCGGAAGTGCGCGATCAAGAAAGAAGACCATGCTCGACCTGAATTCCATTAGGCAAGGAGCTGGGGAATCCTTGGGACACTTCTTCACTCGATTTACTAGCATGGTAGTTCAGATCCCCAACTTTAATCATGAATCAGCAATTATCATACTTATGGGCAATTTAGCAGAGGGAGATTTCAAGACGTATCTGTTTCGGAAGAAGCCTACTAGTTACGATGACTTAAGAGAGCGGGTGTCAAGGCAAATTGAGGCAGAAGAAGCAGCCGCGTCCAGCTCTAAGGCGAATACAGGGAATCCAGGTCTCTTTGGGAAGCTTACTGGAAAATTCAGAAAAGAAAAGGCCAAGCCACCCAGGCATCATTCAGAAGCAGTAGATTTTCATCCCCGCCGCGAAGAAGTGCATATGAATTTAGAAAGAGGACAGGGATCTCGCCACAGGGAAGATCATCCGCGTTCCTATCATCCAAGAGAGAACCGATATGGAAATCGTGATATGAGGTCTCCACCTAGAAGGGAGAATCGACCTGACCATAGGCCACGTTGGGAGGACCGAAACCCTAGATTTGACAAATCTCATAATCCACAGGAATGATTTTTCAGGCAACCGGATAAGCGTAGAGATCTCCCTTTCCACAACCGGGGAAGAGGGAGAGGAAGAAAGGGACGCGGAGGTAGATACAACTATACGCCTGCAGTCCAGAGATCTGTCAACCAGAGAGAAGCTCAAAAAACAAAGGCAGGCCAAATACCAGAACCTGAGGGCTTCATCAACACCCTCGCAGGGGGCTTTTCCATGGCTGGATCCAGTAGACAGGAAAAAAGAAATTACGAGAGAGAAGGAAGACAACCACTGTCCGCGTCAAGCAGAAGAATTTCTCTTGCACAACATGAGAACATTTCCTTTTCCCCAAAGGACGCGGAGGAAGTAAGGATGCCGTACTTAGACCACCTTGTCATTCACGCTCAGATAGCTGCCAAGACAGTAAAAAGAGTATTTATTGATACTGGGTCATCTGTTGACATCCTGTCATGGGAAGCATTTTCTCAAATGGGAATTTCTGCAGCATCGTTGAAACCATATTCAGGAACGCTAATCACGTTCTCAGGAGGAGAGGTACAAGTAGCAGGCACAATCGAGCTTACGGTTGTTTTGGGGACGTCCCCAAACAGACGCGTGGAAAATATTTTGTTCACGGTGGTAAAAATTCCCACTGTATACAATGCTTTGCTGGGTCGCGTCTCACTCTATAAGTTCCAGATGGTAGTTTCAATCTACCACTTTGTGGGAAAGTTACCTTAACCCAGCAATTGGTGAAGTTCGCGGACATAAACCAGAAAGCAGAAGTTGTTACTTAACTTCCATCAAGAAGAATAAAGAAGTGATGTGTATTAGTGAAAATTGTGAATCCGTGGTCGGGGACAATGACTCGACGGAACCTTCAGAAGCCGAACTAGAAGTTAGACCGTCAGAAGTAAAAATACCTACCACGGATGATAGAATTACGTATACACCCTTCCCAAACCCAGAGGAGAAGGTCTACTTGGGACAGGCACTAGAGACAATAGAAAGAGTTCGAGTCTTAGAAATCATAACGAAGTCGAGAGACATTTTTGCATGGAATCCTCGAGATCTGCTGGGTGTCCCACCCGCGATAGCTTTGCATACCTTGAAGATTCGTCCAGGAACGAAACCTATAGTACAGAAGAAGAGAAAAATGGCCCCGGAGAAAGCTGCCGCGGCAAAGGAGGAAACTGATAAACTTTTAGAAGCAGGCTTCATAGAGGAAGTGGAACTCAGAATGGCTCTCAAACGTGGTTTTAGTGAAGAAATCTAATGGGAAGTGGAGGATGTGCATAGATTTCACTGATCTTAACAAATCCTGCCCAAAGGATAGTTATCCGTTACCGTCCATATATGAACTCGTTGATGGAACCGCGGGTAACAAAGTCCTTAGTTTTCTTGATGCTTACTCAGGATACAATCAAATAAACCTGAACCCTTCAGACAAGAAAGCTACAATTTTCATCACCAATCAGGGGATATTCTGCTACTGCGTCATGCCTTTCGGACTCAGGAATGCTGGAGCAACATTTCAGAGAACGGTTGACCGGATCTTTCGTAATCAAATTGGCAGGAATGTATTGATTTATGTTGACGATATCATAGTCAAAAGCGAGAGAGCAGAGGATCACGCAGCGGATCTACAGGAGACTTTTGATTCTCTTCGAAGAGGAGGTTTGAACTTGAACGCGAAAAAGTGTGTCTTTGGGGTTGATTCCGGAAAATTCCTTGGTTTTATGGTTAGCCATAGAGGAATTGATGTGAATCCCGAAAAAGTCACAACAATTCAGAATCTTCAACCACCACGGACGATTAAAGAGTTACAGTCTTTAAATGGAGCAGTAAATTATTTAAGCCGTTTTTGCTCCTGCCTGGCGGATAGGTCATTACCTTTCTTTGCTCTGCTCAAGAAAAAGGGATCGATACGATGGACTCTCGAGTTACAGGAAGCATTTGGAAGTTTGAAAATTTTTCTGTCATCACTTCCCACTCTTCATCGACCCGAGAAGCAAGAAGTTCTTCATCTGTTCCTGTTAGTAAAAAGTGTCACCATCAGTGCAGTTTTGACGCGAGAGGAGAAATTCCCAGTTTATTACATCAGTCGTGTGCTGCAGGACGCTGAGACAAGATATGAACCAGTAGAAAAAATGATTTTGTGCTTAATATTCGCGGCTAGGAGGTTGAGGCCATATTTCCAGGACCATCCTATCCGAGTTATGACGGACTTACCGATGCGTCAAATCCTCCACTCACCATGTTTGTCAGGAAGAATGATGAAGTGGGCGGTCGAACTGACAGATTTTGAATTAGAGTATACCCCGCGGAAAGCAGCTCTCGCTCAGGTTTTAGCCGATTTTATTGGCGAAACAAGTTTCGAATTAAATACCCAAGCAGAAAGAAGTGAGTGGACACTCAGGGTAGATGGTGCAGCCAACAAAGATGGGTGCGGAGCAGGGGTCACACTAACAGCACCTGATGAACGACAGTATAATTACGCTTATAAATTGGACTTCCAGGCTACAAAGAACGAGGCTGAGTACGAAGCCCTGCTCGCTGGACTAGAGATAGCTTTGGTTAAAGGTGCTAGGCAGGTATCAGTCTACACTGATTCAGAAGTGGTGACGCGGCAAATAACAGAGGAATATGAAGCGAGAACTGGATTAATGCCTGATTATCAAAGAAAGGCACGGGCATTATCAAAGGCTTTCTTAAGTTTTTGCCTAACGGCTATTCCCAGGGATGATAATCAGCAGGCGGACGCGTTAGCTCGATTGGGAGCTGTTATGCCTGAGGAAGTAGGAAAAGAAGTGATCCTCGAAAGGATGAACAATCGAAGACTTATTCAGGAAGTCTACCAAGTATAGGAAATTGAGATAGAAGATTGGAGGGCACCGATCGCGGACTATCTGGGCAAGGGTGTTCTACCTGAATAAAGAAATGCTGCTAAGAAGATAATTGCCAAATCCTCTCGATTCACCATCAGGGAAGGAAAGGTATAAAAGAGAGGATATTGCCTCCCAGATTTGTTATGCATATCATCAAAAGAAGGAAGTCTCGTAGTAGAAGAATTGCATGATGGAGTTTGTGCGCATCACCAAGGATGGAGGGCTGTTGTGGCCAAAGCAACCAGGCTAGGATATTATTAGCCAACTATGAAGCGTGATGTTCAAGATTATATCCAAAAATGCGACGCGTGTCAAAGGTTTGGAAACTTGAATCACCGCCCTTCTGAGGTACTGAAAAGTATAACCGGTGCTTGCCCTTTTTCTGTCTGGGGAATGGACATTCTAGGTCCGTTTCTCACTGCTCTCGGTAAGTTAAGATATGTTTTGGTCTTGGTTGATTATTTCACAAAATGGGTGGAGGCCGAAGCAATGGGATTAATCACCGCGGAGAAGGTGAGGAAATTCCTATGGAAGAATATTGTCTGCCGTTTCGGAGTACCTGACTCAATAATTACGGATCATGGACCTCAATTTGATTGTGAAACAATTAGAGATTTCTGCGTTGGTCTAGGCATCAACCTCAAAATCTCGTCCGTGGCTCACCCGCAGACGAACGGGCAGGCAGAAACAACCAATCGACAATTATTATATGGGATACAAAAGAAACTCGGCAACACAGCAAAAGGACGGTGGGCAGAACTTTTACCTTTAGTACTCTGGTCCTACCGCACGTCAGCAAAGACTCCGACTGGAGAAACCCCGTTTTCTTTAGTCTTTGGTATGGACGCGGTTATCCCAATTGAGAGATTGGTTCCTTCGGCGCGAATAATGGCATATGACCAAGACACCAACGATGAAGCATTGGAATTCGAGCTCCATCTCATAGAAGAACGCAGGATGACGGCAGCTTTGAAGGAGCAAGAATAAAAGAGGAGGCTCTCCAAGTATCGGGATAGACGAATTCTCCCGCGGCATCTCAAGGAGGGGGATTCGGTGCTATGTCAAGCTACCTCTGGAGGGAAACTAGACCCCAACTGGGATGGACCTTATGTGATCATCAAAGAAGTTCAAGAAGGAGCGTACAAGCTCAACACCCCTGAAGGTATCGTTCTAAACAAGACCTGGAATGCGGACAATCTAAAAAAGTACTATGTGTAGTCACCAGGTAGCTATATGAACATAAAACTTAGTCGCCCCCATAAAAATTAAATAAAGCGGTTAGAGGGCGCTTTCTATTATGTCTTGTACCTAAGGAATTTTATTATAAGTCCTGGGACGCTGGAGCTTGGCTTCGCGTCAGGCCTCTGATCGAATCCACATTCTCAGAGATGGTATTTTATAATAAATCCTGGGACGCTGGAGCTTGGCTCCGTGTCAGGCCTCTGATCGAATCCGCATTCTCAAAGATGGTATTTTATAATAAGTCCTGGGACGCTGGAGCTTGGCTCCGCATCAGGCCTCTGATCGAATCCGCATTCTCAGAGATGGTATTTTATAATAAGTCCTGGGACGCTGGAGCTTGGCTCCGCGTCAGGCCTCTGATCGGATCCGCATTCTCAGAGATGGTATTTTATAGTAAGTCCTGGGACGCTGGAGCTTGGCTCCGCGTCAGGCCTCTGATCGAATCCGCATTCTCAGAGATGGTATTTTATAATAAGTCCTGGGACGCTGGAGCTTGGCTCCGCGTCAGGCCTCTGATCGAATCCGCATTCTCAGAGATGGTATTTTATAATAAGTCCTGGGACGCTGGAGCTTGGCTCCGCGTCAGGCCTCTGATCGAATCCGCATTCTCAGAGATGATATTTTATAAAATGTCCTGGGACGCTGGAGCTTGGCTCCGCGTCATATCTCAAATCGTATCTAAACACTTTAAGATCCAAACTCCACGACGGATCTCTGTTGAAGACAATCTAGAAAAAAGAGACATGGTTTTCATGAACCCTCCTGGGACTCCCAAAGTTTTCTAATTTTTGAAGCAAATTGAGGCTATAAATCCATCATTAAGATAAAAACAACCAAGGATAAAACATGACACCACGTTCAAAAGGGTTGACAATTTAGGATAAAAGAGAACAAAGATCCATCAGCTCATGTCTGCGGAGCTCGAGCAGGGATAAGGCGAGTTCTGCCCTGACTTAAGCGAAACCAATTTGAAGGAGAACCTTCTGACTCCGGAGAAGCCCACTCCGCATCTACCTCATCCCCCACAGCATCTAAGATCTGGACATCAAAGCGATTTCCTCCTTTATGGATAAAGGTTAAAGAGGAACCAATGTGGACGCTGTGTGACTCGGCAAAATCATTCCAGCCTCCCCTTAAAAATGGAACCCTATAGTCTCCGCGTATAACCTCCACCGGGAAGTCCCGAAGAATCTTGGTTGACAAAAGAACGCTCCTGGGAAGGTCTGGCCCAAGTCTATCTTGAAAACATAGTGGCAAAGACTAACAAGAAACAGATTTTAAGGGAGGTTAAAAGATAAACTGACCCAATAAAGAAAAAATTCAGCAATAAAGGAACTAACCAAGCGGAGAAGTTGCTCAGGAAAACTAATCCTCTCAAAAAAGGACGAAGGTGAACCAACAGGGGAGGGCATAACGAAAGCATACAACAAGTCTAGTAGTTCTTTCCCCCGTACTCTCTTTTATAGAGAACGTAAACAATACTGAACATGTGTCGAAAACAGAGATATGGGGCAAATAAATTCGAATAGTCAAATCATTGAGACAAAAAACCACAGGTGCCATGCATGAGATAAACAGTAAACACTATTACTGAACTTCTCAGAAATCCCGTGAGAAGAATATCATAACAAATAGACCTCGAAAGACTAAAACGATCACACCATTAGCATACATAACTGAGAAATCTCCAGAAATAATTATCAAAGGCCTGACAAACAACAAAGTTACGACTAAAATAACAAAGAGGCTTAAAGTCTTATCCCATTGTGAAAATACAGTTTAATATCCATTCGAAGCTGCGACACGGAGGGTAGGATCATCATGATTTCCCCCGCGTGGATCCACCACCCGAACCTCGAAACGAGCCTCACCCATATGAGTGAAAATCATGGAGACCCCCCGTTCAAAACCATGTGATTCCACGAAATCTTTCCATCCGCGGCCAAGGTAGAGAAGACCACCATTTCGCCGCTCTATACAAACAAGGAAATTGCGCAGCAGGTGAGAAGAAAGTAAAACCTGGCTAGGAACAGCATCCGAGTACTCCTCCTTAAACCTAAGTGGGAGCAACTAAAAAATAGAAGGAAAATATAATCCAAAAGGAAGTTATCTAAAAGAAGTGAAAATTTAGCATAATTAGCTCACCAACTGCAAGAACTGTTCGGGGTAATCAATCGCTTGGAAAAAAGCCCATCGGGGTTCTGGCCCAAAAACCCCGTCCGCCCTAAATGACAGGGGAGGGATTATAATGGATCCCCGCATCTCGATGAAATTAGAGGAAAACAGTAAAGATCCCCTTGCTTGTATTATCGATCACAGGGGAACAGTTGAACAGGAAAAAGGAGAATTGCATGCATGACATGCAATGGGTGACACAACCACCAAGGACACGCGTCTCCCTTTCTCTAGAAATAAAGTTAACCAGAGAAGAATCTTTTCCCAAAATCAGTAAAAGTAAATTACAAAGGGGGAAATTAAAGTTACTTTTTGATAAAAAGCGATAAAACCAACGACAGGAAAACCTCACACAGCGAGTATAAAACACGCTTGGGTATCCATAAGTGATGAGCAATCCTAAAACAACATGGATTCAAACCCACAGCCTAGGGCTTTTTATAGAGTCATTATGAGGGAGGAACAACTTCAAACCCTTCGACTCCCCCTCATGTATGTTCTAATCGACGAAGATGCTCACACTCAAGCTAGGCTCTGGACCAGCTCCAACCAGGAACATGAAGTGAAGGTAGATAAGGATGAAGATGGTTTACTCTGGATGACTCAAGGATGGCACGCCTTTACACAAGCAAATCGAGTCAATGTAGGGTCGGCTTTGATTTTCACCTACATGGGTGATTCCATCTTTGAAGTCGACGTTGTCAGCCCAAACAGCGAAGAAAACGGAGAGGTAGGCCATCCTTAGATTCCTACTCGGTTCTCCGCATCAATGATGTAACAAGTTTAGAAGGATCCAACCCCTAAGAAAAGTTTCTGTATGCTGTTTCGCATTATTAATAATAAAGGATCCCTCCTTCTATTTTATTTCTAAAAAGCAAGGGTACAATAAGGAGAATCATGAATTCCCTATTCTCTTTATTTTACAAAAGCTTGCATCAAAAGATCGGTTTACAAACTCCTAAAACATGACGCGGAGATAACTTAATTAGAACTGCATGATGAAGAAATCGAGTCTAGGGTAGCCTCGTGATCATCCTCTACTTCACGACGCGGACAGACGTGGAAGGAAACGTTACCCTTATGAAAAAACATCATAGCACTTCCTATTCCCAGGTGGTGAAGCATAAGGAACTCATCCCAACCATTATCAATCTGAAAAATACCATTCTCACTCCAAGATACGGCCACTGGAAAATCACGAACGAGATATGTTGAAAGAAAAGCCCACCGAGGCGGAAGAGGCCCATATTCAGCCTCAAACTGGGGAGGCATAACCTACGTATCAATAAAATCAAGACCTAATGTAGGAAGCCCAAACTCTGATTGAAGAAAAATCAATGGAAACTCACTAGTCGAGAAAGCTGTTCCACATTCTCAATCTTTTGAAAAAAAAAAGCCCAAGGGTTAAAGCTCCCTGAGGACATGATACTTGCAACGGCACGATCGTTTAACATAACATGGAAGGAAGCAAAAAGGATGAAGATTAAGGCTTTAAAAAAGAAAAATCCATCCTGAGGGATGAAGACAAGTGGTAAAAGACTTCAAACATCCGAACCAACCCATTCAACACTTGGAGAGTTCGAAATATAAATATGTAAGTATTTACTACAATTAAAACATACGATCCATACCAATGTTCCGACCAAAAAGATCTTCAACCCATATTCAAAATAAAAGAAGTATCTCAATGATATACCAAAAAACAGGAAACCACATACAGGTTCCCAAGATCCATAAAAGTTTATCCCACACAAAACCAAAGATCAAAGCATATTAAGGAGTGGCTGCCTTCTCAACTTCTTCCTCCGTGACATCGGCGTCATCATCCTCAGAATAAGAATCCTCCGCGGCCATCTCCTCCTTTGAAAGTCCCCAATCAGCACTCTCCAGGCTAGGCTCAAACTTCTCCAGAGGAACACTCGGATTGCTTAATGAACGCGTAATGCTTTGGTTGATCCCTGCAACCATTCCCTTCCGAAAATAGCTAAAGCACCTATCCTTCAAAATACTAGAACCCTTCGAAGTTTGGAGGCAAGCTTTAGCCACGGAGGATAAGAAGGAGATACCAACCTCAGTTTTTATCCACTCGGAAGATAAGTAATTCAAACCTTCAGGACCCTGAAGCCATTGGAGGGCCACATCTTGATCTGAACGCGCCTTGATTGTATCAAGTTCTTGTTTAGTAATGGACAGTTCCTCGCGAAGGATGGAGAAATCCTCTTCCATTTTATCAATAATGGCCTGTCTAGTTTGGAGGAGCTCCCGCGAAGCCCCTTCAGCAGCTTCTAGCTCTTTGACGCGAGTGATGGCAGAGTTCGAAGAAATTTTCAAATCATCATATTTCTTCTGTAAAACGGCCATAGCTCCTTTCTGAGCTTGCACCTCCTCATGAAGGTCAGCTGACCTTTTCTTGAATTTCTCCACTGAGGCCGGATCTCCCACTGTATTCCCCAATATTCGAAGCTGATGGTTCAGTTTTTTAATTTCTTCTTCTTTCTTTCTAAGATCCTCCTCACCACATACCATACGCCTTTCAACATCCGGTTGAATCACCCTCAACTATAAGAAGCGAGGTAAAAGTAAGAAAGATTGAAAATAAACCGCGCCAAAAAAGTGAGAAAGAGATGTTAACTTACCCATTGAATAATACGATCCAGGTTAGTTGAAAGAGTAACGGGATCTAATCGACTGATATATCCTTGCTCTGGGAGACAACGCTTCTTAGCTGGAAAAGCAAGACCTTGTAAGTCAATCAGGTCGAAGCCTGGGATAGGGAATTCACGAAGAGTCGCTACACCCTCCACAAAGAGCCCCCTTTTGTCTGTAACCGACGGCCCAACAGCAATGGCAACCTTCCTCCTTTTTGATTTAGAAGTCTCAGGCGCGGACGGACAAATACGTTTCTCTCGAGATACAGGAACCAGTGAAGAAGATTCAACTAAAGCCCCGGTCTCGTCCGCGACACTCAAATCAACATTCGATGCCACTTCTAGGGCCTGGGGAGGAACAGGAGGATCATTGGCTACCAAACTAGATTTCTTCTTCTTCCCAGATTTGGCCTTATGCCGCTTCAAAAGCGCATCCAGATCCATTTTGTCTAAACACAAAAATACATTTCCTGATAAGTTATCTATTGAAGAAAGACAAAACATAAAGACACAAATCTATATACTGAAAGAAACAAATAAACAAAGAAGCCACCTAGTCGCGGATGAGGCATACTCAAGCCAGCCATCTCAAGACGAGACGCGGATAACATTTTATCCCACGGAAATCTAGGAATATAAGAAAATGATAGCTTGAACTGAGAAAGATTGGAAATTTTTGGTTTCATCACATAGCAAAAGGGCCCTAGGACCGTTCGACAGTTAAAACCTTGCCCAGATCTGTCGCGGACCAAAAACCACTTGTACTTCCAATTCGGCTTACTAGACAACCTTTTCATGTACCTACAACTTGAGTTGCACTGGTAAAATCTTGAATCTTGAGTTCCCTTTTTTAAGGAAAAAATACTGAACATCAACTTCAAAGAAGGAGCAACACCAATCTCCTTGCACCTCATAATAAAACTGGTAAAAAACATCCAACCATTAGGGACGATCTGAGCAGGACTCAAATTATATTCCTCCAAAAACTTCGAGAAAAAAGGATGTAGAGGAAGTCGGAAGCCTTGAGATAAGCTAGCTGCATATACGACCAAACAATCTTCATAAGCGTCCAGACAACCACCCCCTTCCTCAGGAAGACAGAATTCTACAACAGCTGGCCAAGGGAAGACATGCGAAAGAGCGTCAAGATCTTCTAAGTTCAAAAGAGTAGTACAACCCCTCAACTTACTCACAGGAGACCTCCACGGATGAACCCTATCAGGCACAACTGGTGGACGACTGGTTGGAGGTGGAAGAGGTTTAAAATCTCCCAAGAAAAGACAAGTATCTAAATCCCCTAAGTTATACACCGGGGTGTCCAGGTCGCTCATGTTCTCCTTAGAGCGGATTACCTTCGGACTTTCTGCTAAACCAATTGGAGGAAGCTCATAAGGAATCCAAACCTCCTCCGACTCTTGATCCGCAGACTGAGAAATAGACGAAGCCCCCGCGTCCACTGAAGAACTAGCACCCGATTCATCCACAACCTTTGGATTTTCATCTTCCACGCATCCCTTCGAAGAAGAAGAAACTGTGTAAGGTGAAGAATAGTAATCAGGGTCAGAACGCTTCCGGCGCCTTCTCACCTTAATAGGACTACCAGTAGGACCAACTCGATCCGGAGTAGACGCGGATGTAGAAGAAGATGACTCCGACGAAGAATCATCAGAGTTGGAAGAAGAACTCCCAGAAGAGGAAGAAAGTGCCTCTGGGGACGGACGCGCCTGAGAGGATGAAGCGACACCACTCCTCCATCCTTCATCCCTCTCAAAATCTTCTAACAAATCGCGCTCCTCGTTGAGACTAGCCATTTCTAAAGAAACTAGAAGAAAATCGTATGAAGTTTTACTTACACAAAGCAAAATCTCATCCAAAAACACATTCAGAGACAAATTTGCACCCAAGTTTACGGTCTAACCGTCAAGAAATTAGAAAACTTAACGGAGAAAAATCAAGAACAGCTTAGAACAAGAAAAAATACCTTGAAGAGTTGAAGAAAACCACCGGCAACCTCGAGCAAACAACCGGAACCCTAGAAAACCGCCCTCGGAAAACCAAGATGTGGATAAGGATTAAATTTCTGGAAAAGCAGAAGAAGACAAGTGTGGAGTGAAAAAGAAAACGGGACGGGGTAACTTATAGGAAATTACTGACGTTTAGACTTCCGAGCATAAATGGGCCTGATGGGCCCAAATTGGGCCAAAACTCGAAAAGAGAAGGCCCACCGACCCTAAATCAGAACTATAGCAGTAACGAAACTACAGATGTTTACTCTTAAAAATCTTTATCGATCCGCGTCAATCCCTAGTTGGAATCAACACGGCCCGAGGAGCTGTGACTAAACCAATATTAGAAACATCTGTAAGAATATAAATATAATAAAGTGAAGAACACCAACCGATTAGAAAAAAAAACAAGATAATCATGTTATCATAAATATCGTCCGCGGACAAATGTCCAAAAAACTAACTCAACCACGGTCATCCGCGGATGTAAAAGAGTAAACACGTGGCAGCCATGCCCACACCCCACGAGTAGAACACGTGTCGAATGGCGAACACCACGTGGCACAACACTCGAGACTGTCCAAGACCTATAAAAGGGAGAAACTTCATTAAGAAAGGGGAGACTTTTCGGGGAAGAGGGGAAAAAAGGCGGATTCTGGCGTAGTGAACTCAAAAAGATAGAAGAACAAGAAGAAGAATTCGTACGCGTGGAAAAGAACCTATTTCATAGCAAAATCAGCACCGTTCACTGGACCAACTCCGCGGATACAGACCCTGTTTGTCCTTAGTATAAATTTCTATTAAGGAAAAAGACTGTTGTTATTAATTCTCAAGATATTCAACAGCGACAGGTAAGCGAACCAATTTTCCGAATTGTCTAGAAAAAACTCGATAAGGGAATCGCCTTTCAGAAAAGCTCTACGGTTACTTCCCGCGGCACAGGTTGGGCCGCGTCGATTATTTCGATGCGGGTCAGGTAAGCCTGTTGGGAAGATTGATCACTTCACCAGGTAGATTCCCGGGCCCCACTAAAAATGGTGGCCTTAAGAGATCGGGGCTTTTTCAAGTGTGTGGATTAACAGTGTGTTGGACTTCCATTTCAATGCTTATCCACTTCTATGATCTGTAACAGTTGTGACTTCTATGATTGCATAGCAAAATCGAGGCAGACAAAAAAATGCCCAAACACAAGCAAATAGTTAACTCGTCAATTGTTCTTATTTTTTAAAAAAAGTGTTCTAAACTAGTGATGGATTGAAAATTTTTTGAGCTTTGTCTCAACCTAATTCAAACAGATCGGGTTAGAACTAAACGATAACACTACACAAACCAATATTAGCAGCAATTTGGTTTCACATCTTGGACAAACACAATTCGGTTTCACATCTTGAACAGCACAATGAACACTTTATTTACACCAGTAAAGTTGCTTAAGAACATCATTCCAGATTAAAAAATATTTCAAGGAGGAAAGCAGTTGCTTAAGCCCTAAGCAACAAAACCCTAACTGGAGATTGAATCGAGATTTACTTACCCAAAAACTAGAGATGTTGCAGGACCAGAGGCGGAGGTGGTGGATAGATTGCAGGAGGTGGAGAGACGCTAGAAGCCAGTGGTGAGCGAGATTGCAGGAGGTGTGAAATCGCCAGGCTAAGAGAGAGACACTGGCGGCCGGAGGTTCAACTCATCAAGGGAGAAATCGCCTGAACAAGACGAGAGAGAGAGAGAGAGAGAGAGAGAGAGAGGAGGACGGCGAACTAGCGAAGTGTGGACTGGTGTGGTACGGTGAGCGAGACAAGAGAGAGGGGTAGAAGATTAGAAATTACGAAACATCACCCTAATATTGCCATTTTTCAATCCGGGATATTTTTCCGGGATATTACATCTAATATCCCGGTCGCATTTCACATTTTTTGCCCCAGGATATTTGATATTATCACATTTTAGAATCTACCCATAATATTCTGGTTTTATATATTAATATATGTGATATTAGGTCTTTATCTACTAAATTTTTATTTACTTGACTTTAAACAGCCTAAAATCACGGATATAATAGGTTTTTGATATTAGGGTTATGTGATAAAATTGAACTTTTGTACTAGTGTACTTAACATAATAAGTTCATCCCGTTAGTTAGTTAGGCCCATTAGTTAATTAAGCTTATTAATATTTTCCTATAAATACTCTTATTTTTAAGATTAATTGTCATCTTTACGTCAAATTTAGAGGATTGTAGAGCGTTGAGTTGAGACTCCTCTTTCCTCCCTAACATCAAACCCTATCTTTCTATTTGCTACTAACTACTGAATCGAGACAAATTTTTCAATCAAAAGTTCTCGCTGGAATTTATTGAAGAACGGGATCTCTTCCTTGTTTGGAAGAGATTCGTCGATTCCCATTCGCCATCATCGCTTCGCTCTTCGCCGACAACCACTACACCACCGCTTCTGCACCACCGCTGGTCACCCCCTCTACCACTACCGTTGGTTATAGTGTGATTGTTGTGTAGACCGGCCGATCAAATTCCATCACCGTCGGGCGTGCGTACTTGCGTGGACAACCGCTCCTGGACCTATCAGTTTGCACGTGAGTATATAATTAATTAGCTTGGCTAATTACGAACATTGGAATCCACAGCCGTTGATTTCACTTGAAATCTAAAGTCAACATCCGCACTTTGTGAGTCGAGGTCAACGATAATTCAAGGTGTTGTAATGCTATGTGTTTATTTTCCTATGTCTTGCTTTCATTTATGTTGCATGTAATATTGTTATGTGCTTGTATCATGTATGTGTGTATGATGAGTATACATATAACATATATAATATATACTGAGGTATACATGGATGCACGGTTGTAGTTAGACTCGACTGAGTTGTATTGAGTCGAGAAATCGACTTAATCCTCTAACGAGTCTAATGGTCAATAGTGGAGTATAGTGTATAACCTATAGTATATTATATGTGTATAATATGTATGATATATATAAAGAAGAAGAAGAAACCATGTGGGCTTTGGCACAACCCCGAGCCCAATCTCCAGAAGCTGGAGCTTGTTGTGGAAGCCCAATCCCGGTTGAGTTGAAGTGCTATGTTTTGATCTTGACTTCACTTGGGATCCAGTGACCTAGCTATATAAGCTCTCTTCAGCTCCTTCGTGGATCAGATTAGCTCTCTCTCCTCCGTCTCCTCACATACGGTCTCAAAAGGTTTCTAGGGTTTGGGTTACCAATCTCCGAATTCTTCCCGGCGATTGTGAAGACAAAGGTGGTGGTTAGTCTCGGTGATCTCTTGGTGGTGGCGCAGCTTGGCTCCCGGCTTGGGTGGCTGCTTCCTCCGCGTCTAGAGATCTAGGGTTTGGGAGAATCGAAGAGTTCTTCGATCTTCGGTCATCCCACACAAGGGGATCTTCTTCTCTTGTTATCTCTGAGGCTCATACATGCTGGATCTAGGGTTTATCTTTGCATTGCTTGATTGTACCCTCTATTAAACAATTACTTAGTGGATTCGGCCGATTCTTGAGGCCCTGAGGATGTAGGCAACTTTTGCCGAACCTCGTAAAACTTTGGTGTTTGTTCTTGCTAACTTGTTGAGTTTCTCGCTTCTCTATCACTCGCTTCCACTCAAATCATTTTCGCTATCTCGAATCTTGGTTTTCAACAAGTGGTATCAGAGCTTGAGTGTCCCGCCCTCGATTTGTTGGCTTATTCTTGAGTTCTAGGGATAGAGACCGGACCTAAGACCTTGGACAGACCTAAAAGGTGACATCGCTGGTGCTGAACCCCCTTTACGTGACATACCATGCCTTGTTTGTTAGCTTTAGGCTTGTGTGTGTTTGATTCTGAGCTCTGCTTAAGATTCAAGGTTGTCTTTAATCACTTGGTTGATTTATTGTCTGTTTTGTTAAGTTTTCTTGAGTTTCATAAGTTCTTAGCTTCAAACATGGGTGAATCTTACTTTCTTAAACCTTTCAATGGTACAACTGACTTTGCAATGGTGCAGGTGAAAATGAAGGCCATATTGATCAAAGAAAATTGTTATGAAGCCATCATTGGAGACTATGATGAGGATAAGAAGAAAGATATTAAACATCTTGATAGACTGGCACACAATGAGAGTATGTTGAGACTCTCTAATGAAGTGGCTAGGCAAGTTCTGACTTGCAAGACAGCTGATAAGCTTTAGGAGATGTTGGAAACATTATACTTGGTAATATCTTTACCAAGTAGGGTAAATCTCTTTAACAAACTCTTCAATTTTAAGATGTCTACTACTTGCTCTCTTGCTAATAACCTTGATAGATTTCTGTCTATTACTCAAGATTTAGAGAGATGTGGTGACAAGGTTGATGAGACTCAACCATGTGTTTTGCTGCTTAATTCTTTGCCTGCTCAGTTTACTACCTTTGTTGATGTTTTTCAGTATGGTACTACTAAGTTGACTAAAAAGAAGCTTAATTTGTCTATCATACAGAAAAATGAAAATTTAAAGGTGTTTCAAACTGTGAATTGTCATAAGGTTGATCCTAAACCTGAAAATAAAGATGAGGTTCTTATGGTGAAGTCTAAATTCAAAGGCAATAAGAAAAATAAGCAACAGGAAAATAAAGATAATAAATCTGATTCCGTGTCCTCTAATAAATCCAGTACTGAAAGACCTGATAAATCTCATATTATGTGTACTTACTGCAATAAAACTAGTCACTTAGAGAAGCATTGTTTTAAAAAGAAAAGGGATATTAAAGCTGGCAAGAAGCCAAATGTGTCTGCTGTTTGTGAATCACATCCTTATGTTACTCATGAAGTTCTTGCATTATTAAGTGACACTGATTCTACTACTTGGATTTTGGATTCTGGGTGTACCATGCATGCTACCTTTCATAAATCTTGGTTTTTTGATCTTAAATGCTTTGATGCTAGTACAGTCATGCTTGGTGATCACTCTGTTTTTAAAATTAAAGGTGTGGGATCTGTTGCTTTGAAAATGTTTGATGATGTGATTAGAATTATTAAGGATGTTAAATGGGTTCCTGATTTGAGGAGAAACTTGCTATCTGAAAGTGCTTTTGAAGGATTATGTTATCGCAAGTCCAGTTCTAATGGTGTTAGGATTATCTCTAAAAATGGGAAGCCTGTTATTAAATGCTTGAGAAAGAAAGGTCTTTATGAAGTGTTGGCTACTCCTATTGTGAATTATCATGCCTCTGCCTTTACTGCTTCTGTGCATACTATGTCTTTGCATAATACTATGTTGTGGCATAATAGATTGGGACACATAGGCAATAAAGGCATAGAACACCTGCATAAAACTGGCATTATCAACTCCAAGCCATGCATGATTGATCTCTATGAGAACTACATCTTAGGGAAGCATGCTAGAAAAGGTTTTAAGCATTCATCATATGTTGCTGCTGCACCTCTTGAATACATACATTCTGATTTGTGGGGCCCTTCTCAAGTTCCCATTGTAGGTCATAAGAGATATTTCATGTCTCTCATTGATCATTACAGTAGGAAGGTTTGGTTCTATTTGCTTAAAACTAAAGAATGGTACTGCTAAAAGTCTAATGGTATTAAGAGACACTTAACCATTCCTTGAACTCCCCATCAGAATGGTACTGCTGAGAGGATGAACAAGACTCTCCTTGAAAAGGCTAGATGCATGCTTATATCTTCTGGTTTGAAACATTGCTTGTGGGGTGAGGTTGTTGTTACTACTGCTTACTTGATAAATAAGACTCCATCTTTTGTGATTGATTTTAAAACCCTTTATGAGTTCTGGACTAAAAGAAAGCCAAACTTAGATCACATTAAACCTTTTAGTTGCACTGTGTTTTCTTATGTTAACCAAGGTAAACTTGATCCTAGATCCCAAAAATGTGTGTTATTGGGTTATCCTGAAGGGGTTAAGGGTTATAAGTTGCTTCTTGTCCAACCTGGTATTTATAAAACAATTGTTAGTAGAAATGTCTTTATCAATGAGCATGAGTTTCACTTTTAAAAGGCCTCTACTGCTGTGACATGCACTAACTTGCAGGTACAAGATGATCGGTTTTTTGTGGCTAAGCACGATGATATTGATTCAGATGATGAGTTTGACAGGGGTTTCTCTCCCTCTTCTTCCTTTACTCTCTGTACACCTGATTCATCCGTGTCTACTTCTTCTTCTATTGTTTCTGATGCTGTGCAACCTGATGATTTGCAGCCTCACCAATTGGGTGGAGGAGTAGATAATGAACCTAATTCCTCTTCTACTTCTCCTATTTTTGTGAATGAGGATGATATTGTTGATTCTGTGCCTGTGTCTGGTTCTGGTTCCTCCAGTTCTTCAGCCACTGAAGGGCATGATTTGACTAATTGGCAGTGGACTGTTGTAGGAGGAAATCGAGATTGCAAATAGAATGTAAATAAAATAGGCAAACCAATTCCGTTCCCAGCAAATAATGTTCAAAACTCCCTCCCGTTGTAGCAAAAGGAAGTCAGGTTCGATCCTCGAGGAAGCTGGTCAGCGGATCTCAGGCAACGGATGTCTCACGTCAAATTTCCACCTCAGAAGGAAGCGCTCGATATCGACCAGTATGGTCGAAATCGACCTGTTCCAGTCGATTTTTGGGGTCTGCAGTCGACAGGAAATTTTTGACCAATGTCCCTCGATATCGACCTAAGGCCTCGATATCGACCAGTTTGCCCGATTTCGACCTGTTCCTGCAGAAACATAAACAAGCAACGATCTTTCTAGATCGGGAATTAGAAGTCGATATCGACTATTATTTGGTCAATATCGAGTGGGGGCAGAAACGTAAATAACAGACAAAGCTTGCGAATTTCGGAATAAACTACGTATGAAAGAAACTTCCAAAATCGGGGTTGCAACAACGATAACCAAACATGCATAAGGCAAGATAAAGAGAAATAATCATGCAATCACATCAAAGGATCAAGCTTTCGCCTTTTCCAACAATTACACAACTCTCTCAAGAAACCCTAATTGTATCTACCAATTGTATGTTTATAATCCAAGTTGTTAACTTAAAACTATTAAATAGATAATAAACATATAAAAGGCAGTGGATGATCAGAACATTATAAAGATCGAATCTTTACCTCAAACACGCATGGCTATCGTTGGGCTTACCCCAACCCTAGAAATAGGTGGACTACTCGCTCTTCATCGCAGGAAAAGACATTAATAATAAAAGGAAACTAAATTGCATTAATAAACTAAACAGAGCTTACAACCGAACGAAGCCAAATCCGGTCTCGCGGGACACAACAACTCTCGGCCTCCAATCTCTCTCTTCTACTCGCTATCTCTTCTCCTCTCTAGAATTGAATGAATAAAAACTAGCCCCTTGGGCTTTATTTATAGACCAAAGTCCTTGCTATCAAAGGAAGGAATCTATCTATCCTATATCTAAAGATATAATTCTACTAGGAAATAAATAAATCTAATTTAGTAAACAAGATAAATCCTATCAGGTAATTAAATGTTACACCCTTAGGATAAATAAAAAAATAAAATATCTAAAATCTTCATGTACAAGGAATCTTCTTTTGGGAATATCTCTATTGGACTTTGGATAGAACTCAGAATAGAGCTCGGAACCGAGTTGGAATCGTCACTGCATGTTGGTCGATATCGACCACGTCTGGTCGATATCGAGTCACCTTTTCCGCTTCACTTCAGTCACTCGATTTCGGCCACTGGAAGGAATCTCGATTGGTTTTTGGTCGATATCGACCAAGTTAGGTGGATATCGAGTAGTCTTCTCAGCTTCTCTCCGACTTGCTCGATCTCGGCTTCTGGGGAAATATCGAGCTGCCTTAGGTCGATATCGACCAAGTTAGGTCGATATCAAGTCGTCCTTCTGTTTTCAGGATTTCTCGAGTTGATATAGGATTCTCGACCAAGTTCAGGATTTCTCGAGTTGACCAGCCTTCAGTGTGTTGTTCTATGCTGAGCTTTGCTCGATGTCAGGCACTCTTCCGTCATTTTTTCGAGCTCCTTCAGTAGACATCAAGTGCTCCTCCAGTCCTTCTTGGTTTTGCTCCGAGTTAGCTCCAAATTCTGCAATATTAAACCAAAACTTATGTAGATCTCCATTTCTTGCAAATAAGCATAAACTACATAAATTCACTATATTCCCAACCTAGAATGCATAAAACGATGGAATAAAGAGCTGAAATAAATATAAAATCATGGTATAAAACATGGACATCAAATCACCCTATACTTAAGCTTGCTTGTCCCCAAGCAATAACTTGGATGGTCATTCAGGGGAAGATTTCGAAACTCTCAACGTCATATATTCATTCTTATATGTCCCTGCAATCAATTACCATCATTGAAAAGGTACTAATGCCACAAATCCATACATGTGCAATAAAAAGCAACATCTACTCACAAAAGGAGGGTTATGCAAAAACAATTCATGTGACAAAGCATTAATAATCAAGAGGACTTTATTTAAGCTCATAGTGAAAAAAAAAAGATAAAAGGTATAGTGGTGGGTGACGGAGGGAAAACCTGTCGTTGATTCCGCCAAAGAAAACTCAAACCTAAAGCAAGTATAGCAATAAGCAAGAGGTCGATCCACAGGGAAAATTATAACTCAAGTATGATTTTAATGCCAAGTAAGTAACCAAAAGGGGGGTTTTTAGTGTGAAAGTCTTGCCTTTTATCAAAGCAAAGTAACGAAAGCAGAATAAGTGAGTTGGTTTTCGACAAGTGAGAGAAGCAATTCCACCTACAATTTTCCACTTTATTGGATTGAAGCGATCCTTGTAACTTCTTCTCGTCCTATTACGTTTCCTATGAATGCCCTTGTCCCGACCTAATATAGTTACTAGTCCAATCAGTCCTAGAAACCCTTATCAATCGAACAGTCCCTAAAGAAGGATTTAACCCAATTGATAGCTTTAAGTTCAGAGATTAGCCAAGGTATTTGCAGTCCCTAAAGAAGGATTTAACAACACATTCAACTTCCTACTCATTCAATTAGTTCAATCAGCCCTAAAGGAATAAGTTTGCCACTTAGGTTAAGGTTCACAATCAGGAATCTACAAAACCTTAGCGATTGAATTGATCTAACAAGTTGGCCAGACAAGATAGAACAAATCAATAATCAATCAAGCACAAAGAAGTTGAAGCATTCACAAATAGGAAACAAGGAGCGAGAATTAGAAACTCACAATCAATCCGAATAAAGCTTCAAATTGCAGGCAGAATAGATGAGTTTAGTTCCTCATGGAAGACATCGCTCAAAAATCTCTAAAGTGTCTAATTGGAAGTAAGAGTAGAATGAAAGTAATGAAAAATAACATAAAAGTCGGCCTAAAAGACATCCAAGTCGGCCCCCAAAACAAAATAGAACATCTAGGGTTTTTTAACCAAAACGCTGCGCGCTGATGACCCGTGCGGCGGGCGCCGCAAAGTTGCTGCGCCCGCCGCAAGTTGCTTCTTCACATCCTGCTGCAGCGGGCTCTGCTGCGGTCGCGGCACCTCTGCTGCGCCCGCGGCATGGTACTTTGCCGTAGCCTATTTGCTTCCATTGCGGGTTTCTCCTCTTGTCTTGCTTCTTTCTTCCTTGTTCCTTTCCATGTGTCTTGTGTTATTCTTCGAGATATTGCATCTCCCAAATGTGTTCCGATTCAATCTGCGAGATAAACACAAAATTGCGCAGAATCCGAACTCTTCCAAAATAATCACAAGATGCAATTTAGCAACAAAGTATGAAAGAAATGCAACCTGACTAAACTAAATATGTCTATAATGCCTATCTAAAATATGCATTATCAAATTCCCCCACACTTAACCTTTGTTTGTCCTCAAGCAATGATAGAATGAACATGAATCAATGCATCCCACAGGAAATCCCTTCAAGTTTCAACATTATCAAAAAGCAACATCATAGCAGGTGAAAACATAAACCAAGCAAACAAACGTCATAGCATGTATTCTAGTGATCAAAGCTTAGAAGTAGACATCATCCAACCTCACCAGAATTATGTGTTTCACTCATGTGTTTAGGCTTTTAAGTACAACTCTCAACTCAAACCAATCATGCACTAAGCTCATAGACATTGACCACCATATCACCAATTCTCTACCGAAATGTCATTACTTGCGGGACACAATAAAGAAAGTAAAATGCAACACTTTTTTTTTCTTTTTCTTTGGTTTTCTTTTCTCTTTTTTTTTTATCTTTTTCTTGTCTTGGTGCTTTCCTTACGCGAAGCGCAAACATGGGTGTCATGAATGGCCCCGGTCTATCAACACCTCAACTACTAATATGAAGTCCACTTGAACACCTTTTGACGCAAGTTGCAGACATGGGTGTCATGAATGAACCTGGTTACTCAATGGTCAAGCTTCTTTCCTAGTGGATAGTTTTCAACACCTTTTTGCGCGAATCATACCCATGGGTGTCATGCGTAGACCCGGTTACTCAGTGCATCAACCATTGCCACCTTATTCACTAAATATTCACAAATTCAAACAATAGACTCAAAATATAAACATAAACTCCGCAAGCAACAAACATGTGAGTCGGTCTTGAAAAATAGATACTGTAGTCAATGCCAAGAGGTAGCAACACTAGGCGAGTAATTCACACTATTGAGCAAAAGACTTCAAATAAGGCCAAACATTCTCACAAGGTCATGTTGTTAGGACTTCAATCATACTTTAGCTCAATCATACATGCTCAATTATATTTGCTAGCTCATGTTCCACAAAAATCAAATAGAAATAATAATCAAAACATCCAGAACTTCCATGGGATTTTTATGAATCATGCTTGAAATTTAAAATAGAGGACAAACTAAGCCAGATGGGTATTTGAATAACACATATGTATGCAATGCATGCTCTATTTTTTTGGATTTTCGAATTTTATTTTTTATTTTATTTTATTTTTTTTTAATTTAAATTCCGAAAATGCAGTAAAATAAAATAAAATAAAAATAATTAACTAAACTTAGTAGAAATTAAATAACTAACTATTACAGACTTAAATATGTTATGCATAAATTTAAACATGGTCCTAAAAATTGACAGAAATAACATAAAATACATATAAATCTCCTCCCCCACACTTAAAATTTTCAGTGTCCTCACTGAAATAGTACAGACAACAAAAATAAACATGAAAATCAGAGTGAAGGGGGTAGAACTAACCATCACTGAGGCGGAGGCTGGTATGGCGGCGACTGGTATGGCGGAATGTGAGGGTACTGCTGGCGAAAGTAGTACTGCTGCTCTCTCCGCATCTCCTCTAATTGGTAGGTCGTCTCACTCCGCATTGCCGCCACGTTGGAGTCCGTCTCCCGCACCGTGCGACCGATGTCGTTGAGGGTGAACTCAAAGGCATCCTGGCGTAAGGACAGACGATGGAACTCATTGGCCAGATAGTCCCGCCAGGGGTCGTCCTCATCAGACGTGAAGCGAGGTCCCGCAGAAGGGCCAGCATCGTACTGTGCATCCCCCATCTGGTAATCTGTCGGTGCAGGGGTAGCCTCGTCCTCATCATCCTCATGAACCTCCTCCTCTGCCTGCTCCTGATCACCTGGGATGTATAGGGTGTTGTCGGAAGGTCCATAAGGTAAGGGCCTAGGAAGACGCAGGCGGTGCTCCCCACGGTTTCCTGACTTCCAAATCCAGCCACCTGCATCAGCACCCTCAAGCACGAACGCCCTCCGAAGTTGCTCTGTGGTGAAGGTGTACCCACCAGACATGGGTGCACCGCACTGCTCAGGCTGTAAATACTGGTAGGCTATGAGGCTAATCATGCCTCCCAAGCCAAACCTTCCGGACTTCGTCCCCTGGATCTTCATACAGCTCTCTACAAATATCTCAACCCTGTCTGGTGTACCACGAGACTGGGGAGCAAAGCTCCACAACCAGGCCAGATCGGCAGCATATACCTTGTTCACGTCGCCTCGGCCGCTAAAAGACATGGCCAAGACCTTGTGCACCAGACGAAAGCAGGGGTGTACAAAATTGTAGTTATACTCCCCCTTGTGGCTGTCAAATGCGGCTCCAGTCGCTTTGAACCATACATCATGGCGCTGCTGATCAGTCGCCATGGAAGACCAACCTGGGGTGGGCGCCCGCGAGATCCCAAAAAGCTGTCGTAGGGTGTTAAGCGTGCAAACGTGAGGTTGGTCCAACAAGTTGAACCGAATCCTCAAGTCATCCACCTTCTCAAATGTAGCCAGAAACTCCCATGCCAGCTCGGGGTACGTCGGGGCACTACGATCTAGAAATCCCCCCAACCCGCCATGGTTTAGCATCTGGTGTGTAACATCTAACATACCCAGCGTCTGCAGGGCTGGGATGTGGAAGAACTTAGTCTGAACGAAGCGCCTTGCATCGAAGTTCTTAAATATTTTCCTTTGTTCATCGGATGCATTCCTCAGTCGGCGCACCATCTTTATCAAATCCCAGCAGTATATATCGACAACCCCAAACAGATTCAGAATTCAACACAAACAAACAAAACTCAAACCATTCAACAACACACCACAAGTAACTCAAGAATCTCAAATCAAAGCCCCAACTCAAGAATACCTAACGATTTATCAACAATCACACCCCAAATTACCAATTCACACCAAAGCTCCAACTTCAATTATAACAACCCAAAAAATCAGCCCCATAAGCAATGAATAATCAGCCCCATACTTCATACTGTCACAAGATTCAACCCTTAAAGAACAACAACAATATCCCGCACAAATTTCACCCCTCAAGCAATGAATAATCAACTCAATATCAAATCTCTACCTAATTCTCAAACATATTTAAAAATCTGATATTTGGAGAGAAGAAGAGAGAAACCATACCTTGAGAGTTGTAAAGAAGGGGAAAACCTTGAAAAGCTAGGAGATTAGGGCTGATTTCGTGCACAGGAGCGGCGGCGAGCAGTGGCGGCGGGCGCAGCACTGCAGATCCGGCGAGAGCAGATGCGGCTGTCGGGCTTGGATCCGGCTTCCAGGAGATGGATTAGGTGGAAAGAGGGAGGTTGGGTGCTAGATCCGGCGATGGGGAAGAGAAAGAGAGGGCTTGGGAGTGGTTATGGTGAGTTGGAGGTTGAAGAAGAAGAAAGAAGACAATGGGGGTTTTGGGTTTGTGAATGAGGCGGAAGGATGAAGAAGGAGGTGAGTTAGGTTATAACATCCCGTGACTTGAATGTATTTTAATTTTTAATTTTTAATTTTTTTAATTTTTTTTTAATTAACTTCCTATGTTAACTAATCCTAAAATAGTTACTAATGAAAACTACTTAAGAAATAATTAAGATGAGAAAGAAAAACTTACCTCGGGTTGCCTCCCGAGCAGCGCCTTTGTTTTAAGTCGTTGGCTCGACATAATGGCCCTTGAGTGGCCTAGTTGGTTGGTTCAACAAGCACCAACTCCTCTTCTTCGTTAAGAGGAATGTTCTCAAGATATGGCTTGACTCTATGACCATTGACCTTAAAGAGCTCATGAGACTTAGGGTCATAGAGTTCAATTGCTCCATGAGGGAATATCTTTGAGATGGTGTATGGTCCTTCCCACCTTGATCTAAGCTTTCCTGGAAAGAGTTTTAGACGGGATTGGTATAGGAGAACCTTGTCTCCCACATTGAGTTCCTTCCGCAGGATATGTTTGTCATGCCAAGCTCTTGTCTTCTCCTTATAGATCATTGCATTATCATAGGCATCCAGACGTAATTCCTCCAGCTCTTGCAATTGCAGTTTCCTGAATTCTCCCACTTCATTCATTGCCATATTGCAGTTCTTGACAGCCCAGTATGCCCTATGCTGAAGTTCCACCGGAAGACGACAAGCCTTACCAAACACAATTCGATAGGGAGACATACCAATGGGAGTCTTATAAGCCGTTCGATAGGCCCAAAGAGCATCATTCAGCCTTAGACTCCAATCCTTCCTATTAGGAGCCACTGTTTTCTCCAGAATGCTCTTAATCTCCCTATTCGATACTTCTGCCTGCCCGTTGGTCTGAGGATGATAAGCAGTGGACACTCTATGTGTGACATGATACCTTTTTAGCAGGGCAGTGAGGGTCCTATTGCAAAAATGTGTCCCCCTGTCGCTTACTAGAGCTTTAGGTACCCCAAATCTTGCGAATATTGTGTCCTTTAGGAATTCTGCAACTACCTTAGAATCATCAGTTCTGGTGGCCTTTGCCTCCACCCACTTGGAGACATAGTCCACCGCAAGCAAAATATAGATATTCCCAAAAGAACTAGGAAAGGGACCCATAAAATCAATACCCCAAACATCGAAAATTTCACAAAATATAATCTTAGTTTGTGGCATTTCATTTCTAGCTGATATGTTCCCAATCCTTTGGCATCTATCGCAAGATTTACAGAAAGCATTAGCATCCCTAAACAAGTGAGGCCAAAAGAAACCTGCTTCTAACACTTTCCTAGCAGTCTTTTGAGGACCAAAGTGGCCTCCACATTCATGAGCATGACAAAAAGTAAGGACAGATTGTACCTCATTGTCCGGCAAACACCTCCTAATTACCTGATCAGCACAATGTTTCCAAAGGTAGGGGTCATCCCAAACGTAGAAGCGAGAATCATGTCGAATCTTGTCCTTCTGAGCTTTTGTAAAGTTTGGTGGAAATTCTCCCGTGACCAAGAAATTCACCATATTGGCAAACCAAGGTCGAGGAGTATGGACACCCATCAAAAGTTCAGGAATATGAGAACTTACCTCGTCAGCTGGGAGAGAAAGAGACGAAACAGCGACTTGAACAGCGTGCGGCGGGCGCCGCAGAAGTGCTGCGGGCGCCGCTCTGTACTGCGGCGGGCGCCGCATGGATGCTGCGGCCGCCGCATCTTCCATCCTTGTTTGTTCCTGCAGCTGCAACGAAGATGTGTGAGTTAAGTAAAATAATGTATCATCAGGAAACTCACCGTGAATGGGTCTTTGATCTTCCGGCTTATCCTCTCCTTGGACAAGTCTGCTGAGGTGATCCGCTACTAAGTTTTCTGCACCTTTCTTATCTTTGATTTCAATGTCAAATTCACTCAAAAGTAAAATCCAACGAATCAATCTTGGTTTTGCCTCTTTCTTAGTTAATAAATAGCGAAGAGCAGCGTGATCAGTGAAGACAATTACCTTAGCTCCTAGGAGATAGGAGCGAAACTTCTCCAGTGCAAAGACCACAGCCAGAAGCTCTTTCTCAGTGGTTGAGTAGTTCCTTTGCGCTCCATTCAGAGTCATGGAGGCATAGTAGATGACATGAGAGCTCCTTCCTTCCTTTTGTCCCAAAACAGCCCCCACGGCATAGTCGCTAGCATCACACATAATCTCAAAAGGTTGCGACCATACGGGTGCTTGAATTATAGGAGCGCTAGTTAGGCGACCTTTAAGCTCATCAAAGGATGCTCTACACCTGTCATCAAACTCAAAAGCTACTTCCTTTTTCAATAAATCACAAAGAGGTGCAGAAATCTTAGAAAAATCCTTAATAAACCTGCGATAGAACCCTGCATGGCCTAAAAAGGAGCGAATCTCACGCACATTGGTGGGGTAAGGTAGAGACTGAATGACATCAATCTTAGCCTTGTCTACCTCAAGACCCCTGCTAGACACAATATGACCCAAAACAATGCCTTGCTCAACCATAAAATGACACTTTTCAGAGTTTAGGACTAAATTGGTGTCTACACACAGCTTAAGCACAAGTGACAAATGATGCAAGCAAGTATCAAAATCATCTCCATGCACAGTGAAGTCATCCATAAATACTTCAATAAATCGCTCCACATACTCAGAAAATATGCTTACCATACACCGTTGGAAAGTCCCAGGTGCGTTACATAGCCCAAAAGGCATTCTGCGATATGCAAAAGTGTCAAAGGGGCATGTAAAAGTCGTTTTTTCTTGGTCCTCCGGTGCTATTGGTACCTGAAAATATCCTGAGTAGCCATCTAAAAAGCAATAAAAGGAGCGGCCGGCAAGGCGCTCAAGCATTTGATCAATAAAGGGAAGGGGGAAATGGTCCTTGCGAGTAACTGCATTCAACTTTTCGATAATCAATACAGACTCTCCATCCAGTTTGAACCCTGCTAGGGACCAATTCACCATCCTGATTTTCAACAACAGTAATTCCTCCCTTCTTAGGTACAACCTGAGTAGGACTCACCCATTTGCTATCTGATATAGGAAAGATCATACCTGCTTGAAGGAGCTTCAGCACCTCCTTCTTTACCACTTCCATCATTGGCGGGTTGAGTCTCCGCTGAGGTTGTCTAGACGGCTTGGCATCATCCTCTAATAGTATCCTATGCATGCAAAGGGTAGGGTTGATGCCCTTAATGTCTGCTATCGTCCATCCTAACGCCTCCTTGTTTTCCCTTAGAACAGTCACCAATCGCTCCTCCTGTCCAAAAGTCAATTTGTTAAAAATAATGACAGGCAGAGTATCATTTTCACCAAGAAAAGCATATTTAAGGTGATTAGGGAGTTGTTTCAATTCAACATCAGGCGCTTGGATAATAGATGGAAGAAGCTTTTCAGTAGGAATGGTCAGCTCGATGCGGTCTCCCCTTGGTGGCACATACGTGGGAGATCGATGGTCTAAAGCTACTATAGCCTCCTGCAAGTCAGATGACAATACATAATCTCTAGCAATTTCATCTATAGGAGCATGTAAAGCAACTTCCATCTCCTCAACACACTCCAAATCAAAGCAATCTTGTGCCATAGTATCAATAACATCCACAAAGCATAGAGAAGGATCATCAGATGGGAATTTCATGGAATCATAGATATTATATTCAACTCTTTGACCATCAAATTTCATAGTGAGAGATCCTGAATATACATCTATCTTAGTCCTAGCAGTTTTCAGGAAAGGTCTGCCCAACAGAATAGGGCCTTCATTGTTACCAGGACCCATGTCAATCACAAAGAAATCAGCAGGGAATATCAAGTTGTCAACCATAACCAAGACATCTTCAACAATCCCTTTCGGGTAGATAGTAGATCGATCAGCAAGCTGAATTACTACCCTAGTATCATTCAGAGGTCCCAATCCCAAAGCATGATAAACATTAGAAGGTAAAACATTAATAGATGCTCCTAAATCTAACATGGCTTTGTCAAATTTAGTATCACCTATCACACAAGGAATAGCGAACATACCAGGATCACTACACTTCTCAGGCATATGTTTTTGAAATACAGCAGTGACATGTTCGCTTACCTTCACCTTTTGCTTACCTTTTAGCTTCTGGTTCCGCTTGATAGTGCAAAGTTCCTTCAAAAATTTAGCATATATAGGAATACTTTTGATCAAATTAAGCAAAGGAATATTTACCTCACACTTACTGAATGTCTCGAAGATTTCCTTGTCATTCTCATACCTTCGTGTATCTCTCAAGGCTTCCGGGAAAGGCGGAATGGGCTTTGGAGTCTCCATAGGTAAGGGAGAAGAAGGAGAGGAAAAAGAAGGAGGAGAAAGAGGGAGAGAAGAAGAAGAAGGAGAAGAGAACTTACCAGGAGACGATTCGGCGCTAGAATCGCCTGCGGCGGGTGCCGCATGAAAGCCGCGGCCGCCGCATCTTTGCTGCGTATCTCCTGCGGTGGGCGCCGCGTGAATGTCGTCCCTGGCGGCGGGCACCGCAGGGGTGCTGCGGCCGCCGCAATGTTGCTGCGCCCGCCGCACGGTGGTTTGGCCGTTTCTATCTTCAACGATCTCTATCTCCTCGTCCATTATCTCCTCATCATCTTTTTGATTTGTGGCAACCAGTTCCTTGCCACTCCTAAGTGTCACAGCACTGACATTCTCCTTTGTCGGATTCTCGATGGTTTGCAACGGAAGCTTTCCTGAACTGTTTGCCTCCTTAGCACTTAAGATTTGAATGAGCTGACTCATTTGATTCTCAAGATTTGTCATTCGATCGGATTGCTGCTTCTCTAGATTCGCCATCTGCTCTGACTGTTGTTTATCATTCCTCATGACTAATCGTGACAGTTTCTGCAGTGGATCCTCATTATCCTCGTTTGATTGCTGCTGACCTCCCTGTCGAGGTTCATATTGTTGTTGAGGCCTTCCCTGTTGTCCCCCTTGCTGATTGAAAGAGGTTTGATAGTTCCCATAGCCTTGCTGATAGCCCCTATTGTAATTATTGTTGTTGGAATACCCAGGATTTCCATAATTGCCTTGCCTAGGCCTTTGTTGAGTGAAATTCCCAATGGCATTCAAATCAAAATTAGGATCTTGTAGAAGCGGGCACATGTCCATAGGATGAGTGTATTGACTGCAGAGACCACATGCCTTTAGTTGTTGAGGAGTTCTATCAGTAACCAACTGTTTCATCATCTCCTTTACCTCTGTCATATCAGTCTGAAGTGCAGCCACATTAGCATCTACAGCGAGTACACCCCCAGCACGAGGGCTCTAATTGAACTGCCTGGAGCCCTCAGATAGCTCCTTAAACACATCCCAAGCTACGGCAGGCGTCTTGTTCAGCATGTTCCCTCCACAAGCAGAATTCACTGTTTTGCGCTCTATATCAGTCAACCCATTATAGAGAAAGAGAACCAGATCCTTTTGAGAGTACCCATGGCATGGGCAGCTGGCGCAGAGTTTCTTGAAATGCTCAAAGTACTCATGTATAGACTCTGTCGCATACTGCTCAATGCTGCTGATTGACCTTTTCAAAGCATTGAGCTTTGTTGCAGGGAAGTACATCTCTAGGAAGACTCTCTTCATCTCAGCCCAGGTAGAAATAGAGTCAGGTGGTAGATAGAAGAACCATTCATTTGCCTCATCCTTCAAAGAGAAGGGAAAAGCTCTCAGCTTGATTTGCTCATCAGTTACGTTCTCTAGTTTCATCCCAACAACCACCCTATGAAATTCAGACAGATGCTTGTGGGGGTCCTCCCCACTCAACCCATGGAATTTGGGTAGAAGATGAACTACCCCTGACTTCATTTCAAAGTTAACTCCTGCTGCTAGCGCAGGAAATTGGATTGCCAGGGGTTGCTGTGCCAGATCAGGAGCAGAAAGCTCCTTAAGAGTGCGGTTTGCGTCGTTAGCCATCTCTATTGCAGGTTCTTCTTGATCAAAAGGGAGTTCGCGAAAGCGATCACGAGCTTCTCGCCTTAGAGCGGCAAGGGTCCTTTCAATCTCTGAATCTAACGACAACAAAGAAGAATTAGTAGCACGGGTATGGACCATATAAGACGGTCCACACCAAGATCAACACTAAAAACACACAAGAATTAAATAAAATTCCCCGGCAACGGCGCCAAATTTGACGGAGGGAAAACCTGTCGTTGATTCCGCCAAAGAAAACTCAAACCTAAAGCAAGTATAGCAATAAGCAAGAGGTCGATCCACAGGGAAAATTATAACTCAAGTATGATTTTAATGCCAAGTAAGTAACCAAAAGGGGGGTTTTTTAGTGTGAAAGTCTTGCCTTTTATCAAAGCAAAGTAACGAAAGCAGAATAAGTGAGTTGGTTTTAGACAAGTGAGAGAAGCAATTCCACCTACAATTTTCCACTTTATTGGATTGAAGCGATCCTTGTAACTTCTTCTCGTCCTATTACGTTTCCTATGAATGCCCTTGTCCCGACCTAATATAGTTACTAGTCCAATCAGTCCTAGAAACCCTTATCAATCGAACAGTCCCTAAAGAAGGATTTAACCCAATTGATAGCTTTAAGTTCAGAGATTAGCCAAGGTATTTGCAGTCCCTAAAGAAGGATTTAACAACACATTCAACTTCCTACTCATTCAATTAGTTCAATCAGCCCTAAAGGAATAAGTTTGCCACTTAGGTTAAGGTTCACAATCAGGAATCTACAAAACCTTAGCGATTGAATTGATCTAACAAGTTGGCCAGACAAGATAGAACAAATCAATAATCAATCAAGCACAAAGAAGTTGAAGCATTCACAAATAGGAAACAAGGAGCGAGAATTAGAAACTCACAATCAATCCGAATAAAGCTTCAAATTGCAGGCAGAATAGATGAGTTTAGTTCCTCATGGAAGACATCGCTCAAAAATCTCTAAAGTGTCTAATTGGAAGTAAGAGTAGAATGAAAGTAATGAAAAATAACATAAAAGTCGGCCTAAAAGACATCCAAGTCGGCCCCCAAAACAAAATAGAACATCTAGGGTTTTTTAACCAAAACGCTGCGCGCTGATGACCCGTGCGGCGGGCTCTACTGCGGCCGCGGCACCTCTGCTGCGCCCACGGCATGGTACTTTGCCGTAGCCTATTTGCTTCCATTGCGGGTTTCTCCTCTTGTCTTGCTTCTTTCTTCCTTGTTCCTTCCCATGTGTCTTGTGTTCCTCTTCGAGATATTGCATCTCCCAAATGTGTTCCGATTCAATCTGCGAGATAAACACAAAATTGCGCAGAATCCGAACTCTTCCAAAATAATCACAAGATGCAATTTAGCAACAAAGTATGAAAGAAATGCAACCTGACTAAACTAAATATGTCTATAATGTCTATCTAAAATATGCATTATCAGTGGGCTATTTTTGGGCAATGTGGTGCTAATAATCCGGGGAAATGGAGTATTTCCAAATTTTCATACCACACTCCTTCTTCCTTTAATTTCTCACCTTTCGCTCATCGCTCAATACTTTTTTCAATATTATGCTTTTACCTCTCTAACCTCAGCACTGCCTTCTCGCAAGTCTCAAACATGGGTGTCATGAATGGCCCCGGATACTTAGTGCACCGGGCTCCTCACCTGTGTGTCCCATCTCGCCAAACTATTATCTCAGCGAGCAGGGTCGATCTACCTTTATCTCCTGAGGTGACCGGATTTTCTTTCACTCATTAAATTTTCCATAACTTTTCAAACTTTCCTGCCGAACTCCATATATGATATATAATAACACAAACACCATATAACAATCTCCATAATGTAACTTTCATTCTCAACATAATCCCTAGATACGAATGGTAAAGAATGGCAATATTTAGATCATGTGTAGCAATATATGAAATAAGGCTCAATATGGCTTTTGTGATGCATAAGCATAGGTAAGGCTAGGATATAAACATATGAGCATTACATATGGAAATATAAAGTCCTCCATCATCTTATCATGCAACATGTCAAAATCAATATCAAAATTTACCTCCTTTCATGGTTTTCAATAAAATATGCACTTCATTGTGACTTCCATTTACTAGGCAATTTCATGCTATATCTCTAATGAATCCAATTTTGCATCGTCGAGTTCAATATAAGCTTCCATGACACTATTTCTTTAAACAATTTACAAGCTTTGGGAGATGTCTCAAAAAACATTGAGTTCAGCAATAAAGCACAAAAATAAATTAAATATTTACTCAAAATTTACCACGTAAAACCAAAAAACAAGAATAAAACAATAATAATGAGCTTTTCCCCCACCCCATACTTAGAATATACAGTTTTCCCACTGTATAAATAAAATAAAACAATGGTAAAGGAAGGAACTCACCGAATAACGAGTTGTAGGGTCGAAATTAGGCTGCAGTAGATTGCCAGAAGTCGATATCGACTAGGTATAGGTCGATATCGACCGCAATTTTCGTCAGATTCTGTCTGATCAGGTGGTCGAAATCGGGCTTGGGTCGATATCGACCAACTCACTCGATGTCGAGTAAATATGCTCGATATCGACTAGTTCGTCTTCTCTGCTTTGGTCGATTTCGCCTCAGGGGTCGATATTGACTAAGATTAGTCCATATCGACCAGGTTGCCTCGACATTTTCATTCGATCCCCGTTTTTCGACCTGTAAATTGTTAGTTTCCGCACAAGACAAGATTTTCCACATGAAGTATTCAAAACCAAAACCAAAACTAAAACCAAAAGTTTTAAAGTCCTAAAGAAAATTCAAAAGTTTTATGTACATGCTTTAGATTTTAGAGTCGCTAGACCGACTTCTCCGCTTGTGCATTAGGAACCCTTAATGTGTGGCTCTCTTGTACTTGGCCCTTCTCCTGGATCATCTAGGTCCTGATTTTCTTCTTTCCAGTCCTAACCCTGCGCAGGTTAGCTCTCCACGGGGCCTTGTCTCCTCTAATATTCTTATCAAATTTCTTAACGCATGGAGAAGAAGTAGAAATCAGACCTGAACTTACTTTTTCGTGCCCAAAACAAACATCTTTGGGCTTAGGGTCAGTCGAGTCGAGATGGTCGACGTTGAGTACAGGGACCTCATACTTAGGCTATTGGCAAGTCTGCAGCTCACCCCCGTGGTTGCCTATGCTCTTCACCTCCATCCATGGAATTTTCTCCTTTGTAGGACCAAAAGAGAAATCTAGGACCTCATCGCCTATTGTGAAGGTGAGCAATCATTTCCTGACGCTGATCTTGGCATCTGCAGTAGCTAGAAAAGGTCTACCAAGAATAATAGGGCAAGTAGGATCTTCCGCATAATCTATAACAAGGAAATCAGCGGGAATATAGAACTTACTAATCTGGACAGGAACATTATCAACCATACCTATAGGGATGACCATTGTATTGTTTGCCATGTATAGTTTGACATCCACATGCTGTATTGATCCTATCTTTACCTTTTGCCAGATTGATAGGGGCATGATGCTCACGCTTGCACCTAGATCACACAATGCCTCATATTTAAATTGTCCAAATCCCACAGTAATTGAAAACTTACCAGGGTCAGGTCTCTTCTTAGGGAAATCCATCCTTTTGCAGTCGCTGGCGATTTCAGTGATTGATCGCTTGTTGCTAAGGATTTCCTTGAGGAACTTGACATAAGCAGGCATCTCTTGAAGAGCTTCTGTAAAAGAAATTGAAGCATTTAGATCTTGAAGCATCTTAACAAAACGTTTAAACCTACCTGCAATGCGATCTTTCATTGCCTTGGAAGGGAACGGAAGCGTCTTCTTTGGTTTTGGAGCGGAATCGGCTAGCGGAAGTGCTACAGAAGAGGCAATATCGACTGGAGGCTGCTCGATATTGACCACATGTTGGTCGATATGGACCTGGTGTTGGTCAATTTCGACTGCTGGGGTCGGAATCGGGTTGACTGGAGCAGTAGGGTCAATATCGACCTGATGGTGGTCGATATCGACTGGTACTTGGTCGATATCGACCTGGTGTCTAGTTCCGTCGTTTGCTTCTCCGACCTCTGGTTCGTGCAGTTTGCGATCGCTCCTGAGCTTTACAGCAGCGACGTGTCCGGATTGCCCCTTAGGATTGGGATCTGTGTGCCCAGGGAGCTTTTCGGCTGGTCTTGGAATCTGTTGCGCGAGTTGACCCATTTGGGTCTCCATGTTCTTCTTCCAGATATCCATCTCCCCAAGCCGTGTATTGAGGCCATGGAGTTGAGTCTAGATGGTGATTGTAGATTGCTGCTGTTGTGCCTGATTTCTTCTCATCTCATCGAGGATCATCTGTAGATCATCCTTCCACTGGTCCCTTTCTTGATGTTCTGGAGCTCTGTATGGTTGGGGGGGGGGGTTCCTAGGGGCACCTTGGTTCCATTGTGGTTGTTGGAACCTTTGGTCCCCCATATAGCGATTGGGACCCCCTGCGTAAGCTACCTCCTCGTGAGTTTCTGCCATCCTAACTTGCTCTGTATGTGGGCACTCTGGAGTGGTGTGCCGCTGTGAGCCACATTCAACCCAGGGTTGGTTGACAGAAAGAAACTTGATTTGCTTGAGGAGCTTGCGATTTTAATCCTTGTAGTATTGCTCCTTGACATCTGGATCAATCTCCTTAGGAGGCTCATAGAGGGGCATGGATGGGGCTGACCTTGCATAGTTGTTGCTATTTTCGTCGTAATTTACTGGAGCCCCATTAGTGTTGTCGAAGTTGGTAAGCCTTTCGATAGTAGCCCATGCCTCCGCTGGTGTCTGAGTCAGATACTCATATTGTGTGTATTGATTGATCCTTTCCTTGGCGGCCAGATCAAGAGAGTTGTAGAAAATCTCCTGAATGACGTATGGTGGTTGCCCATGAGTGGGGCAAGATCGCAGTAGATCCTTGTACCGATCCCATGCTCGTGCTAGCGGCTCCCCAAGCTTTTGTTTGAAAGCAATAATCTTCTGTCTGAGGAGTGCTGTCTTGGCGGGAGGAAAGAATTTGTTGAGGAACGCATTCCTAACCTCTGCCCATGTTGTGAGGGATCACGCAGCGAGACCTTCAAGCCACTTTAATGCTGGACCGGCAAGGGACCAACGAAAAGCCTTTATTTTGACATATTCCAGAGTAGTACCTTTAGCAAGAGTATGGCACATCTTAGAAAAAGTAGTAATATGTTCGAGAGGGCATTCATTAAATCTTCCATAAAATCATTATTTTTTATTTTGATAAGGAAGGTAGTGCGAATTTCAAAGTTATTAGGAGGGATTAGAATAGCCGATTTAGACACGACAAGAGTCGGGTGCATGTAATCCTCAGCAGTTGTAGGGTATTGGGCAAGCTCAGCTTCTGCCTGCCTTCTCCATTCAGCTTCCTGCTCAGTGCGTGCTCTCTCAGCGGTGAAAGCAGCATTGTTGGCTTCTAGCTCCCTTTGAAGCCTCTCGATCGTCTGGGCTTGTGTTTCGGTGGTCGCCATGATCTTCTTTAATCTAAAGTGGATGCAAAGAAGGCGTTCCGGATCGTCTAAGGCGTCAAACTCAGGTGGTTGACCAGAATGGCGCATACACCTGCAAAATAACTCAAAGGAAATGTGAGATCTAACTATCTAAGGCGCGAATGATTTCTTTCCTGACAACGGCGCCAATTTGTTGTAGGAGGAAATCGAGATTGCAAATAGAGTGTAAAGAAAATAGGCAAACCAATTTCGTTCCCAGTAAATAATGTTCAAAACTGCCTCCCGTTGTAGCAAAAGGAAGTCAGGTTCGATCCTCGAGGAAGCTGGTAAGCGGATCTCAGGCAGCGGATATTTCACCTCAAATTTCGACCTCAGAAGGAAGCGCTCTATATCGACCAGTATGGTCGAAATCGACCTGTTCCAGTCGATTTTTGGGTTCTGAAGTCGACAGGCAATTTTCAACCAATGTCCCTCGATATCGACCTAAGGCCTCGATATCGACCAGTTTGCCCGATTTCGACCTGTTCCTGCAGAAACACAAACAAGCAGCGATCTTTCTGGATCGGGATTTAGAAGTCGATATCGACCAATGTTTGGTCAATATCGAGTGGGGGCAGAAACGTAAATAAAAGACAAAGCTTACGAATTTCGGAATAAACTATGTATGAAAGAAACTTCCAAGATCGGGGTTGCAACAATGATAACCAAACATGCATAAGGCATGATAAAGAGAAATAATCATGCAATCACATCAAAGGATCAAGCTTTTGCCTTTTCGAACAATTAGACAACTCTCTCAAGAAACCCTAATTGTATCTACCAATTTTATGTTTATAATCTATGTTGTTAACCCGAATCTCTATTAAATAGGTAATAAACATATTAAAGGCAGTGGATGATCAAAACATAACAAAGATCGAATCTTTACCTCAAACACGCATGGCTATCGTTGGGCTCACCCCAACCCTAGAAGTAGGTGGACTACTCGCTCTTCATCGCAAGAAAAGACATTAATAATAAAAGGAAACTAAATTGCATTAATAAACTAAACAGAGCTTACAACCGAACGAAGCCAAATCCGCTCTCGCAGGACACAACAACTCTCGGCCTCCACTCTCTCTCTCTCTCCTACTCGCTATCTCTTCTCCTCTCTAGAATTAAATGAATAAAAACTAGCCCCATGGGCTTTATTTATAGACCCAAGTCCTTGCTATCCAAGGAAGGAATCTATCTATCCTATATCTAAAGATATAATTCTACTAGGAAATAAATAAATCTAATTTAGTAAACAAGATAAATCCTATAGGGTAATTAAATGTTCCACCCTTAGGATAAATAAAAAGATAAAATATCTAAAATCTTCATGTGCAAGGAATCTTCTCTTGGGAATATCTCCATTGGACTTTGGATAGAACTCGGAATAGAGCTCGGAATCGAGTTGGACTCGTCAATACATGTTGGTCAATATTGACCACGTCTGGTCGATATCAAGTCACCTTTTCCGCTTCACTTCAGTTACTCGATTTCGGCCACTGGAAGGAATCTCGAGTGTTCGACCAAGTTAGGTCGATATCGAGTAGTCTTCTCAGCTTCTCTCCGACTTGCTCGGTCTCGGCTTCTAGGGAAATATCGAGTTGTCTTAGGTCGATATCGACCAAGTTAGGTCAATATCGAGTCGTCCTTCTGTTTTCAGGATTTCTCGAGTTGATCTTGGATTCTCGACCAAGTTCAGGTCGATATCGAGTAGTGTCAATCGATATTGACCAGCCTTCAGTGTCTTGTTCTGTGCTTAGCTTTTCTCGATGTCAGGCACTCTTCCGTCTTTTTTTCGAGCTCCTTCAGAAGACATCAAGTGTTCCTCCTGTCCTTCTTGGTTTTGCTCCGAATTAGCTCCAAATTCTGCAATATTAAACCGAAACTTATGTAGATCTCCATTTCTTGCAAATAAGCATAAACTACATCAATTCACTATATTCCCAACCCAGAATGCATAAAATGATGGAATAAGGAGCTGAAATAAATATAAAATCATGGCATAAAACATGGACATCATTGACTAGGGATAGGAGTCCTAGGACATAAATAAAAGGTTCATTAATAACATTGTTGAGTTTGCATGCTTGGTTTCTGATTTTGTGAAAATATATACTCCTGAAACTTATGATCAAGCTATTAGATGTGTTCACTCTGCTAATTGGAAATATGCTATGAATGATGAGATAGAATCTATGAGGGTAAATAAAACTTGGACTTTGGTGCCTAAACCTGTGAATGCTAGATTCATTGATTGTAAGTGGATTTATAAGCTTATGGAAGGCATTTCTAAGCCCGATCCTCCTAGGTATAAAGCTAGGTTGGTTGCTAAAGGTTTTACCCAAAGAGAGGGTGAGAATTACAATGAGATATTTGCTTCTGTTGTGAAATATAAAACTTTGAGACTGTTGCTTGCCATGACTGCTGTTTATGATCTTGAATTAGAACAAATGGATATTAAGACAGCTTTTCTTCATGGTGACCTGGATGAGACAATTTATATGAAACAGCCTAAGGGCTTCATTGATTCTGTGCATCCTAAGCATGCTTGTTTGTTAAGTAAGTCCATTTATGGTTTAAAGCAATCACCTAGACAATGGAATATTAAATTTGACATGTGCATGAGATTCAGTCTAGGGTTTAAAAGGAGCAAGTTTGATACCTGTTTATACTTCAAAGGTGTCAATAAGAGTCATGTGCTTTATGTGCTTTTATATGTGGATGACATCTTGCTGATTTCTAAATATATTTATGCTATTCATGATATTAAAAGGAATCTGAAGAAGCACTTTGACATGAAAGATTTAGACATTGCTAAAATGATTTTAGGCATGTCTATTATAAGAGATAGGAAGCATAAAATACTTTGGTTGCATCAGTGTGTGATAATGCATATTTAGATAGGCATTATAGAGTAGTTTTAGGGTCATTTAGATGTATATATTGTACTTTAAAGGGTTAGTTTACTTGTTTGCTCATTTGGTACTTAAATGCGGAATCTACACAAGTTTAGCAAGTAATTACAGATTTTAGATTCGAAGAATGGAGGAGGTCATTCATTAGAGTCATATGGATCATATGGAGGAAAGAACGAGCTAGAGAAGCCAAGTTGGAATGCACTAGGAAGAGGCAAAGAGCATACAAGAGAGAAAACGGCACCCGCGGCCAAAGGAACAAGGGAAGCCAGAAAACCGCACCCGTGGCCACAGAGGCCGCACCCACGACCATTCCAGCAGAACACCGATTTTGGGCAGCACCTGCGGCCTGGTCGCGGCCTCACCCGCGGTTTTGCTGGGCCGGATTCAGCGCCGATTTTCTATCCTCTTAAGTTGGGCCTATCTTTGGGAAATACTTTCTAGGTTTTTATGACGGTATTCTTAGGTATTTGAAGACTTATTTTAGATGGTTTTAGGTAATCTTTTATCCTTGGAAGAATTGAGAGATGTCGTTTAGGAGCATGAGCAACTAAACTCATCTTGTTTTGCCTACGATCAAGATTTGGTTTTGTTCAATTGTGAGTTTGGAATTCTAGATGTTTTCTATTATCTACTTCAATTTCTTTGTGCTTTTATTGCTTGTGGTGTTGATTCTATCTTGATTCGCAACCTCGTTAGAATTGCATCATTGCTAGGGTTTTGATTTATACGTTTGTGAAGCCTAATCCAATGTAGCGAATACAATTGAGTGGATCTCATAGAAAAGCTTGATTGTATAAGAAATTGACTATAGGTTAAATGTTAGTTCAGTAGGGAATTAATATTTCTTATAAGCTTAATATATCTTGAGACTTAGTGCTATTCCTAGGATTAAACCTTAATCCGTGTTAAGATTGCCTAGGAGTAAGGGATTATTAGGACTCATAGGACTAATAATCTATTTAAATCAAGATAAGAGTGGATGATAGAATCTTCTAATTGTTCCCGAGCAACTAGAAAGAAAAGATAAAACTAGAAGGAAGAAATATGATCAAGGAGACGAACCAAAGTTGAGAATCGTAGGTGAAACATCTCATTCATCATTGTTTACAACCATCACTGTTATTCACTTATTCAATTCTTTGCATCTTTACATATCTACAACCCCCGTGTTTACTCTTGTTGGTGATTATAACGCATAAAGTAACGGTAGTTCCCTGTGGATCGACTCCGGACTTACTAGCTATACTAGTTGGTTAGTTTGGATATTCTTTTGATAGGAACCCGACGATTTTGTCCTATCAAAATTTGGCGCCGTTGCCGGGGAACTATTCTTTGTTTACTTTGTGTGTTTAATTACTAACCTTGGTGTGGACCACTTACATGGTCCGCACTCGTGCTACTGACCAATGTTGAAGGTGAGGTTATTGCAGTTACATGGAGAGAGTTTTCATCAATACTTTACCAGATTGCAGGAGTACATTAATGATCTTTGTTCATGGGGTTATCAAGCTAGTACAAGGGAAGTGCTTCTATGCATCTTTGATGGTATGACTGCTGAGACACGGAGCCTTGCTGAACACATGAGTGATGGAGGTTTATTAGATATGGGACTCTTGAAGATGTGAGATTTTTTCTGCTACATGGATTTTCAATGTGAGCAGAATGAGTCACTTCCCCAAGTATCTCAAATTGTTGAGACTTCTGTTTCACCTATTGAGGTCATTGTGGGGAATCATACTGAGAAGATGGAGGAAGACAATACTCCAATTGACGAGATCACCCCTAGCTTGCCCGTTGATGAACCAAGTGTAGAGCCAACTGTTGAGGCGGCTCAAGAGGTAATGAAGGTTAACTATTGTGATTGGGAAGGTAGTGGTGATTATGACGATCCATGGGAGCATTACTTCAATGCACCACCAAAGGAACTGTGTTGGTGGACTTACATACCCTCGACCGAAAGTCCGACTCAAGAATATGATGAGTTGGTAAGATTCTTGAACTCTATACTATTTTCTATCAACTTTTTCATATTTTGTATCCATTCATCTCTTGGATGGGAACGAGAGTTTGATTTCCTTTTGAGGATGCTAAAAATGTCTGCTTAAGTCTTAAACGGACAACCAAAATGAGTCGAGCCAACGACATAAAACAAAGGCGCTTCTCGGGAGGCAACCCGAGGTAACACTACAAAAAAAAAACATATTGGCTTCGGCAAATAACCGTAGCCAAAAGCCTCTTTGTGGTAGCCAAAAGGCTTTAGCTTCGGCTTAGCTATGGGAAATCAGGGTGTAGCCAACTGGCGGTAGCAAATAGACACTAGCTTCGGCAGATAGCCGAAGCTACTAATCTAGCTACGGCTAAGCTACGGCTTGGTGAAGCTAGCTTATAGACAACCAACTATGCTACGGTACCTGGCCGTAGCTACTCCAAAGCTTTCCCACCAATTTCTAGCGCCTTTTTTTGCCTTGTTTTCTACGGCTCTTTGCCGAAGCTATAAATATTGGGTTTTGAGTGTTTTACCCGCAAAATATTTGGCGCCTTTTTTTCCTGGTTGCCACGGCAGCTGCCGTAGCTACTGCCGCTGCCATTCCAAATGTCCTGTTTGAATGCCCAATGCCCCATATGTGCTTTAATATTCACACACATCTAGTTATATTCACACAACCATCGAACTAGCTAAGGGTATTCATATTAAACGAAAGTGCATTCAAAGTTATAGTCATGCATACACCTTGTTTCATAAACTAAAATAACATTCAAAGTCAAAAGTTTAACCTTTCCGACAAAAGATGCAAAATACATTAAGTCTAATACTAGAAAAGTTCAAGATTCAATGTTCTAGCCATGCATACACCTTGTCTCATTCAGCAGCTTGTTGAGGATCCCCCTTGGTAGATTCTGCAGCCTCTCCTTCGACCGGTATGTTGCGAGCTCCCTCATCGGTGGAGAAGATAATAGCCTCGTCTCCTATAGACTCCCTCCGATGACCACTTGTCTACAAATACCATAAAACACTAAATTCACTACCACTAGCATGCCAATACCCATCCATGATACAGAAAATAATCCAACAAATGACAAACACATGCATTTTTAGAGTTCAACGAATAATTCAGCATTATGAAGCCATTTAATATGATCTTCCGAGTGAATAGAAATTAAGTGAGTAATTAAGTATTGTTCTTCAACTACATATTTCAGATTCCTCCAGTTGACAACTTGAACTCATCAAAAGCAAAAATCAGAAATCAGAATTAAGCATTATGAAGCCATTTAACATGATCATTTGATTGAATTAGATAGCTCCTAATCCTATATTCCTATTACTATCAATTGCTAATAGTGAACACTCAACAAAGTATCGATCTCGCTAAAGTAGTATCAAAGCCACCAATCAAATTGTATGGAAATATAATTTGCTAACAAGCAGAATGACTGACCTGTGCTTGTGATTGTGAGGTTACTCGGTCAATGCACCCAGCCACAAATTCAGCGCTCAAGTCCTGAATTCGGTTTTCAACATGGTCCTTTATGTTCTGTTCTAGCTGTTGGAGCATTTGGCGTAGCATGGACTCGTTGTTAGTAGACATGTTTGATCCTTGATTCACCATACGAGGAGGGACGCTAGCACCAAATGTTCGACAATATCCATGACCATCTTGGCCACAAATCCGGTGGAATATTTTGTCTTTGATGGTTGCAAGGTGTTGCTGATCCTCAGGTTCCAAACTGAGGAGATCATTGTAGTCCTTCTACATTTTGACAAGGCGAAAAATGAGCAAGCTAAAAAATGGTCACACATTTACAACATTTAAGTAAATATTAAACAATACACCTACAAGGTCCGAAAGACTTACGATAGCTTGAATAACATCAGGATCACTTGTGTTTCGGGTGCTCATCCACACACTCATCTTATCCGTTGGTTGCCCCTTTTTTAGCAGCTAGTTAATTGGTTAACATGCAACTCAAATTAAAAATTGATTTGATGTGTTTGATCTACACAAGCATTCAAAATAGCAAGCACTCAAATTTAAAAAAGAAGCATAAATTAAGCTACAACAAAACACGTACCTCGTGTCTCAGTGCAGCGAAAGACTTTCGACCAGTGACATGTATCGGCCCGTGCTTATCTCGATTTTGAGAGTTTTGTTCAGCTTGTTTCTATACATAAGGTATTACACGATAAATAACAAGTACATTGCTTTTCATAAAAGACTTCAAGAAGGATTATGGAGAGATCGACCTAGATAAAAAAAAATTAGAAAAACTTGGGTATAAATAAAGAGAACCTGGACATTTTCGCTTCGCCAATATGCAACAAGGGCATGCCAATGATATGGAAGAACATTTGGAGGATTATTGTCGAGAAGATTTGGATCATCTTGGCATCTTGTAAAATATTTCTTCTTGGTTTTTGCCTTAAAGTCCTTCCACATGATATTACACGCTTTTAGGAGAACCTCTTTGTAACCATCGGGAACATCTACCAAATTTCTCTACATGTTGTAAACAAGATAAAAAAAATGATGAACATATCAACAACATGAATACAGTACATGATGGAGTCAACAAGATGAGAATGAAATAAAAGTCCAAACGACTTAATAAAAGGCTTATAAGTAGGCTTCATACCTCAACCAAAACAAAAAAATAATTCATAATAGAAAATCCAATAATTTCGTAAACATGGGGCTGAACTACTCACCCGAACTTCCTCCCATATACCGTCTTTTACAGTTTGCTCCACATTGGTCCAATCGAGAGTAGTCGGTGGAAGCCTGTGCCCATCACGCACTATTATCCCTAGTGGAGTCGTTAGATGTTTGGAATTAGGACCAACTGGCTGGAAGGTGTCATCAAATTCAACATGAAATCTGACTCCAGTGTTCCACCCCAACACACCCTTGTTGTGCCCTCGATGGGTAATTTGTTCATCTTCATCTAAGAAGCATCATTAGTTAATAAGTAACTAGCATCATAGAGTATATACGGAGCAGGAAAAATTCATGCAAGTTTATATATTTTGCTTCATAATTTATCTTTAGATTTCTAAGTTACTCGTTTCTGCAGGATTTGATGGTGAAGTCTGCGAAGGTGGGCCTTGAAGTGGTGTTGGAGCATGGAGTTGTGTTGGAGCTTGAATTTGGGCAGGAGATGGAGCTTGAAGTTGACCAATATTTGTAGTTTCGCCCTTTCTTCTCTTCATGGCCACCTATGCAAAGTGAAACGTTTAATTAGTGTTCAATTGGAGGATCCCGTAAGACCTTGACAAAATGCAACTAAAGTTTACAGCTTGAATTTGGGTCGGATGTGGAGCTTCAATTGCGACTGGTGGCGGAGCTTCAAGTTGAGGTGTAGGTGAGGCAGTACATGGGAGTGAGGTAGCTACTGATGTAGAGGAGCCAGTTTGGGTGCCAGCTGATGTACTTGATGATAGAAAATCGAACATGGTTCGGGGTCTACCAGCTCCGCCTTTTCTTTTCGTCATGGCCACCTATGCAAAGTCAAAGATGTAATTAGTGTTCAATCAGATTTCAGATTTTAGTTGAGTGATAATTGAACTTCAAAAACAAATTAAAAAGAAAGAGTTGTCATGAGAATAAGATCACCTATATAAATCAAAACCCCTAACCTCTATCATATAAGAGTATCATCTCCCACCAGAATCGAGATCCAATTGATCATCAACATCCACGTCCTCGTCGTCATTCTCATCTTCATCCTCTACATGTGAATACTCCTTTGATTCCACTTCCCCGACATTTAGCCACCCATGTCCAGAAGGATCCGGATTATACCATACGTGTTGCGCTTGAGATGCCAGAATAAAAGGCTCATCCCCAACCCGATCATGTGGGTATAGTAATCTCTGAAGGTTTACTAAGGTAAACTTAAATGGGTCCAACTTCACACCGGTGGAAGGATGTGCCCACTCACACTTAAACAACACGTAGCTGATATCTACTCCGTATGTAACCCTTATAATGTCCGTTAATCTCCCATAATATGGTATAGAATCTACTGGTAAATATACACCACAGTTTTGCCTCATTCGTTTGTTGTCAAGACTTTTGACACGAAAGAAATAACCATTGGAAGTGTGTGAGGTCAACCTTGTTGCTGTAGGCGAAGGGAATTTAGACAAAGCCATTACTTCATTACTTAAGGTCACATCCCCTTCCCGTTGCAAGCCTTGGACCTATGATATATAGGTATAATAGTTGTTAGTTGGAAGCAATCAAACATCCAAAAAAGAGCAGAATTTTGTCACATCAAAGTTGTAGCTAAAACTCACATGTGACTTGAACCATTCCGAGAACTCGTTGAAATGGGCTGATGTCACTAACTCCTCGTTTAGCAAGGGATTATGATTTTTAATGAATGTTATGTGCTCCCTTCACCATTAATCATTGGTTAACATGTTACTAAGGCTGAATTCAAAAATTGATAACCTTAGATAACATAATGATTGTAGAATTTAACGAAGTTACTTGAGAAATGGTGTGATTGCTTCAGCATGAAACAACACCCATCGATGAATTTGATAGCGTGTTACTTCTGATAGAATGAAGCCCTTTCCCTTCTTGTCGTCATCCTCTTTCCTTCTTGGAGGTCTTCGTGATTTGGTCTCCACATCATCTAGGTATTGAGCACAAAAGTTCATGCATTCTTCCATCACATAACCTTTGGCTAATGATGTTTCTGGGCATGCATTTTGTCGTACATAGTTCTTCAAAGTCAGTAAGAACCTCTCAATTGGGTACATCCAACGAAGCTGGACAGCTCCACCAATTAAAGCTTCCTCCACAAGATGTATCGGCAAGTGCTCCATGATATCCAAGAAAGATGGTGGAAATATTTTCTCAATATCACATCGGGTTAGGATGATCAGTTGACGTGCCTCTTCCAATACAACTTTAGAGTTCACCTTCGAGCTCAACACCTTGAAGAACTTTCCAACATTAATCAGAACTGAAACAACATTCCTTGGCAAGGAACTCCGTGCACATAGCGGAATTATTTATTGTAAAAGGATACGATACTCATGACTTTTCAGTCCTCTAATGGAACGATCCTTCAAATTAACCCTCCGTGCAATACTTGAACAGGAACCATTCGGCATTCTCGCTTTAGATAAGCCTAATAGGAAGTTATCTTTCCCATCATCGTCCATCTCAAATTCAGCCCTCTCGTAGTACTCGGCACCAGAATTTGTGAGCTTCACATGGTATTCAGGTCGAATTCCCAAAACTTCAAGGTCACGACGGGAAGAGAGATTGTCTTTACTTCTCCCTTTAACGCCCATTATTGTGTACAAAACATTTTCAGCAAAATTCTTCTCAACATGCATCACATCAATACAGTGTGGAAGCAGGTTGTCTTTCCAATAAGGTAGCTCATAGAAGATGCTTTTCTTCTTCCAATTATGCTTATTTCTTTTTGTTGGATCCCTTTCCCACTTCTTAGGTCCCCTTTTATGGCGCTCAATCATGTCCTCCCTTTTATAACATGTAAGCACTCCATTGGACTAAATCTGGGAGAGACGTTCATCCCCGGTCAGTGTAGTAGGAGCTTCGGCAAATTCTCGTCCATAATGAAATGACTTTGAATCTCTCCGGTACTTATGGTCATACGGCAAGAATGCTGTGAGGAGGGAATCGAGTATGAAATATAACGATATAGATCAAACCAGATTCGTGCCCCAGCAAATAATTACAAGACTCCCTCCAATGTAGTAAGAGCAAGTCAGGATCGAATCCACGAGGAAGCGTGTCAGGGGATCCTAGGCAGCTGTAAATCTCACCGAAAAAGCAAGCCGAAAAGACATAAACAAATAAACAAAGAAAGAAAGGAAGAAAGACAAGCGAAAGCAAAGAACAAAACGAAGGCAGAAGCTAACTCGATCTCGACTAGGTGCAACTCGAGATCGACAACCAACAGTAAAAGACAGAAACTGAAAATCGATGACAGAAACTCGACTCCGACAACACAGAACTCGATCTCGACAAGCAGTAACTCGAGATCGACAAGAAATAGTAAAAACAGAAACTTCAAAATTGAAAACAGAAGCAAGAACTCAACTCGACGTAGACAAGAGCCAACTCGAGATCGACTAGGGTCTACTCGATCTCGACAAGGCTCTGCTCTATCTCGACTAAAAACTCAGAAACTTCAAATAGCAGATTTCGAACCCAGAATTCAGGAATTTGACAGAAATAAATCAATATATAAAAGAAATTCCAAAGCCAGGGTATCAACGCCACAACGATAACCATGAAAAGTAACACATAAAGGCATAAAAGATCATGCTTTCCATCGAAATAACTTTCGTTACTAACAAATAGGCATATAGAGGCTTTCGCATAAACCCTAATTGTTACTAACCCTTTTCACATAATTAATCCAAGTTGCATTAAGATCACTTTCGCTTCAATAATACAAACAAGGATCATCTTCAACTCTCGCAAAAGAATCATGCTCATAGGGATAGAAGACGAATTGCATAACAAGATTGTACCTTTACCGCATCACCTCACATGTCCACCGTCGGGCTCACCCCAGCCCCAGAACTAGGTGGACTACTCGCTCTTCATCATCAAGAAAGACATCAAATAACAAAAGAAACTAACTTGCATTAATTTAAATAAAGAAAGCTTACAACCAACAAGACAAATCCGCTTTCGCCTTTCCATCTTGCTTGCCACAAACTTTCTCTCTCTACTCCTACTTACTTGAATGGAATTGTGTGTGTTTCTGAATGAATGAAAAACCAGCCCCTAGGGCTTTATTTATAGCCTTCTATTCCTTGCTATTCAAGGATAGAATATATCTATCTATATCTAAAATTATACCTAAAACTTTAAAAGATAAATAAAAGCAATTTAGGAATTAAATCTAAAAGGGAAAAATAAATCTAAATAGGTAAGTCTTCTCAGGTTGATAGATCTTGTCTTCCATAGATAGAACTTGATGGATTTCGGATAGACTTGGCTTCCTTCGGCCCCAAGGACTCCCAGCTCGACATGGACAGCCAAAGCGCGTAACGCGGTTTCGGACACGGCGCTCGTCGATCTCGAGTAGGGCTCCTCGACATCGAGTAGGATTCGTCGTTGACTGGGGCTGGCTGGGCTTCTCGGGTGGCTCTGCTCGACAGGCTCGGATCTGGGCTCCTTGGCTCCTCGATCTCGACTAACTCTCCTCGAGATCGAGTTGGGTGTAGTCGAGGATGTGTGGCCTGGTGTGGTCGAGGACTCCTCCTCGGCATGGACTCGGACAGACGCGGTGCTAGTCCTCGATCTCGACAAGGCCTCCTCGAGATCGAGTAGGGTTGGCTCGGCGTCTCCGTCTTTGGCTTCTCGACTTGTCACAACTCGTCGACCCCGGACATGGCTTTGAGGTGTAATCGATCTCGACTAGGTGTACTCGAGATCGAGTAGGGTCTCCGGAGTCGGATTGATCTGGCTCTCGACACTGCTCTTGCTCGACAAGGCCTGTGCTCGGACACCGTTGTCGAGGTCGAGTAGGCTTACTCTAGATCGAGTAACTCTGGGTCCTAGTTTGATTCGACTGGTTCCGCTGCTTCTTGACCTTGGACTTCTATAGTTGATTTCCGAGCTTTTCCGACCTTTCTCAGAACTGCTGTAATTTGCCTCGAATTCTGCGAAATTAAACAGAAACTGGTGTAGATTCCATAATTTGGCGAATAAACATAAACTACATAGATTATGTACTATCTTAGCCCAAATGCATGAAATGTATGCAGAAATCGATATAAAAGTTACTGTAAAACATGGCAGATTCAGCTCATATCAAACACCCCATACTTAAGCTTGCTTGTCCTCAAGCAATACTTTTATTTGTCATTCAGGGGAAGAATTCAAACTCTCAACATCTTAGATTCATTCTCATATAACCCTGCAGTCAATTACCATCTTCGAAAAGGTACTAGTGTCACAAATCCATGCATGTGCAATTATACAAAAGCAACATCTACTCACAAAAGGAGGGTTATGCAAAAACAATTCATGTGACAAAGCATTGATAATCAAGAGGACTTTAATTTAAGCTCAAATAAGGAGTAGATTGGTAAAAGGCTAAAGGTGGGCAATTTATGGCAATGTGGTGCTTTTGATCCGGGGAAATGGAGTATTTCCAAACTGAATTTCATACCACATTCTTTCTTCCTTTGATTCATCACCTTCCATAATGCTTTTTTTTTCAACAATAATGCTTTTACCTCTCTAACCTCAGCACTGCCTTCTCGCGAGTCGCAAACATGGGTGTCATGAATGGCCCCGGATACTTAGTGCTTTGGACTCCTCACAATGTGTCCCATCTCTCCAAACTATTATCTTAGAGAGCAGGGTCAATCTACCTTTATCTCCTGAGGTGATTGGATTTTTTCTCACTCATTAAATTTTCCATATTTTTCAAACAATTTCTCGCCAAACTCCAATAATGATATAACAACAACACAAATACCATATAACATCTCCATAGTGTAACATCATTCTCAACATAATCCCCGGATAAGAAATAAGGTAAAGAATGGCAATATTTGGATCATGTGGAGCAATATTTGAAATAAGGCATATATATGGCTTTTGTGATGCATAAGCATAGGTAAGGCTTGGAATTAAACAATATGAGCATTATATGGAAATATAAAGTCCTCCATCATCTTATCATGCAACATGTCAAAAGCAACTTCAAATTTTACCTCCTTTCATGGTTTTCAAGAAATAATGCACTTCATTGTGACTTCCCTTTACTAGGCAATTTCATGCTATATCTCTAATGAATCCAATTTTGCATCGTTGAGTTCAATATAGCTTCCATGACATTATTCAAAAATTTCAATGGGGGTCATTTTTCTCAAATTTTGGAAATTATGCATATAATCACATAAATCAATAATGCATTCCAAAATAGGCATGTAGCAATTCAAAGAAATAAATTCTAAATATGCACACATAATGTTAAATATGGCAATTATGCATGAAGTAAGCCCTTCCCCCACCCCATACTTAAACATTACAGTGTCCTCACTGTATAAAAACAAGGGTAAAGAAAGAAACTCACTAGGCAGGTGTGCAGATCTTCTTAATATCGAATAAAAGGAACCGCCTGGGCCAAGTCCGAATATAGCATGCTTCTATCCATGGACCTGAAAAGTGTAGAAGACATATACCCTTAATAGAAAAACTAAAAGTGTTCAAAAACAAAAAACAAACAAAACAATGTCCAAAAAAAGTCCCAAAATAAATGTCTATTTACAACCTCTAGATTTTATAGTCGCTAGGCCGACTTTCTCCATTAAGCTCAAGGTGACATTTGCAGGGCCCACGTAGCTTGGGCTTCAAATAGAACTCCATTCTTGTCCATCAGTTGTAATCCTCCAGAATGGATTTTGTTCACCACGAAAGGCCCCATCCTCTTCTTGTTGAATTTGTTAGGAAACCAATGATCCTTTGATTTAGAGACATAGATCTTATCTCCAACTTCATACTCTTTGGGCTCATCATTGGATATCCTACATAAGCGCACATACCAAGGCAAACCTCTCCCATGAATAGATAGATCTTTAATGGAAATAGGAGAAGAAAGATCCATACCTTGGCTTACCTTTATAGAGACGGAATCGGGGACCACGGTGTTTGGTCGATCTCGAGTAGAGGTACTCGATCTCGACAAGTTTTCAGGTTCTGGTGGCGAGCTGCTCGAGGATGCAGAAGCTGGTGAGGTTTGGTCGACATCGACAAGACTGGTCGATCTCGAGTAGTCAGTGGTCGAGATTGAGTAGTCCTGGCCGTCTGGTGGAGTCAGCGTCGAAGGAGGCGAAGTCGAGGCAGGGCTATGGTGGTCGATGTCGAGTACCGTACTCGCTCTCGAGGAGTCTGGTGTTTCAGTGTTGCTGCTCGACGACGCTGGTGCTGGTGGGGGCTCCTGGTGTTGGTCGAGATCGACTAGAGTCCTCGATGTCGAGGAATCTTGGTCGATTTTGACCCCATACTTGGTTACTGTCAAGGCATCCGAAAAATAGTTAGTCCATAACGACGTACTTTTGTCTGTGTCGATTGGATTCTCAGTGTCCTCCTTTAGGATTGCCATGATCTCCTCCACCTGGGCCTCCATGTCCCTCTTTTCCAGCTCCTTAGGGGTCATATTTCTTACCTTGGGTTCCCCGCAGGTGATGTAGCCAGCTGAGATAGATTTTACCTCTTCCATTGGACCTGTATGCCTTTCAGTTTTATTAAAGGAATACTCAATTACCTCATCGCTGATGTTGAAAGTGAGCACTCCTTTCCTTACGCTTATGTTGGCATCCACCGTCGCCAAGAAGGGTCTTCCTAGAATAATTGGACAAGCAGGGTCTTCTTGCATATCAACAACTAGGAAATCAGCAGGGACAAAGAATTTACCTACTTGTACTGGCACATTGTCCACCATGCCTATTGGAATGACCACCGTGTTGTTGGCCATGTAAAGTCTAGCATCCACAGGCTCTAGGGCACCTATCTTAATCTTGGACCAAATTGTTAAAGGCATTATGCTTACACTAGCTCCAAGATCACATAAAGCATTAATTTTATATGGACCAAATCCAATGGTTATAGCAAACTTACCTGGATCTGGCCACTTCTCCAGTATGTCCAAATGGCTGCATTCCTCTGTAATCTTAGCCATTGATCGCTTTTTGCTCAGAATCTCCTTTAGGAACTTGACATAAGATGGCATTTCATTGAGAGCTTCTGTGAAGGGGATGGTGACATTGAGTTTCTGAAGCATCTTGATGAAGCACTGAAATTTCTTTTCTGTTGGGTCCTTTGGAGATTTTGTGGGGAAAGGCAACTTCTTTTTCTGATTCGGAGCCAGAACAGATGTCGGACTTATTGCAGTTTTCTCGATCTCGGGTTGCTCTTCCTCGATCTCGACCACGCCTTCCTCGATCTCGACCAGATTGGGTGGTGTGGAGTTGCTGTGCTGTGCAGACGAAGGCTGGCCTAATTGTTCCTCGGGATCGAGTTGGCCCTCGTCGAGATCGACTAGGTTCTTGTCGACTTGCTGTTCTCTTTCGTTCTGCTGCTTTCCGACCTCTGGCTCTTGCAGTTGATGGCCGCTTTTGAGTTTTACAGCAGCGATGTGTCCAGTCTTTCCCTTGGGATTTGGTTCTGAAGATCCAGGGAGTGAACCTGACTATCTGGGGATTCCTGCTGCTAGCTGACCAATCTGTGTATCAACTGATTTCCGCCATATATCAATTTCCTCAAGCCTAGAGTTGACGCCCTGAATCTGAGTGTAGACTGAGTTGAAGGATTGCCTGGTTTCTGTATGATTCCTCCTTATTTCCTCTAAGACAGTCTATAGATTATCCTTTTTCTGGTCTCTTTCTGGATGTCCTGGAGCTCTGTAGCCATTGGGGTAGTTTTAGGCACGACAAGAGTCGGGTGCATATAATCCTCAGCAGTGGTTGGGTAGAGGGCAAGCTCATCTGCCAGCTGCCTCGCACGTTCAGCTTCTTGTTGCCTTCCTGCTCTCTCAGCGGCGAGAGCAGCATCTCTGGCGGCTAGATCCCTTGTGAGCCTCTCGATCAGCTGTTCCTGTGTCTCCGCATCTGCCATGGCTCTTTGTAGTTTAGCTCTGATGTGTAGAAGGCGCTCTGGTTCATCTAAGCCGTCAAACTCAGGTGGTTGACCAGAACGGCGCATACACCTGTAAAGTAACTCAAAGAAAAAGTGAGAACGGACTACCTAAGGCGCGAATGATAGCTTCCCCGACAACGACGCCAATTTGTTGTGAGGAGGGAATCGAGTATGAAATATAACGATATAGATCAAACCAGATTCGTGCCCCAGCAAATAATTACAAGTCTCCCTCCAATGTAGTAAGAGCAAGTCAGGATCGAATCCACGAGGAAGTGTGTCAGGGGATCTTAGGCAGCTGTAAATCACACATAAAAAGCAAGCAGAAAAGACAAAAACAAAGAAACAAAGAAAGAAAGGAAGAAAGACAAGCGAAAGCAAAGAACAAAACGAATGCAGAAGCTAACTCGATCTTGACTAGGTGCAACTCGAGATCGACTACCAACAGGAAAAGACAGAAACTGAAAATCGATGACAGAAACTCGACTCAGACAGCACAATACTCGATCTCGACAAGCAGTAACTCGAGATCGACAAGAAATAGTAAAAACAGAAACTTCAAAATTGAAAACAGAAGCAAGAACTCAACTCGACGTAGACAAGAGCCAACTCGAGATCGACTAGGGTCTACTCGATCTCGACAAGGCTCTGCTCTATCTCGACTAAAAACTCAAAAACTTCAAATTGCAGATTTTGAACCCAGAATTCAGGAATTTGACAGAAATAAATCAATATATAAAAGAACTTCCAAAGCCAGGGTATCAACGCCACAACGATAACCATGCAAAGTAACACATAAAGGCATAAAAGATCATGCTTTCCATCGAAATAACTTTCGTTACTAACAAATAGGCATATAGAGGCTTTCGTATAAACCGTAATTGTTACTAACCCTTTTCACATAATTAATCCAAGTTGCATTAAGATCACTTTCGCTTCAATAATACAAACAAGGATAACCTTCATCTCTCGCAAAAGAATCATGCTCATAGGGATAAAAGACGAATTGCATAACAAGATTATACCTTTACCGCATCACCTCACATGGCCACCGTCGGGCTCACCCCAGCTCCAGAAGTGGGTGGACTACTTGCTCTTCATCATCAAGAAAGACATCAAATAACAAAAGAAACTAACTTGCATTAATTTAAATAAAGAAAGCTTACAACCAACAAGACAAATCCGCTCTCGCCTTTCCACCTTGCTTGCCACAAACTTTCTCTCTCTACTCCTACTTACATGAATGGAATTGTGTGTGTTTCTGAATGATTGAAAAACCAGCCCCTAGGGCTTTATTTATAGCCTTCTATTCCTTGCTATTCAAGGATAGAATATATCTATCTATATCTAAAATTATACCTAAAACTTTAAAAGATAAATAAAAGCAATTTTGGAATTAAATCTAAAAGGGAAAAATAAATCTAAATAGGTAAGTCTTCTCAGGTAGATAGATCTTGTCTTCCATAGATAGAACTTGATGGATTTCGGATAGACTTGGCTTCCTTCGGCCCCAAGGACTCCCAGCTCGACACGGACAGCCAAAGCGTGTAACGCGGTTTCGGACACGACGCTCGTCGATCTCGAGTAGGGCTCCTCGACATCGAGTAGGATTCGTCGTCGACTGGGGCTGGCTGGGCTTCTCGGGTGGCTCTGCTCGACAGGCTCGGATCTGGGCTCCTTGGCTCCTCGATCTCGACTAACTCTCCTCGAGATCGAGTTGGGTGTAGTCGAGGATGTGTGGCCTGGTGTGGTCGAGGACTCCTCCTCGGCATGGACTCGGACAAACGCGGTGCTAGTCCTCGATCTCGACAAGGCCTCCTCGAGATCGAGTAGGGTTGGCTCGGCGTCTCCGTCTTCGGCTTCTCGACTTGTCACAACTCGTCGACCCCGGACATGGCTTTGAGGTGTAGTCGATCTCGACTAGGTGTACTCGAGATCGAGTAGGGTCTCCGGAGTCGGATTGATCTGGCTCTCGACACTGCTCTTGGTCGACAAGGCCTGTGCTCGGACACCGTTGTCGAGGTCGAGTAGGCTTACTCTAGATCGAGTAACTCTGGGTCCTAGCTTGATTCGACTGGTTCCGCTGCTTCTTCACCTTGGACTTCTGTAGTTGATTCCCGAGCTTTTCTGACCTTTCTCAAAACTGCTCTAATTTGCCTCGAATTCTGCGAAATTAAACAGAAACTGGTGTAGATTCCATAATTTGGCGAATAAACATAAACTACATAGATTATGTACTATCTTAGCCCAAATGCATGAAATGTATGCAGAAATCGATATAAAAGTTACTGTAAAACATGGCAGATTCAGCTCATAACAAAGAACCTCCTACTCTTACCGTAAGACCACTTATGGCTGGCCTTCAAATGTGTTGCCCCTGGTCTGATGTTGCAATTTGGACACCCATATTCACCCTTAGTACTCCATCCTGATAAATTTGCATACGCTGGAAAATCATTGATAGTCCACAACACTGCGGCACGCATTTGAAACATTTGGTTGGTGGAAGCATCAAAAGTTTCTACGCCCACTTCCCACAATTCCTTTAGTTCTTCAATTAAAGGCTCTAAGTACACATCTATCTTATCACCGGGACCTTTTGGTCCATCAATGAGCACAAAAAGATATATGTATGGCTGCTTCAAGATTTGCATCGGCGATAAATTGTATGGAACTAGGACAACAGGTCATGTACTATGGCCGAGATTTTGATTCCCAAAAATATTAAATCCATCGGATGCAATTCCTAGATGTACATTCCTCATCTCAGCTCCAAAACTCGGGTATTTAACATCAAGATGCTTCCAAGCAAGAGAGTCTGCAGGATGCCTATACACCCCATCGTCGACACGCTTAAGATTGTGCCATTTCATCAATGTAGCAGACTCAATTGTTGCAAAAAGCCTTTGCAGTCTTAGTGTCAACGGGAAGTACCTAGCTTGCTGCGCAGCCCTTCGTGTGCCAGAATCAGACCCCGCATTAGTTTCTCTCCACCGCGATGTCTTGCATATTGCACATTGATCTAGGTTTGCAGTTGCATTTCGAAACAACATACAAATATTAGGACATGCATCCACAGTTGTAAAGGTGAATCCTAAATCATCCACTAACTTTTGGGCTTGATAATAAGATTTAGGAAGGTTAGCTTCATCGGGCAAAGTCTCAACAAATATCTCTAACAACTCTTTGAATGAGTGGTCCGTCCATCCGTACAAACTCTTGGCTTGTAAGAGGCGAACAACGAAAGACAAGGCCGTGTGCTTCTTAGAGCCGGGATATAGAGGAAGCTTTGCAACTTCTATTAGCTATAAAAACTGCTTACTACACTCAGTTGGTCCAGGTGTAGCACCCACGCGCACCATCATCATCCAGATTTTCCGGGGCAGGTATCTCGGTCCCTACAAAAGCATCTTCCACCAATCTTGCCATATCCACATCCATATACCCATCTGACTCTTGTGGCACTTCACTCCTTTGTTGCGGTTCCTCAATCAGATCACGAATGGTCTCACCGTGTTTAGTCCATAATTTATAACTAATCAAAAACCCATTGTTTCGAAGATGCTTTCACACAACTTCTCTAACATACAAAGGCCTATTTTTACATTTCCTACAAGAGCAGTATATGTGAGACCCAGCATCCTTGTTGGCATATGCAAAGTCTAAAAATTCATCTATCTTTGTAAAATATTCCGCAAAACTCTAGCTACCGAATCAATCCATGACTTGTCTATAGGCATTGGATTGGCCTATTTGTCACACTAATTTATTCACACCTATATGCAAATTGGGTAATATTCAGCTAATTAACCAATACGTCTATAATAATAGAAATTGAAACCAAGCTAAAGCAACAAAAGAGTGAAGTGAGAATCATGAAAGATTGAATATAGTAACACATTTAAGATGCAATATCCAGATTGAGACATCAGATACCAAAGGGAGTGGATTGAAGAACTTTGCGTAAAATGAGAAATGAATGAACATTCAAGTTGTAATATCCTTTGAAAAAGAAGATTCACTACTTTTGTTTCAAAACAACTAATTATACTCCAACCAAGAATAAGAATATAAACTCATATGCACTGCTTTTCTTCCCTCCATAAATATTCTATGAAAAAAAAGTCATTAACAAAATTGTCAAGAGTCTTGCACTTTTAGATCATTCTAATTTGCCTATAATGTAAAGTGTTCATAATGAAACATCATTGTGTTGCTTCTCTGCTCTAGTTGATCAAACCAAAAGGAGACAGAGCCATGCAAATAGAACCTCATATAGAAACAATATTCCACTACAAATAGAATAGTTGCATAAAGCACAAGTATTAAGATATTTGCATATATGATGATAGACTCACGATCTTAAGCATTTTAAACCATGAATGTTGTATGTGATTGTTACCTTGGTTCGAAAAGTCTTTTAGGTATTTGTTGAACTGTTGCACCTACTTTTAGTCCCAGTGCAGCCAATGCCCGACAAAATAATGCATTTTGGAGTGGTCAAGGTAAGCTTGTTTTGAACACCTAACACAAACAGAGAAGATCAACAAAGTAAAATAAAAAATAAACACTAATCTTCTTGATGAAGGAAACTTAAGCTACATATTCAATCTTTTTTTCTTGAAAATTCCCTATCTTCATTGTTGAACACCAATTAACAGCACAAAATGATCAAGGTAAGCGAATTACTTAGGTTGAAGGTGTGACCGGAACCAACTGGAAAAGGTTCCACCTTAACACTTTGCTGACCTTGCCTTCGTCACTACAGCAGACACGACCAAGAAAAAATGTTATGAATAATAGATATAAATCATCAAAAGATACCTAAAATGAATTATATCAAGACTATTAAGTATTTACAGTAGCTAATTCATGAAAAATCAATAGAAAACACATAATAGTTGATGCATTCTTTCGGAAAAAACTCATTTCAAGTAAAAGAGGAAGTAAATCAATGAATAAGTAGAACTCATTTCATGTAAAAGGGGAAGTAAATCAATGAATGAGTAGAACTCATTTCATGTAAAAGGGGAAGTAAATCAATGAATAAGTAGAACTCATTTCAACTAAAACTCATTTCAAGTAAAAGGGGAAGTAAATCAATGAATAAGTAGAGTGGAAGACATAAGCAGCTACTGTAAAACCAATCAAAAGAAAGTGAAAGGAATTAAAAAAAAACGCAGCAGCATATCAACAACACATTAGATAAAAAAACACATGACAAATTGATACAAAAAAAACAAAAAAAAAACGCAACAGATCATCATCTCCATCCTCACATGACAAATTGACAATTAAATATAAACACAATAGATCACAAAACGCAGCACATCAGCCCAAAAATGCAGCAGCTCAACAACACAATAGAGGCATATAAAAAAACGCTGCACATCAGCCCAAAAACGCAGCAGCTCAACAACACAGTAGAGGCATATAAAAAACGCAGCAGAAGCAGATAAAAACCACATCAGATGATCAGAAGATCACACAACAGCCCAAATTCAACCCTAGCCAAACCTAAATTCGACCACACAGTGCGCAGATTGAACCCTAAACACAAATTCGACCACATTGAACCCTAGCCCAAATTGAACCCTAAACACAAATTAAATTGGTTTTCATGAGTTGAAATTAAAGGGTTTTAGGAGATATTACCCATGGGGACAGCCACATCCTTGCCGAGAAGAGTAGTACGCAGAAGCGAAGAGGTAGTCGGAGAAGATGAAGGCGCGCAGAAGGAGTCGAGGATGGCTGATGAACGAGAAGAGGGAGTCGAGGCCGGCTTCGGTGTGGCTCTGGAACCCTTGTGCGAAGAGGGAGTCGGAGAAGATGAACTGAGAAGTGCCGTGAGGGCCTGAGAAGATGAACTGAGCGGGAGCGAGCGGGAGTGAGCAGGAGAATGAGGGTTAGGGCAGACTGAAGAAATGAAATGAAATGAAATGTGTTGATTCCTACTAATTTCATTATGAAAATTTCAATTTCTTTTTTTTTTAATTAAGATGATAATATTTTCTTTTATTATAACAAATTAAATTAATAAGTTTAGCTACGGCAAGGAACCTACCGAAGCAAGAGTGTAATCGGTAGCTACGGGATACCCATTGGCGAAGCAAATGTAAAAGATGACGCCTCAGCCCTAGCAATGCCGAAGCTAAAACTACCCCAATGGCTACGGCAAAACCTTTCCGAAGCTAAAACTAGCACAACAACCTCATCCGTAGCTATGTCGAAGCTAAAACAAACCCAATGGCTACACTAGAACCTTCCCGAAGCTACTGTCCGAAGCCAATAGGATTTTTTTTTTGTAGTGTAAGTAGACTATAAGTTTTCTTTTCTCTATTAATTTTTCATTTTTCTTAGCATAATTAGAACCGTCGTAGCTTTTAGGAAGTTGTTTTCCGCCATGTTAGACTAACATTTTAAGGGGAAGAACGAAGAAGGTCGGAAAAGCAACGCTTTGGAGAGGCCGCAGCCGCGGCTAATCTGGGCAAGAACATTGAAGCCGCACCCGCGGCCCTAAAACCGCACCTGCGGCCAAAATTGGGGATGACTCTGAAATAGCCGCACCTGCGGCCCAGGAGGTAGCACCCGCGGCCAGCCCTGCAGCCTCCTTTTCACTTGTTTTCGACGCTCTTTCTTTCGTGCTTCACCTTCACCTCCGCCATACCAGTGAGCTTGTGAGTTTTACTTTTGTCCTCCCTTATTCTTTCTAATTTTTGTTGTTTTGATTTCATTGAGACAATGAAAACTTCAAGTGTGGGGGAGGGGATTAGTGTACATAGTAGGTTGCATTGCATATCGAGCATGTTTCAATTATTCTGCATAACATTCATGTTTTAATGCTTCGCATCTTAGTTTATTTAAAAAAATGAAAATAAAATTGAAAAAGAAAAGAAAATATCATGCATTTGCATAAGGTATGCCATTTTCTAAACAACCACCTTGCCAAGTGAGTCCTCAAAATTTTATTGAAATTATGATCATATAAGTCCCATGACATGTTTGAATTGCTTTAGCCTTATCTCACTTATAGTTTTTTTTATGTGAAACATAGCTAGGTGAACATAATTGAGCTTGTATGATGTAAGTTCCTAGCATGACTGAAATCCAACAAAAATTCAACATTGTGAGATTGATTTTTGGCCTTATTGGGACTACACTTCATTGAGTCTTTTTCCTCTTGTTCCATGTGTGTGAATACTCTCCAATGCTTCTACCTCTTGGAATTGATTTTGTTATCTATGTCAAGGATGTACTTATATGTTTGTTATTGGTAAATTTCACATAATTGATGCACCTTTATTAGCCCTATTTGACTCTATTCTACCTTACATATGATCCTTTGCTTTAAGCCGATTTGAGCCTAATTGTCTATTCTTTTGTAGCTCCACAAGATTTTCCATAGCCAATTATAGCCTGACCCCATCCGGGAATTAGGAATGGTTGGTGACTATTTATATTGTGGATGATGGTTTTTAGTGGTGGATTGTATGGTTGATATACCCTTATGAGATGTATGATTATTGCTAGTATATTCATTACTTGGGACCTAAGGAGGATAAAATTCACTTAGGGGTAAAAGTCAAGGAAAATCATTTGATATAGCATGAAAACAAAAGGGAGAAAAAGAAAAAAAAAGAATAAGAAAAAAAAAAAGAATAAAAGAATGAGTTGAGTATATATGGTTTGTAAAGTTATATGCTTGAGATTGGAGTCGTATTACATTGTAGAGCTATGGTATGAGTTTATGAGTGGTATGATGATTTGGTTGCTTCCTTAGTTCCCGGATTATGAGCACCACATGGCCTAAATTGTTCCATACCTTATGTTTTCTACCTTGGCCCCATTACAACCCATAAAAAGGCCTTATGATGATTTTTGCGGGTAATGACATCCACGGTGGAGATTTTGATTCAATTTCAATTCTTATGTAGCTTAGTTGCATTTTGGATAGATTTTGAGTGATCATTGATAAATCTAAACACTTGAGTGAGAGCGAAAACACTTTATTCCCGGTGAGGTTGGATGTGTAAGCATGCGGGTTACTTGATCACATAAATACTTGCTAGGACATTTGTTTGCCTTCTTTATGTTTGCACTTTGATGAGATGTTGCTTTTGATGAGGCTATTGCATGAAGGATTGTGTTTGTGGGATGAATGACTCATAAATGTTTTGTTTTTCTCGAGGACAAGCAAAAGGCTAAGTGTGGGGGAGTTTGATAATGCATATTTAGATAGGCATTATAGAGTAGTTTTAGGGTCATTTAGATGTATATATTGTACTTTAAAGGGTTAGTTTACTTGTTTGCTCATTTGGTACTTAAATGCGGAATCTATAAAAGTTTAGCGAGTAATTGCAGATTTTGGATTCGGAGAATGGAGGAGGTCATTCATTAGAGTCATATGGATCATATGGAGGTAAGAACGAGCTAGAGAAGCCAAGTTGGAATGCACAAGGAAGAGGCAAAAGGCATACAAGAGAGAAAATGACACCCGCGGCCAGAGGAACAAGAGAAGCCAGAGAACCGCACCCGAGGCCGCGGGTGCGGTCTGGTCGCGGCCTCACCCGCGGTTTTCCTGGACCAGATTCAGCGCCGATTTTCTATCCTCTTAAGTTGGGCCTATCTTTAGGAAATACTTTCTAGGTTTTTATGACAGTATTCTTAGGTATTTAAAGACTTATTTTATATGGTTTTAGGAAATCTTTTATCCTTGGTAGAATTGAGAGACGCCGTTTAGGAGCATGAGCAACTAAACTCATCGTGTTTTGCCTACGATCAAGACTTTGATTTGTTGAATTGTAAGTTTGGAATTCTAGTTTATTTATATTATCTTCTTCAATTTCTTTGTGCTTTAATTGCTTGATGGTGTTGATTCTACCTTGATTCGCGACCTCGTTAGAATTGCATCATTGTTAGGGTTTTGATTCATACGTTTGTGAAGCCTAATCCAAAGTAGCAAATACAATTAAGTGGATCTCATAGAAAAGCTTGATTGTATATGAAATTGACTATAGGTTAAACGTTAGTTCTTTAGGGAATTAATATTGCTTATAAGCTTAATATATCTTGAGACTTAGTGCTATTCCTAGGATTAAACCTTAATTCGTGTTAAGATTGCCTAGGAGTAAGAGATTATTACGACTCATAGGACTAATAATCTCTTTAAATCAAGATAAGAGTGGATATAGAAAATATACAACTAGAAGGAAGAACTATGATCAAGGAGACGAACCAAAGTTGAGAATCGTAGGTGAAACAACTCATTCATCATTGTTTACAACAATCACCGTTATTTACTTCTTCAATTCTTTGCATTTTTACATCTCTACGACCCCTTGTTTACTCTTATTTGTGATTATAACGCATAAAGGAACGGTAGCTCCTAGTGGATCGACTCCGGACTTACTAGCTATACAAGTTGGTTAGTTTGAATATTCTTTTGATAGGAATACAACGATTTTGTCCTGTCAGTGTGATTATGTGCATAAGGTTCTTGAGAGATTTCATGTTTCTGGTGACAAGTTTGACAATATTCCTTTGGGTGCTCATCTTGACCTCACTAAAATAAAAGGGAAATTGTCTGTTGCTGAGCTTAACACTATGAAATCCATTCCTTATGATGCTGATGAAGGTTCAGTGATGTACTCTATGATTTGTACTCGTCCTGATCTTGCATTTGCAATAAGCACTCTTAGCAGGTTCATGTCTGAACCTGCTGAGAAGCACTAGGTTCTATGAAATATCTTTTGAGATACTTGCTTGGTACTGCTAACCTATCTTTGTTATATGTTGAGCACTCCTCCTCTTATGACTTACATGGCTTTGTGGATGCTGATTACGCTTCAAGTAAGGATACCAGGAAATCCATTACCTCATATGTGTATACATGGGCAGGCAACTATGTTTCCTAGAAATCTCAATAGCAACCCATAGTTGCTCTCTCATCCACTGAAGCTGAGTACATAGCAGCTACAGAGGCCTGCAATGAGGCTATTTGGCTGCAAGGAATCCTTAAGGAGATAGAGAGGAAGCACTACACCTCTTTTCTGCACATTGACAAAGTGCACTCTATCTCTGCAGGGACCCCATGTACCATGAGCATACTAAACATATTGATGTCAGATACCATTTTATTCGTGAGAAAGTGGAAGATAATGTCATACATGTTAAGAAAATTGATGGTAAGCTTAACCCTGCAGATTTTGGCACTAAAATTGTTCCTTATGAAAAAATTGTGTTATGCAGGGAACTTTCTCCACTTGGAGGATGTCCATGGGTGATCTTTGCATATCTGGGCTGATGACGGACTGGCTTGGAATCCACTTTGTTTAGGTTATAATCTGCCTGGAGCAAGACTTAGAAAAATAGAGGGTGATTTGTTGTAATGCTATGTGTTTATTTCCCTATGTCTTGCTTTCATATATGTTGCATGTAATATTGTTATGTACTTGTATCATGTATGTATGATGAGTATACATATAGCATATATAATATATACTGAGGTATACATGGATGCACGGTTGTAGTTAGACTCGACTGAGCCGAGAAATCGACTTAATCCTCTAACGAGTCTAATGGACAATAATGGAGTATAGTTTATAACCTATAGTATATTATATGTGTATAATATGTATGATATATATAAGAAGAAGAAGCAACCGTGTGGGCTTTGGCCCAACCCCGAGCCCAATCTCTAGAAGCTGGAGCTTGTTGTGGGAGCCCAATCCTGGTTGAGTTGAAGTGCTGCGTTTTGGCCTTGGCTTCACTTGAGATCCGGTGACCTAGCTATTCAAGCTCTCTTCAGTTCCTTAGTGGATCAGATTAGCTCTCTCTCTCCTCCGTCTCCTCACATGCGCTCTCAAAGGGATTCTAGGATTTGGGTTACCAATCTCCGAGTTCTTCCCGGCGAATGTGAAGACGAAGGTGGTGGTTAGTCTCGGAGATATCTTGGTGGTGGCGCAGCTTGGCTCCCGGCTTGGGTGGTTGCTTCCTCTGTGTCTGGAGATTCAGGGTTTGGGAGAATCAAAGAGTTCTTCGATCTCCGGTCATCCCACACATGGGGATCTTCTTCTCTTGTTATCTCTGAGACTCATACATGCTAGATCTAGGGTTTATCTTTGCATTGCTTGATTGTACCCTCTATTGAACGATTACATAGTGGATTCGGCCGATTCTTGAGGCCCTGAGGACGTAGGCAACTTTTGTCGAACCTCATAAAACTTTGGTGTTCGTTCTTGCTTGCTTGTTGAGTTTCTCGCTTCTCTATCACTCACTTCTGCTCAAATCGTTTTCGTTATCTCGAATCTCGGTTTTCAACACAAGGATTGCTAATCAGGCCGATTGCACACCTTGACCCCTATTTAATATATCTAGTGTTGTGTTAGATTAGACTAGTTTAATACAGTATTGATATGACTAAAGTAAGCCCATACGAAACTTGAGGGCATAATTGTCTTTTACCAGGTAGCATTTAATTCAACCCTAATTTTATTATATATATGGGTGATGAGCTAGGGTTAGAGAGAGCTTCTTTGGCAGCCTAGAAACCCTGACTTGAGCGTCGGAGGGTCCTCCGAGGGAGGTTAGCCCCGCCCGACCTCGTTTGTCAATTATGTGCAGGTTCTAGCTCGATCGATGTTCTTGAGGAAGCTTGGTGCGGATATTATGCATCACATTGGCACCATCTGTGGGAATTCGAGCAAAAAGCTACGTGAATTCCTTCGTTTCCATTATTCAAAGCTCCAATTTTTGGTTTTCTATCCGTTGAATTTCTTCGTTTCCATTATTATCTGCCATAGCATGTATAGAAATTTTGCATAGCTTTACACTTCGGATTCACTGTTTATTGTTTCTTTGAGCATTGTTTGGTTTAGGTTTGAATTCATATGAATTGGGACTTTGGGAGTTGTTCTGAGTATCTATCTTATTTCATTTCCTCATCTAGGATTTTTCTTTGATTGCTCTCAATTGTGATCCCCAATTCATAGATCCATAAATGGCGTCGAGCGACCGGTTCTTGATCCAACTCCTATGGGGACGGGGATTCATTATTGCTCTCGGGGCTTTTCTAACCATGGCCGGTGCCGGCGCGACCTACCTCTTCGGCGTCTACTTGAAGCAGATCAAATCGACCCTCGACTATGACTAGTCGACGCTCTACCTGATGAGGACATTCAAGGACCTCGGCGCGAATGTCGGCGTCCCCTCGGGGCTAATCGCGGAGGTCACCCCGATCTGATGTACGTGCCTCTACATCTGCATCGGTGCCAACTCGCTGAACTTCGCCAACACCGGCTCGGCTAAAGTCACCTAGTTCGCCACCGCCCTCTACAAACCTATGAAGAAGATGCACATGTTTGTCATTCTAACGGCTTGAATTGATAGCTAGTTAATGTCGAATTTGTTTGGTCATTTTAACGGCTTGAATTTATTTGATTGTGCACTTACCATATATAGTTAATTAATGTTGAATTCGATTTGTTCATTTTAACGGTTGTTTGATCGAATTAACATGCCTTTTAATTTCGGTCTTAATGGTGGAGTTTGTGCTTAGAACCGTTATGTTAATTTAAGACATTTTCTTCAATGGTGATATATCATTTACCATTTAATTGACAATAATAATATGTGCTTAACATATATTAAACCTTTGTTGCTGGAATTTATGAATAACAAATGTTGTCTGGTCTATTTGTTTACCCTTGATTATTTAAAGAGCGTTGGTTGTTGGCTTAAGCTTACATGCCTAATTGCCGGATAGGAAATTGTTCAATAATTTGTCTATGCTCCAGTTACACTTATAAAGGCCCATTAAATGTTCCGGTATGATTTCACCGTGTAAAATGTATGAGTTTGTACTACATGTTCAGCTGATTGGATAGTTTACTTGGCCAAGCTTTTGCTTTTACCTTCCAGATAACGGATTGTATCCCTTATGCTTTGTCTCGATTTACTCTGTCTATTTATTTTAAGCTCACTGATATTTTATCCTCCTAGTATCTATATGATCCTTTATAATTCTACCTTGTAAAGCATGAATGAGTTGCCACTACATGTTCAATTCAATCAAATAACTAGTTCAATTACCAGCCGGATCTTAATGTACAAATTGTATGGAGAGCGGGACATGCCCCCTCCACTTTTGTTGTGGTGTGTTGCTCTTTTGGCGTTTTGGCATAAGTAATTATAGAAGTTGGGGGCATGAGCACGAAGCAACGACTTTGCTACTAGACCAATTAAGCAATAATTCAGGCATTAGTAATAACATGCACATGAGACCCGGTGTTACGAACGACACTGGGGCAAGGTCCAATCCTCAGGGATAACTCGAGGGCATGAATCAATACTAGTGGCACCAAACCCAAAGTAGTTGAAGTTTTCTTAGCGGGCCGAGACACCACTTACTTAACTCACTCGGGATGTATGAGAAACCAAAAGCTCAGTTTTCCAGTTCTTTCGTTCGTTTATATGATAAAATGTCTTATCTCATTAGCCTAGTACAAAATCTGCTCTAATATATATATATATATATATATATATATATATATATATATATATATATATATATATATATATATATACACACACACACACTCATTGCATGCATTTTATTTTTGAAAAACCATGATACAATTCACTAGTTATTCATCCAGGGTCAAAGGTACAAATTCATAGAAAGTTGGTGCCATAATGGGCATTATGGCAAGCAAGGAAGTTACACATGGCTCATGCGGTCTTTTCGTAATGAAGGTCGTTGAAGTCATGAGAAGTGTTAAGAACAACATTCTTTAAGGTTTTTGGCAGTACAATTGACAAAAGGGCATGAATTTTAGGTCCATCGACTATAGATATTGTGGAATGACGTCTTCAAAGCTACAACAATTGTTCGAGAAAGTGAAGAATCGCCATTTATGGCCACCGGAAATCGCCACTTACGGCAACCGAAAATCTCCACTTACGGCCATCGGTAAATCGCCACTTACGGCCACTGGAAAATCGCCACTTACGGACACCGAAAATTGCCACTAACGACCACCGAAAATCGCCACTAACGACCATCGGAAATCTTCACTAACAGCCACTAGGAAATCGCCACTTACGGCCACCGGGAAATCGCCACATACGGCCACCGGAAATCGCCACTTACGGCCACTGGAAATTGCCACTAATGGCCACCGGAAGTCGCCACTTATGGCCACAAAAATATGCCGCTTGCGCCACCGAAAATCAACAATAAGACCAATAGACTGCTACTCATCGACTCATCAACAAACACCATCTCTCGCTTATGGTCGAAAATTTATCTAGTCACACTAGTAGAAAATCGGGATTTTACCCCATAACCTATTGCCCCGGATCTCATAATTGTGGGGTATAATGGCAAAACTGACAAGTTATCTTTATTTTTTTATTGAAAAAAATATACCCTAGATCATATAAAAATATCCGGGGTATATTATATTGGTATATTAATTGTATCATATTTTATACCCCGGGCGTTTTTTTTGACAAATATTCGGGGTAAAAGGTTATTCTCTTAATTTTTTTTTTTTGTAAAATAGATGCTCGCTTCTTTTGATTAAAAAAATCTCTGTAGCATTCCTCTTTCTCCATCCTGTGCGCGAGAGATCGAACAGATCGCGTCCAGGGCTCCCTGGCTGGCCTCCATCCTCCATCCTCCATTGTGTGCTCCGACCGCCGACCACCGACCACCGAGCCTGCTCCGACTCCAGCGCGCTCTGACCAACGAGCCTGCTCCATCGTCGGCTCCCTCCGTCTCGGATTCCTCACCCGCCGAGCCCCAGCGCACAAAGTGCTCCCGCCGACCTCCATTGCTAACCGAACCTCCTTCCTCCATCACCGGCCTCATATGTGTGAAGGAAACCCCCCATCAACGCCTCCTCTTCCTAGGTAAACAAAAACCCCTAATTTTTAGATTTTGCAAAAACCCTAATTTGTGTCCCTCTCCTTATTCGAATCCTATTTTACATCTTTGAAAGTTTCAATGTAGGCTAGTTTGCTCAGATTGGGCACAAGGAATTTCGATGGGTTGGATTTGCAAGGAATTTGTGTCGCCCTCTTCTCTGTTCATGTCTGACCGACCAGGGGAGGTTCTGTCCGCCTCCTTTGTGTGATCCCTCTTTGGGCGGGTTGGCTTAGCAATATATTGAGCAAGAAATCCTCCTCTAAGTTCATGTAATTTTTTAAAAAACAATTATATTCGCTTTTCAACTTGCGATGTTGTTTTCATGACGCCCAATTTGTGATGCTATTTTCATAAAAACACTGGAACCAAACTTAAGAAGCACTTTTTAGTAGTTAGATGGATTGCTTGATAATTTATCTTTGCCTTATGGTATGTGTAATTGTGTATTGTTCTTGGTTTTTGTGGGTCCGCAAATTGATCGAATCGAATTGTTTTAGGAGTGTGTTATGAATCTTATGATCATCATCGGCTTAAGTTGGTGATCGGTAAAAATGTCTGATTAATTGGTTAATTGCTTGCTAAATGAACACCTTCATGAAGTGATCGATAATTAAGAGCGTGTGTGGTTGGGCTAACTGTGATTTCAATTTTTTGAAGATTTGATTTGCTTTTATAACGCTAGTTTAATTGGTTTAATGTGTTTGTTCTTACATCTGAAATTCCGAGTCGTGCAATTTGAACATTAATTTTGAGGGCGGACACAATGAGAAATGAACACATTTTAAATTTAATGGTCTAATAATTTTCTTTTTTTTAAAAAATGCTTTTTATAGTGCTGATTAATTCTTACTCCGTATTTAGGCAATTTTATCAACTAGCTGCATGGAAAACAAAATTTTGATTTAGAATATATTCCATCCATTTCAAAACTAATCATTATTTTCCTTGTGCATCATAGTTAATGCTTATTGATTAAAAGAAAACCCATATCTCTTTTTGTCCCTCTTATATGAATGGATAAATGTGCTTGATAGTTGGATTTACTCATAAAAAACTAACAATAATCCTAGGCATATTTCGTCATTGTGAATATGGACTTCTTCTAGTCTATGTTGGTGATAGAGTCTATTTTAGTCATGTTTTAAGTATAGGTTTGCATATTAGTTTAGAGCATTTTTACATATTCTTATGGTTAATTTGTATTATTTAATTTTCGGAGTCTACACGAGTGTTTTTATATATTTCAGGTATTTATCTGGATCGTATGAATTTGGAAGTTAATCATAGCTTATGGGATTATTATGCAATTTAGAAGAAAAGATGGCTGGTTTCATATATGGGCTGATGAATACCTTATAACCGTATATGGAGGAGAAGATGCAGTTCCAGGGCGTGTGTTCAACAAGTACTGCGTATTATGAGTTATTACTTTGAGAACTAGATTAATATTTAAATAAAAGATTATATATATTTATATTATATTCTATTAGATAGATGGATTAGGAGAGATAGGTTTTCCATATATATATATATATATATACTTCAATTCGTACGACAGAAGGGAGCCGGCCGAGTCTTAAAGTGGCCGAGCTTATGTGATATGGCCGTGACCGACTTTACTTCCTTTTAACCCTCACTACTACATTTTTGACATTTGGTGGCGGTTAAAAACCGCTGCCTAAAGCCCTAAAACCGCTGCCAAAGGCCTATGGCGGCGGTTTAACGACCGCACCATCTGCTCCCGTTTCCATAAACCTATGGTAGCGGTTTCATACGCCTATGGCCGCGGCTCTTGCCAGGCAGATAGACCGCTGCCCTAGGTAGTTTAAACCGCTGCCAAAAAAGTCTATGGGGACGGTTGTGAGTGGGAACTACGGAAGCGGTTATGGAAATCCTTAGACAGCGGTTCCACGAAGCCTATAGAGGCGATACAATACACCTATGGCAGCGGTCTGAGAGATACAACAGCGGTTTACGTTCTCTATGGTGGCGGTTCATGAGCTTTGGCGGCGGTTGGATGATGATTTGGCAGCGGTTTGCTAGGAATGAATAGTGAGTTAATGTATCTGTGGCAGCTGTTATTTTATGTTGTGGCAGCGGTTATTGTGTGTTGTGGCAACATAAATAAAAAGTTGTGGCAGCGGTTTATATGGTTTGGAAATGAAATAATTTCCCAGCACGGTTTATTTAGAATACATATTATATATACAAACCTGTATAATATAAAGTGATATATTTACATACATTTAAATCATAAAGGTAAAATGAACTACAAAATGAAGAATATATATCCTAAAAATTGAGCTTTCATTGCATTATACTGTAATAGTAATTAGCAAAGTGTTATTTACAAAAGTGTAGTTTGCTAAGGTTTAGGTATAGCATATAAACAAACGGCTAAACCCAACATGTGCAAAATGTCGACGAGCAAAAGTGTACCAATATGGATATTGTACGTTGATGTGCAAAATGTCGAGAGACCTACAAATAAAATGGTCATCAAATTAAAATGGGCATATCTAAACCCAAAACGGTGAGCAACATGTGCAATGTGGTGTGTAACCTAGAGAAGTGGAATCCGAGCTAAAGTGTACCAACATGTGCGTCGATGAGCAAAAGTGTACCAATATGGACATTGTTTGTCGATGGCGACATAGCTTTTGTGTGAAATTAATGATCATCAATTAGATGTTTAATCAGCCCCTGCAGAAGAAGAAGAAAAATCCATTGCACAATAATAGATTTATAAGTATAAATCAGTTGCTGCAGTAACAAAAAAAAAACACAATAAGAAAAAAAAAAGCTACTGCATAAAACTACATTTACACTCAACATTCAGCCCTGCAGACAAATAGAAAAGAGATAAATATTTAGAAATGCCCCGTTACCCGTGCAGTAGCTAAATCCACTAAACTTGGAGCCAAATCAAAAGCACAATGACGCCCTTGAAGTCCAAACAAACTGCAGCACAAAATAGAAATTACCTGAGAGCATGATAGGTTCTGAATAGATCTACACTACTCTTCAAACCAACATTAGAAAGAATACAGACATCCTTCTTTCCTGTTTTCCATCTTATTATAGATGCACCTCTTCATACAAATATATTCAAGTACTTTGGCAAAAAAAAAAAAAGTTTGTTCTTCACGTTGAGAAACCGAACAGAATCTCAATAAAATTTTATGCCATAGTTTTACAAAGCATGTTCTAAAGCTTCTCCAAAAATTCTACCCACTTTTAACGACATAAAATTCTTGTATGTAACCCAAGTTTGAAAAAAGAATCACAAGATAGTGGCATGAGTAACACATACCTCGATAACTTAGCAAGACTTGTATAGCAACCAGCTACTCCTGAATTAATAACTTGAACAAGAAAACGAAATACGGTTACATCCTACAATCACATAAAAGATTTAAGAAAATAAAATTTTGATCATGAAAAAGGAAATAAATCGACCCTACGAGAACAGTTGAAAGCTGAAACAAACACATAATACTATTGCCCATCAAACTGATCAAATAAAGCAACTGGCAAAACGGTGTAATTTCAGTAGTATTAAAACCACGTCAAGTTAGTAACAGTTACATACAACCAGTACCTGAAGCATGACTTAAATATTAAGGAACAAATTACACAAATCAGTAGTATTAAAACATGCCAAAAAGGAAATATATATACCTAAAAGAATCACAAAAAAAGCTCGATGTGCATCATCAACTGCCATAATTAAAGAGTAAACTGTTAATTAATAGATCATTTATAGAAAACTATTTAATGTACATGTGAATCATGTGATTTAAATATAATATATATATATATATATATATATATATTAGCTATTAAAAACGGTAGACTTAGCTTGATGTTTATGACTTGGTTAGATGTTCTTTTATTGTTGCTATGTAGAATGACCAATTGGGTTACCATTGATTGTAATTAAGTTTTCAATCTGTGAAAGCCATTAGCTGATGTTGAAGGAGCTAAAAAGCTACGTATGGTGGTTTATCTTATGTAAGTGCACTTTTGCTTCTTTACTATATAAACTCTCAAGCTTTTGAATAAATATGCCCTCTTGGCAACGACTATGAACAATTCCTTGTTGTAACTGGGAATTAGGTGAGGTTAATGTCTGAATTTGGGTACTGTTGTCACAAGGCCTATAACATTTTATTTCCATCCAATTTCTAAATCTATACCTTTAAAAAAAGATATTTTTGTGGCATAATAATGTTGCTATAGAATTTATATGAATCTTCACTTTTTAATTAAAGATTTTAAATATCTTTTGGCTTTGAGTCAAGCTACTGATCTATAGTTAAGATATAGTTTTATTAGTGTCTACTTCCATAATTAGTGCCTCCGTATTCTAACGATTAGTTCATTGACAAAAAAAAAAGATTAATTCAGTGGCTTCCTAGCTTAAGTGTGAATGGTTAGTTTATTTTCATTGTCAACCATAATGCAGTAGGCCAGCAAAGAGATAGGCAGAAACATGTAATTGCTAGACATTAACACACAGCTTGCCCACTTCCATACAAAAAAACCTTGCGCCTCCAAATGACTTGATCACAAAGGATGATAAGTCTTTTGGAGTCTACAATAAGGAACTGCAAATATATTCAATAAACAATCATCTTTTTCTTTGCCTACTATGAGCTAACACATTGAACTACTGACTCATATTAAATTATTAATGAGGAAAAAAAACTCTAATATCAAACTCTCAAATTTATATTAAAAAATGCAAACCTTTCCAAAGAGGGAGATTTTGAGTGTTTTGGCTATCTTGGACATGGAAAATCAGCAGATCAAACCTATGGTTCACAGAACTTGAATGGAATATATATACAAACATATGCATTAGAGAAATCTGGAAGCTTGCATAATATATCATCAATTTATTCAAAGCATACCTTCAAATTTGACAATACTTGAGGAATAAAAACCCTAGAAATTACCCAGATTTCAATCTTCGCTTCAAGCTCAGTACTTGCCACGATAATCACTGAAATTGTCCCTCACAGCACCACCAGTAACAGATTCTTCAGTTCTCTCCCTTCCTCCTCATACCTCCCTCTGTCATTCGGAGACATCCCTACATTAAAATTTACATATCAAGCGAAACCCTAGATTGAAATTTCTTTACCAAAATCGAAAATCCAAGATCTAAATCATAGAACCCTAAACCTAGATCTGAAGAATCAATGGAGAGGGAATTAACTAACCGAAGATGTGGCGGCGCTCAACTTCCGAGACCCTGGTGGCGTGGACTCCTCCATCTTCGAAGACCCTCGTAAAGAGGCCTGTTCTTCCTTGGCGCCAGCAAATGGCCGGTGTCAGAGAAGGCGGTCGACGTCGGCTCTTGGTGACACTCACGGAGTGGATTGAGTCGCATCACTATGAGGAGGAGGGTTGGGCTTAGCTCCGTTGGAACTCTGGCGCTGAGATAGAGGGGGTTTCGGCGATGTCGGAGTCGGGAGAAGAAACGCCGATCTCTATCTTCGCTTTGGGGTCGAGTGTCCATGAGAGGGTTCCGAGAGAGAGGTAGGGAACAATGGTTGAAGATCTAGAGAGGTACCGATGAAAGGGGGAAGCCATGGGGAGGGTTGAAGATCTCAGATCTGAGGGGGAGAGAACGCAAGAAGAGAGAGAGGCCGGGTCTGAATTCTCCCCCAAATCGATCAGGCCTGTGTTTTATTTTAGGGTTTTTTTTGGGAACCGCGGCCTTTGAGTAGTTTAATTTAATGAACCGCCCCTATTGAGAAACAAAACCGCCCGAATAGCCTTGAAATTTTAAAACCGCTGCCAGGGCCGCTTCCATAAACTAACTTGCTAATATTTTCATAAATCGCGACGATGAACCGCTGCCTTAGTAAACCGCCGCTATAAACCGTCCCCTTTGCTCTTAATTGTAGTAGTGCCTAATTGTCTTTTGTTTTATTTTTATGGAGACCTAAAGTCTCCCGTTTCGTCTACGATTTGAAGCTTTGTTTGGATTGATTGTGAGTTTCTAATTCTTGTTCCTTATTTCCTATATTGAATGTTTCCTGTATCTTGTCTGATCAACTTGGTAGAATTAATTCAATTGCTAGGGTTTTGTAGATTCCTGGTTGGGAACCTTAATCCAAATGACAAACTTGTTCCTTTAGGGCTGGTTGAACTAATTGAATGAGTAGGAAGTTGGATGTGTTGTTAAATCCCTCTTTAGGGACTGCAAATATCTTGGTTAATCTCTGAACTTAAAGCTATCAATTGGGTGAAATCCTTCTTTAGGGACTGTTCGATTGATAGGCACTACTAGAAAATTGTTATTTAAAATCGGGTAATAGCCGATGTCTTTCAAAAAAAAATCGATGTCTATGTGGGGGATGTAAAAAGTCAAAAGTTTTTCACATCGGTCAGGACCCGATGTCTTTGTATGTTATAACATCGTTTATATTTTTAAATCCGATGTCTTGGTTATCCTATAACATCGATTATAAAATATAACTAATGTTATAATATACAAAGACATCGGCTATTACCCGATTTTAAAAAGTTTTGACTTTTTACATCCCCACATAGACATCGATTTTTTTTTATAGACATCGGCTATTACCCGTTGTTAATGACATATTTGCGGGTTTTTTTTTATTATTGTAGCCTATGAGGGATTTGAACCCGCATATTTGCGTGTGAACGCAATGCTCTACCATTTGAGCTAATAGGCTTTAAATTAAATAGAATGTTCTTACATAATAGCAAAAAGAGCATGTAAAACCATACATTTGAGCTAATAGGCTCTACCATTAATTTGAGCTAACAGGCTATATGATTCCATAGTTTTACAAGACTAAAGGTCACTAAAATCTCACTCATATGCAAGTGTAAACCATCAGAAATCATCTAAACAAGACTACTTTCCAAATGACTTTCATGAACCTGAAATCATCTATATGATTCCATAGTTTTACAAGACTAAAGGTGACTAAAATCTCACTCATATGCAAGTGTAAACCATCAGAAATCATCTAAACAAGACTACTTTCCAAATGACTTTCATGAACCTGAAATCATCTATATGAACCAAACAGATCCTTAGAGCCTTTTCAAAAGTGGGTGGATACAATTGTCAATAATGTATATGCAAACCCAGTATTCATTCATCTTTCTTCAATTCAAAATATAAAATTCCAAAATAAGTGTAAGATATTAAGGCTTCCTGTTCGGCTCAATAAGGCTTATTCATTATAAGTACCTTATGTGTGCAAACAAGTAATTAAGCAACATAAATAGATACCTTATAAGCAATATGCAGATCTTGTCAACCGAACCCTAAGAATCGCCAATGCAACATGTTCGATTGTGCTTCTAGCAAAGATGCTGTAAAAATGCAGAATTGGAAAATTCCAAAGTTAAATGTAATCAAAATACTTGCAGGCTTGTTTTATTGAAACATATATAGACTAAAATTAAAGCTACATGCCAAAATCAACACATCTTATAAATCTCTGAGCTATTCTTCCAATGACAAGTAAATCATTATTTTGGAGTTAATTTAAAATGCATAACTAACAAACAAACCTTCTCTGAATTTTCACCTTAATGAAGTTGAGATTTGAGAGGGAAATCAGTTTATGTCATGACATATTGGCATGACATGAGAGTACATAACCGAAACTTGTATAAGTGTGCATTAGTGAAACCGATGATAAATTGTGACCAACATTGCAATATCAAATAATTATAGATGCATTTGTGAGGAAATAGAGAAAGAGTATACTTACTAGTGACTAATGCATTTCCCCAAAACTCACGCTTCAACCAAGAAGGGGACACTTCTCGGACAGTAATTATCAAGCTCAAACAGGTTCTTAGAGGAAGATAAAGGATATATCAGTGAGGTGAATTAATCGACAGTAAACAAAATGATCCAGAGAAAAGTACAACTGCATTACACCTAGAGATGACTAAAGCATAACCTTTGTCATTGAGACAAACAGATATCTACTGCTGCAGATTCACAAGAAACCAGAAATGATTCACCATCAGAGGTTACAGTTACTTCACCTCGTTTATTTTTGTAAACAACTCCTCTCAACATCGCAGCTGGGAGATCTTTACTGAAGCTCCTTTAGAAAGTCTTCATTATCGACAAGCACATGTGTCCCATTTCATAAGAAATGAATGTGCAATGTAAGTTAATAAACTTAAACTGAAACTAAACTAAGCAGTTAAACCTAGGTTCTCAAGCTCTCACCGCTTTCCACCCGTCTGGATCTAAACAGGAAGTGATATTGGTGTTGAGTCCCGGGATAGGTCCAGGCTGGCGGGTAATCTTTCCCCGAGCTCTTGGGTGACAGCATTAATAACCTCAGCGCTCTTGTAGACATCGTCAGTGCCAATGGCTACCTAAGCGTTCAATTTAAGCACGGAAATCATCAGATTCAGAAACAATTGGCACAGAAGTGTGGTTTAAACGGATTTTACTTGCATGTGCATAGGCATTTCCTTTGGTGTATTCTGTCACGCCTTCCACCCGTCAGCTCCAAGATTGTTCTCTCATCCTCAGGTGCGTAGCCTATCATAGCAAGGGTGTACTACATGTCAATGAGAGATTGGAAAGGCGGATGGATTAAATAATTTCCAACTGATCTTAATCTTAACGTGCTTACTGTGACATCAACATGGAAGACAGTGTAAGGAGGAACCAGTACTGACCTTGTACTCTGATCTGTCGATTTTCCTTAAAAGTTTCATCCCCAAGGCCTGCAATAAAAGAATTGAATATTATTAAATAGCCAAGTTCTAAGGCTGAATAGGAAGACAAAGTCTTGAACTCTTGATACCTTCTCGTAAAACTTGATGGCCCGGTCAAGATCGCCTACACGAAGCATTACTTGACAGAGAGATTCACCAATACCGATAGAAAAACCATCCTGTTGCTATTTAAATCATACCTTATCAAACCAAAAAATGTGAACTTTCCATATGCAGGCAAGTTCTAACAGATTTAGCCATATACCGATAGAAAAACCATACTTGTGAACTAAAGATCCTAAACTAGTTAAAAGGAGGGGCATTCCCCTGTCATGAATATCAGTTTTCCCTCTATTGGCATCACAGATGATTGATGCTCATATAATTGCCTGAACTGAAAATCATTCCATTTTCGGTTTTTCTTCCCCTTTTTATAATGGCCTGAACTGAAAATATTCCATGAATGAACAAGACCTACTTTACAAGAAAACATTTAAATAGGGAAATTGAAAAGATTTAAACCTACTCTTACTCCATTATTCAATTTATTCCTAGCTTTCATAAGACCTTTCTTCTTGATTGTGAAGCTAGAACCAATGAAGATACATGATGAGACAGCCAAAGCAAGTCCATTAAGATTATCAGAAGATACAACCATTGCAAAACCAACAAAAAAAATTTAATCTCTATTCTCTAGTACTCCCACAACTGTACAAATTTCAGGGGAATCCGGAAATATAGAGTACCAAGAAGATGGACAAGGAGGGAGTAAGAGGAACGAAGCTTACCTGTGCTGCTGGAAGAAAGCCGGCGCCGCCTGAGAGAAGGAAAGAGGAACGACTGAGGGAAGGAAGGATGGTGAGAGATTCAAGTAGAAATTAAACTCACTGAATCAATGAATAACAGCAATATAGTAATATCAAGGAAAACATGACACTTTCAAGCAAATGCAGCAAAAGAATCTATGAAATTTCAAGCTTGAACATTCATTATCCAGCCACCTACTTGTAGGAAGCACAATAAATTTGCAAAAACTGAATGTAAAGATACATTTACATTAATTAATAGCTGAAGTTTCTGATGAACAAATTATACAAATGGCAACACATTATTTAAACTGAAGCAATGTATGATGAAGGTGAGATAAAAATCAAACCTTTTCTGAGATAGAAACTCCAAAGCTTTGCACACCAAAGAGTAAAGATACTCAACTTTTCGACTGTACACCTGAATCGAACCTTGACGCAGCAGAGCAGCTGAGATTTCCCCCCAAATTCCCAGACGCGCAACCCAAAAGCAAAATCAGAAACCAACCAAGAACTAAGACGGCGAAAAATAGGAAGGGAGAAATGCGGACCTTCAGCGAAATTAATGGAGAAATTGGCAGCGTCCCCGCCGGAGATTTCGCCGGAGCAAACCTTTAAAAGGTAATCTTCGAGGTTAAACACATGAGAGCTTGAGTGAAACACATTATTCCTGTGAGGTTGGATTAAATTTGCCTTTACTATTGGATCGCTCATATATTTGCTAGGATATTTGTTCTCTTATTCATGGCTCCTATTGCTTGATGTTACTTTTCTAAAACTACAGCATGAAGATCTTATTTGTGGGATGATTAATTTTATATTTGTTTTACATTGCTTGCGGACAAGCAAAAGTCTAAGCATGGGGTAGTTTGATAGAGTCTATTTTAGTCATGTTTTAAGTACAGGTTTGCATATTAGTTTGGAGCATTTTAACATATTCTTATGGTTAATTTGTATTATTTGGTTTTCGGAGTCTACACGAGTGTTTTTATATATTTCAGGTATTTATCTGGATCGTATGAATTTGGAAGTTGATCGTAGCTTATGGGATTATTATGCAATTTGGAAGAAAAGATGGACTGGCTACGTATATGGGCTGATGAATACCGTATAATCGTATATGGAGGAGGAGATGCAGTTCTAGAGCGTGTGTTCAACAAGTGCTACGTAGTATGAGTTATTACTTTGAGAATTAGATTAATATTTAGATAAAAGATTATTTATATTTATATTATATTCTATTAGATAGATAGATTATGAGAGATAGATTTTATATATATTAATATTACGATAGTACGATACGTTTTCCATATATATATATATATATATACACTTCAATTCGTACAGCAGAAGGGAGCCGGCCAAGTCTGGAAGAGGCCGAGCTTACGTGATACGGCCGTGACCGACTTTACTTCCTTTTAACCCTAATTATCTTTTGTTTTATTTTTATGGAGACTTAAACTCTCCCGTTTCGTCTACGATTTGAAGCTTTGTTTGGATTGATTGTGAGTTTCTAATTCTTGTTCCTTATTTCCTATATTGAATATTTCGACTTCTTTGTGCTTGAATGTTTGATTGTTTTATTCTATCTCTTCTGATCAACTTGGTAGAATTAATTTAATTGCTAGGGTTTTTTAGATTCCTGGTTGCGAACCTTAACCCATATGGCAAACTTGTTCCTTTAGGGCCGGTTGAACTAATTGAATGAGTAGGAAGTTGAATGTGTTGTTAAATCTCTCTTTAGGGACTGCAAATACCTTGGTTAATCTCTGAACTTAAAGCTATCAATTGGGTTAAATCCTACATTAGGGACTGTTCGTTTGATAAGGGTTTCTAGAACTGGTTGGACTAGTAACTATATTAGGTCGGGACAAGAACATTCATAGGAAACCTAAAAGGACGAGGAGAAGCAACAAGGATCGTTTCAACCAAATAAAATGGATATTTGTAGATGAAACTATTTTATTAATCGTTATCTCCATAAACTTGTTTATAGTTTATTTTGTTTTCCTTCTTATTTCAATCACTCAAAACCCCCCGTTTCATACTAATTGGTAAATAAACTTAACTTAGGAATAACTTGATTCTCTGTGGGATCGACTCATGCTTACCGCACTACATTAGTTAGGTAGGTTCGAATTTATTTTGATACGGTTTACGCGACTAAAAACAGTTCATTAGTTGGTTCTCTTTTGGTTGAATTGATCTTTGTTGTAGTTGTATTTGTTTTCATATTGCAATAGAAGTAACTCCTACTTTCACTCGATGATTGCAATATAAAACACTGAAATTATTCCTTTTTTTAGAGGAATATTATGGATAAGCCATGGATGGTAGCAAAACGTACATCAGGTGAATATCAGAAAGGGGTAAACGACTTCATTGCATTTCGTATAGATCATGGTGCTGACCCAAATAGATTTATTTGTCCTTGCAAAAACTGTAACTATTCTAGGCTATATGGCATTGATGTTGTAAAAGAACATCTCATTTGTGATGGCATTATTCCTGATTACAAAGTGTGGATTTGGCACGGAGAGAAAACCAGTGTTTATGCTTCTAGATATGACACAACTGATCTCGAGACTAGAGACACCTTTGAAGGAGATCGAGTGGATGAAATGTTGCAAGATGTTCGACAGTTTCTTATTGATCGCTCAGATATGTTTGATACTTTCATAACTGATGCTCAACGACCTTTATATGATGGTTGTACAAGGTTCACGAGTTTGTCTGCTGTGTTGAAGTTGTACAACTTGAAAGTGGGAAATGAATGGACGGATAAGAGCTTCACAACGACTCTAGAGTTATTCGGAGAAATGCTTCCGAAGGACAATTGCCTTCCCCGTAGTGCGTATGAGGCCAAGAAGCTCTTAAAATCTCTGGGACTGGAATATCAGAAGATACATGCTTGTCCGAATGATTGTGTTTTGTACCGGAAAGAACATGAGTTGTTAGAAAGTTGTCCAGTTTGTAATCATCCTCGATACAAGAGCAATGGTGCTCCTTCATAGGCGGTGTGCTATTTTCCCATTAGGCCATGTTTTCGACGTCTCTTTTGCAATTGCGAAGACGCTAAGCACTTAACATGGCATGCAAATGGAAGGGAAACTGATGGTAAAATTCGACACCCCGTCGATGCTTCTCAATGGAAGGAAATAAATAAATTGTATCCTGAATTTGCTGAAGAAAATGGGAATCTTCGTCTTGCACTTTCTACTGATGGGATGAGCCCTCATGGAAATTTAAGTAGTTCTCATAGTACATGTCTACTTGGCACCTCTTGTTGAAGATCTAAAAGACATGTGGGAAAATGGCATCGAAGTATATGATGCATACCACAAAAAAAAACATTCTGTCTTCGGGCCATGTTGTTTTGCACTATCAATGATTTTCCAGCATATGGTAATCTTGCCGGATATTGTGTGAAAGGATACACAACATGTCCTATTTGTGAGAAGAAGACATTTTCTATATATTTGCCTAAGAGTAAGAAGAATGTTTATCTTGGGCATCGAAGGTTCTTACCTCTTAGTCATCGATATTGGAGGCTTCGTAAAGCATTCAATGGGTCAACCGAAGAAAAAATGGCTCTGCTACCCTTACTTGGACAAGAGGTGCTAAATAGGGTGAGATAAATTAATGTGAGATTTGGAAAAAAGCAAAAGGTTAATGATTTGTCAATCTGGGGCAACCGTTTGGACCTAATAGAGGCAAGTTGTCCTCATACATTGGCACGATAGTGAAGGAGTGGGTGTCAGTCACTACGATGGATTGGAAGCAAGTGTCTGAAGAGGAAAACGATATTATATGGGACGGCGTTGTGGTTAGTTTGTTTGCATCTATATTATGCTTGTCATTTGGAATAATATAGTGAATGTACAAGACATTCTAAAATAGGTGTTTTCAACTTTGAAGGAAGCTTTTATACTTGCAACTACATTAAAGGTTTGGGTATTGAAGAAATCTAATGATTTGTAGAGACAATTCAAAAAGGACTTGGGATCAGACCATATGTATGACAAGGAAGGTGTGCTCAACCTTAGTCCCCCGGCCATATATGACTCATACATCACACAGGATCAGTGGCCGCAATTTATTCAATATCGACAATCAGATGAGTTTAAAGTAATTTAAACATATTATTATATATTATATACTACAAATTTTCCATAAAATGTATTTCACACTTTAATTGGTTTCTTTCACTTGCTAATAGGAGAAAAGTGAGAAAGGTCGACAACTCTCTCTCCAATGTGATCAAACTTATAGGGGCGGTCGTAAAGGGTATGTCGGAATTGAAGCAAATTATGTAAGTAATTTAATACATATATGTTAATATCTTGGGGATTAATAACTAATCAATTAGAATATATTGATTTTTCCTAGCTAAAATTTCTTAAATAGAAAGCTGAGCACAATATGGATTCAAGCCCGGGACGATTGATCTTGTGGATGGAGGCAAGAAAGGAAAACTCTGGAGAGTATGTGAAGAAAGCACGACCAACAATACAGAAAATTGTAGGTGGCTAATATTTTTGAATACATTATATTTTTTTAAGGCTTAATATTTTTTATGTATTGTGTGTTCACCAGAAAGATTGCCTAGAGAAAGAAGCTTCTGGTGAGCTTGTTTTAAGTGGAAAAATGGACTTGGTGGCACATGCATTGGATAAATTAGAGCATCCAGGTCGCATTAGAGGGGTTGGTCAAGATGTAACAATGCGGGGATATTGGTCACGCAATTCCAATGAAGCATCTTCGTCTAAGGAATCATTTGAGATCACAAGAAAGGAGATTGAAGATAAACTTACGGCTGAACTTAGGGCTGAATTTAAGCCTGAAATGATGACCTCTTTAAAGGCTATTGAGTCCTCGTTTGGAGAAAAGATGAAGGCATTGGAAGATTTCATTAAAAACTTCGTTCAGAAAAAGAGTGATGATGGTTCCCCGGTTGTAAACAATGCTCAAGAAGTAGGAGCTCATCCCCTTGATCCTTGTCCCGTAAGTGGCAAAGCCTCATGCTCTGTTCAGAAGAGTACCCCAACCAACTCAACTAAATAAGTAGGAGCTCCGCCTCCTGATCCTTGTCCCTTAAGTGGCAAAGCATCATGCCTTGTTCAAAAGAGTACCCCAGTTAACTCGACTAAAGAAGTGAGTATTGTATGGAATGTCGATCATTTTATAATTTACCTTTTATAAATATCAGAGTAACCTTATTATGGAGTATTATATAAATATAGGGGTGTGAACCATGTCATCTATTTTGGCCAACTCTTAGCAAGGAGGTTGCAAGGGGTCGAGTATATTATTCATCCTCGGGAGCATTACACAATCAACCATTAGAAGATGGTTATGTGAGAGTTGAAGTAGTCACACCTATCATAGGTGACACCGAGATGCGTTGCCCTACCGATGAGGTTCGGCTAGTGAAGGAAGCTATTGGATGTTTTATTGCTTGGCCTATTGATCTTGTGAATACCTTTGTGGTACGTTTGTTCCTTCCGAATATTTTATTTATTTTATGTTGTGCAGCCTCACTGATTATATCTGACTTTAAAATTGATTGTTTGAACGAGAAGCTGAAAAGCAAAACTTTGACGAACGAATCTGGCATTCGTCCCGATGTTACCTATGAAGCAAGTGAATTGGAGGCATATCAACATGTGTTGGAAGAATTCAATGACAATAAGAATTTGGAAATTGAAATATCAAGTGAAATTTTCCACTATAAACATGGGGTCTTACTTTGGACAAGGAACAGATTGAGATATGGCTTCATAAAGCTAAGATAAAAGAGTGTCACGTGTCATTATATATGAGGTAAGTACTTCATATTCATATTGAAATCAGTTATTGGTGAACTTAAAGTGCATATAAATTACCTAAATGTGTGCATATTCAAATTTTACATGTACTTAGAGCATTAATATGACACAAATGCCTACTTGTAGATATCTATTTCACACTTGTTCAGATGGTGATAAAGAGAAGTTCAAATTTTTATGCCCAACTCAAATTTCACCTCTTAATGGGATTGTACATGAAAGGGCTACTTATATTTGTGATGCAATGGAGGGCAACTTAAAAAACAAGTTGTTTTTAGCACCTTATCATTTTAGGTAATAACTCTTTTAGCATTGTTTTTACTTGTAATTGTTACGTATAACATTCATCCATTCTCACACTAAACACATATGTAGGCGTCATTGGGTCTTAATAGTCATAAATCCTCATTTGGATCGTGCATATTGGATTGATCCATTACACGGAGATAAAGAACACGATGCTAATGAAATGGTTTCTTTGTAAGTATTTTATTTGAGGAAAAAGTTATTTTCCTATAATTGAAATGGTTTGCGAGTATTAGGTTGTATTAATCATATTTGATTTTTATACATGTGCAACTAGAGTATGAGATTCAAGTTTGCCAAGTTGGGTAAGAAAAAGCCTCGAACAAATACTTACTGGAATTTTCCAAAGGTTATTTTTTTTCTATCGTTGTTTGCTTTGTTTCACTTTTGGATGGAAAAAGCCTCGATTTTAATCATCTTTTATCATTAATTAGTAACTCCTAATATACACATACAATGTATTTCAGTGTCCCTATCAATCGAAGGATGCTGATTCTGGATATAATATCCCAAGGGAAAAATGTTATCCCAACCAAGGTATATTTTTATTATTTTCTCACTATTGTGTTTTTTCATAATTTTGATTACGATAAAAATAATAATAAATATTTTATTTTGTAGTGGTTTGATAAAAAAAAAAGTACTTACAAACAAGTGGAGATTGATGAAGTTCGAAAAGAATGGCTTAACCACCTATTTACATTTATCTTCAAGTAAGTATTACTTGCCTTTTTAAGATTTTTTATCGTCTCACAAAATTCGATTCTAGCTAAAATATCTCTTAACATTATGATACTTGTTGAATTTAGAAATTAGAGATAACGAAATTATAGATAATGAACTCCATTATGCTAATCTTGATCCATTTTGTTTTTGAATTTTTTGTAGGCAAGGCTAATTGTGATATCTTTACCTTATGTGGAGGAAGGTTTAGACGGTTCGCCTTTTGAGTTTGAAGCAACATTGCAAGTCATATCAAATCCTCTTTTGCTAGCATATTGGAAGGGTATGATTCGTATATGTATTTGAAACATAACTAATGTATGTGAAACGTTGTTTTAGTGTTGATGTTGAACATGCCTTAGCTTGAAAATGTTTAAGTAGCTTGAAACTGTTGAAGTAGTTGGAACCTTGTTTAATGTATGTGTTGCTGAATTGTGGATTTAGTGGCTACCATAGATTGATGTGAATAGATGAAAATTGAAGGTTAAATAACAGGTTGAATATGGTAATATATGAATGGGTATTAAAAAAAATATTTATATAAAAAAAAGTTATATACCCCGGATCATATTTATCCGGTATATATCACTACAAAAAAAAAATGAAATTCGCTTCGGCATAAAGCCGTGGCAAAAGGCCTTCAAGGGGTGGCAAAAGGCATCTAGATTCGGCTTAGCTACGACAAATGTGAGGGTGGAGAATTTTGGGGTGGCAAAATTTGGTAGCTTCGGCAAATAGCCGTAGCAAGAAAATTAGCGACGGCTAAGCGACGGTTCGCTGCCGTAACTAAAGTTTGGGGTAAAATAAAAAAAAAACTGCTTTTTAGCCCGAATTCTTTAGACCCGGGCTAAAATGTCCAATATTTTTTTTTTAAAAAATTAACCTATATAATAAAATTTCATTAATTATACAAAATTTACATACAAAATAAAATGTCAAAAAATACATAATTTATATACAATAAATATACATAATGTGTTGATAAGTAGCCATATAGCCTATATTGATACTGAAACAATTCCATTTTGACACATGGGAATGGCAAGATCTATAATTTTCTTCTCTATCTTTATCCATGGTGATCAAAATGCAAGTCCGAAACTTTGGATGTAAAAGCTCTAGCTGCAGAGGCATTTTTGGAGGAAAAAAATGGATGAGCAAGGATAAGTCAACATGATGGAACCTACCAGAAGCAAGCATCTCACTCTTAATTAATAATAACAAAACTTAAATCACAAATTCAACAATTAAACTAGATAATGGAGAACATGGAGGATCAACTTTGCAGGCCAAATTAAAGTAAAAATTCTAAAACTAAGAGATTGAAATGAAACATGTGCTTTATATATAGTGTATACTTATACACCTTCCCATTCTCCCAAGTAATTTTATTATCCTATGAAACATGTGCTTTCTTTAAAATGCTTGTTTCATATACAAACATGTACATTGTCAATAGAGAGTGAAGAAAAATACCAGTATATTTCCATTTTGCAGTTTGTTCAGAGGATTAACAGGTTGTGTTCCTCCCATAGACCTCACTAAAACGATCTGCTTCACACCAACAGCTTTAGCTGCACATTTGAATTACAACATCAGTCAAAAATAATAAAAAGATCCCGGTATCGCATATTTATGAACAACATGAACAACTCTCACCAGCATCAATTTGATTCTTCTTTCCAATCCAGTCCACCTATCTGCAAAAAGCTTCTATTATGTTGGGTACAAAGTACACCCACAACAGAGGGCATTATAGACAGCTTGCCTAAACTTACCAGCAATATTCATATTTATAGTGTGGCGTAAAAGTCCTAATTTTGCCTGAACTTACCAGCAATACTCCTCAATAAGTCCTAATTTTGCTCAGTAGTTAAATATGGACAAAACAATATATATTGGTCCTGAAAATATTGAAGCTCATGAAGCACAAATATGGAAACAAAAACTATGACAATGGAGAAACAAGCGTTATGGATCCAGGAACATACTACCTGACCGAAGTGAACTCCATGTATTGATGAGTCTATACCAAGATGCTAGTGAAGAGTACCTGCCAAAACCATTGTAATGCTGCCAAGCCATTGATGACCTTACCACAGGCAGACCTCAACAGGGGTATTGTTGCTGCATGTTATTTGGCAAGTTCGACATTAAAACCAATGTAAAACCAATACCTTCCTATACAATTGCAAGTGATATGAGTAATTTCAAGAGACACATAAAGAATATGAGAAAAAAATTGAAATTGAGAGGCTCCCACCGGACAAATGCAAGAAAAGCATATATCCGGTAGAGAGCAAAATAAACTTTGAATACAGGAAGCCATCAACTGAAAACTTGTGAAGGGAGTGAAAATAAACAAGGGGATAGGTGCATAAATGAAAGCAAAAATTTGAACTTTCTAGTGTACTCATGAAATACTACGTAAGAAATAAGAAACAGGGGATGTGTGCATAAATGAAAGCAATCAGAAAATAAGAAATAAACAAAACATGAGGATTTTGCGATCTTTTGGGAGAGCATGTGTGCATAAATATATCAAGACAAAGCATTCAACTGGAAAGCGGTTAGGTGTAAAGCTGTTGACAATTATTGAATAAGAGTGCTACTAAAGGAATTATATTCGGCCTCTACTATTTAATGGAAGAAAGGAAAGAGGTTAGGTGTAAAGCTGTTCACGTTTATAGAATAAGCGTGTTTTTCGATTAATATTATTCTTAAACTAATTAATGATCTTCGATTATCACATATCATAAATATATGTTTCCTAACTATTTAAATAAATTCAACTATTTAAATAAATTCAGATTTACAAGAAACTGATCCAAAGCAATAATCTGTACTCTAATCTAATTGGATTCAACATCAAAGAGCAAAAATGTATTGCACTCTATAAATTTTAGTAAATGTTTCAACTAATTACACCACATGGCATCACAACTACATATGACCTCAAGCTACTAAGCTAGTAGGAAGAAGATCGAATATGCTACTAAGTAAAAGTATCTTGAATAGTTAAGCTCTTTGATGTGAGCTGAATCTGTCATGTTTTACAGTAACTTTTATATCGTTTTCTGCATACATTTCATGCATTTGGGCTAGAATAGTACAAAATTAGTGTAGTTTATGTTTATTTACCAAATTATGGAATCTACACCAATTTCTGATTAAATTCGCAGAATTCGAAGCAATTTACAGCAGTTCTGAGAAAGGACGAAAAGCTCGGAAATCAACTACAGAAGTCCAAAGTCAAAGAGCAGCGGGACTAGGATGAAGTCGAGCTGGAGCCAAGAGTTACTCGATATCGAGTTCTTTTACTCGATGTCGACCAAAGAAGCCGAGCAGTGCCTGGTCGAGTAGGAGCTGATCGAGGAGCTGAAGACGAAGCCAACCCGACTCCGGAGCTCTACTCGATATCGAGTAGTTTACTCAATATCGACACCACCCTGAAGCCATGCCCTGAGTCGAGGAACCATGCCAAGTCGAGAAGCCGAAGACCTGGAGATGCCAAGCACCAGTTACTCGATATCGAGTAAACTACTCGATATCGACAAGACCATCAGCGCTTGTCCGAGCCAGATCGGGGAGATATTGCTCGACAACACCAGGCCAGCAAGTCGATGACACAACTTTACTCGATATCGACGAAAGTTGTCGATATCGAGTAACCCAGACACACCTGCCCGAGCTATATCGAGGAATGGTTACTCGAGGTGCCCAGCCAGCTGAAGTCGACGCCAGAGTTACTCGATATCGGGTACTTTTACTCGTTATCGAGGAGATCTATCCGGAGCCGCGTTACGCGGTTTGCTGTCCGTGTCGAGCTGGGAATACTTGGAGTCGAAGGAGTCCGATATCTATGGAGAGAAGATTTACCCACACATGGAGGATTTATCTTTTTGGATTTAATTATTTTATTCCATTTATTTATCTTTAAGCAAGTAGATAATTAAGATTTAGATATAGATAGACTTTCTTACCTTGATTAGCAAGGGTTGGAAGCCTATAATAAAGCCTTAGGGGTTGAGTTTTATAAATTTAATTTCAGAGAGAGCAAGTGAGTAGTAGTAGAGAGAGAGAGTTTGTGGCGAGCAAGGCGGAAAGGCGAAAGCGGATTTGGCTTGTTCGGTTGTAAGCTTTCTTTTGTTTTATTCAATGCAAGTTAGTTTCTTTTGTTTATTAATGAGTTTCTTGATAATGAAGAGCGAGTAGTCCACCCACTTCTAGGGTCGGGGTGAGCCCGACGGTAGCCATGTGAGATGATGTTGTAAAGGTTTGATCTTTTTATGCAATTCGTCTTCTATCCTTATGAGCATGATTCTTTTGCGAGAGTTGAAGGTGATCCTTGTTTGTATTATTGAAGCGAAAGTGAACTTAATGCAACTTGGGTTAATTATGTGAAAAGGGTTAGTAACAATTAGGGTTTATGCGAAAGCCTCTATATGCCTATTTGTTAATAACGAAAGTTATTTGATGGAAAGCATGATCTTTTATGCCTTTATGTATGATTTTGCATGGTTATCGTTATGGTGTTGATACCCTAGCTTTGGAAGTCTTTATTTTATTGAATTTATTTTGTTGGAAATCTGAATTCTGTGTTCGAAAGTTGCAATTACAGTTTCTGTCTTTTACTCGATCTCGGGAAGTTCTTGTCGATATCGAGATAATCTTACTCGATATCGAGGAAGGTTACTCGACGTCTGTCTTTGCTGAGTCTTCTGTCTGTTGGTTGATTTCTGCTATCTATTGTCGACTTGCTGTAGTCGATATCGAGGACTGTTGCTCGATATCGAGTAGCTTCTGTGTCCTTGCTTTATTTTCTGCTTTTGTTTGTTATTTCTGTCTTTCTTCCTGTCTTTCTTTTTGTCTCTCTTTCTGTCTTTCTGTTTGCTTTTCTGTCTGTGAGATTTACAGCTACCCGAGATCCGCTGACACACTTCCTCGTGGATCAATCCTAACTTCCCACTGCTGCATAGGGAGGGAGTCTTGTAATTATTTGCGTGGGCACGAATCTGGTTTGATCTATATTTTATATTTTAAACTTGATTTCCTCCTATCAACAAATTGGCGTCGTTGCCGGGGAAGCAATCATTAGTGCCTTAGGTAGTCAGATCTCACTTTTCCTTTAAGTTACTTCGCAGGTATAGGCGCCGTTCTGGTCGAACACCTGAGTTTGACGCCTTAGACGAACCGGAGCGCCTTATACACATCCAAGCTAAAATGAAAAGAGCCATGGCGGCCGCAGAGACACTGGAACAGCTGATTGAGAGGCTTCAGAGGGAACTAGCTGCTAAAGATACTGCTCTCAACGCTGTGAGAGCACGCACTACACGGGCAGCTGAGCGTGCGAGGCAATTGGAAGATGAGCTTGCCCAGTACCCAACCACTGCAGAGGATTACATGCACCCGACTCTCGTCGTGCCTGAATCGGCTATTCTAATCCCTGAAAATAACTATGAAATTCGCACTCCTTTCTTAATAGAAATTAAACATAATGCTTTTCATGGTAGATTTAATGAATGCCCTCTTCAGCATATTACAAACTTTACTGACATGTGTCGTACTCTTGGTGAAGGTACTACCTTGGAGTACATCTTGATGAAGGCTTTTCGTTGGTTCCTAGCTGGTCCAGCATTGAATTGGCTTGAAGTACTGAAACCACGATCTCTCACGACATGGGCTCAAGTAAAGCACGAATTTCTCAATAAATTCTTTCCTCCTGCCAAGACAGCGCTCCTTCGCTAAAAGATTACATCTTTCAAACAGCAGCCTGGAGAGCCGCTAGCAAAGGCATAGGAACGCTATAAGGATCTATTGCGATCCTGCCCTACACATGGACAACAACCTTGCATCGTTCAAGAGATCTTCTTCAACTCTCTTGACCTGGCGGCTAAGGATAGGACCAACACATATACTCATTATGAGTATCTGACAATGCCGCCAGCGGACGCATGGGCTGCCCTTGACAAGCTGACCAACTATGACAACAACTATAGGACTCCAGTCAACTATGAAGAGAATCCCTATGCTAGGAGAGCACCATCCATGCCTCTCTATGAGCCCTCTAAAGAAATTGATCCAGATGTCAAGGAGCAATACTACAAAGATCAGAATAGGAAGCTCCTCAAACAAGTAAATTATCTTTCTGTCAACCGGCCCTGCATCGAATGCGGATCACATAGGCACACCACTACTGAGTGCCCACACACAGAGCAAGTCAGGCTGGCAAAGTACCATGAAGAGGCAGCTTACGTACGGAGTCCCAATCGCTATATGGGGTACCAAAGGTTCCAGCAACCACAATGGAACCAAGGTGCCCCTAGGAACCCTCCGCCCTACAGAGCTCCAGGACATCCGGAGAGCGACCAGAAAAGGGATGATCTACAGACCGTCCTAGAGGAAATACGGAGAAATCATTCAGACACCAAGCAATTCTTCAACTCAGTCTACACTCAGATACAAGGTGTCAACTCTAGGCTTGGGGAGATCGATGTCTGGAGAAAATCAATTGATACACAGATTGGCCAGCTAGCAGCAGGAGTCCCCAGATAGTCAGGTTCACTCCTAGGATCTTCAGAACCAAATCCCAAGGGAAAGACCGGATACATCGCTGCTGTAAAACTCAGAAGCGGTCATTAACTACAAGAGCCAGAGGTCGGAAAGCAGCAGGACGAAGGAGCTAAACAGCAACTCGATATCGACCAGACCTTGGTCGTTGTCGAGAAGAGGCAACTCGATATCGAGGAAGGACAACTCGATATCGACGATAGAGTGGACCAACCTTCATCTGCACAACACAGTAACTCAACGCCAAGAAAAGTAGTCGATATCGAGGAACAGCTGGTCGATATCGAGGAGAACCAAGTCAACGTCGAGAAAGCTGCAGCACCTCCGATATTTGTTCTGGCTCCGAATCAGAAAAAGAAGTTGCCCTTCCCAAAAAATCTCCAAAGGATCCGGCAGAAAAGAAATTTCAGCACTTCATGAAGATGCTTCAAAGGCTCAACGTCACAATACCTTTCACAGAAGGTCTCAATGAAATGCCATCCTATGTCAAATTTCTCAAGGAGATTCTAAGCAAGAAGCGGTCAATGGCAGAGCTTACAGAGGACTGCAGCCATATGGACATACTTGAGAAAAGGCCAGATCCAGGTAAGATTTCTATAACCATTGGATTTGGTCAATATAAATTTAATGCTCGCTGCCTTGACTTCACCTCCAGCGACGGGCACTCAACTGGCGGCGACGGACTACTCGATATCGACAACGTTAGTCGATATCGACCAAAACCCATCTTTCTCGACTCCAGCATCCTCGAGCAGCAGGCCACCAGGAGCAGACACTTCCTCGATATCGAGTACTGTTACTCGAGATCGACCAAACACAGTGGTCCCTGAATCCGTTTCTGCGAAGGTAAGCCAAGGTATGGATCTTTCTTCTCCTATTTCCATTAAAGATTTATCTATACATGGGAGAGGTTTGCCTTGGTATGTGCGCTTATGTAGGATTTCCAATGATGAGCCTAAGGAGTATGAAGTTGGAGACAAACTCTATGTTTCCAAATCTAAAGATCATTGGTTTCCTAACAAATTCAACAAAAAGAGGATGGAGCCCTTTGTGGTGAACAAGATCCATTATGGAGGACTGCATCTGATGGACAAGAATGGAGTCCTATTTGAAGCCCAAGCTACATGGGCCCTGCAAATGCCACCTTGAGCTTAAAAAAAAAAGTCGGCCTAGCGACTATAAAATCTAGAGCGTGTAAATAAACATTTATTTTTGAGACTTTTTGGACATCGTTGCTTCTGTTTTTTTGTTTTTCTATTGTGGGTATTTCTCTTCTATATTTTTCAGGTCCATGGGGATAGAAGCAAACTAAATCGGACTAGGCCCAGCAGCGTAGCACTCGATTCTGAAGATCTGCACACGTGTCTAGTGAGTTTCTTTCTTTACCCTTGTTTTTATACAGTGAGGACACTGTAATGTTTAAGTATGGGGTTGGGGAAGGGCTTACTTTGTGCATATTTGATTTATTTGACATTATGTGTGCATAATTTTTGCATTATTTCTTGAATTGCTTATACATGGCTATTTTGGAATTCATTATTTATTTATGTGCTTATATGCATGTTTTCCAAAAATTTGAAAAAATGACCCCCATTGAAAATTTTGGTTAATGTCATGGAAGCTTTATATTGAACTCGACGATGCAAAATTAGATTCATTAGAGATATAGCATGAAATTTCCTAGTAAAGGGAAGTCACAATGAAGCGCATTATTTATTGAAAACCATGAAAGGAGGTAAAATTTGAAGTTGCTTTTGACATGTTGCATGATAAAAGGATGGAGGACTTTATATTTCCATATAATGCTCATATGTTTATATTCTCTAGCCATACCTATGCTTATGCATCACAAAAGCCATACTATGCCTTATTTCCTATTTGCTCCACATGATCTAAATATTTTCCATTCTTTACCTTATTTCCATCCAGGGATTATGTTGAGAATGATGTTACATTATGGAGATGTTATATGGTTGTTGTGTTACTATCATTATTATTTGGAGTTTGGTGGAATTGTTTGAAATATATGGAAAATTTAATGATTGAAAGAAAATCCGATCAAAGATCGACCCTGCTCGCTGAGATAATAGTCTGGTGAGATGGGACACAAGGTGAGGAGTCCAAAGCACTAAGTATCCGGGGCCATTCATGACACCCATGTTTGCGACTCGCGAGAAGGCAGTGCTGAGGTTAGAGAGGTAAAAGCATTATTATTTACAAAAGCAATATGAAAGGTGATAAATCTTATGAAGAAGGAATGTGGAAATTCAGTTTGGAAATACTCCATTTCCCTAGATCATTAGCACCACATTGCGAAATATTGCCCACCTTTTAGCCTTTTACCAATCTACTTCTTATTTGAGCTTAAATTAAAGTCCTCTTCATTATTAATGCTTTGTCACAAAATGATTGTTTTGCATAACCCTCCTTTTGTGAGTAGATATTGTTTTTATATTTGCACATGCATGGACTTGTGATATAAGTACCTTTTCGAGAATGATAATTGATTGCAGTGTTATATAAGAATGAATCTAATATGTTGAGAGTTTTTATTTCTTCCCCTGAATGACAAATAAAAGTATTTCTTGAGGACAAGCAAGCTTAAGTATGGGGTGTTTGTTGTGAGCTGAATCTGCCATGTTTTACAGTAACTTTTATATCGTTTTCTGCATACATTTCATGCATTTTGCCTAGAATAGTACAGAATCAGTGTAGTTTATCTTTATTTACCAAATTATGGAATCTACACCAGTTTCTGTTTAAATTCGCAGAATTCGAAGCAATTTACAGTAGTTCTGAGAAAGGACGAAAAGCTCGGAAATCAACTACAGAAGTCCAAAGTCAAAGAGCAGCGGGACCAGGGCTAAGCCGAGCTGGAGCCAAGAGTTACTCGATATCGAGTTCTTTTACTCGATGTCGACCAAAGAAGCCGAGCAGTGCCTGGTCGAGTAGGAGCTGATCGAGGAGCTGAAGACGAAGCCAACCCGACTCCTGAGCTCTACTCGATATCGAGTAGTTTACTCGATATCGACAACACCCTAAAGCCATGCCCTGAGTCGAGGAGCCATGCCAAGTCTAGAAGCCGAAGACCTGGAGATGCCGAGCACCAGTTACTCGATATCGAGTAAACTACTCGATATAGACAAGACCAGCAGCGCTTGTCCGAGCCAGATCGGGGAGATATTTCTCGACAACACCAGGCGAGCAAGTCGATGACACAACTTTACTCGATATCGACGAAAGTTGTCAATATCGAGTAACCCAGACACACCTGCCCGAGCTATATCGAGGACTGGTTACTCGAGGTGCCCAGCCAGCTGAAGTCAACGCCAGAGTCAGTCGATATCGAGTACTTTTACTCGATATCGAAGAGATCTATCCGGAGCCGCGTTACGCGGTTTGCTGTCCGTGTCGAGCTGGGAATACTTGGAGCCGAAGGAGTCCTATTTCTATCCACATATATCAAGTTCTATCTATGGAGAGAAGATTTACCCACACATCGAGGATTTCCCTTTTTGGATTTAATTATTTTATTCCATTTATTTATCTTTAAGCAAGTAGATAATTAAGATTTAGATATAGATAGACTTTCTTACCTTGATTAGCAAGGGTTGGAAGCCTATAAAAAAAGCCTTAGGGGCTGAGTTTTATTAATTCAATTTCAGAGAGAACAAGTGAGTAGTAGTAGAGAGAGAGAGTTTGTGGCGAGCAAGGCGGAAAGGCGAAAGCGGATTTGGCTTGTTCGGTTGTAAGCTTTCTTTTGTTTTATTCAATGCAAGTTAGTTTCTTTTGTTTATTAATGAGTTTCTTGATAATGAAGAGCGAGTAGTCCACCCACTTCTAGGGTCGGGGTGAGCCCGATGGTAGCCATGTGAGATGATGTTGTAAAGGTTTGATCTTTTTATGCAATTCGTCTTCTATCCCTATGAGCATGATTCTTTTGCGAGAGTTGAATGTGATCCTTGTTTGTATTATTGAAGCGAAAGTGATCTTAATGCAACTTGGGTTAATTATGTGAAAAGGGTTAGTAACAATTAGGGTTTATGCGAAAGCCTCTATATGCCTATTTGTTAATAACGAAAGTTATTTGATGAAAAGCATGATCTTTTATGCCTTTATATGTGATTTTGCATGATTATCGTTGTCGTGTTGATACCCTGGCTTTGGAAGTCTTTATTTTATTGAATTTATTTCGTTGGAAATCTGCGATTCTGTGTTCGAAAGTTGCAATTACAGTTTCTGTCTTTTACTCGATCTCGGGAAGTTCTTGTCGATATCGAGATAATCTTACTCGATATCGAGGAGGGTTTACTCGATGTCTGTCTTTGCTGAGTCTTCTGTCTGTTGGTTGATTTCTGCTGTCTGTTGTCGACTTGCTGTAGTCGATATCGAGGACTGTTGCTCGATATCGAGTAGCTTCTGTGTCCTTGCTTTATTTTATGCTTTTGTTTGTTATTTCTGTCTTTCTTTCTGTCTTTCTGTTTGCTTTTCTGTCTGTGAGATTTACAGCTACCTGAGATCCACTGACAAGCTTCCTCGTAGATCGATCCTGACTTCCCACTGCTGCATAGGGAGGGAGTCTTATAATTAATGCCATGGAAGCTTTATTGAACTCGACGATGCAAAATTAGATTCATTAGATATAGCATGAAATTGCCTAGTAAAGGGAAGTCACAATGAAGTGCATTATTTCTTGAAAACCATGAAAGGATGTAAAATTTGGAAGTTGCTTTTGACATATTGCATGATAAAAGGATGGAGGACTTTATATTTCCATATATGCTCATATTGTTATATCCTAGCCTTACCTATGCTTATGCATCACAAAAACCATAGTATGCCTTATTTCAGATATGCTCCACATGATCTTAATATTGCCCATTCTTTACCTTATTTCTTATCCGGGGATTATGTTGAGAATGAAAGCTACATTATGGAGATTGTTATATGGTTGTTGTGTTTTTGTTATCATTATTGGAGTTTGGTAGGAAACTGTTTAAAATATATGGAAAATTTAATGAGTGAAAGAAAATCCGATCACCTCAGGAGATAAAGGTAGATCGACCCTGCTTGCTGAGATAATAGTTCGGCGAGATGGGACACAATGTGAGGAGTCCAAAGCACTAAGTATCCGGGGCCATTCATGACACCCATGTTTGCGACTCGCAAGAAGGCAGTGCTGAGGTCAGAGAGGTAAAATCATTATTATTGAAAAAAGCATTATGAAAGGCGATGAATCTTACGAAGAAGGGATGTGGTAAAGAAAGTTTGGAAATACTCCATTTCCCCGGATTATTAGCATCACATTGCCAAAAATTGTCCACCTTTAGCCTTTTACCAATCTACTCCTTTTTGAGCTTAAATTAAAGTCCTCTTGATTATTAATGCTTTGTCACTTATGAATTGTTTTGCATAACCCTCCTTTTATGAGTAGATGTTGCTTTTATTTGCACATGCATGGATTTGTGACACTAGTACCTTTTCGAGGATGGCAATTGATTACAGGGACATATGGCAATGAATCTATGATGTTGAGAGTTTTGATTTCATCCCCTGTATGACAATTAAATGTATTGCTTCAGGACAAGCAAGCTTAAGTATGGGGTGTTTGTTGTGAGCCTAATTCGCCATGTTGTACACTTCTTTTTATATCGATTTATGCATGCATTTCATACATTTGGGTTAGATTTATACAGAATCTATGTAGTGTATGCTTATTTGCAATATATGGAGGTCTACACAAGTTTTTGTTATAATTCGCAGAAATCGGACGCACTTTGGAGCTTAAAAGGAAATTCATGAAGAAGCCAAGGATCGTGCAGCTGGAGAAAAGACCATTTTTCGCCATTCATCATTCTGAATCAAGATTTGATGTCTTCATAAGAGTTGTAGCCCTTGGAAAGAGCTTTCCAACGCATGGTCATATGCGTCAATCCGACGAACGAGGACTCGGGAAAGTGCGTTTCAAGAACAGAGCGGAAAGGTGAGAGACTTAGTCGATATCGAGTTGTTTTACTCGATATCGAGTAACTCATATCGAGCTGGAGCACCAGACATCGACAAGTGAAGCTGAGAGCTGGAGCAGATTAGTCGATATCGACATGATTTGGTCGATATCGAGTAAACACTTGGTCGATTTTCACGACTAGGAGCCGAGATCGACGAAGAAGCTGAAGACAGAGCAAGCCTTACTCGATGTCGAGGAAATTTACTCGATATCGAGTACAAGTCAAGTCGACATGTGTCCTGAAGGCCAACATCGAGTTGCTGAGCACAAGACGAAGAAAGCGCTAGTCGATATTGAGGACTCCTACTCGATATCGAGAACATCTCAATGGCGGATTCCGAGCTATCCGGGTCTTGTTAAGTTTCTATCCCGAGTCCAATGGTGATATTTTCGAGATGAAATTCTATCAAGATCTATCAAGTGCCATCAAGTCAAGGGAGAAGATATTTTATCTACATTAGATATAGTCCTAGTTGATTTAATTATTTATTTCCATTATTTTATCTTAAGTAATTAGATAGATAGATATAGATATAGATAGGATATTCTTTCCTAATTAGAGAGGGAATGAAGGCTAAAAATAAAGCCTTAGGGGCTGATTTCTATTCATTCAATTTCAGTTACAGTTAGTTAAATAGAGAGAGTAGAGGAGAGAGCTTGTGGCGAGAGAAGTTGGAAAGGCGAGAGCGGATTTGGCTTCGATTGGTTGTAAGTTCTCTTTAGTTTATTTAATGCAATTTATTTTCCTGAAATCTTTGATGAGTTTCTTGATGATGAAGAGCGAGTAGGCTACCGTCGGGGTAAGCCCGACAGTAGCCATGTGAGATGATGCGGTAAAGGGTTGATCTTTTTATGCAATTCGTCTTATATCCCTGCAAGCATTATTCTTTTGCGAAATTTGAAGGTGATCATTGTTTGTGTTATTGAAGCGAAAGTGATCTTAATACAACTTGGGTTAATTATGTGAAAAAGGTTAGTAACAATTAGGGTTTATGCGAAAGCCTCTATCTTCCTATTTGTTAATAACGAAAGTGATTTGATGAAAAGCATGACCTTTTATGCCTTTATGTGTTATTTTACATGGTTATCATTGTGGTGTTGAAACCCTGATCTTAGAAGTCTTAAGTTTATTGATTTATTTCATCAAAATCCGTGTTCTGTGTTGTGAAAAGGTTGCAATTTAAGTTTATGATTTACTCGATTTCAGGGAATTTTTGGTCGATGTCAAGGTAATTGGTCGACATCGAGGAAACTTTTGTCGAAATCGAGTTGCTTCTGTTGGTTTTCGTTTTCTGTTTCGTTTTGCTTTCTGTTTTACTCGACAGGTTAGTCGATATCGAGTAATTTACTCGATATCGAGGAATCTTCTGGTCAACTTCGCTGAGATCTTTCCGCTACCTGAGATCCGCTGACATGCTTCCTTGAGAATCGATCCTGACTTCCCGCTGTTACATCAGGAGGAGGTCTTGTAATTATTTGTGTGGGCACGAATCTGGTTTGATTTATTTCATTATATTTTAAACTCGATTTCCTCCTACTAACAAATTGGTGTCGTTGCCGGGGAAGCAATCATTCGCGCCTTAGGTAGTTAAATCTCACGTTTTTCCTGAGATACTTTGCAGGTATATGCGTCGTTCTGGTCAAACACCTGAGCTTGATGCCTTAGACAATCCGGAACGCCTTATACATATCCAAGCTAAATTGAAAAGAGCCATGGCTGCCGCAGAAACACAAGAACAACTGATTGAGAGGCTTTAGAGGGAACTAGCCGCCAAGGATACTTCTCTTACCACTGAGAGAGCACGTATTACACAGAAGGTTGCGAGAAGGAGGCAATTGGAAGATGAGCTTGCCTAATACTCTACCACTGCAGAGGATTACATGCACCCGACTCTCGTCGTGCCTGAATCGGCTATTGTAATCCCTGAAAATAACTATGAAATTCGCATTCCTTTCTTAATAGAAATTAAACATAATGCTTTTCATGGTAGATTTAATGAATGCCATCTTCAACATATTACCAATTTTACTGATATGCGTCGTACTCTTGCTGAAGGTACCACCTTGGAATATATCTTGATGAAGGCTTTTCGTTGGTCTCTAGCGGGTCCAGCATTGAAGTGGCTTGAAGGTCTCCGTCCACGATCCCTCACTACATGGGCTCAAGTAAAGCAGGAATTTCTCAATAAATTCTTTCCTCCTGCCAAAACAGCGCTCATTCGCCAAAAGATTACATCTTTCAAACAGCAGCCTGGAGAGCCGCTAGCAAAGGCATGAGAATGCTATAAGGATCTACTGCGATCATGCCCTACACATGGACAACAGCCTTGCGTCGTTCAGGAGATCTTCTTCAATTCTTTTGACCTGGCTGCTAAGGATAAGATCAACACGTATACTCATTATGAGTTTCTAACAATGCCGCCAGCTGACGCATGGGCTGCCCTCGACAAGCTGACCAATTATGACAACAAGTATGGGACTCCAATCAACTATGAGGAGAATACCTATGCCAGGCCAGCCCCATCCATGCCTCTCTATGAGCCCGCTAAGGAGATCATCCCAGATGTCAAGGAGCAGTACTACAGAGATCAGAATAGGAAGCTCCTCAAGCAAGTAAAGTATCTTTCTGTCAACCAGCCCTGCATCGAATGCGGATCACAGCGGCACACCACTACTGAGTGCCCACACACAAAGCAAGTCAGGCTGGCAGAACACCATGAAGAGGTAGCTTACGCAGGTGGTCCCAATCGCTATATGGGGGACCAAAGGTTTCAGCAACCACAATGGAACCAAGGTGCCCCTAGGAACCCCCTGCCCTACAGAGCTCCAGGACATCCGGAAAGGGACCAGAAAAGGGATGATCTACAGACCATCCTAGAGGAAATACGGAGGAACCATTCAGATACCAAACAGTCCTTCAACTCCGTCTACACTCAGATTCAAGGAGTCAACTCTAGGCTTGGGGAGATTGATATATGGCGGAAATAAATGGAAACACAGATTGGCCAGCTAGCAACAGCCGTCCCCAGACAGTCAGAAACGCTCCCTGGATCTTCAGAACCAAATCCCAAAGGGAAGACAGGACACATCGCAGCTGTAAAACTCAGGAGCGGGCACCAACTACGCGAGCCAGAGGTCGGAAAGCAGCAAGACAATGCAGAACAACAACTCGATATTGACGAGCATATAGTCGATGTTGACCAAACTTTGGTCGATGTCGAGACGGCCAACTCGATGTCGAGGACAAATTGAAACACCCTTCGTCTGCACAGCACAACAACTCGACATCGAGGAAAGTAGTCGATATCGAGAAGGATCTTGTCGATGTCGAGGAGAATCTAGTCGACGTCGAGAAAGCTGCAACACCTCCGACATTTGTTCTGGCTCCGAACCAGAAAAAGAAGATGTCTTTCCCAACGAAATCTCCAAGGGATCCAACAGAGAAGAAATATCAGCGCTTCATCAAGATGCTTCAATGGCTCAACGTCACAATACCTTTCACAGAAGCTCTCAATGAAATGCCATCCTATGTCAAATTCCTCAAGGAGATTCTAAGCAAGAAGCGGTCAATAGCGGAGATTACAGAGGAGTGCAGCCAGATGGACATTCTTGAGAAAAGGCCATATCCAGGTAAGTTTGCTATAACTATTGGATTTGGTCAATACAAATTTAATGCATTATGTGATCTTGGAGCTAGTGTGAGTATAATGCCTTTAACAATATGGTCCAAGATTAAGATAGGTGCCCTAGAGCCTGTGGATGCCAAGCTTTATATGGCAAACAAAACGGTGGTCATCCCAACAGGCATGGTGGACAATATGCCAGTGCAAGTAGGTAAGTTCTTTGTCTCTGCCGATTTTCTAGTTATTGATATGGCGGAGGACCCTGCTTGTCCAATTATTCTAGGAAGGCCCTTCTTGGCGACGGTGGATGCCAACATAAGCGTAAGGAAAGGAGTACTCACTTTTAACATCAGCGATGAGGTAATTGAGTATTCTTTTAATAAAACTAGAAGGCACACAGGTCCCATGGAAGAGGTAAAATCTATATCAGCTGGTTACATTACTTGCGGGGAGCCTAAGGTAAGAAATATGACTCCTGAAGAGCTGGAAAAGAGGGATATAGAAGCCCAGGTGGAGAAGATCATGACCATCATGAACGACGATGCAGATGATCTACTCGACATCGACCAAGGTAAGTCGACGTCGACTAATTATTTCTCGGATGCCTTGACAGGATGCAAGTATGGGGTCGAAGTCACCCAGAATTCCTCGACATAGAAGAATTTGGTCGACATCGACCAAAAGCAGAACTCTTCACCAACAGCAGCTTCGTCAAGCAGCCAACCCGAAGCCGAGATTTACTCGACATCGACCAACTTGGTCGACATCGAGCAAATATCTACTGCCTCGACTTCGCCTCCCTCGACGAGCAATCCACTGGAAGCCAAGAATTCCTCGACATCGACCAATAGCCTCTTTCCTCGACTCCACCATCTTCGACCAACAGTCCACCAGACGAGCCGACTTCCTCGACATCGAGTAACCTTACTCGAAATCGACCAAAATCTGAGGTCCCCGAATCCGATTCTGCAAATGTAAGCCAAGGTATGGATCTTTCCTCTCCTATTTCAATTAAAGATTTATCTATACATGGGAGAGGTTTGCCTTTGTATATGCGCTTATGTAGGATATCCAATGATGAGCCTAAGGAGCATGAAGTTGGAGACAAACTCTATGTTTCCAAATCAAAGGATCATGGTTTCCCAACAAATTCAACAAAAAGAAGATGGGGCCCTTCACAGTGAACAAGATCCATTCAGGAGGACTGCAGCTGATGGACAAGAATGGAGTTCTATTCGAAGCCCAAGCTACATGGGCCCTGCAAATGCCACCTTGAGCTTAAAAGAGAAGTCGGCCTAGCGACGATAAAATCTAAAGCTTGTAAATAGACATTTATTTTTGTGACTTTTGGACATTGTTGCTTTTGTTTGTTTTTCGTTTTGAACTTTTAGTTTTTCTATTGTGGATATTTCTCTTCTACATTTTTCAGGTCCATGGGGATACAAGCAAGCTAAAATCAGACTAGGCCCAACAGCATAGCAATTAATTCTGGCGTTCTGCAAACCTGTCTAATAAGTTTCTTTCTTTACCCTTATTTTTTATACAGTGAGGACACTGTAATGTTTAAATATGGGGTGGGGGGAGAGCTTACTTTATGCATATTTGGCTTTATTTGACATATTTGTGCATATTTAAGTTTAGCTCTTGAATTGCTTATACATGACTATTTTGGAATTCATTATTGATTTATGTGCTTACATGCATGATTTCCAAGGTTTGCAAAAAATGACCCCCCCCCCCCCAAATGAAAATTTTGATTAATGTCATGGAAGCTTTATTGAACTCGACGATGCAAAATTAGATTCATTAGAGATATAGCATGAAATTGCCTAGTAAAGGGAAGTCACAATGAAGTGCATTATTTCTTGAAAACCATGAAAGGAGGTAAAATTTGGAAGTTGCTTTTGACATATTGCAGGATAAAAGGATGGAGGACTTTATATTTCCATATATGCTCATATTGTTATATCCTAGCCTTACCTATGCTTATGCATCACAAAAACCATACTATGCCTTATTTCATATATGCTCCACATGATCTAAATATTGCCCATTCTTTAACTTATTTCTTATCCGGGGATTATGTTGAGAATGAAAGCTACATTATGGAGATTGTTATATGGTTGTTGTGTTTTTGTTATCATTATTGGAGTTTGGTAGGAAACTGTTTGAAATATATGGAAAATTTAATGAGTGAAAGAAAATCCGATCACCTCAGGAGATAAAGGTAGATCGACCCTGCTTGCTGAGATAATAGTTCGGCGAGATGGGACACAATGTGAGGAGTCCAAAGCACTAAGTATCCGAGGCCATTCATGACACCCATGTTTGCGACTCGCGAGAAGGCAGTGCTGAGGTCAGAGAGGTAAAATCATTATTATTGAAAAAAACATTATGAAAGGCGATGAATCTTACGAAGAAGGGATGTGGTAAAGAAAGTTTGGAAATACTCCATTTCCCGGATTATTAGCACCACATTGCCAAAAATTGCCCACCTTTAGCCTTTTACCAATCTACTCCTTTTTGAGCTTAAATTAAAGTCCTCTTGATTATTAATGCTTTGTAACTTATGAATTGTTTTGCATAACCCTCCTTTTATGAGTAGATGTTGCTTTTATTTGCACATGCATGGATTTGTGACACTAGTACCTTTTCGAGGATGGCAATTGATTGCAGGGACATATGGCAATGAATCTATGATGTTGAGAGTTTTGATTTCTTCCCAATATGACAATTAAAAGTATTGCTTAAGGACAAGAAAGCTTAAGTATGGGGTGTTTGTTGTGAGCCTAATTTGCCATGTTTTACACTTATTTTTATATCGATTTATGCATGCATTTCATACATTTGGGTTAGATTTATACGGAATCTATGTAGTTTATGCTTATTTGCAATATATGGAGGTCCACACAAGTTTTTGTTATAATTCGCAGAAATCGGACGCACTTTGGAGCTTAAAAGGAAAGTCATGAAGAAGCCAAGGATGGTGCAGCTGGAGAAACGGCCATTTTTCGCCATTCATCATTCTGAATCAAGCTTTGATGTCTTCATAAGAGTTGTATCCCTCGGAAAGAGCTTTCCAACGCATGGTCATATGCGTCAATCCGACGAACGAGGATTCGGGAAAGTGCGTTTCAAGAACAGAGCAGAAAGTTGAGAAACTTAGTCGATATCGAGTTGTTTTACTCGATATCGAGTTGTTTTACTCGATATCGAGTAACTCATATCGAGCTGGAGCACCACATATCGACAAGTGAAGCTGGGAGCTGGAGCAGATTAGTGGATATCGACATGATTTGGTCGATATCGAGTAAACACTTGGTCGATTTTCACGACCAGGAGCCGAGATCGACGAAGAAGCTGAAGACGGAGCAAGCCTTACTCGATGTCGAGGAAATTTACTCGATATCGAGTACAAGTCAAGTCGACATGTGTCCTGAAGGCCAACATCGAGTTACTGAGCACAAGACGAAGAAAGCGCTAGTCGATATCGAGGACTCCTACTCGATATCGAGGACATCTCAGTGGCGGATTCCGAGCTATCTGAGTCTTGTTAAGTTTCCATCCCGAGTCAAATGGTGATATTTTCGAGATGAAATTCTATCAAGATCTATCAAATGCCATCAAGTCAACGGAGAAGATATTTTATCTACATTAGATATAGTCCTAGTTGATTTAATTATTTATTTCCATTATTTTATCATAAGTAATTAGATAGATAGATATAGATATAGATAGGATATTCTTTCCTAATTAGAGAGAGAATGAAGGCTATAAATAAAGCCTTAGGGGCTGATTTCCATTCATTCAATTTCAGTTACAGTTAGTTAAATAGAGAGAGTAGAGGAGAGAGCTTGTGGCGAGAGAAGTTGGAAAGGCGAGAGCGGATTTGACTTCGATTGGTTGTAAGTTCTCTTTAGTTTATTTAATGCAATTTATTGTCCTCAAATCTTTGATGAGTTTTTTGAGGATGAAGAGCGAGTAGGCTACCGTCGGGGTGAGCCCGACGATAGCCATGTGAGATGATGCGGTAAAGGGTTGATCTTTTTATGCAATTCGTCTTCTATCCCTGCAAGCATGATTCTTTTGCGAAAGTTGAAGGTGATCCTTGTTTGTGTTATTGAAGCGAAAGTGATCTTAATACAATTTGGGTTAATTATGTGAAAAAGGTTAGTAACAATTAGGGTTTATGCGAAAGCCTCTATCTTCCTATTTGTTAATAACGAAGTTATTTGATGAAAAGCATGATCTTTTATGCCTTTATGTGTTATTTTACATGGTTATCGTTGTGGTGTTGAAACCCTGATCTTATAAGTCTTTAGTTTATTGATTTATTTCATCAAAATCCGTGTTCTGTGTTGTGAAAAGGTTACAATTTAAGTTTTTGAGTTACTCGACCTCGGGGAATTTTTGGTCGATGTCGAGGTAATTGGTCGACATCGAGGAAACTTTTTTCGAAATCGAGTTGCTTCTGTTGGTTTTCGTTTTCTATTTCGTTTTGCTTTCTGTTTTACTCGACAGGTTAGTCGATATCGAGTACTTTACTCGATATCGAGGAATCTTCTGGTCGACTTCGCTGAGATCTTTCCGCTACCTGAGATCCGCTGACGTGCTTCCTCGAGGATCGATCCTGACTTCCCGCTGCTACATCAGGAGGAGGTCTTGTAATTATTTGCGTGGGCACGAATCTGGTTTGATTTATTTCATTATATTTTAAACTCGATTTCCTCCTACAACAGTGGCAGAAGGATGACGACGGGAGGAGGAGAAGGACAAAGGAAGGCGGCGAGGCGGTGGTGGTGAGTGAGGTTAGGGGTTTTCAGATCTGAAAGTAGAGGAGGAGATGGACGAACAACGGAGGTAAGGTTATGGGTTTTCATATCTGAAAGTAGAGGAGATGGAAGAACATTAAAGGTTGGGTTAGGGGTTTTTAGATCTAAAGGTAGAGGATGAGATAGACGAACAACGAAGGGAGGGCTAGGGTTTTCAGATATGAAAGAGCGGGGTGAGGAGATAGCTGGTAGGTATATGGATTTTTTCTTCTTTTTTCTTTTTCAAAAAATTATAGGTTTTAGCTACGGCATCAACTCACCGTGGAAAATATTGCCCAATGATAGAAAAATTAACAACGGGACCCCTATGGCCGTGGTAAACAAGGCCTCATTAGCTACGACAACCCTTGCCGAAGCTACAACCGGTGGTAAAAGGGTACCAATTGCTACGGCTAGCCTTTGCCGAAGCTAAGCAGCGTGGCAAATTTCTTTATTTTTTATAGTGTATACCAAGAAACATATGACCAAATGATACTACTATACACCCCGTATTATTTCAATTTTATACCCCGGCTAAATGAAAATTACAATCCGGATTCAATATAATATATACCCCGGATTTTAAATAAATATACCCCGGGCGTTTTTTTATAGGGGAAATCGGGTAGAGGTATATACCCCGGATTATTTTAGTTTTATACCCCGGATAAAAAAATTTTACAACCCGGATTAGACATACCTATACCCCGGATATTAGAATAATATACCCCGGATATTACCAGAATACACCGCGGGCGTGTCTTCCAGAGCATTTTTTTTTTCAATTTTGGCTAGGTTTTATACCCCGGATTTTTAAAAAATATATCCGGGGTATAAAGTCGGACCATGTATTAACCCACCCTAGTTCTACCCTGGAGCCCTATATTGTCAGATCCGGGGTATATTTAAAAAACGTCCGGGGTATATTACTGATTTTCTACTAGTGTCATTTTGAGTTGTAACTTACATTTGATTAGTTAATAATGCATCACCACACTGTGTTTACTGGTTAAGAACGCTAAGTGTGCAGGATACAATCAAGGCAAAAGGACAATCATTAATGGTTGTCAACAATCATAGAAAGTGAAGAGCATCGAGATATTCGCCTTCCCTCATAACTAGCTCATGAAGAGGAAACCCGAGGGGCAATTGATAGGACTAAGTAAGCCCATACGAAACTTGAGGGCACAATTGTCTTTTACCATGTAGCATTTAATTCAACCCTAATTTTATTATATATATGGATGATGAGATAGGGTTAGAGAGAGCTTCTTTGGCAGCCGACAAACCCTGACTTGAGCGTCGGAGGGTCCTCCGGGGGAGGTTAGCCCCGCCTGGCCTCGTTTGTCAATTATGTGCAGGTTCTAGCTCGATCAATGTTCTTGAGAAAGCTTGATGCGGATATTATGTATCATAAGTATATAATCCTTTAGTGATTTCATGTACAGATATTAAGTTCTTAGTGGGGACTACGTCAATTACCATGTTTAACGGGTCTTGTATTTTATCAGTTTTGAGGGCTGGTTGATGTTTGGGTGAAGAAAATTCATTTTAATTTAATTAACAGTAAGAAAGTGATCTTGTAATGAAAAATCGACCATCATCTACAAAATAATCAGATCATTATTACATATCTTCCTAGTATAACGGGGTACATGTGAAAACATGACTTATGATGCCCTCCTGATATAGGAGACGAATGTCAACATGTATGATTTTCCAAAGTGATTCATGATAGACACTTATTTATCGTTAATAATACTCCATCTTCTTCAGAATACTTGTATTTCTAGTAGATTGCGTACATAAAGTAAAAATAAGTATTTTGCGGGGAAAAAATTACAAAGACAAACATTGTGATACGGTGGGAGTATTAATTTCTGCACTTCTGTATTACTTTTTCCTCTTCTTCACTCTCATTTGTTTGCCAAGATCAAGTTGGTAAGTGCAAGGAAAATCAAGGAGTAGTTGGTTCTTCTTATCATCTGATCTCAACTTTACCAAGTGCTGCTATAAACTATAATCAGTAAACATCAACTACACAGCTGCTAATAATACAAGATGATGTAATTTTCAATTTTAAAACAAGAAGATGGTGGAAGCTGAAAAGGGTTGGTTTGAAATTTCAGAAAATGGATAAAAGTAAGAAAACCAATCAAAATAATTTTTTTTTAAAAATCTTAGTATATGACATAAATATTAGGGAAGCAATCAAAATAGATATTTCAGAAAAAAAAAAAAAAAAGAAAGAGGGACCAGTAGGCTGTAGTAGGAAAGGGCCAAAAGTCATCCCTCCATTTGATCAATTCATCAAACTGAAAGTTTCCAAGAGGTTTCATTCCTTATTCCTTTTCACATAACCCTACAATTTATCAGTGGGGAAAGTGGGAAGAAAAAAAAAAAGCTCATCTTTTGTTCAAATGATGTACACAGTCACATCAGGTGGAGTTTCCTAATCCTAATTGAGTGGGTTGAGGATTAAACCATGGCAATCAGACAACATGAGAAGTTGTATGTTGCAGTGGGGAATAATCTGCAGGAAGGATTGGCAACCTTGGAATGGGCAATCAAAAGATGGTCTTCTCATCCAATACCCATAGTCATCCTCTATGCTAATCCTGCTGTGTCTAAAGATCTTGTCAATACCCCATGTAAGTTTCAATTCCCACACAATCAGACATGTCCTTTTTAAACAGCGAGGCGTTCCTTTTTTTTTAAAAAAATAATAATTATAATTATAATTATAATGCTACAGTTGGGAAGCTACCTGTTACTGCTGTGAATGAAGAGAAGCTGGAACCTCTGAGGAAGTGTGAGGAGGAGAAGACTGATAGGAGGCTCTCAAAGTACATGGCGTTCTGCGGGAAGGTCAACTCTTCTGTTCATCTTTGTTTCCTCCTTTGGGAGTTGTTCTGATTTACTTGGCTTTCTTGAATTTCTATTCAAGCAGGTGAAGGCTGAAATCCACAAGATTGAAAGACTTGACCAACCGATCCAGCAGGTCATGCTAGAACTCATAATGAAGCTTCATATAACAAAACTTGTTATGGCAATCAGCTTGATGCGACCCTCTTCTGGGTATGTATATCCAGCAGGTCTCTCAGATTTTTCCCAATTGTATGTTCTTCTTGCTCTGGATGTCAAATTAACCTTTCTATATATAAATTTTAGGAGATCAAAAAGTGCAATAAGTGGATCATTTTACCTTCACCGAAACAAGCCCGACTTCTGTGATGTGTATATACTTTGTGGAGGGAAGCTGCTGTTTTCGAGGGAAGACAGTCAGCAAGAGGAGCAAAAAGAGGATGATATTGATGAGCAGGGCGAATTGACAGTGGAAAGGATCAAGCAGAAACCCGGTTTAAGAGTGTGGCTGGGAAAAGTGTTAGCTCCTGGGAAAACAACTCCTTACCCTTCTTCATCATCCACGCACTCTTCCTCCTTACCATCGCCATCACCATCATCAAACAACCTTGAATTCTCAGAATCCAAGGCTCAGTGGAAAATGCATTCCCATGAAATTGAAGATTACTTCCAACAGCTTTTGGATGAGAATGATGATAACAATCATGTGGAGGAGAATGGGTCCTTGTGCAGCATAAGTCCAATTGAGCCTCACATTTTGAGCTCCGCCAAGGTAAAAAAAAAATAGGACTGTCTAATTTCTTCTCTTTTTAGAGATGGATCTCAAAATTCAAAATGTGGGCCAATTTTTATTTATTTATTTTCCAATACTAGATGTGGACCAACATTTAGACTAAGGCTGTCTGGGGTCCGCACCGCCCCGTCCCTAGCGCTAGTGGAGGCCAAAGTTTAACGGTCCTACTATTTGAACGGCGAAGTTCTCGCCATCGGTACGGTGCCGGTGCCGGCTTCTCAAATCGGCAGAACATCATGTCGGACCCGGACTCCCAATTCGGCATAGGTTGAGGGAATCCTGCAGCTTTCGTCACATCAGTCAAATCGACTAAAAAAGCTAGCACGGGACCTGCATGCCGGTGCCGGACTCCGGATTCGGTTCGGTCACATCAGTCAAATCGACTGAAAAAGCTGCAGATTCCCTGCAGCTTTGCCTCGGGCATTGGATGCCACACTGGGAGTCCGGCACCTGCCACACTGGGAGTCCGGCACCGGCATCCGACGCTGCCGATCTGGGAGTCCGGCACCGGCACCGTGCATATGGCGAGATAACGCCGTGCAAATAACAAAATGGAAGTTCAACCTATATTAGAATCTATCCTGTTACTACCTGCATATTATTGTAAGGCTTATATGTTGCTTGAAGCTCCTCTTTTTATCAACTATATTTGGTGCTTTTGACTATTGCATTGGTGATATATTGAATATTAACAACACGCTTTGTTAATATTATAGTTTATTGTGAATAGGCATGCCATTCTTTTAGCATGGTGCTTTTTGCATTTTATGTATGGTCGGCTGTGAAACCCATATCCCGTTCAAACTGCTTTTCCAACGGTTTATTTGAGAGTGCACTGCACATTTTGAACATTTTTTCCCTTGATGATTCAGTTTCAAGCATCCCTAAAATATCTCTGAAACTAAATATGTGTATGAAACTGTTGATTTAGTATTAACTTCTATTAGGTTCAACAATGCCATCATCCAATATAATTGAAATGGCAGATCAGTGAAGAGAAACTTCAAGTTTTGAGGATGCAGATCATGGATGCCAAAAGGATGACCCAGCTGAAGAAAGATCAAGTGAAAGCCGAAGCAGAGAGACAAGCAAAGGCCTCATGGGTCATTGGCCTATGTAATCAGAGGGTATCTGCGCGCTAAAACCATACAGCATCAAGGGTGTATTTGTGAATTTTTTCTTCATAAATAACCAGAAGAACCTGTGGCTTTAGTAAATGAAATGTGTGCTTTCTCTCCTCTTTTACAGGCTGAAGAACTTGAAGCCCTTATAAATGAAGAAATATCCACTCGAATTGATCTTAACAAAGAGATGGAAGACACTAAGGAGCAGATCTATGAGGCCATGGCTGATATTCAAGAGAACAAAAACAGGTTACGGTCATTGTTGGAGATCCAATCTGAGCTCTCCAGCAAACTCCAAGTGTCGTCCTTGGCTAAATCGCGTGCTGAGACCCAGCTAGAGAACGCTGCCAATGCAAGGACAGATCTGGTCAGGGATATTGAGGAGCTAAGGAAGAGGAGGGGCATACTGCAGAGGAGGATCGAGTTCTGCAAGGAGAAGGATGCAATTGGAATGGCAGCATTGGCTTCTAAAGTGGATGAGCAATCGAGGAGTGGATGTAGAGAGTTCAGTGCCGAGGAGATTGAATTGGCAACTGACAAGTTTTCAGAACACAGGAGATTGAAGCTAGGAGGGGAGTGGACTAATGTTTATAAAGGGAGAATTAACCAGAACTCTGTTGCCATCAAGATGCTTAATATGGAGATCGATTTGTCACAGGAAGTATTTGAGAAAAAGGTCTATCTCTCCCTTTCTTTCAAAATTTGTAACACTGTCCAGGAATTAGTTTTTTTCAAGGACAAAAAAACATGATTAACCAAACTCAATATTCTTTATGCAGGTGAATCTTCTCATGAATATTCGACACCCAAACATTGTCACACTGATAGGCTTCTGCCCTGAGCTGATGTGTTTCGTATTTGAGTACATGCAAAATGGCTGCTTAAGGGACATCCTTTTCTCAAGAAGGAAATCTAGAACACTCCAATGGCACCATCGAGTTCATATAGCAGCAGAGGTGAGCTCTGCACTCGGTTTCCTACACCTGAAAGAACCCAAGTGTATCACCCATGGAAACCTTAACCCATCCAATATCCTCCTAGACAACCACCTGTTGTCTAAACTCGACACTTTTGATATCACACCTAACCTAACAGAGCAAATAGACGTACACGCTCTTGGGATCTTGCTCCTTCAACTCCTTTGCGGCAGGAACTGGGCAGGGGTGAACAAGGAAGCGCTGGTACAGGTGGCTAAACAGCCGATTTTTCATGCTTTGGATGAAAATGCCGGTGAATGGCCTTTGGATTTGGTGGAGGAGATTATGGAAGTTGCAGTGAAATGCATGTCTGTTGATTCTGAGAGTGAGGAAGATGCCAGGAAGGTGATGAGTTCAGCTGCGAAGACACTTAGTCTTGTGAAGAAGAGGGCTGATGGTGTAATGGCAACTGAGAAATCTCAGAGAAGAGAATCTGAAAGAGGAGGGCATTCGTTAGAGGAAGAGGAGGACGGCGGGGAAAGCAGGGTCCCAATCATTTTCATATGCCCCATCTTTAAGGTACAAACATATCCTGTCTAACTGTCTTAATAGCATGGTTTAGAAAATCAGTTGCTGAACATTTTCTGAGAAATGAGGAATCTGCCATCTCATCATTGCAGGGGATAATGTTGAATCCACATATAGCGGCGGATGGATACTCGTACGAGTTTGAAGCAATAGAAGAGTGGTTGCAAACAGGACACGATACATCTCCTTTGACAAAGATGAAGCTGGAGCACAGACATCTCACTCCTAACCATACCCTTCGGTCACTCATAGAAGAGTGGCGAACTCAAAACCCTGACTTGTAAAGATGACATTGTTAGTAATAGGTTGGACCTCAGCTTAGCACGGCATTGTTCTTAGGCGACCTCTCCTTGTTCATGTTCATGTGTACACCCAGTTAGTTTTGTATGAAACCTAGCTAGAAGATTGGATTGTCTTATGCGACCCGGTTACAGTTCACATATAAATATATAATCCCATAGCGGAATTTCTTGTATCTGATACATTGATTAGATATTAGGATTGTGTAGCAAGGATCACCGAGATTTTTTTAGATTCTCCAAATTTGTTTCAATTCAATATTCAGTGGCCTCTTAAGACCATGGTCATCGGCAGTGGCGGATCCAGGATTTTGGTCAAGGGGGCTAAACATAAGTTCACTTTGACGGGTCTCTGCAATGCCGGATCATATTCAATAACGGGTATCCACAATGCCGAATCGCTAATAATAACCTCTTGTTTCTCCAATCAAGCTATTTTATCGCTCCTTCTATCACTTGTAGAAACATCTTATTCAACCGCAATCGCATCACATTATGAGATGGATTGGGAATCTCGTTGGTTGAAGGAGTTGAAAATCCAACCCTTTGAATAGATGACTAGATCGAATAAAAACTTGTCTATATACTCCTATAAAAATAAATCCATATTTTTAAATCACAAACCACAAACTCACAAATTTATTTCTCAAAACCACAAATTTTAATAACAATTTATCGAAATTTTATCGAATAAAAACTTGTCCATATTTTATTCTCCTATAAAAACAAATCCACAATTCCAAATCACAAACCACAAATTAACAAATTTATTTCTCAAAACCACAAATTTTAATCACAGTTTATCGAAATTTATTATGAAAATCATAAATCCCATTTAACCCAAATGGACAAATTATTATCAAATCCACAAATACTATCTTGCCCAGCAAACCCATGCCTTGGCCCTTGGGATATGGTGACAGGAGGTAAGAATTGAGGTCTTCAAACCAACCGTGCCACTCCCGCGCGTCATTCACCATTGCGCCAACGTGGTTACTTGACATCTTACTGAATTTACTTAATTTTATAACCAAAAATTCCGACAGATATATATAAACATAGCTTTGAATTTTCGGATCCGCGGGGGGAGGGGGGGCTTCAGCCACCCCGTGCCCCCCGTGGATCCGCCACTACTCATCGGTGTAATGGAGCGGGATTGCAGGCTGGATACTACTCAGCTGGAAACCGGGGAGAAAAATAAAGCAAATGTTAGATATAATGTTCCAAATGAGGTACAACAACCGTTTTAACTTTTTCTATTGGTAACCTTGACGTTTCAAAATTTTTTGTCTCGTGTGGAAATGTGAATTTCAACTTTTAAAGGGATATAATGTGTAATATTAAAAAATTATGTGGGTTTTTTTTTAAAATACACCATATGCTTCTAAATCAACATAACTGAGAAGCAATGGACGATTTGCGAAGCCAGAACGACGAACCAAAGGCGAAGAAAAAGAGGATAATGTCGGCGGAGACAGGGGCAATAGCTACTCCGGGCGGCATGGAGACGCATAGGTGAAGCCTGCGACAGAGGCTAAAAACAACTTCGAATACAAGTGAGTTTTTCAATTTTGGATCGAAGCACTTCGAATTCCTTCATATGCCATCGAAATTTCTTGAAATTGATTAAGATTAATCACAAGGGTATGAAATCAGAGCCAATTTCGAGTTAGAAAATTCAGGGTTTTGGGTTTCAAAAATTTAGGGGTTTTTACGAGGTTACTGATATGGAGTTTTTTCCTAAAAAATTAGGGTATGAAAATTAGGGGAATGAATGTACATTGTAAATTTTAAAGATGATTATAGTCGGAGAGTTCCAATAGGAAGATAAAGTACATTTTTATAAAATATTATAGGTGGCTTGAGTGTTTCATTATAAAGGGAAAATGCCATCTTCATTAAATTTGTGTTTGGTTTTACATATTTTGAAATAAATATTTCAACAAATGAAGTTCTACTTATTATTTTAATATTTTTTTCAACAAAATATGATTTATTAATTAAAGACAAATATCTTTAAGTTATAATTTAAAGGAGAAACTAATTAAAATAACTCAACCTTTGTAGAATTTTTTTTTTATACTTTGTTACCAGCTCCTCCAAAGATTGGGTTATTTATTTAATTTTTTACCGTTGAAAGATGGGAATATTTATTCAACACCTACCCCTCCAAGGGTTATTTATTTAATTTTTTATACTCTCTCTCTCTCCTCTATCCCGATTAGTTTTAACCAACTATCCACGACAATTGCAAGGGTTAACCCCCCCTCCCCCCCCCCCCCCCTCCACCAACACACACACACAAAATTGCAAAGGTTGCGGTCAAAAGTGGTGGAAAATAACCGGGATAGAGGAGAGAGAGAGTAAAGGAGGAGAGAGAGAGGAAGCGAGTTGGAGAGATAGAGGCAGCGGGAAAGTTATTGTAGAGAGAGAGGAAGCAGGGGAAGTTAATGTGGAGAGAGAGAGAGAGAGAGAGAGAGAGAGAGAGAGAGAGAGAGAGAGAGAGGAAGAGTGAGAGAGGAAGACAGTTTAATTTCAAATTTGTCGAGTCCAACTGCCTCTCACGGGCTTACAAAAGAGGAAGAGAGAGAGGGCAACAGTTGCTCATGCAAGCCTGAGGAAAACAAGAAGAGAAGGAAGAAGAAGAGGAAGAAGACGACAGAGCAAGAGATGAGAAGAAGAAGCCAACCCGAGGAAGAAGACGACAGAGCAGGAGAGAAGACGAAGAGGCCGATTTTGAAGTAAGTAAACCCTCACAATGCCGATTAATTACGTTTTGCTTGGATTCGTAGGGGAGAAACTGATTGGAAGAACCTAAACTGGTTTTGATTGTGGGTAAATGGGAAGAAGGGGTCGAATGGGTTGACAGTGTGCAATATTGCCCTATCATGTAGGAAGTAACCGACGTCAAGTTAAAACCAAAGGTTGGAAAGTTTGGGAACTGGGGTGTGCGCGACTGGGAGAAAAGTGTATTTTTGGGAATGGAGAAATTGGGCAACTGTCTTGTCGAATCCAACTTATCAGGAGCAAGGTGAGTGTAGATACGTTCAGTTTAGGGGGAAATTGGCCGAAATGGGGCGCATGACTGTAGATACGTTCAGTTTATGAGGAAATTGGCTGAAATGCGGCACATTAGGGTTAGGGAAAATGTTAGAAAGGGTGAATGTTTATGTCAAATCGAAATTATCTTGAGTAGGGTGACTCGTGTGCAATTGGAGATTTACAAATTGAATAAGTATATTGTCATGTATGCACAAGTATGTGTCATGTGTACCTGTCTTTGTGTCATGTTGCAACTGATATTGATATGAAGGGAACCGTGGGTTGGGGGACACGAATTGATTTCTAGAATACTGATTTTTGGTCTCCCATTATGCAGGATATCTGGTGAATATTAAAAATGGCGCAACGTAGTGTAAAGAAGATTGTAGATCGTAGAGCTCAAACCTCCGGCGCGGTAAGATGACTTTCGTTCGAGTAATGTAAGTTGTGATTGTCGTGGTGCAGTGTGGCTGACATGTTGAAGTCTGTGCAGGCTGTGAACGCCGTCCAGGAAGACAGACACTTCAAAGCAAAAATTAACCAATACTCCCGGATGCAGCTCCTAGTAAACATTGACAACCGGTTGAGCGAGTCCAATTGGAAGTGCCTGATGGACAGCCCGTTGGGGGGCGTTGCAAGACTAAGGGTCCAGTTCTCCGAACAGCGTGTACACTACATTCTCCAACGACAATTGAAGACGAAGAAGGAGAATGAAACGTGGTACAAGATCCATGATGCGGTCATGAGGTTCTCAATAGCCGATTTTGCCCTTGTCACCGGTCTCAACTGTGGCTATGGGGAAGGACGACGCGTCGTTCGAGAAGACAGTGTTTGATTTCTTTGGAGTTGCAAAGTTGAAAATGTCCGAGTTCAAGGTGTAGTTCCGTGTGGCAATGACATCTGAGAAATCGTCAACCAGAAAGTTTAAATTTATTTTGCTGATGCTAGTCGAGGGCGTGTTGTTCGGGAAGGAACCCAAAAACTACATTCACGGGTGGGTGGTCGACCTTGTCGGTGACATTGACATGTTCCTTGTCTTTCTGTGGGGTAGGCTTTGCTACGAGTGAACGAACGAGTTCCTGAACCGTACAATCGAGAGAAAGCTCCAACACAATGAGAGCAGCTCCAATGCATGCCCGACCTACTACCTGTTGGGTTTCCTTCTCGCCTTCCAGATTCGTACACAAATCTCACTGGAAGTCGTATGAACATTTAATAGGTGTCCAATATTTATTGACTAGATAGATAGTGAATATTTACTGGACAACATTTGTTTGCAGCTATGGGTGGACGAACCCTCCCTCAAATGGCCCTCCAGTTCGCGAACATCATAGATAAGAAGTTGTACCCCAGCTGTCTGCGATACAAGTTTAGAGACGTGAACCTCGAGTAATATTCCTCCATCGAAACCCAACTACAGGAGGCTAAGGTGCTCGGGCACTTCAATGGCCCTGCAACCGTGAGGCCGCTTCTACTCCTCGATGAAGTGGAGGGAGCTACCAGTTTGTACCGCGATGCCCGAAACACTCACGATAAGCGGGACAACTTCTTCGACGACATTGTCCCGGAGTTCGTATTCGCAAATGTGAAACCCCCACCAAAGAAACAACCAAAAGGAGCAAGTGGGTCAACGCAAGAATCGGGGGAGGGCACGCAGACACAATCAACGCAAGAATCGGGGGATGGCCACCCTTGAGGAGGCGATTGAAGACATGAAGAGGGCACCGAGGTGGAAGGGGACTAGGAAGTCGAAGGAGCAAGTGGATGTTCTGGGAAAGGAGGTAAGGTTATCCTAGTATCAGATCAGAAGCGTCATGTTATTTTATTTTACTATCATGTTGTGCATATTGGATGTCTTGTGCATGTCGGTACATGTCATGCCAATACCAGTATATGTCAATTTACTCAGAGGTCACGTGCTTAGGTTCATGGAGTAGTGAAGGACAAGGACAAGGGCAAGGCCAAGGCCAAGGAGGAGAGACAGTCCACCAAGGAGGACAAGGTCAAGGGCAAGGCCAAGGCCATAGAGGTTTGTGCACGAGACTATCATGTTAAGATCAATAAATGTCATGTCAATTGTATTGACTGTCATGTTAACCGCACCCTGGGGTACAAGTTGTAGGAGGAGTTGGTGGCACCCGGTGCCTCCGAGGTTGAGGCTGAGTCTGAGGTGCCCCTTCAACGGCCGAGAAGAAGCACCCGTCAACATCCTGATGCGTACGCTGCGTGGATGAAGGACGGAAGTGACCCCGTCCGGTCGGTCGAAGACACCCTACTGCAGAAGCAGTTCTTGATTTCATCTGGGGCACTTCAATCACCGACCACCTGGATGTCATCCGAGGTTAGGTTCCCACATCATGGTTCGATGCATCACCTTCTTCCTGATATGTTCTTCCATATAAATGATTTTTCCTTGCGTGTAGCATATTGAGCAAGCTTGCGCCATCTTGCGGAGGGACATCAACGCATATGACAAGTACGATGCGAAGGGGAACCTTCGCAATGCAGTTCTTGATTTCATCTGGGGGTATCTGTTGCACAAGCTATTGGCCGATGCGAAGGGGAACCTTGACGTGGTCAAGGGGGATGACACGCTGACCCACTACTTCGACGGAAAGTTGCCGCATATGTTTCCGACGGGTTTGGCTGATGTCGACCGGTTGTTGGCGCTGATGTCATCATAGTTTGCATTATTTAGGACATGCATTTAGCATAGGTTTGTGTCATTTCTCATGTGTTTTATGTGTTTTTAGAGATTTTTCATTTAGTTTCTAGGATAGAGATCTACTGTCTTTATGGTGGTGTTTTCAGGAGTTTTCGGGAGCTAAGCAGAGATTGCTAGAGGAAATGTGAGATGGGTACAGAAGATAAGAAAAGCCGAGCGGAAATCATATAGGAGGAACGAGGATAAAAGGCGAAGAAGCAAAAGCATAAGGAGCAAGGTGGTCGTGCATCATAGGCTTCGCTGCAAAACAGAGCTGCACGGGCGTGCACTTTGACCGCACGGGCATGCAAAAGCTCGATCAGAGAAAAAATCCATCAGAGGAGAAGTGCGCTGGCGTGCACCATAGGCGCGCGGGCGTGCACCAGAGGCGCGCGGGTGTGCACCCTTCAGCTCGGACAGATTCGGCCTATTTCGACCCGGTTGCTTTTGACATTATTTTATTATTATTTTAGGGGTTTAATGATATTATATTAGCAGATGTCCCGGGCTATTTAAGGGGCAGAAACACATCTTTGAAGGTCTCTCGAAAAACCCTCGTTGGAATGTTCCTTTTCAGAACCTTTTGTGAAGTTAGATTTGTAGAACTTTAGACAGATTTGCTTTGAGATTGACATCGTTTCAATTCAAGATTGGTATTTCCCCTTTATTCTTTGCTTTTCTTTTAAATTTCATGCTTCAATTTACTTATTTGATGATTAATTCTTCCATGCTTGGCTAAATTCTCCGTTCTAGGGTTGGGGTGAACCCGACAATGTCGCAAATTGTTTGATTTCAATGGTTGCTTGAACTTTGTCTGAATTTTATGAATTGATTTGATCCTAGTTGCTTAACCTAATTGATGTGAATCGATTAGAATCCTTTTTAGATTCAAGACGCTACCGCTGAGAATTGAAATTGGATATTTGGATGGATTTCATGAGCCCGAAAGGGGAATTGTGTCTATCGAAACCCTTGGATTCAACTTGAGGAATCAACAATTGTTATTTTGACATTTAAACGATTGTTGAGGACTCTTGAGGATTAATAAATTATCGTAGATACATAGATGTGAATCGGTTAGGAGGAACGCGACAGCGAAAGTTTAATTGATTTTCTCCTATGGTCTATAAAGAGCTTAAAGGGTCTAGATTTGGTTAATTTAGACACAATTACTACAACATGCGACAGCGGAGTAGTGATGACTTTAGATAATTTACCTTCAATTTGACATATTAAGAAGATGAAGTTCAAGTGAACATCGGGTTAAATTCTTTGTGGCATTGTCGTCAGAAACCTTAACCCTGGAATTACTTCTCATATATATTTTCTTCATAATCTTTGCTTGATTTTCTTAGTTTAGTTTAAAATCATATCTCTCTTTCTTGGCTTAGCTTATTAGTTGTAGATAACAATTGATACATATATAATCCCCGTGATCGATATCCGTATAATGCAATTGATCTCGTATTCTTGCGAGGTTGGTTCAGGCTATGCTATTCTTGTGTTGGTTTAGACCACATCAAGTTTTGGCGCCATTGCCGGGGATTATTGATAGTATTGATTATTTCTACAGACTAGTTCTGCTAGGCCCTTTTTTGTTCTGAGTTGTTTCTTGCTTGTTGGTGATTTCAGGTGACTCTTGAAGTCTATGCGAAGAGGATTACGTTCTAGCAAACTCAACGATTATGATCCCGAGCCTGGACGTACTTTTCATAGGAGACTAAGGGAAAATCTTGTTATTGCTATACAAGAAATGGCGGATGATGTTGCTTAGCTGCGCCAACAGTTGAATGATCTTACTGCTGAACTCCAACGTCAACGTGATAATCAAGGGCAAGGTATGCATGCTCTTTACTATGCTCCCCAAACTCTAGGGGACAATATGATGCCGCCATGCTCTGGTCCACTTTCTGGTGTGGTCCTCCCTGAGTTGCAAGCTCGTAACATCGAGCTAAAGTCTGGACTGCTAAATTTGATCTAGTCTAATCAGCTTGGTGGATCGCCATCAGAAGATCCTCACCAACACATGGAGATGTTCCTCGGTCTAATGAGCACGGTGCATATGGAGAACGTTTCTCAGGAGGCCATCCATCTATATGCCTTCCGTTTCTCTCTTCATGGGAAGGCTAAAGCTTGGTATAGATCCTTACATGTGAACTCCATTACAACATGGAACCAACTATATGAGGCATTCATGAGCAAATACTTTCCACCCAAGAAGATATCTGAGATGAGGGCGAAGATCAATGCCTTCGCTATGCAACATGGAGAGACCTATCATGAAGCTTGGGAGAGGTTCAAGGATTTGCTGATTCAGTGCCCACATCATGGGCAAACTAAGTATGTTCTCCTTCAAATCTTATATCAAGGAGTTGATGATGCTACTAGACTGCTTATAGGCACCTCTTCTAATGGAGGATTTATGGAGATGAGTTTAGATGATGCTTGGGCTTTGATTGAGAAGACTGCTCTTCATGCTGGAAGGTACTCTAATCCTCGCTCTTCTATTTCTGCTACTAAGAGGTCTGTAGGTCTCTATGAGGTTGATGCTGAAACTCACAAGTCAGCCCAGATGGAAGCTCTACAGCGTGATCTTGCATTATTAAAGAAGGAGTTTCTTGCTAAGCCGCTATCATCTAGTGCGGCAGGGGTGCCTCCCCCCATTGTTGAATGTCAATATTGTGGTATGCTGAACCACACATTATCCAGTTGCCCTGCTTTTCTAGAAACACAACCGGGCACGGCTCAAGGGGAGGTAAACTTCACAAGAGACAACTACAGAAACCCCAGGAATGACCCATTCTCCTCTACTTACAATCCTGGTTGGAGGAATCACCCGAGCTTTAGGTATGGGAACAATTCTAATCTGCAGAATCCACAGTCATTCCAGAACCAAGCATCATATGGAAATGGAGTCCCACATGGATTTCAGAATGCACTAAATCAGGGATACAAGAATAGGGCGAATCAGCCTCCGCCCGTGGCTCCTAAGAAATCACCTGAACTTATTGCTATTGAGAATCTGGTTTCTGAATTCAAAGCTATGGGTACCAAGATACAAATGATTGAGCAGGAACAAAAGATTCAAGCTAATCAGTTGGCTGAACAAGCTGTCAATGCTCCTAGACCATCAGGTCAACTTCCAGGCAAACCTGATGAGAATCCAAAAGGACAAATTTCTGATATGTCCTTGAGAAATGGTAAACAGTTAGAGGAGGTAAAGAAGCCTGAACCTCCTAAAGCTAAAGGGCAAGATGCTCCACCAAAGGTTGAGACTGAGGCAACAGATGAGCATGAGAAGGACACGGTATATGTCCCCCCGCCGCCATATCAACCTCCTCTTCCGTTCCCACAAAAGAAGAATCATGCTATGTTGGAGAAGAAGTTTGGGAATTTTGTAGAGATCTTGAAGAAGCTGCATATAAACATCACATTTATCGAAGCTCTCCAGGATATGTCGGCATATGTCAAGTTCTTGAAGGAGATCCTCTCTAACAAGAGGAAGCTTGATGAATGACAGACAATAGTTCTTCGTAAGGAGTGCAGTGCTTTGATCCAAAACAAGCTACCACGTAAGCTCGAGGATCCAGGTAGTTTCTGTGTCCCTATTAACTTTGGCAATCAGCATGATTATAATGCCCTTTGTGATTTGGGAGCTAGTGTAAGCTTGCTTCCTCTCTCAATTTGCAATAAGCTTGATTTAGGAGAGCTTAGGTCAGTGATGATGCAACTATTCATGGCTAACAGGTCCATTGCCCACCCAGCTGGTATTTTAGAGGATATCCCTATTAGAGTGGGAAATTTTTTTGTGCCAGTAGACTTTGTAGTGTTGGATATGGATGCAAATATGTTTGTCCCTATTATTCTTGGAAGGCCTTTCTTGGCCACTGCAGGTACTGTGATTGATGTAAGAAAGGGGACTCTCCTTCGACATTGGAGATGAGAAAATAGAATTTAACCTTCCTAAAGCTATGAAAACCCCTTCTTTTGAGAATGATTATTTCAGGGAAGACGTGATGGAAAGGACAACCCAGGAGGAAATGATGTCTATTGTCATTAGGGACCCCTTGGAACTTTGCTTGACTACTAGTGTGATGACGAGGGTAGAATGTCCCCCGCTTGCTGAAGTTGTTGCTGATTTGGAGTTATCACCGGAAGGTCCTAGCTTCCCTAAGTCCAGGGTCAAACTTCTAACCACGGATGATGTTCCTGAAGCGCCTAAGCTAGAGATGAAGCCACTCCCATCTTCTTTGAGGTATGAATTCCTTAGACCCAACTCTACATGGCCTATGATTGTGAATGCTAATTTGAAAGGGATTTCACCTTCTTTGTGCATGCATTGTATTTTAATGGAAGATGACCACAAACCCACTAAAGAACACCAAAGGAGACTTAACCCAAACATGAAAGAGATAGTGAAAAAAGAAGTCCTGAAATTGTTAGATGCAGGGATTATTTTTCCTATTTCCGATAGTAAGTGGGTAAGTCCGGTTCACGTTGTGCCTAAGAAGGGTGATTTAACGGTTGTAAGAAATGAAAATAATGAATTAATTCCTACTAGAACGGTCACCGGGTGGAGAATGTGCATAGACTATAGAAAGTTGAACACCGTCACTAGGAAAGACCACTTCCCTCTTCCATTTATTGATCAAGTGCTAGAAAGGTTGGCTAAGCATTCATACTTTTGCTATCTAGATGGGTATAGTGGGTTTTGGCAAATTCTTATTCATCCCGATGATCAGGAAAAGACTACATTCACTTGCCCTTATGGCACCTTTGCATATAGAAGGATGCCTTTTGACTTATGTAATGCTCCTGCAACTTTTCAAAGATGCATGATGGCTATATTTTTTGATATGATTGAGGAGATTGTGGAGGTGTTTATGGACGATTTCTCCGTCTATGGCACTACTTTTGATGCTTGCTTGTCTAATCTTGAAAGAGTTTTAATGAGATGTGAAGAGACTAATCTTGTGCTGAATTGGGAAAAATGTCATTTCATGGTTAATGAAGGAATTGTGCTAGGACATTTAGTCTGTAATAGAGGAATTGAGGTGGATAAAGCTAAAATTGAGATAATTGAGAAGATGCCACCTCCTACCTCTATAAAAGGGATTAGAAGTTTTTTAGGACATGCTGGTTTTTATAGAAGATTCATCAAGGATTTTTCTAAAATCACCAAGCCTTTGACTAACCTATTGTTGAAGGATGTAGCCTTCAATTTTTCCACAGATTGTCTTGAGTCTTTTTGCAGGCTAAAACAAGCATTAGTGTCAGCCCCCATCATGCAATCAGCGGATTGGGATCTCCCTTTTGAAATTCTGTGTGATGCAAGTGACTTTGCCGTGGGTGCTGTACTTGGGCAAAGAAGGGACAAGAAGCTTCACGCTGTTTACTATGCCAGCAAGACACTTGATGAGACTCAGATGAACTACACCACAACGGAAAAGGAGTTGCTTGAAGTGGTGTTTGCCTTTGAGAAGTTTTGGTCATACCTTGTGGGTTCTAAGGTAATTGTCCTTACTGACCATGCTGTTGTGCGTTACATGATGTAGAAAAAGGATTCTGTTGCTGCAAGAGTTTGACTTGGAAATTAGGGACAAGAAAGGGGTTGAGAATGTTGTTGCTAATCATCTTTCTAGGCTTCCACCAGAGCAAATTGAGAAAGGAAAAGAAGGATTGCTTGTTGATGATTCTTTCCCAGATGACCACTTGTTCCAAGCTACAACCTCTGCCATCTCTTATGTCACCGAAGAGCTCCTAAACTTCTCTATTGAGGGGCTTCCTTGGTATCCTGATTTTGTGAACTACCCGGTTTGCAAAGAGTTGCCAACTCGACTGTCATTCCACAAGAGAAAGAAATTCCTCCATGATGTTCAACAATATTATTGGGATGAACCGCTGCTCTTCAAGCTAGGTAATGATGGGATTTGTAGACGGTGTATCCCGGATGATGAGATTGAAGGTGTGATAAAGCATTGTCATAATATAACTTGCCTGCTGGAGGACAAGCTAAAGCTTTCAAGACTACCGCCAAAATCTTACAATCCGGATTCTTTTGGCCCACCATGTTTAAAGATGTGTAGAGGTATGTAATTTTTGTGATGAATGTCAACGTTCAAGGAACATATATTGGAGGAATGAAATGCCACTCACCAAGTTCCAAGAGGTGGAACTTTTTGATATGTGGGGGATCGATTTCATGGGTCCTTTCCCGAGTTCTGAAGTCTATAAGTACATCTTGGTTGCTGTAGATTATGTGTCGAAGTGGGTGGAAGCAATCGCCACACCTACTAACGAGTCTAAAGTGGTAGCAAAGTTTTTAAAGTCTACCATCTTTCCATTGTTTGGGGTTCCGCGAGTGCTTATTAGTGATGGAGGATCACACTTTATTGAGCGGAAGTTTGAAGCACTTTTGAAGAAGTATGGGGTGAGCCACCGCATTGCTACTCCATATCACCCCCAAACAAGTGGACAAGTCGAGGTCTCCAATAGAGAAATCAAGAGTATTTTGGAGAAAACTGTTTCTCGAACAAGGGAAGATTGGGCACAAAAGCTTGATGATACTTTGTGGGCATACAGAACGGCGTACTAGACTCCCTTGGGCACTACACCATACCGGCTTGTATATGGAAAATCTTGTCATTTGCCGATCGAGTTGGAGCATAAGGCATTTTGGGCCACCAAGGCACTGAATTATGACTTGAAAGAAGCCGGTGAGAAGAGAATGCTACAAATTCATAAGCTTGAAGAGTTGAGACTTGAGGTATATGAGAATGCCCGGATTTACAAGGAGAGAACAAAGCGATGGCATGACAAGAGGATTGTCCCTAAAGACCTTTTTGAAGGTGATTTGGTCTTGCTCTATAATTCTCGCTTAAAGCTATTTCCGGGTAAGTTGAAGTCTCGATGGAGTGGTCCTTTTGAAGTTCGAAAAGTTCACCCCCACGGTGCAATAACAATTTGGAACGAAAATTGGGGTGAATTCAAGGTGAATGGACATTGTTTGAAGAGGTACTGTGATGCATAAAATCTGCATCCCAGTGGTTGAAGGAGATCGATCTTGATCACCAACTTCACCCAAACCATAGCCTGCAAAGCAAGAACAAACGAGGTCGGGGCGGGGCTTGTCTCCCCCGGAGGACCCTCCGACGCTCAAGTCAGTCCTTGTTCTCCCTCAATCCGAGTCTATCTTCTATTATTTATACTAGTCGAGTATTAAATGAAAGAAATCGCTACGATATTAAATAAAAGAAACCGTTACCGTATTTAATTCGGTCAACGCTCTTAATGCACGAAACCGCTATCGTAATCAATAGGCAAAACGGAAGCATCAATGTCGTATTGAATACTCGAATTTATTGTTAAAAGACCAAAACACCCTTATGCTATGATGACGGGATTTTCCCTATCTCAATTGCCCCTCGAGTTTCTTCTTCATGTCTCGATGATGAAGGAAGCCGAAAAAAGTACACGGCTAACTTTGTCGAGTGAGTAACGATTTTGCCGAAGATGGTAGTCGCTAGGCACGTAGTTGGCTATTAGTTGTAAGTGGATATCGTTGGCCTTAATTGGCTATTGGTCGTAAATTGATATCGTTGGCCTTAATTGGCTATTGGCCGTAAATGGCTATCGTTGGCCGCAATTGGCGATTCTTTGGCCGTATGTGGCGATAGTTGGCCATAAGTGGCGATTCTTTGGCCGTAAGTGGCTATAGTTGGTCATAAGTGGCGATTCGGAATGGCCATAAGTGGCGATTTCGTTGGCCTTAAGTGGCGATTCGGATTGGCCGTAAGTGGCGATTTCGTTGGCCTTAAGTGGCGATTCGGATTGGCCGTAAGTGGCGATTTCTTTGGCCTTAAGTGGCGATTCGGATTGGCCGTAAGTGGCGATTTCGTTGGCCTTAAGTGGCGATTCGGATTGGCCGTAAGTGGCGATTTCGTTGGCCTTAAGTGGCGATTCCGATTAGCCGTAAGTGGTGATTCGGATTGGCCGTAAGTGGCCATTTCTTTAGCCTTAAGTGGCGATTTGGATTGGCGGTAAGTGGCGATTTCTTTGGCCTTAAGTGGCGATTCGGATTGGCCGTAAGTGGCGATTTCCTTGGCCTTAAGTGGCGAATTTTCTGCCTTAACTGACATTTGCTTGGCCATAAATGGCCAGTCTTCTGCCTTAACAGGCATTTGCTTGGCCATAAGTGGTGAGTCTTCTGCCTTAATAGGCATTTGCTTGGCCATAAGTGGTGAGTCTTCTGCCTTAATAGGCGTTTGCTTGGCCATAAGTGGCAAATCTTCACTTTTTCGAATAATTGTTGTAGCTTTGAAGACGTCGTTTCATGACATCTACAGTCGTTGGACCTGGTAAAAAACATTGCAGTTCTACATAATTCAAAGCAATTAAGTCATTAGCAGATTAGTATTGTGATGTGTAGTGCCCCTAACATGTTATATGCCCATGCACACAATTTATATACCTTTTGCGGAGATGTAGTAAGCTAAAAATCTAGCTTGCAAGAGCTATATATTCATCTTTCAATAAACTTTTCTACTTTGGGTAAAATACCGAACCTCTAACTTGCTTTTTGTCTCTTTATAACTCTTGATGCCTCAAATCATTTTGGTTGCCCCATCGTACTTTGTAGTATCGAATCTTGCCCCGATTCGATTGTGAGACTTGAATTCATGCTCCCCTCGGGGAGTACACTCGATGCTTGTTGCTCATATCCCTTTTATAATTTCCTATTCAAAACTGTATAATAGATAGAGCAAACCAAGACAAACCAGGGGCTATCGAGACGATGGGAACAAGGTCACGACACACTCAACCATGTAAAAAGAAACTAGGAAACATGCTGTTCAAGATAAGGTTAGAAAGACTTGACAAAAGCAATCAATAGGCAACAGTAGACATGCAACACGAACCTAACAAAACTGGATTGTACACTTAGCCACTTGTTAATTGTAAAACAAACTAATCTTCAATCTCAACAAGAAATTAACTCTTATATACGAAGTCGATCATCACATACTACCCTTATACTAATCAGGTTAAAGGCAAGCTTTCGTAAGCTGAATTCTTACAAACAGGTAGAACATGACCAACCAATTCAACCACTCACATACAACTAACTCAAAATGAAGCACTGAGTTTTTCAATTGATTGTCTTATTATCAAAAAGATAATATCTATTGAGGAATATAATATTAAATCAACAAGCCTTTCAATATCCAAAGAAGTGTACATTAACATGGCTAAAAATGTGAACAACGTAGATAGACGGTGCACACATGATCAAACATGATGATGGGAGATCCACGCTACTGTAATCATTATAGAGTGAGCTAAAAAGAAGTTACCTAGATCGGAGCTCAATACCAAGAGCCGCAATTAGCAATTCAAGATGGCGGAATTCAGCGTTAAACTGAAGCACAAAGGAGATCTCTTCAAGCTTCTAAAACAAACAGCAAATTGGGCGACCACTAGGCCGATCGATTTGAGCGACAACGCTCTCGGCAGGTTTTGAATTGCAATTCGACCAAGTTCTTTAGAAAATTAATCGGATCCTTCAAATCATAGGGGAAAGGTTAAATGCTTCATACCTACACTTACCGATTTGGAATTGATTCCCACCATCGACAAATATCTGGCGATGTCGGGGCGGAGCTTGTCTGCAAAGCAAGAACAAACGAGGTCGGGGCGGGGCTTGTCTCCCATGGAGGACCCTCCGACACTCAAGTCAGTCCTTGTTCTCCCTCAATCCGAGTCTATCTTCTATTATTTATACTAGTCGAGTATTAAATGAAAGAAACCGTTATGATATTAAATAAAAGAAACCGTTACCGTATTTAATTAGGTCAACGCTCTTAATGCACGAAACTGCTATTGTAATGCATAGGCGAAACGAAAGCATCAATGTCGTATTGAATACTCGAATTTATTGGTAAAAGACCAAAACGCCCTTATGCTATGATGACGGGATTTTCCCTATCTCAGGTACTATAGTAGAAACCCGATTGAGAAGGTGAGTCCTACTCACCTCAAGGATCCAAGTGCTTAGGAAGAAGTGAAAGTCTGGCTCAAGACTCTAAAGAAGCGCTTCTCGGGAGGCAACTCGTGGTAAGTTATCTTTTCATGCTTAATAGAATAGACTTGTAGATATTTTTGTTTAATTTCGTTAGTCAAAAAAAAAATTTAAAACCGCCCCTGAATTGAGCAATCTCAGCGCACAGGTGAGCGGGCGTGTGCTTTAAGTGCACGCCCGCGTGGTTCCCTTTAAAAAAAAAACTAAAACCTTAACAAGTCTTCTCCCCGTCGTTCACACACACATTCACATGCCTTCACCTTGAACCCCTCACACACCGACGCACCAAGCCCCTCTCGCCCTCGCCCCACCACTGGCCGACTGTTGCGCCACCACGTCGCCGAGCCCGCCGCCGGACCCACTGTCAGCGCCACCCGACGGACAGTAGTGAGCCTCTCTCTCCTCACTTCTTATTGTCCGCCCTTGCTTTAATCCCCAATCTCTCCCCTTGATTTTGAAGATATTGGTAAGTTTTATTCTTCCTACTCTCTTTTATTTTGAATTTCTTTATCAATTGATAATTTGTTGGTTGATTTAGAGATTTTGAAATTCTAGGGTTTAGGTTGATGGACTTGATTTGGGGAAAACTTGAGTTGTGTAAATTGGGGACGCCCTTGCATCACATTGTGTCAAGTTGATGATTATTGATGCTCATGAAATGTAGTTGATGGGTTGGTTGTGATTTATGAAGTGGAATTGGTTTTTTTTGGGAATTCTTGTGCATGTTCTCATAAGAGATATGCATAATTTCTAAATAATTTATTCTATTTGGGTGATTGCTTGGCTTTGTGGTGGTGATAGCCCCCTTGAAATTTTTGCAAGTGATGCTTGAAACTTTGATATTTATAACTTGTTTCAAATTTCAAGTATGAGGTTATTTGGGGTTGAATTCATGATGGTATTTCAATTGAGCATATTGCTTTTGGCTGTGTGATGAGATGTGTTGGTTTTCTATGCGATGTCTACGAGTTTTGCATATTGGTGAGATTTTGATAAACTTATGGACTTGGTGAATTTCTAAGTATGGGGTGGTTGTGTCGGCAGCTTGTGTTAGTTCTTTGGGAGATTTCTTACTTGATATGTGTGTCGTTTGGATTTGAAGGTTCTTGGAATTCACAATTAATTCTTGTGCTTGGTTGTGTTCGTTCTTGGTTTCTTTTGTGGATTTGTGGTTCCATTGTGCAAGATAGAGCTACTATGGCTAAAGGTAGTGCATCCCGAAAGCGGCGGATAACTCAAAGTATGGACAAAGTAGTGTGTGAAGGAGATCAGCATGGTCTCTTTACGAACATCATGGCTTGGGCGCATCTTAGTACTCGATGGGCTAGTGGTGTTTCTCTATGCCTCTTGGATTTAGAAAATGAGATCATGAAACTGTGCTCGAGGATTGGTGCTACATCTTTGTTCCGTTCTAAGTGGCATTCTTATCCAGCCATCACTTTTGAGTTTCTGAGCTCTTATAAATTTGAGAGAGGTGCTGATGAAGGCTCAGGGACGCTAACATTCTGGATAGGAAACAAAGCTCGGAAAATGACCGTAGCGGAACTCAATAAGGCCCTTGGCTTCCCGGCACATAAAGGGAGAGTAATGCTCTCCAGTGATACCCATAATGCCTTCTGGTACAAGCTCACGGGTTATTGGCCTTATAGATCGCAAAATGCAACCGATACCTCTATAGTTCATCCTTGCTTCCGGATTCTCCATCACATCTTGGCAAATACTATCTTTGCTCGGGATGAACCTTCTAAGGTGAACAAGGGAGAGCTCGAGATGCTCTATGCCATATCCTATGATCGTCCTTTAGACCTTGGCTATAAGTTAGCTCGCATGCTAGAGGGAGTAGTGTTGTTGGGAGGAAATCGAGTATGCAAAATAGAATATAAATAAACTAAGGCAAACCAGATTCCGTCCCTTGCAAATAATTACAAGACTTCCTCCCGATGCAGCAGTGGGAAGTCAGGATCGATCCACGAGGAAGTGTGTCAGCGGATCCTAGACAGCGGAGAAATCTCACAAAAGTCGACTACAGGGGTCCTAGATCTCGAGTACAGCAACTCGACAGAAGATCGGACAGTCGAACAGCGTAGCAGTCACATGCACAGGGCTAGTCGATCTCGACAAGGCCTTACTTGAGATCGAGTAGAGTCTTGGTCGACTTCGGCTTGGCTTGTTGAGTACCTGCACACAGAAGCTACAGCGACCTTGGTCGAAAATCAGTAGTCGAGATCGACGAGTACTATTCGATCTCGAGTAAGGGCAGAAACTAAAACGAAAGGAAACAAAAACAAATGCTTTGTGATCCCGAAATAAACTGTATGTAAAAGACTTCCAAGATTGGGGTTTGCAACAACGATAACCAAGCATGCATAAGGCAGAACCAAACAGATAATCATGTGAATCGCATTAAAGGACTAGCTTTCTCATTTTCCAACAATTAGACAACTCTTTCAAAAAACCCTAATTGTCTCTACTGATTTTATGTTTACAATCCAAGTTGTTATCATGGACCTCCATTAGATGGGTAATAAACACATAACAAGTAGTAGATGCTCAAAACTTGATAAAAGTCGGATCTTTACCTCAATTATGCATGGCTATCGTCGGGCTCGCCCCAACCCTAGAAGTGGGTGGACTACTCGCGCTTCATCATAATTAAACACATCAATAATAAAAGGAAATAAACTTGCATTAATAAAATAAAATAGAGCTTACAACCAAAGGAAGCCAACTCCGCTCTCGCTTCACCAACTCCTCTTGGCCACTCACTCTCTCTTTCTCTACTACTACTAATTTCTGTCTGATGGAATGAATAAAACTGAGCCCCTAAGGCTTTATTTATAGGCATCTAAACCTTGCTACTCAAGGATAGAAATCTTTATCTATATCTAAAACTATATCTAAAACTTTAAAGATAAATAAAAGCTATAAAGAAATTAAATCTAAAATAGGGAATTATATCTAAATAGTCTTCAAGTGGATAGATGGTATATCTTGATAAAATCGGCAATCTTCGGGCCCAAGTAATCCCACACCGAGTAGAATTGATCAAACCGCGTTACGCGGTTTCTGGAAGTCTCCTCGATCTCGACAAAGGGCTCATCGATCTCGAGTAGGATTGTCGATCGACTGGGCTTGACTCGATGTCTCGGCTAGCTGGTGCTCGATGTGGCTCGGTCATGGCTCCTGGCGTTCGTCGATCTCGAGGAGAGCTTCTCGATCTCGAGTAGGGGTGGATCATCGACTTGGCCGGCTTGGTGCGTCGGGTAGCCTCTTGTCGACATGCTCGGACACAGGTTCCTAGGGTTCCTCGATCTCGACGACAGTCTTGTTGATCTCGAGTAGGGTGTCCGGCTTCCTAGTCAGGTCGGGTAACTTTTCTTCGACTCTGGGTGGGTCTTCAGGGCGTTGTCGACAACGAGTAAGGCCTACTCGATCTCGAGGACGGTGTGGGGGTCGGGTTGCTCGTCTTCAGCTTCTCGACATAGGCTCCTCGATCCTGGCAGGTGTCTAGGCATGGCTTGTCGAGATCGACTAAGGCTTGTCGATGTCGAGTAGCTTTTGTGCTCCGGTTCTTGCTTCTTGATTTTCTCCCGAAATGGTTCCATATTCTGCAATATTAAACAAAAACTTATGTAGATCTCCATTTCTGACAAATAAGCATATACTACATAAATCCGACATATTCCCAACCTGAAATATGCAAACTGTAAAGAATATAGAACTAAAATATGCATAAAAACATGGCTACTTTGGGAGACATCAAATCACCCCATACTTAGACTTGCTTGTCCTCAAGCAATAACCAAACAATAACCAAAACCTACAACACATCCTTCAAGTCTTTGCCTTTGTCAAAAACAACATCTCAAGTAGTAGCAATGTAAGACAAGTGAATTTAACGTCATCACACATATATGAGCGATTCATAGGCATAGGCAATATAAATGTAACCTCACAGGAATAATGTGTTTACACTCAACTCTCAATGTGTTTAGGCTATGTATATCGACTCTCAACTCAATTCCATATACAATCTCATAAACATTGCAATTTAAATATGAATCCACTTCGCAACCAATTATGAAAATGCAACAAGAATTATCAGGAGGACTTCGCTCAATAGAAGTCTTCAAAGAAGATTCTATTCGGCGGGGTTGTAATGGGGCTTTGTAAGAAATAATAAGACATGGAATTATTTGGCCATGTGGTGCTTTATAAAATTCGGGAATCAAGACTCCTAAATCTCCAACACAACCAAACCATAACTTCTCAATCATATGCATCAACCAAACTCTCCAATTTATCTCAATGAAGTATGTAACCTTTCAAACTTTCTCAACCTCTCCAAAGTATGTATCTTGCAAATAATGAAGGAAATAAGGTAAATTTGGCTCATGCACTTTATTCATAATTGCAAACTATATTTTTTTTCTCTTTTGCTTTTCTCTTTTTTCGATTTTTTTTTATTGAAAGGAAAATAAAACTAATGGTGCATTTATAAGGTGAGCCAAAAATCCTTTTACATAATATGCATCGCAAGATAAAAATGTAAAACCAACCCATGTTTCAATAATTTCAACAATCCTTCCTACTTGAAATGCAACATATGCTTATTCTTTCCACAAATCATTATTCCAATCAACTCTAAGTCTTAATTCCCAAATGGAGGTCAGGCTCAATTTGACTAAGGATATTTTTGTGGAGTTCACAATAAAAGTCTCAGGCTAATGTTCTGGCTTCAAGCAGGGATAATGCAGGGTAGGTAAAGAGAGAATAAAATTGGCTTAAAAGTTGCCTCCATCATTTAATTCTCATCAACATAAACATATAAATGCATTGGCTTTGAATAACTATCACAATATTTAGAGATGCATAGGAAGAGTAAATACACTCAAGAAAGCAGAGGGATTTTTTATGTTCTCCCTATAAGGCCAAAATTCTCACTGGAACAATTTTTGTTGGATTTTAACCTTTAGCTTAGGATCATATGTGCTCAATTTCATCACAAGTTCACAATCCACATAAAAAACATTTTCGACGACTTAGGCTAAACCTTCCAAACATGCCATAGGATTTATATGATCAAGTCAGTCATTATTTATCATCATAGGACATCTAAGTTAGGGTATAAAAACTAAAAAAATGCAAAAATTTAAACATGCATTTTTTTTCATTTTTCGACATTTTCTATTTTTTTTATTATTATTTTTTTATGCAAAAAGAAACAAGACTAAAGTATGACAAAAACTTAAATGCATAAAATTTAAATATGAATGTATAATATAAAAATTAAAATTTCACCATGTAAAACCAAAAGCAAGACTAAAACATATGATAATGATAATGAGCTCTTCCCCCACCCCATACTTAAAATTTACAGTGTCCCCACTGTATAAAATCAAACAAGAGCAAAGGAAGGAACTCACAGGATAACACAATCGAAGAGGGCGAATCAGTGCAGGTTGAGGAGATGGGCTTGCCGATCTCGAATACAGGGTACTCGATCTCGAGGAGCTTCGTCTGCGTCCAGTGGTTTCTGAAGTCGAGGGGCATTCTGGGCTTTGTTGATCTCGAGTTGGCCTACTCGATATCGACGAGTGTCTGGGCTGCTCCTCCTTGTCGTCGTCGACTTGGCCTTCGTCGATTCTGACTGTTTTCAGGGACTTCTTTTATTCCACTTTTTGCGATCCTTATATGCTTGCCGACCTAAAAGTGTTAGATTGCACGCAAAAACAAGACTATCCACATGAAGTATTCTAAAAGACATAAAACCAAAAACCAAAAACCAAAAAGTTCAAAAAGTCTCAAAATTCATAAAGTTTATATACATGCTCTAGATTTTAGAGTCGCTAGGCCGACTTCTCCGTTTGCGCTTAAGGACCATTTGTGTGGGGCCCGCTCATGCTTGGCCCTTCTCCTGGATCATCTAGGTCCTGATGGTAGTATGCAAGCTCAGCTGATAGGGGGTTGCTTGCATCATCTCCCTTCTCTTTCTTCTTCTTCTTCCCAGCCCTTAGCTTTCGCAGGTTTTCTTGCCACGGGGCCTTACATCCCCTTAAATTATTGAAAATTTTCTTTATGGACTGAGGGGGAGTAAGATTCATACCTGAACTTACCTTTTCGGACCCAAAACAGAAATCTTTGGGCTTGGGGCTAGTCGATGTCGAGTACTGCTGGTCGACCTCGAGTACAGGGACCCCATACTTAGGTTCTTGGCAAGTCAGTGGCTCAGCAGAGGTTGTCGATATCGACAAGGGCTTGTCAAGATCGAGTAGGTGGCTAGTCGAGATCGAGGAGCTCTGGTCGACCTCGAGTACAGTGTTGGCGCTTCCCTCCGCTGTTTGCTGGGTCCCGTGGTTGATGATGCTTTTCACCTCCAGCCATGAAATTTCCTCTTTTGCAGGGCCAAAAGAGAAATCTAAAACCTCATCGCCTATGGTGAAGGTGTGCGATCGATTCTTAACACTAATTCTGGCATCTGCAGTTGCTAAGAATGGTCTACCAAGAATAATAGGGCTAGTAGGATCTTCAGCACAGTCTATGATAAGGAAATCTGCTGGAACGAAGAATTTACCAACCTGGACGGGGACATTCTCAACTATACCTGTAGGGATGACCACTGTATTGTTTGCCATGTATAGTTTGGCATCCACATGCTCTATGCATCCTATTTTTACCTTCCGCCAGATTGATAGAGGCATGATGCTCACACTTGCTCCTAAATCACACAAAGAATCATATTTATATTGCCCAAAACCCACAGTAACAGAAAACTTACCAGGGTCAGGTCTCTTTTCAGGGAAGTGGAGTACTTTGCATTCGCCTGCGATCTCTGAGATGGATCGCTTCTTGCTCAGGATTTCCTTTAGAGATTTGACATATCTAGGCATCTCTTGCAGGGCTTCTGTAAAAGGAATAGAAACATTCAGTTCTTGTAGCATATTAACAAATCTAGTAAACCTACCTGTAGTGGGATCTTTCTGTGCTTTTGAAGGGAAAGGCAATGGCTTTTTCTGTTTCGGAGCCAGATCAGCTGTCGGAGGTGCTGCAGAGTCGTCGACCTCGGCCAGATTTTTCTCCTCGATCTCGACCAGTGGCTCCTCGAGATCGAGTTGGGTGGTCGACCTGGAGTGGCTGGGCTGCGCAGCGGAGTCCGAGCTCAGCTTTTGGTCTGTGTTGGGCAGTGGATTGTCGAGATCGAGTACGCTCTCCTCGAGATCGAGTAGGCTTTACTCTGTCTCGAGTTGCTGCTCCGCCTTGCCTTGCTGTTTCCCGACCTCTGGCTCGTGTAATTGATGCCCACTCCTGAGTTTGATAGCTGCGACGTGTCCGGTCTTCCCCTTAGGATTTGGTTCTGTTTGCCCAGGGAGTTGTCCGGATGGTCGTGGGATCTGTGCAGCGATTTGACCCATCTGGGTTTCTATTCCTCTTTTCCAGATATCCAGTTCTCCAAATTTTGTAGTGATGTTCCGGAATTGGTTGTTGATGGTGCCCTGATTCCAACGCATCTCCTCAAGGATCAGCTGCAGATCATCATCCTTTTGATCCCTTTCTGGATGCCCTGGAGCTCTATAGGGTGGGGGGTTCCTAGGAGGACCTTGGTTCCACTGCGGTTGATAGAACCTTTAATCTCCCATGTAGCGATTGGGACCCCCAGCGTAGACTGCTTCCTCATGTGTCTCTACCATTCTGACTTGCTCAGTGTGTAGGCACTCAGTAGTGGTGTGCCTCTGTGATCCGCATTCGATGCAAGGCTGGTTGACAGATAGATATTTGACTTGCTTGATGAGCTTGCGATTCTCGTCTCTGTAGAACTGCTCCCTGACATCTGGGTCAATCTCCTTTGCTGGCTCATAGAGTGGCATAGATGGTGCTGGCCTAGCATAGGATTTCTCCTCATAGTTTGCAGTAGACCCATATTTGTTGTCATAATTGGTGAGCTTGTCTAGCACACCCCATGCGTCAACTGGTGGCATCGTCAGATACTCATAGCGAGTATACTGGTTGATCCTGTCCTTAGTGACTTGATCAAGAGAGTTGAAGAAGAGCTCTTAAATGACGTAGGGTGGCTATCCATGAGTAGGGCAAGATCGCAGCAGTTCTTTGTAGGGTTCACATGCCTTTGCCAGCGGTTCCCCAGGCTTCTGTTTGAAGGCGGTGATTTTCTGGCGGAGAAGTGCTGTCTTGGCAGGTGGAAAGAATTTATTCAGAAACTCTTGCTCTACTTGGGCTCATGTTGTGAGTGATCTTGGTTTCAGCCCTTCAAGCCACTTCAGTGCAAGCCCAGCAAGAGACCAGCGAAAAGCCTTCATTTTGACATATTTCAAAGTTGTACCTTCAGCAAGAGTACGGCACATGTCAGAAAAATTGGTAATATGTTCAAGAGGACAATCATTAAATTTGCCATAAAAAGCATTATTTTTAAGCTCTATCAGAAATTGAGTGCGAATTTCAAAGGAGTTTTCAGGGATAAGAATCGCCGATTCAGGCAGGACGAGAGTTGGATGCATATAATCCTCGGCCGTAGTTGGGTACTGGGTAAGCTCAGCCTCCGCTTGTTCCCTTGCTGCTTTCTCAGTGGCGATAGCAGCATCTTTAGCGGCTAGTTCACTTGTAAGCCTCGCAATTAGCTGTTCTTGTGTCTCTGCGGCTGCCATGGCTCTTTTCAGTCTAGCGTGGGCTTGTATAAGACGTTCTGGGTTGTCTAAGCCGTCAAACTCAGGTGGTTGACCAGAACGACGCATATACCTAAAAAGTAACTCAAAGTAGATGTGAGATTCAACTACCTAAGGCGCGAATGATAGCTTCCCCGGCAACGGCGCCAATTTGTTGTTGGGAGGAAATCGAGTATACAAAATAGAATGTAAATAAACTAAGGCAAACCAGATTCCGTCGCATGCAAATAATTACAAGACTTCCTCCCGATGCAGTAGTGGGAAGTCAGGATCGATCCATGAGGAAGCGTGTCAGCGGATCCTAGGCAGCGGAGAAATCTCACGAAAGTCGACTACAGGGGTCCTAGATCTCGAGTACAGCAACTCGACAGAAGATCGGACAGTCGAACAGCGTAGCAGTCACATGCACAGGGCTAGTCGATCTCGACAAGGCCTTACTCGAGATCGAGTAGAGTCTTGGTCAACTTCGGCTTTGCTTGTCGAGTACCTGCACACAGAAGCTACAGCGACCTTGGTCGAAAATCAGTAGTCGAGATCGATGAGTGCTATTCGATTTCGAGTAAGGGCAGAAACTAAAACGAAAGGAAATAAAAACAAATGCTTTGGGATCTCGAAATAAACTGTATGTAAAAGACTTCCAAGATTGGGGTTTTCAACAACGATAACCAAGCATGCATAAGGCAGAACCAAACAGATAATCATGTGAATCGCATCAAAGGACTAGCTTTCGCCTTTTCCAACAATTAGACAACTCTTTCAAGAAACCCTAATTGTCTCTACTGATTTTATGTTTACAATCCAAGTTGTTATCATGGACCTCCATTAGATGGGTAATAAACACATAACAAGTAGTAGATGCTCAAAACTTGAAAAAAGTCGGATCTTTACCTTAATTATGCATGGCTATCGTCGGGCTAGCCCCAACCCTAGAAGTGGGTGGACTACTCGCGCTTCATCATAATTAAACACATCAATAATAAAAGGAAATAAACTTGCATTAATAAAATAAAATAGAGCTTACAACCAAAGGAAGTCAACTCCGCTCTCGCTTCACCAACTCCTCTTGGCCACTCACTCTCTCTTTCTCTACTACTACTAATTTCTGTCTGATGGAATGAATAAAACTGAGCCCCTAAGGCTTTATTTATAGGCATCTAAACCTTGCTACTCAAGGATAGAAATCTTTATCTATATCTAAAACTATATCTAAAACTTTAAAGATAAATAAAAGCTATAAAGAAATTAAATCTAAAATAGGGAATTATATCTAAATAGTCTTCAAGTGGATAGATGGTGTATCTTGATAAAATCGGCAATCTTCGGGCCCAAGTAATCCCACACCGAGTAGAATTGATCAAACCGCGTTACGCGGTTTCTGGAAGTCTCCTCGATCTCGACAAAGGGCTCATCGATCTCGAGTAGGATTGCCGGTCGACTGGGCTTGACTCGGTGTCTCGGCTAGCTGGTGCTCGATGTGGCTCGGTCATGGCTCCTGGCGTTCCTCGATCTCGAGGAGAGCTTGTCGATCTCGAGTAGGGGTGGATCATCGACTTGACCGGCTTGGTGCATCGGGTAGCCTCTTGTCGACATGCTCGGACACAGGTTCCTAGGGTTCCTCGATCTCGACGACAGTCTTGTCGATCTCGAGTAGGGTGTCCGGCTTGCTGGTCAGGTCGGGTAACTTCTCTTCGACCCCGGGTGGGTCTTCAGGGCATTGTCGACATCGAGTAAGGCCTACTCGATCTCGAGGACGGTGTGGGGGTCGGGTTGCTCGTCTTCAGCTTCTCGACATAGGCTCCTCGATCCTGGCAGGTGTCTAGGCATGGCTTGTCGAGATCGACTAAGGCTTGTCGATGTCGAGTAGCTTTTGTGCTCCGGTTCTTGCTTCTTGATTTTCTCCCGAAATGGTTCCATGTTCTGCAATATTAAACAGAAACTTATGTAGATCTCCATCTCTGACAAATAAGCATATACTACATAAATCCGACATATTCCCAACCTGAAATATGCAAACTGTAAAGAATATGGAACTAAAATATGCATAAAAACATGACTACTTTGGGAGACATCAAGTAGCCGAAAGTACATCTGGCGTAATTTGCATCGGAGGAATGATCACCCCACTAGCACATCATTTTGGGGTTGACTTGGAGAGGTACACGCCGATTGAGACGACAAGAGTGATTGATGAGAAACATCTCCTAACTTGTCACACTCTTAAGAAAGAGCGAGGAATTTTTTGCTATTATCTCTCTCAGATCTCCGCCACTCGCCCGCTCTCTAATTCACCGTATATAAGCACAGATGTGGAAGCAACCTGGTATGAGGCTTGGATTGGTGCTCCTCGTCCATCACCCTCCACTATTGAGAATGTGGAAGAGGATGAGACTGTTCCCGATGCATCGCGTACCCATATCTATGAGCAGGGGGACTCTTATGGCGGAGCCTATTCTACTGCTGACAGAGCTTATTTACAGAGCCAGTTTGACAGTTTTTCATCTCAGTTATCTGCCCTCTTTACTCGACAAGATGCTCTGCAGACTCAGATTGCGGAGCCCATCTCTAGTGTGTCTCAACGCTTCTCATCTTGGGATACTTAGCAGCAACAAGATCATCTACAGCTCCAGCAGATTATGGCGATGTCCCAGTGCAACTATTATCATCTCTAGACATCACTTTGATCCTTGCGCCCCGTATCCTCCCCCATCACCTCCACAGTAGTAGTGTTTTTATGAGTACCTTCTCATCTTTTATTTATTTTCTACATTGGGGACAATGTAGGGGTTAAGTATGGGGTGGGATGTTATTCTTGTGTGTTTGCATTTGTCATTAGTGTCTTGAGTTTTTCTTTTGGCTTTTTGATGTATTTTGGTTGTCTAGGTTGATGACAGGTGTCCCCTGAACATGTTCTGTAGGCCACAATGATGGGATAATTGTCTAAGATGCTAGTATTTGGCCTAATATTTAAGTGTCATGTCTTGAGACAAATTGCCTAGCATGAAGTTCTTGAATGAGTTTGCATGATTGAGTCCCTAGACAATAACCCTGTGAGATTCTGAGCCTTATGGATAAATCCTGATGAAGCCTTTCATTTCCTATATTGTGTGACACTCACTTTGTGCTTGATCTCTAGAACTTGCTTTAGACTCTTTATTGAGGCCGTATTACTTGATCTGTGCACATAGCTTAAAGATGATTGAGGCAACACTTTTTGTTAACCATGTCTCCCCATGCCTATCCTTATATATGATCCTATGCTTAAAGCAAATTTGAGATTTATTAGCCTGTTCATTTGATAAACTCCACAAAATCTTCATAGCCAATTATTAGCCTTTGACCCATTAGGGAATTAGGAAATAATGTTGCTTATTTTTATGAGTGGAGATGCTTTAAGTGTCTGGTAATGTTTGGTTTGGCATGCTCTATGAGATCTTGAGACCCGGGGAGGATAAAATTCACTCAGGGGCAAAAGTCAAGAAAAAAAAATACGGTTAGTAACCGATCCTTCTTGTGGAGAATAAAATTCACACAAGGAGGAAGATATGCATGTAAGGAGGCTGAGACACTTAGTAACCGGGTGCAATCATCACAAATGCTTGTATTTGCGCAAAACGGTGTTGAAGCTAGAGAAAAGAAAAGAAAGGGAGATCGAATGTGGTTCACAAAAGTTGAGAACGAAAACATTATTGTGATGGAGTTGTATGGTGGTTTGGTATGAGTTTCTATGAAGTGGTTGTTTTTCTGGTTGGTTCCTAACCCTTTTTCCCGGATTTTAGCACCACAAGCTCAAAATTTTCCATACCTTGTCTTTTTTCCACCTTGGCCCCATCACAACTTTATAGAAGGCCCTCATGATTTCTGTTATGTGCATGATCCTCAACGGTGGAGATTTAGAACGCTATTGCAAGCCTATTGGAGATTAAGTGAAATGGTTGAGACCGAGCATAATGTTATACCTTAAGCACATTTGAGTGAGTGTGTCATTAAGAAAAAAATCCTTGTGAGGTTTAGGGGCTTTTGATTGCTACGTATTAATGATAATGAGCAAACATGTGATAATGGCAATTGTCTTAAGGTTCTGATCATAAAATATCATTTCAAAAGGCCGCTTCCTTCTTCTTCGTCTTTCGTCGTCCGTTCTGAGAGCTCTCTTCTGAGCTTGAAGAAGACAGGGCCCTCCTCTTCTTTTGGGCCTGACCCGGATCTAGGAAACGGGTTATATCAATTGCAACCTGGGTTTTCAGTTGTGAAGGGAAGTGGGATCCGGTTTGGGTTCTCGTCCGGGTCTTGGGCTGGGCAATGGTTCAGATTCGGGTCTCCCTTTTCAGTTGGGCTGTGGGATTGTTATTTTATACTCTATTATTGTTGCTACGTTTTGATATGTTCCATATATACATATACTCCGTATATAATGATTTAAATGAAATTTCTGTTAGCCTTTATCATATTATTCTGTTTTGAGGTGTTATGTAAGTTGAAATTATTATATATCATAAAGTATTTTAAAAAATAATATTATGTGGTATTTTAATGTATGTAATTTTAGGAATGTCAAACGATTTATGGGATTGGATTATAATTAAGAATTTCAAAGAGGATTTAATTTTGATATTTTATTTACTCAAATATTATTGAGTAGATGAATTAAAAAGATATTTTTTAGTTTCTTGGAAATGTCTTTTAGGGATTTGTGTTGGAAAACCAAAATGCCGGAATTAATTCTATAATATGATTTTGAGGTATTGGTTTTAAGGTTTAATGTCGGAATTCTTTGTCTTGGTTTGATGATGTTGGTTTTGAGAAGGAAGTTTGAAAATATGGTTGGTACGATTTTATTAATGGGTTTGATTAGAAGTAAATGATTTTGGTTGATGTTGATCGCATCGGAAAGGTTTTGGAAAATGGTTTTACCGTCGATTGGTTTTGAGGATGTTGAGAACTTGGGTTCGTGTGTATGAATGTTGGTCCGGTAGCTTATGGCAATGGCTTGATGATAGGTGTGTATTGCAGTTGGATTGCTTTTGGACTTACATTTGGGCCATTGCTTGCGTTATTTTGTTGTTCTGCATCTTCAGGTAAGTATCCTACGGGACTTACTCAGTAACCTGGACCTCCTGCCTGATGTGTCATGTGATGTGTAGTTTTGTTGCATATTAAAGCATGCCATGTAGTACCATGCTAGGAGTGCATTGAATTGAGCATGTGATTACTATGTGTGTTTGAAACAGAACGACCGTTATCTGTGAGAGTCCTAGAGTCTTTGCTAGGGTCATAGGGTAGCCCAGTCTCATCGGGTGCCCTGAGTCAATCGAGTCAATATGAGCATGTTACTATAGCCCAGCACCATCGGGCAAGCTTGGTTACTTTATGTTGATGTTTATTCCGTGGTCCGTGCACCACCACGAGGAAATGGGTTCCTTGATGGACCGTTCCGCTCATGGAAAGGCGGCGGAGTAGGAGAGGGATATGTCACTTGGCATTGTCTTGGGCCCTTTACAGTTTTTTTGCATATTATAACTGTTAAAGCATGCTTATGTGATTTAAATCTTGTACTGCATTAGTCATCCTTTATTTAGGTATAGGCATGTTATATGGCCTCAGCGCGGTTAGAGGACCCGCAAGCGATTACCGGGCCTGACTTCGTGGATAGTGTTAGGTACCGCTCTTGTTTGCTCCTTGCTTCTGTGACGAGGAATCTCTTGGTGAGCCGAAGAATCCGGCTAATATTTTAACTTGATAAAATGGTAATCACCCGCTATGTTTTGGTTTTAACCCGGCTCTGCCGTGGCACTTGTATCTAAACTTTGCTTTCGCTTTACTTTCATTTGAATTCAATTTCGCGGCATATCTTAGGACAGGTTAAGGGTACCCAATGGCCCTTCGAGGTTTTTAGGGTTTGAAATCCCTCTTTTTACTAATCTTGAAATGAGTTTGAAATCTCGACCCGTACCTGGATTGCAAGATCCGAACAAGGGGTTTCATCCCTTGAAACGTAACCCGGAAATCATAATTATGGGTCGTTACAAAGTTGGTATCAAAGCCGAGGTTGTGCAATTCGGGTACAAGGGTCGAGTGTATGTTTTGATAATCACCCACGAGTTTCAATGACTTTTAAAAAGGATTTAAAGGGGCAAAATGAACTTAAGATGCCTAACCCAAATTGACTAAGTAATGAACTTGACTTGTTATAAAAGAGGAAAACCGACCAAATGGGGAACGAGAGGGTAGAAAGGCGGTAATACCATCCCTATTGGGTGTAGTCGGGAATGGGTAGGCAAAATATTAGCTTGTTCTTTACAGATGGGTTTGGAAGTTTCGAAGGAGATCATTATGATTGTCATTAACTGTTTCTATGCTAAGTGCTTGTTGTGGATATGATTGGTATGTCTGACGATGAAATGTGTACTAATGAAACTGTGTCAACGGGATAGCGGGAATACCCCTACTTCTAGATGGTGAACCTAGTTGTGTGTCATAGCCCCTTCCACTATGCTAAACCCTTGACGATCTTATCGAGTCTTTCTCTCGGATCTCAGTATCTTTCACGGAAATTAGGTTGGTAAACACATTGTGTCGGAAAATCACGTGTGTATATGAAGGTTGTCACAGTGAGTATTGGAAGGTAACTATTGATGTTGTTTTGAGTCAAAAGTAAGGTGTTTTGGGGGTTATCTTTCTTGATTCTTATGACGATCAATCATTGTTTTCTTGCCACAAAGAGTCGTACTAGAGTGCCACGGGAAAGAAGGGTGATGAGTCAGTTGGGGAAAGTCAATGGTTGCCCTTAGGGATCTCTGTCCGGTTGTAATGGTGACTCTATCTAAATTGCATGTTATGATTTTGTAATCTCCCGCATGTACCTCGCAAATGATCATTAGTAAAAAGCTACTCATGTTATGCCTTTCTTTATACCATGATTATATGTTGTCATACCATGTCTACTTGGCCTATTGATCGTATGATTGATTGGAAGCATGAACCACATGATATGAACCTACATGATCGTTATTTTCTCCTGGATTAGGTTCATGATAGTGTGATCAACTCCTCTCTGTATGAATGCTTGTAGATGACCTCCTTGGCATGGTACATGATAATGTGTCGATGCTTATTATTCCTTTTGTGATAAGAACCTATAACATGCCCATCTGTTTTGTATTTATCAATTGGCTATTATTGATAATGTTACAAGGTAATATTGTTGTGCACTACTTGCGTTGAATGGAGAATATGTGGTATAATTGAGTCTTGATGAATGCATGTTTTATCCTGGCATGTGCTGATTTGAGCTCATACCCTCGCATCCTAGCCATATTGCCAATTATTTAGACTTGTGTATATATCGTTAAACTTTCTCATGCTTCTATATCGTTGGAATGTGATTGAGTGATTTCTTACACATCGTCATGATTAGTTGCATGCATGTATCGTATATTATGTAGAGCCTTTAGTATCATGTAGGATCCTTGGTTGTGACTTGTGTGAATTTATATCTTGCCTACAGTATTGCTAATTCTCTCTCGAGCTAGGTCCCTGATAGTATGCTTCTTCCCTCTTCTTAAAGTGTTTTACTCATCCTGATTAGACTGATGTTGAATTCGATGATCGACTTGCTTTTCGTGATGGTGAATCCTAGCATGCTTTCATGTTATCGCTCGGTAGTGTTTCCCTATTACCCTATGGTATCCTCTCATGCTTGCATAAATATATGACTTGGCACCTCACATGATCACACACCATGCTATATCATAATTTCGTATAAGCATTAGATATGAATGTTAGAATGAATCTAGTCGAATCGCCTTGACTGTAATCATGTTTCGAGATGTGCTAGTAGTATCCTATAGGGCTTATGCTTTCCTATATGACTTGCCGAATGGTTACTTGTCGGGCTTGTTCTATAATGTGATAACTATTGTACCATTATATGTGCTCTATGACGGTTCATTCCTAGCATGATTATAATCTTTCACCTATGATGTTCTCCTGGTTACTCTGTGGTGATCTCTCTTGCTCTCATGAACATTATGTCAAACTCACTTAAATGACTCTTGACTATGCCATGCCTTATCATATATCGCTAGCATCAAGTAGGACCTATGCTCTCTAAATGTATCTTGTTGTATGATTACATGTCATTCTTAACCTGGTATATGATTATTATTGTCCGATGTGATAGTTACCATGCTACTCTTATGTGCTCTCGCATGACGCTTAGTCTGATTGTTATGATATACCTCGCCATGCTGCATTTGACCTCATTCGTTGATGTGTATACCATACTCGTACATTGTTCGTACATGTGATAATTCCTATGTTTATTCCGCATACCTCGTTTAAGATTGCGAAGCATGTCTGCTTTCTTGAAAGAATATGCGACTAGCTCATTTCACCTGAATTAGTGCCAGACTCGATTGTGTTTTCTAAAATGAATGCATATGTAGTTCATCATGAGTTAGGTACATGTTAGTATGAACTAGAGTGATTGATATGCTCCATGGTGAATTCGTGTTTGCTTGTTACAATTATAGCCTAATAGACTTCTATAAGAGCATCGTTGCTATTCTCGGGTCGGAATTCGTCTCTAGTTGTCGTCTTTAGTTGTGGTCCGTGTCTGTTCCCGAAAGGAATTTGGGTTGTCTTCTCTTGTCACTCCCCTATCTCCCTTAACTTGGACTCTTGTGCGATACATTGAATATGCGACCGCATGGGAGAGGGAATGAAAAGTTAGACAGCGATAGAGCAGTGCAGCGAGAGTGTGGGCCCATAACCCACGGGCCTCAGGATCAATGATGTCTGCGGAACGGGCACGCGTAAAAAATTACGGTTACTGAGTATGATATGACATGCAAGCGAGAGTGTTCTCCGTTCGAATTGCTAACCCTTTTGAATTTGTTGACGATGACATTGCACTGACCTGGCGATAAGATCTATGTGTTGGTGTGCTGACTTGATGACTGTTGTCTGATTGCCTGTTGTCTATGATGATATGATTGATGCCTTATAGATTTCATGTACCATGATGTCTTAGCGTGCTGCTACTCTAAGTTGCTAAGCATGATTTGAATTCCTTTGCCTGTAAAATGTGAACTACATATGCTAAGAAGCCTGAATTGTATCTGATAAGGTTATAATGCAACATGTTAGCTTGACTTGATTATGTTCATTGAAGGTTCGATAATGTAAAACAAAGTAATGTAAAGATACTCTAGAAGGGGGGTTGAATAGAGTATGTCGGTTTTTCGCAGATAGTCTCAAGACTTTTGAAGCTCGTGCAAAATCCTTTGAGGTTAGACTTAGTCTTTCTTCGAAAACCTGAATCACAAAGTTAAACAGTACGAACCAAGTGCGGAAATAAGGTAAAGCAGTAAGTAAAGGACGCCACGAATTGTTAACGAGGTTCGGCACGAACTTGGCCTACGTCCCCGCCTAGGGTTCTTCCACAACCCTAGGATTCAACCGACTTTTATTGATTCACAAGACTTAGGATCCTAGTAGCTCACCGAGAAGCCTCTCTCCTATATAATTGCAATCTAGTCAACTCACGTTCCCTTGGAGTCCTAGACCAATCTAGAAGAGCCCCACCTCTCTATGCTATCTAGTACAATTCTCTTACACTTAGTGAATCAATCGCCTAGTGTTCACTTCCTGAGTTACAAACTCTCGAGTATAACACTATCACGAAATATATCATATAAGCTCACTGTGTGACTCTCAAATGATTTGAAATGAAATAACAGACTCTTAAGGACTAGCAGAGAGCACACGAAGAAGACGGATTTCGCTTGAGGGCTTGAGTGTATAAAAGCTTGTGTTCCACGAATTGTCTTGCTGTCTTCTTCTTCCTTTTCTTTATATTGAAACAAATCGGCGCCTAAGGATCTTCACCAACGGCTAGAGAGGATCATGGCTTGAGCTGGATTCTTCACAATCTTTTATCTTTGGAAACTTCTGAAGCCATAATCTTCCGATTTGAATCTTCTCAATTTATAACATAAGGAAGGAAATAATATTCGAAAATGCTTCCTGAAAGGTTAGTGAATATATAATAATATGATGGAAGCATATAATAACATAAAATAATATTCGAACATAATATCATATAGAACAGGTTTTGTGTTTCATCAACACTGCTAAAGCTTCAAGACCTTTGACAAAAAACAGACTGTCAAAGCCTTTGAAACTTATTCCGATTTTCATCAAGGGAGTGGAGGGGAGTCGGGTTCGTCCTCAGGAGAGAAGTCAGCGGTTCTAGGTTTAGTGTGTTTTGGGGTTCAGGGATAGCGGGAAAATGTGGGGAGGTTGTTGTCGATGTCGACTAAGACTTGGTCGATGTCGAGGGAATGATAGAAGAAGAGGTGGTCAGTGTCGAGTAACTTTGCAGGATAAAACTAATGAAATAAAATATATAAAGATGCAAACTTCCAAGGTTAGGGATCACCACAACAATAAACATATGCGCAGATCATAAATCACATAAAGATGCATGCTTTATATCAAATAACATTCGTTATTAACAAATAGGAATATAGAGGCTTTCGCATAAACCCTAAATGTTACTACCTTTTCTTAATTAGGATCAACCAACTTTCGCAAGCAAAGCCTAATTACTATCCAAATTTATAATTAATTCACTTTCGCTTCATAATTGCAAATAAGAAATTGTCCTCGACTGTCGCAAAGGATTAAGCACATAGGTAGATGATTATAAAGACATACAAAATCATGAATTCATAAATCAAACAAACATATCTATGTTGGGATCACCCCAACCCTAGAAGAAGGAGAATTAGAAAGCAAACATGATGAAAGAAATTAACTTTGACATAAAATAAACTAAAACTTACAAAACCTTCCAAACGTTCCTCCTCTCTCTCCTCTCTCGCCTCCTCTCTCTCTCTCTCTCTCTCTCTCTCTCTCTCTCTCTCTCTCCTTCTCTCTCTCTCGCCTCCTCCCTCTCCTTGCGCCCGAAGACGGCTTTTCTTGAATGAGTGAAAATCAGTCCCCAGGGCTTTATTTATAGCCTTCTATTCCTTGCTATTCAAGGATAGAATCTTCTATCTATATCTAAAATTATATCTAAAATGCTTAATGATAAATAAAAGCAATAAATGAAATAAATCTAAAAGGAAAAGATAAATCTAAACTAGGTAATATGTCTTCATGTTGATAGATCTTCCTTCCATAGATAGATGATGATAGATTTCGGCCTACTCGACCTCCTTCGTGCCCAAGGAATCCCAGCTCGACTCGGACTGCTCAACCGCGTAACGCGTTTTCGGACTTTGCTCGTCGATCTCGACCAGGGTCTACTCGAGATCGAGTAGGATTCGTCGTCTGGCTGGCTTGGTCGGGTGGCCCTGCTCGACATGGCTCGGATCTGGTGGTTCTGGCTCCTCGATCTCGACCAAGGGTACTCGAGATCGAGTAGAGTGCGGTCGAGGATGACTCGGACTGATGTTGTCGAGGACTCCTCCTCGGCATGGGCTCGGACTGGCGCAGGGTGGCTCCTCGATCTCGACAAGGCCTCCTCGAGATCGAGTAGGGTTGGCTCGGCGTCTCCGTCTTCGGCTTCTCGACTTGGCACAGCTCGTCGACTCCGGACATGGCTCCTCGATCTCGACAAGGCCTTCTCGACATCGAGTAAGATTCCGGGAGTCGGGTTGTCTCTGACTCAGTGTCCTCGATCAGCTCTGCTCGACCAGGCTGTGCTCGAACATGGTGGTCGAGATCGAGTAAGGTCTACTCGAGATCGAGTAGCCTTGACTCTCAGATTGATTCGACTGGTTCCGCTGCTTCCTTGACCTTGGACTTCTGTAGCTGATTTCCGAGTTTTTCTGACCTTCTGTAGAATTGCTGTAAAAATGCCTCGATTTCTGCGAATTAAACAGAAACTGGTATAGATTCCATAATTTGGCAAATAAACATAAACTACACAAGTTCTGTACTATCTTAGCCCAAATGCATGAAATGTATACAGAAATCGATATAAAAGTTACTGTAAAACATGGCAGATTCAGCTCACAAAAAACACCCCATACTTAAGCTTGCTTGTCCTCAAGCAATACTTTTATTTGTCATTCAGGGGAAGAATTCAAACTCTCAACATCTTAGATTCATTCTTATATGACCCTGCAATCAATTACCATCCTCGAAAAGGTACTAGTGTCACAAATCCATGTATGTGCAAATGTATAAAAGCAACATCTACTCACAAAAGGAGGGTTATGCACAAATAATTTTTATGTGACAAAGCAACAATAATCAAGAGGACTTTAATTTAAGCTCAATAAGGAGTAGATTGGTAAAAGGCTAAAGGTGGGCAATTTTTGGCAATGTGGTGCTAATGATCCGGGGAAATGGAGTATTTCCAAACTGAATTTCCACATTCCTTCTCTTTGAGATTCATCACCTTTCATAATGCTTTTATCCATAATATTGCTTTTACCTCTCTAACCTCAGCACTGCCTTCTCGCGAGTCGCAAACATGGGTGTCATGAATGGCCCCGGATACATAGTGCGTCGGACTCCTCACCTGGTGTCCCATCTCGCCAAACTATTATCTCAGCGAGCAGGGTCGATCTTTGATCGGATTTTCTTTCACTCATTAAATTTTCCATATATTTCAAATAATTCCGCCAAACTCCAATAATGATAAACACAACAACCATATAACAATCTCCATAATGTAACATCATTCCCAACATAATCTCCATAATGTAACATCATTCTCAACATAATCCCCGGATATGGGCAATATTTAGATCATGTGGAGCAATAATTGAAATAAGGCATAATATGGCTTTTGTGTAATGCATAAGCATAGGTAAGGCTAGGATTATAAACAATGAGCATTATATGGAAATATAAAGTCCTCCATCATCTTATCATGCAACATGTCAAAAGCAATTTCAAATTTTATCTCCTTTCATGGTTTTCAAGAAATAATGTACTTCATTGTGACTTCCCTTTACTAGGCAATTTCATGCTATATCTCTAATGAATCTAATTTTGCATCGTCGAGTTCAATATAAGCTTCCATGACATTAATCAAAAATTTCAATGGGGGTCATTTTTCTCAAATTTTGGAAATTATGCATATAAGCACATAAATCAAATAATGCATTCCAAAATAGCCATGTAGCAATTCAACGAAATAATGCACCAATAATGTCAAATAAATCAAATATGCATAAAGTAAGCCCTTCCCCCACCCCATACTTAAACATTACAGTGTCCTCACTGTATAAAAACAAGGGTAAAGAAAGAAACTCACAAGACAGATGTGCAGAGCCTCATGTTTTTGAATGAAAGCACCTCCTGCGCCGAGTATGACTTGGGTCTATCCATGGACCTGAAAATGTAGAAGACATATACCCACAATAGAAAAACTAAAAGTGTTCAAAACAAAAAACAAGTAAAAACAATGTCCAAAAAGAATGTCCTAAAAAAGTCTATGTACAAGCTCTAGATTTTATAGTCGCTAGGCCGACTCTCCATGTATGCTCAAGGTGGCATCTGCAGGGCCCATGTAGCTTGGGCCTCAAATAGGACTCCATTTTTGTCCATCAGCTGTAATCCTCCAGAATGGATCTTGTTCACCACGAACGGTCCCATCCGCTTCTTGTTGAATTTGTTTGGAAACCAATGATCCTTTGATTTAGAGACATAGAGCTTGTCTCCAACTTCATATTCCTTGGGCTCATCGTTGGAAATCCTACATAAGCGCACATACCAAGGCAAACCTCTCCCATGTATAGATAGATCTTTAATGGAAATAGGAGAAGAAAGATCCATACCTTGGCTTACCTTTGCAGAGACGGAATCGGGGACCACTGTATTTGGTCGATCTCGACTAGGACTGGTCTATCTCGACAAGACTGCAGGCTCTGGTGGTGGTCGGTTCGAAGATTCAGAAGTCGAGGAAGAACAAGGCTGGTCGACATCGACAAGGCTGGTCGACCTCGAGTAGTTTGCTGCTCCTGGTGTCTGCAGCGTCGAGGAAGGTGCCGTCGAGGAAGGGCAGTGGTGGTCGATCTCGACAAGGGTGGTCGAGGTCGATGAGGATCTTGGCTCTGGTGTCGTCAGCGTCGAGGAAGCAGGTGCCCGAGGAGTTTGGTCGACCTCGACTACAGTAGTCGATCTCGATAAGTTTTGCTCGACTGGTGGTGGACTGGCCGAGATTGCTGGAGTCGAGGAGGCCTGAGGCTGGTCGACATCGAGTGAGCTCCTCGAGATCGACAAGGGTTTTGGTTCTGTCTGGCTGCTCGACGAGGCTGGTGCTGGTGGAGTCTCCTTGGTCTGGTCGAGATCGACTAGGGTTCTACTCGATGTCGAGGAGCCTTGGTCGATCTTGACCCCATACTTAGTCCCTGTCAAGGCATCCGAAAAATAATGAATCCACAATGACTTACCTTGGTCTGTGTCGATTGGATTCGCTGTGTTCTCCTTGAGGATTGCCATGATCTCCTCCACCTGGGCCTCCATGTCCCTTTTTTCCAGCTCCTCAGGGGTCATATTTCTGACCTTGGGTTCCCCGCAGGTGATGTAGCCAGCTGAGATAGATTTGACCTCTTCCATTGGACCTGTATGCCTTTCAGTTTTATTAAAGGAATACTCAATTACCTCATCGCTGATGTTGAAGGTGAGCACTCCTTTCCTTACGCTTATGTTGGCATCCACCGTCGCCAAGAAGGGTCTTCCTAGAATAATTGGACAAGCAGGATCTTCTTGCATATCAACAACTAGAAAATCAGCAGGGACGAAGAATTTACCTACTTGTACTGGAACATTATCCACCATGCCTGTTGGAATGACCACCGTGTTGTTGGCCATGTAAAGTCTAGCATCCACAGGCTCCAGGGCACCTATCTTAATCTTGGACCAAATCGTTAAAGGCATTATACTCACACTAGCTCCAAGATCACATAGGGCATTAATTTTGTATGGACCAAACCCAATAGTTATAGCAAACTTACCTGGATCCGGCCTCTTCTCCAATATGTCCAGATGGCTGCACTCCTCTGTAATTTCAGCCATCGACCGCTTTTTGCTCAGAATCTCCTTCAGGAATTTGACATAAGATGGCATTTCATTGAGAGCTTCTGTGAAGGGAATGGTGACGTTGAGTTTCTGAAGCATCTTGATGAAGCGCTGAAATTTCTTTTCTGCCGGGTCCTTTAGAGATTTTGTGGGGAAAGGCAGCTTCTTTTTCTGATTCGGAGCCAGAACAGACGTCGGAGGTGCTGCAGGCTGCTCTATGTCGACTAGGGGCTCCTCGACATCGACCAGGCCCTTGTCGATCTCGACCAGGTTGGGTGCGGTCGAGTTGCTGTTCGGCGCAGACGAAGGTTTCTGAAGCTTCTCCTCGAGGTCGAGTTGGCCGTCCTTGAGATCGACTAGGCTTTGGTCGACCAACTGTTCCTCGTTGTTCTGCTGCTTTCCGACCTCTGGCTCTTGTAATTGATGGCCGCTTCTGAGTTTTACAGCAGCGATGTGTCCAGTCTTTCCCTTAGGATTTGGTTCTGAAGATCCAGGGAGCGCACCCGACTGTCTGGGGATTCCTGCTGCTAGCTGACCAATCTGTGTATCAACTGATTTCCGCCAGATATCAATTTCCCCAAGCCTAGAGTTGACACCTTGCATCTGAGTATAGACGGAGTTGAAAGATTGCCTAGTTTCTGAGTGGTTCCTCCGTATTTCCTCCAGGACTGTCTGTATATCATCCTTTTTCTGTTCCCTTTCCGGATGTCCTGGAGCTCTGTAGGGCGGGGAGTTCCTAGGGACACCTTGGTTCCATTGTGGTTGCTGAAACCTTTGGTCCCCCATATAGCGACTGGGACCCCCTTCGTAAGCTGCTTCCTCATGGTGCTCTGCCAGCCTGACTTGCTCGGTGTGTGGGCACTCAGTAGTGGTGTGCCTCTGTGATCCGCATTCAATACAAGGCTGGTTGACGGAGAGATACTTTACTTGCTTGATGAGCTTTTTGTTCTGGTCTCTGTAGTACTGCTCCCTAACATCTGGATCAATCTCCTTAGGTGGATCATATAGGGGCATGGATGGTGCTGGCCTGGCGTATGGGTTCTCTTCATAAGTTGCAGTAGACCCATACTTGTTGTCGTAGGTAGTGAGCTTCTCTAGCACACCCCATGCGTCACTTGGCGGCATTGTCAGATACTCATAGCGAGTATAATGATTGATTCTGTCCTTAGTGCCTTGATCAAGAGAGTTGAAGAAGATCTCCTGAATGACGTAGGGTGGCTGTCCATGAGTAGGGCAAGATCGCAGAAGTTCCTTGTAGCGCTCCCATGCCTTTGCCAGCGGTTCCCCTTGCTTCTGTCTGAAGGCGGTGATTTTCTGGCGGAGATGTGCTGTTTTGGCGGGTGGGAAGAATTTGTTCAGGAATTCTTGCTCTACTTGGGCCCAGGTTGTGAGTGATTTTGGTTTCAGCCCTTTCAGCCATTTCAGTGCAGGCCCAGCGAGAGACCAGCGAAAAGATTTCATCTTGACATATTCCAAAGTTGTACCTTCAGCAAGAGTACGGCACATGTCAGCAACGTTTGTAATATGTTCAAGAGGACACTCATTAAATCTACCATAAAAGGCATTATTTTTAAGCTCTATAAGAAATTGAGTGCGAATTTCAAAAGAGTTGTCAGGGATAAGAATCGCCGATTCAGGCACGACGAGAGTTGGGTGCATATAATCCTCTGCCATGGTTGGGTACTGGGCAAGCTCAGCCTGTGCTTGTTCCCTTGCTGCTTTCTCAGCGGCGATAGCAGCATCTTTAGAGGCCAATTCCCTGGTAAGCCTAGCGATCAGCTGTTCCTGTGTCTCCGCAGCTGCCATGGCTCTTTGCAGTTTAGCTCTGATGTGTAGGAGGCGCTCTGGTTCGTCTAAGCCGTCAAACTCAGGTGGTTGACCAGAACGGCGCATACACCTGTAAATTAACTCAAAGAAAAAGTGAGAACTGACTACTTAAGGCGCGATTGATAGCCTCCCCGGCAATGGTGCCAAATTTGACGAGAGGGTTTCTCGACCAAATAAATTTATAGTCAAGACCCCCGCTATAGTATAGGGGAGTCAGGTTCGTCCTCAGAAGAGAAGTCAGCGGTTCTAGGTTTAGTGTGTTTTGGGGTTCAGGGATAGCGGGAAAATGTGGGGAGGTTGTTGTCGATGTCGACTAAGACTTGGTCGATCTCGAGGGAATGATAGAAGAAGAGGTGGTCGGTGTCGGGTAACTTTGCAGGATAAAAATAATGAAATAAAATATATAAAGATGCAAACTTCCAAGGTTAGGGATCACCACAACAATAAACATATGCGCAGATCATAAATCACATAAAGATGCATGCTTTATATCAAATAACTTTCGTTATTAACAAATAGGAATATAGAGGCTTTCGCATAAACCCTAAATGTTACTACCTTTTCTTAATTAGGATCAACCAACTTTCGCAAGCAAAGCCTAATTACTATCCAAATTTATAATTAATTCACTTTCGCTTCATAATTGCAAATAAGAAATTGTCCTCGACTGTCGCAAAGGATTAAGCACATAGGTAGATGATTATAAAGACATACAAAATCATGAATTCATAAATCAAACAAACATATCTATGTTGGGATCACCCCAACCCTAGAAGAAGGAGAATTAGAAAGCAAACATGATGAAAGAAATTAACTTTGACATAAAATAAACTAAAACTTACAAAACCTTCCAAACGTTCCTCCTCTCTCTCCTCTCTCGCCTCCTCTCTCTCTCTCTCTCTCTTCTCTCTCTCTCTCTCTCTCTCTCTCTCTCTCTCTCTCTCTCTCTCCTTCTCTCTCTCTCGCCTCCTCCCTCTCCTTGCGCCCGAAGACGGCTTTTCTTGAATGAATGAAAATCAGCCCCCTAGGGCTTTATTTATAGCCTTCTATTCCTTGCTATTCAAGGATAGAATCTTCTATCTATATCTAAAATTATACCTAAAATGCTTAATGATAAATAAAAGCAATAAAGGCAATAAATCTAAAAGGAAAAGATAAATCTAAACTAGGTAATATGTCTTCATGTTGATAGATCTTCCTTCCATAGATAGATGATGATAGATTTCGGCCTACTCGACCTCCTTCGTGCCCAAGGAATCCCAGCTCGACTCGGACTGCTCAACCGCGTAACGCGTTTTCGGGCTTTGCTCGTCGATCTCGACCAGGGTCTACTGGAGATCGAGTAGGATTCGTCCTCTGGCTGGCTTGGTCGGGTGGCCCTGCTCGACATGGCTCGGATCTGGTGGTTCTGGCTCCTCGATCTCGACCAAGGGTACTCGAGATCGAGTACAGTGCGGTCGAGGATGACTCGGACTGATGTTGTTGAGGACTCCTCCTCGGCATGGGCTCGGACTGGCGCAGGGTGGCTCCTCGATCTCGACAAGGCCTCCTCGAGATCGAGTAGGGTTGGCTCGGCGTCTCCGTCTTCGGCTTCTCGACTTGGCACAGCTCGTCGACTCCGGACATGGCTCCTCGATCTCGACAAGGCCTTCTCGACATCGAGTAGGATTCCGGGAGTCGGGTTATCTCTGACTCAGTGTCCTCGATCAGCTCTGCTCGACCAGGCTGTGCTCGGACATGGTGGTCGAGATCGAGTAAGGTCTACTCGAGATCGAGTAGCCTTGACTCTCAGATTGATTCGACTGGTTCCGCTGCTTCCTTGACCTTGGACTTCTGTAGCTGATTTCCGAGTTTTTCTGACCTTCTGTAGAATTGCTGTAAAAATGCCTCGATTTCTGCGAATTAAACAGAAACTGGTATAGATTCCATAATTTGGCAAATAAACATAAACTACACAGGTTCTGTACTATCTTAGCCCAAATGCATGAAATGTATACAGAAATCGATATAAAAGTTACTGTAAAACATGGCAGATTCAGCTCACAACACTTAGTCAAGCATGTATAATATAAGTACCTGCATGGGTTAGACAAATGTTGGATCATAGTTTTAAAACAAGAAATTATCCAACCAAAACAAAACCAAGGTCTTCCAAGACCTTTGAATCACAACAGTTTTAAAAAGTCTGACGCCACAGATCATCTCCCCTTTTTTGTCTTTAAACAAATGGAGGAGGTAAAACAGTCACCAAAAGTTTTGAAACAGTTTCCAAAAACCAGCAATGTTTCAGATTTGGGGTTAGGATAGGGTAGGGTAAGGCTAAGCTTCATCGTCCAGAGCATCATCAGTGAGCATCGACCTCAGATCTTGCAACAGCTTGGTTACCCCGCTCATCTCCGTCATAAACTCCTTGTGTAGCTCCTTGATATCCAGGCGAACTTCCTCCAAGCCCAACTCCAGGTTGTCCATGCGTTCATCAACGGCTGAGGCAGTGGGAAGAGCTTTTGAAGGAGAGGCAAGACTCCAAGTCCCTTGGGGGGACCGAGTGATGCCAATCTTTTCAAGGCTCTTGGAGTCGAACTTACCCATATGACGCTGTTGTTCTTCATTTTTGAAATTGATTCCAGAAGCTTTGAAGATATGGGTCAAAAGGGTGGCAAAGGGGAGGGAAGTTCCTTTCCTGGCTTTTCTAGTGTGAGCCATGGATCCTAAAATGGTATTGGCCAGATCAAGATCAAGCCCATTTAGGATTCGGTAAAGTAGGACCATGGCATTATCAGTAAGGAGCGAGCCAGAGTTAAGACGGGGTAAGAGGCAATGCACAATGATGTTAAAAATAATCTTTGCCTCTAGGGTAAGGGATGAGTAAAAATGTCAGCCCATTGATAATCAGTTGAAATAAAAGAAATGGACACATCACCTTTTTCCACATGGTCTCTAATGAAGTGATGCCTTACATCAATATGTTTGGTCCTTGAATGCTGAACAGGATTCTTTGTAATGGAGATGGCACTTGTATTGTCACACTTAATGGGAATGCCTTTGAGGTTGATGCCAAGATCTCGCATTTGTTGAGCTATCCAAAGGATTTGGGAGCAGCATGCTCCAGCTGCTATGTATTCGGCTTCTGCAGTGGATAGGGCAACTGAGTTTTGTTTCTTAGAATGCCAACTGATCAACGATGCTCCTAAGAATTGGCAACATCCGGATGTGCTCTTCCTATCCACCTTATAGCCTGCAAAATCTGCATCAGAATAACCGATTAATGTGAAATCCTTTTGCTTTGGGTACCATAGTCAAAGCTCCTTAGTGCCATTGAGATATCGAAAGATCCTCTTCACAGCCACAAGGTGAGATTCTTTAGGATCAGCTTGAAACCTAGTACACATGCAAACACTAAACATGATGTCAGGTCTACTAGCTGTAAGATATAGTAAAGATCCAATCATCCCTCGGTACTCCTTTTGATTGACACTTTTTCCAGACTTGTCCTGATCTAGAGATAGTGTTGAGCTCATGGGAGTCTTGGCTGCTTTGGATTGATCCATCTTGAACTTCTTCAAGAGATCCTTAGTGTCCTTGCTTTGGTTGAAAAAAATCCCTTTCTTGGATTGATTAACTTGTAATCCCAAAAAGAAGTTGAGTTCATCCATGAAGCTCATCTCAAATTCACTGCACATAATGTCAGAAAATTCCTTGCACAAAGATGTGTTAGTAGCAACAAATAATATATCATCAACATAGATTTGAATAACCAAAATGTCCTTTCCTTTGATCTTGATAAAAAGAGTCTTGTCGATCAACCCCCTTTTAAAATCATTTTCTAAAAGATATTTTGACAAGCGCTCATACCAAGCTCTTGGGGCTTGTTTCAAACCATAAAGCACTTTGTCTAGTTTATAAACATGATTGGGAAATTCTGAACTTTCAAAACCTGGGGGTTGAGCCACATAAACTTCTTCCTCTAAGAAACCATTAAGAAAAGCACACTTCACATCCATTTGATATAACTTTATGCTCATAAAAGATGCAAATGCTAATAAAATGCGAATGGCTTCAAGCCTGGCTACGGGAGCAAAGGTATCCTCGTAGTCAATACCTTCCTCTTGATTGTAGCCTTAAGTAACAAGCCTTGCTTTGTTCCTCACGATCTTACCATTCTCATCTAGCTTGTTTCGAAATACCCATCGTGTGCCAATGACTGATTGATGCTTTGGCCTAGGCTTCAAGGTCCAGACTTTGTTCCTTTCAAATGTGTTAAGCTCACTTTGCATAGCAATGATCCAGTCTGGCTCTTGAAGGGTCTCATCTACCTTCTTTGGTTCAATAAGAGAAACAAACGCATGAAAAGCACAAAGATCTTTATGTTTAGAACGAGTTGAACACTAGATGTAGGGTCAGAAATGATATCCTTTAATGAGTGTGATGAGGAGTATTTGAATTTCCTTTTGCTAGTCTCAGCTCCTTGATTCGTCACACCAGCAGGATTGATTTGAGGTACATCTGACTCCATAGTCCTGTTAGGTTCAGTTACAGCAGTTTCTGACGTCTCAACACTGTTGGATTGGACACCAAGGGCTTTGGACGAATCTTCAACACCTTGGGCCAATTCTACAGTGTTGAGAATCTGTTCCTGCATGTTCATCTTCTCTGTGTTCTTGGTAGCAGCATCATCACCTTCCTCGTTCTCTGCATGGATGTTAAGATCTATATCTGCAACACTTTCACTCAAAGAACCGTCATTGCATTCATCAAATATAACATGTATACTTTCTTCAACTAACTGGGTCGTTTTATTGAAGATTCTATAAGCTTTGCTACTTGTGGAGTGTTGTAGGAGGAAATCGAGACTTGCAATAATAAAATAGAAATAAATCACAGCAAACCAGATTCCGTCCCTTGCAAATAATTACAAGACCTCCTCCTGATGCAGTAGTGGGAAGTCAGGATCGATCCACGAGGAAGCGTGTCAGCGGATCCTAGGCAGCGGAGAATCTCACGATCAGAAGTCGACAACAAGTGCTAGATCTCGACTTAGGGTAAGTCGACAGAAGATCGGGCAAGTCGAACACAGCAGCAGCAAGCATAGGCGATTTGTACTCGAGATCGAGTAGGCCCTACTCGAGATCGAGTAGGCTCGTTGACTCCGGGTTGGTCTTCGTCGAGTTCCTGCACAAGTAAGCTACGACGATCTGGGATCGAAGATTAGTAGTCGAGATCGACCAGGCTTGGTCGAGATCGACGAGAACAGAAACTAAAACGAAAGGGAATAAAAACAAATGCTTTAGGATTTCGAACTAAACTGTATTTAAAAGACTTCCAAGATTGGGGTTTGCAACAACGATAACCAAACATGCATAAGGCAGAACTAAACAGATAATCATGTCAATCGCATCAAGGACAAGCTTTCGCCTTTTCCAACAATTAGACAACTCTTTCAAGAAACCCTAATTGTCTCTACTAATTTTATGTTTACAATCCAAGTTGTTATCATGGACCTCCATTAGATGGGTAATAAATACATAAACAAGTAGTAGATGCTCAAAACTTGATAAAAGTCGGATCTTTACCTCAATTATGCATGGCTATCGTCGGCCTCGCCCCAACCCTAGAAGTGGGTGGACTACTCGCGCTTCATCGCAAACTCAGACATCATCGATTGAAAGAAAACTAATTGCATTAAAATAAACCAAAGTTTACAACCGCTTGAAGCCAATTCCGCTCTCGCTTCACAACTCCAGTCGGCCGCTCACTCTCTCTCTCTCTACTTCTCCTACTTACTTCTCTCTCTGAAATCGAATGACTAGAAATCAGCCCCATGGGCTTTATTTATAGGCTTCTAAACCTTGCTACTGAAGGATAGAAATCTTTATCTATATCTAAAACTATATCTAAAAAGCTTAATGATAAATAAATGGAAATAAAGGAATTAAATCTAAAATAGGGAAATATATCTAAAAGTCTTTTAATGGATAGATCTTCTCTTTCCTTGATGTATCTTGATAGATCGGATAGAATCAGCAAACTTCGAGCCCAAGGAATCCCAATCCGAGTAGAATTGCGTCGACGCGTCACACGGCTTTTGGAATCCTCCTCGATCTCGAGTAAGGCTAGTCGAGATCGAGTAGAATTGTTGGCCGATTGGGCTTGGCTCGTCGTCTCGGGTTGCTGATCCTCGACAGGCTCGGACATGACTCCTGGCATTCGTCGATCTCGAGGACCCCTTGTCGACATCGAGTAGAGAGGCTCGTCGACTAGGTCTCGCTTGGCTGGTCGGGCAAGTCTTCTCGATGTGCTCGGTTATGGCCCCTCGGCTTTGTCGACCTTGAGTACCTCTTGTCGACATCGAGTAAGGATGTCCGAGCATGGTTGGGTAGTCTCTCAGTCTCCTCGGACAAGCTCTCCTCGACTCCGGGTTATCTCCGAGGTCTTGTCGATCTCGGGTAGCCCTACTCGATCTCGACGAAGGTTCGGGAGCGGGTTCTTCGTCTTCAGCTTCTCGACATAGGCTCCTTGATCCTGGCAGGTGTCTAGGCATGGCTTGTCGAGATCGCTTAACCCTTGTCGATGTCGAGTAGCTTTGTGCTCCGGTTCTTGCTTCTTGATTTTCTCCCGAAATGGTTCCATATTCTGCGATATTAAACAGAAATTTATGTAGATCTCCATTTCTGACAAATACGCGTATACTACATAAATCCGACATATTCCCAACCCGAAATATGCAAAATGTAAATAATATGGAACTAAAATATGCATAAAGACATGGCTACTTTGGAGACTTCAAATCACCCCATACTTAGACTTGCTTGTCCTCAACCAATAACCAAACAATAACCAAGACCTACAACACATCCTTCAAGTCTTCGCCTTTGTCAAAAGCAACATCTCAAGTAGTAGCAATGTTAGACAAGTGAATTTAACGTCATCACACATATATGAGCGATCCATAGGCATAGGCAATATAAATCCAACCTCACAGGAATAATGTGTTTACACTCTACTCTCAAATGTGTTTAGGCTATGAAGATCAACTCTCAACTCAATTCCATACACAATCTCATAAACATTGCAATTTAAATATGTATCCACTTCGCAACCAATTATGAAAATGCAACAAGAATCATCAGGAGGACTTCGCTCAATAGAAGTCTTCAAAGAAGATTCTATTCGGCGGGGTTGTAATGGGGCTTGGTAAGAAATAATAAGGAATGGAATTATTTGGACATGTGGTGCTTAATAAAATTCAGGAATCAAGACTCCTAAATCTCCAACACAACCAAACCATAACTTCTCAATCATATGCATCAACCAAACTCTCCAATTTATCTCAATGAAGTATGTAACCTTTCAAACTTCATCAACCTCTCCAAAGTATGTATCTTGCGAAATAATGAAAGAAATAAGGTAAATTTGGCTCATGCACTTTATTCACAAACATATGTACTTTTTCTTCTTCTTTTTTTTTCGGATTTTTTTTTCGAAAATAAAAACCAAATAACACTAATAGTGCATTTATAATGTGAGCCAAAAATCCTTTTACATAGTATGCATAGCAAGATAAAAATGTAAAACCAACCCATATCTCAATAATTTCAACAATCCTTTCTTCTTGAAATGCAACATAAGCTCATTCTTTCCACAAATCACCATTTCTACCAACTCTAAGTCTTAATTCCCAAATGGGGGTCAGGCTCAATTTGGCTAAGGATATTTTTGTGGAGTTCACAATAAAAGTCTCAGGCTAATGTTCTGGCTTCAAGCAAGATTAACGCAGGGTAGGTAAAGAGAGGATAAAATTGGCTTAAAAAGGTGCCTCCATCATTTAATTCTCATCAACATAAACATATAAATGCATTGGTTTTGAATAACTATCACAACATTTAGAGATGCATAGGAATAGTAAATACACTCAAGAAAGCAGAGGGATTTTTAATGTTCTCCCTATAAGGCCAAAATTCTCACTGGGACAATTTTTGTTGGATTTTAACCTTTAGCTAAGGATCATATGTGCTCAATTTCATCACAAGTTCACAATCCACATAAAAACCATTTTAAGGACTTAGGCTAAACCTTCCAAACACGCCATAGGATTTATATGATCAAGTCAGTCATTATTTATCATCATAGGACATCTAAGTTAGGGTATAAAAACTAAAACAATGCAAAAATTAAACATGCATATATTTTTTTTTTTCGACATTTTTTTTATTTTTTATTTTTTCATTTTTTCTTATGCAAAAAGAAACAAGACCAAAGTATGACAAAAACATAAAATGCATAAAATTTAAACATGAATGCATAACATAAAAATAAAAATTTCACCATGTAAAACCAAAAGCAAGACTAAAATATATGATAATGATAATGAGCTCTGCCCCCACCCCATACTTAAAATTTACAGTGTCCCCACTGTACAAAATCAAATAAAAACAAGAGTAAAGGAAGGAACTCACAGGATAACATATCGAGGAGGGCGAATCAGTGCTGGTCGAGGAAAGTGTCTCGTCGATCTCGAGTACAAGGTACTCGATCTCGAGTAGTTTCGTCTGCGTCCAGTGGGTTCTGAAGTCGAGGAGCTTCTGGTGGCTTAGTCGATCTCGAGTTGGCCTACTCGAGATCGACGAGTGTCTGGGCTGCTCCTCCTTGTCGTCGTCGACTTGGCCTTCGTCGATTTTGACTGTTTTCAGGGACTTCTTTATTCCACTTTTTGCGATCCTTATATGTTTGCCGACCTAAAAGTGTTAGATTGCACACAAAAAACAAGACTATCCACATGAAGTATTCTAAAAGACATAAAACCAAAACCAAGAACAAAAACCAAAAACTAAAAAGTTCAAAAGTCCTAAAAAATTCATAAAGTTTATATACATGCTCTAGATTTTAGAGTCGCTAGGCCGACTTCTCCGTTTGCGCTCAAGAACCATTATTGTGGGGCCTACTCATGCTTGGCCCTTCTCCTGGATCATCTAGGTCCTGATGATAGTATGCAAGCTCAGCTGATAGGTGGCTGCTTGCATCATCTCCCTTATCTTTCTTTCTCTTCCTTCCAGCCCTTAGCTTTCGCAGATTTTCTCGCCAAGGGGCCTTACCTCCCCTTAATTTATTGGAAAAAAAATTTTATGGACTGAGGGGGAGTAGAATTCATACCTGACCTTACCTTTTCGGACCCAAAACAGAAAACTTTGGGTTTGGGGCTAGTCGATGTCGAGTACTGCTGATCGACCTCGAGTACAGGGACCCCATACTTAAGTTATTGGCAAGTCAGTGGCTCTGCAGAGTTTGTCGACCTCGACAAGGTCTTGTCGAGATCGAGTAGGTGGCTAGTCGAGATCGAGAAGGACTCGTCGACCTCGAGTACAGTTCTGGCGCTTTCCTCCGCTGTTTGCTGGGTCTCGTGGTTGCTGATGCTTTTCACCTCTAGCCATGAAATTTCCTCTTTTGCAGGACCAAAAGAGAAATCTAAAACCTCATCGCCTATGGTGAAGGTGAGCGAGCGATTCTTAACACTAATTCTGGCATCTGCAGTTGCTATGAATGGTCTACCAAGAATAATAGGGCTAGTAGGATCTTCAGCACAGTCTATGATAAGGAAATCTGCTGGAACAAAGAATTTACCAACCCGGACTGGGACATTTTCAACTATACCTGTAGGGATGACCACTGTATTGTTCGCCATGTATAGTTTGGCATCCACAGGCTCTATGCATCCTATTTTTACCTTCCGCCAGATTGATAGAGGCATGATGCTCACGCTTGCTCCTAAATCGCACAGAGAATCATATTTATATTGCCCAAAACCCACAGTAACAGAAAACTTACCAGGGTCAGGTCTCTTTTCAGGAAAGTGGAGTACTTTGCATTCGCCTGCGATCTCTGAGATGGATCACTTCTTGCTCAGGATTTCCTTCAGAAATTTGACATATCCAGGCATCTCTTGCAGGGCTTCTGTAAAAGGAATAGAAACATTTAGTTCTTGCAGCATATTAACAAATCTGGTAAACCTACCTGCAGTGGGATCTTTCTGTGCTTTTGAAGGGAATGGCAGTGGCTTTTTCTGCTTCGGAGCCAGATCAGTTGTCGGAGGTGTTGCAGTGTCGTCGACCTCAGCTTGCTGTTCCTCGATCTCAACCAGGGTCTCCTCGAGATCGACTAGGGTGGTCGACTTGGGGTTGCTGGGCTGCGCAGTGGAGTCCGAGCTCAGCTTCTGGTCTGTGTCGGGCAGCTTCTTGTCGAGGTCGAGTACACTCTCCTCGAGATCGAGTAGACTTTGCTCTGTCTCGAGTTGCTTCTCTGCCTTGTCTTGCTGTTTCCCGACCTCTGGCTCGTGTAATTGATGCCCAATTCTGAGTTTGATAGCTGCGACGTGTCCGGTTTTCCCCTTAGGATTTGGTTCTGTTTGCTCAGGGAGCTGTCCGGATGGTCTTGGGATCTGCGCAGCGATTTGACCCATATGCGTCTCTATTCCCCTTTTCCAGATGTCCAGTTCTCCAAATTTTGTTTTGAAATTCTGGAGCTGATTGTTGATGGTGTTCGTAGCCTGAAGGTTCCGTGCATGAGTTCGGCGCATCTCATCAAGGATCAGTTGTAGATCGTCCTTTTTTTGATCTCTTTCTGGATGTCCTGGAGCTCTATAGGGTGGGGGGTTCCTGGGAGGACCTTGAATCCACTGAGGCTGATAGAACCTTTGATCTCCCATGTAACGATTTGGACCCCCAGCATAGGCTGCTTCCTCATGTGTCCCTGCCATTCTGACTTGCTCAGTGTGTGGGCACTCAGTAGTGGTGTGCCTCTGTGATCTGCATTCGATGCAAGGCTGATTGACAGATAAATATTTGACTTGCTTGAGGAGCTTACGATTCTGGTCTCTGTAGAACTGCTCCCTGACATCTGGGTCAATCTCCTTTGCTGGCTCATAGAGTGGCATAGATGGTGCTAGCCTGGCATAGGAGTTCTCCTCAAAGTTTGCAGTAGACCCATATTTGTTTTCATAATTGGTGAGCTTGTCTAGCACACCTCATACGTCGATTGGCGGCATCGTCAGATACTCATAGCGAGTATACTGGTTGATTCTTTCCTTGGTGACTTGATCAAGAGAGTTGAAGAAGATCTCTTGAATCACGTAGGGTGGCTGTCCATGAGTAGGGCAAGATCGCAGCAGTTCTTTGTAGCGTTCCCATGCCTTTGCCAGCGGTTCCCCATGCTTCTGTTTGAAGGCGGTGATTTTCTGGCGGAGAAGTGCTGTCTTGGCAGGTGGGAAGAATTTATTCAGAAACTCTTGCTCTACTTGGGCCCATGTTGTGAGCGATCTTGGTTTCAGCCCTTCAAGCCACTTCAGTGCAGGCCCAACGAGAGACCAACGAAAAGCCTTCATCTTGACATATTCCAAAGTTGTACCTTCAGCAAGAGTACGACACATGGCAGAAAAATTGGTAATATGTTCAAGAGGACACTCATTAAATTTTCCATAAAAAGCATTATTTTTAAGCTCTATCAGAAATTGAGTGCGAATTTCAAAGGAGTTTTCAGGGATAAGAATCGCCGATTCAGGCACGACGAGAGTGGGATGCATATAATCCTCTGTAGTAGTTGGATATTGGGCAAGCTCAGCCTCTGCTTGCCTTGCGCGCTCAGCTTCTTGTTCCCTTGCTGCCCTTTCAGCGGCGATAGTAGTATCCTTCGCGGCTAGCTCCCTTGTAAGCCTTTGTATCAGCTGCTCCTGTGTTTCTGCGGCTTCCATGGCTCTTTTCAGTCTAGCGTGGGCTTGTATAAGACGTTCTGGGTTGTCTAAGCCGTCAAACTCAGGTGGTTGACCGGAACGGCGCATACACCTGTAAAGTAAACTCAAAGAGAATGTGAGATTTTAACTACCTAAGGCGCGAATGATAGCTTCCCCGGCAACAGCGCCAATTTGTTGTAGGAGGAAATCGAGACTTGCAATAATAAAATAGAAATAAATTACAACAAACAAGATTCCGTCCCTTGCAAATAACTATAAGACCTCCTCCTGATGCAGTAGTGGGAAGTCAGGATCGATCCACGAGGAAGCGTGTCAGCGGATCCCAGGCAGCGGAGAATCTCACGATCAGAAGTCGACAAATGGTGCTAGATCTCGACTTAGGGTAAGTCGACAGAAGATCGGGAAAGTCGAACACAGCAGCAGCAAGCACAGGCGATTTGTACTCGAGATCGAGTAGGCCCTACTCGAGATCGAGTAGGCTCGTCGACTCCGGGTTGGTCTTCGTCGAGTTCCTGCACAAGTAAGCTACGACGATCTGGGATCGGAGATTAGTAGTCGAGATCGACCAGGCTTGGTCGAGATCGACGAGAACAGAAACTAAAACGAAAGGGAATAAAAACAAATGCTTTAGGACTTCGAACTAAACTGTATTTAAAAGACTTCCAAGATTGGGGTTTGCAACAACGATAACCAAACATGCATAAGGCAGAACCAAACAGATAATCATGTCAATCGCATCAAGGACAAGCTTTCGCCTTTTCCAACAATTAGACAACTCTTTCAAGAAACCCTAATTGTCTCTACTAATTTTATGTTTGCAATCCAAGTTGTTATCATGGACCTCCATTAGATGGGTAATAAACACATAAGCAAGTAGTAGATGCTCAAAACTTGATAAAAGTCGGATCTTTACCTCAATTATGCATGGCTATCGTCGGGCTCGCCCCAACCCTAGAAGTGGGTGGACTACTCGTGCTTCATCGCAAACTCAGACATCATCGATTGAAAGAAAACTAATTGCATTAAAATAAACCAAAGTTTACAACCGCTTGAAGCCAATTCCGCTCTCGCTTCACAACTCCAATCGGCCGCTCACTCTCTTTCTCTCTACTTCTCCTACTTACTTCTCTCTCTGAAATCGAATGACTAGAAATCAGCCCCATGGGCTTTATTTATAGGCTTCTAAACCTTGCTACTCAAGGATAGAAATCTTTATCTATATCTAAAATTATATCTAAAAAGCTTAATGATAAATAAATGGAAATAAAGGAATTAAATCTAAAATAGGGAAATATATCTAAAAGTCTTTTAATGGATAGATCTTCTCTTTCCTTGATGTATCTTGATAGATCGGATAGAATCAGCAAACTTCGAGCCCAAGGAATCCCAATCCGAGTAGAATTGCGTCGACGCGTCACACGGCTTCTGGAATCGTCCTCGATCTCGAGTAAGGCTAGTCGAGATCGTGTAGAATTGTTGGTCGATTGGGCTTGGCTCATCGTCTTGGGTTGCTGATCCTCGACAGGCTCGGACATGACTCCTGGCATTCGTCGATCTCGAGGACCCCTTGTCGACATCGAGTAGAGAGGCTCGTCGACTAGGTCTCGCTTGGTTGGTCGGGCAAGTCTTCTCGATGTGCTCGGTTATGGCCCCTCGGCTTTGTCGACCTCGAGTACCTCTTGTCGACATCGAGTAAGGATGTCCGAGCATGGTTGGGTAGTCTCTCAGTCTCCTCGGACATGCTCTCCTCTACTCCGGGTTATGTCCGAGGTCTTGTCGATCTCGGGTAGCCCTACTCGATCTCGACGAAGGTTCGGGAGTCGGGTTCTTCGTCTTCAGCTTCTCGAATAGGCTCCTTGATCCTGGCAGGTGTCTAGGTATGGCTTGTCGAGATCGACTAACCCTTGTCGATGTCGAGTAGCTTTGTGCTCCGGTTCTTGCTTCTTGATTTTCTCCCGAAATGGTTCCATATTCTGCGATATTAAACAGAAATTTATGTAGATCTCCATTTCTGACAAATACGCGTATACTACATAAATCCGACATATTCCCAACCCGAAATATGCAAAATGTAAAGAATATGGAACTAAAATATGCATAAAGACATGGCTACTTTGGAGACATCATGGAGTAGCCAAGAAATATACCTTCATCACTACGCGCATCAAATTTCCCAAGGTTATCTTTTCCATTGTTATGAACAAAACAAGTACAGCCAAAGGGTTTAAAATAAGATATAAGTTGTTTGCAGCCTTTGAAAAGTTCATAAGGAGTTTTCTTTAAGATGGAACGAATAAGACAACGATTCAAAATATAGTTAGTTGTGTTAACAGCTTCAGCCCAATAGGTTGTAGGTAATGCATTTTCTAAAAGCATAGTCCTGGCCATATCCTCTAGGGTGCGGTTCTTTCGTTCCACAACCCCATTTTGTTGAGGTGTCCTAGAAGCAGAAAAGTTATAGGAGATGCCATATTTAGCACAAAACAAATCAAACTGAAGTTGATCAAACTCCCTACCATGATCACTTCGAATTGACACTATGGGCTCGTTTCTTAAAGTTTGCAACTCCTTACAAAGTTTTGAAAACTCAAATAAGGCCTCTGGTTTTTCTTTTAAAAATGCAACCCAAGTATATCTAGAAAAATCATCAACAACGACAAGCATGTACTTTTTACCATTGGGAGATTTGACTCGCATAGGACCACATAAATCCATATGTAAAAGTTCAAGAGGTCTAGAAGAACTTACAACCTTTTTGGGTTGGAAAGAGCTACGTGTTTGTTTACCTCGTGTGCATGCCTTGCACATCTCAATACCTTTAAAGTCCATCTCAGGTAGCCCTCTTACAAGCCCTTTGGACACAAGCTTTTGTAGCGTATGTGGACTCACATGACCGAGTCTCCTATGCCAGAGCTTTGGATCGTCCGTCAAAAGCCTTTAGACAGGTTAGGCTTCCTTGTGCCACTTGTTCAGCATTTATAGCGTATATATTATTGTAGCGATATGCAGTTAGTATAACTTCACATGTATCTTCTCTGCATACTAGACATCTTTTCTTGTTAAATCTGACATCATTGCCACTATCACATACTTGAGAAACACTAAGCAAATTGTACTTCGAACCGTTAACAAGATAAACATTTTTAATACTATGATTGGAATCACTTCCAACACTACCAATACCAATGATGTCACATTTTCCTTTGTCACCAAGAGTGATTGTTCCTGTGGGTTGCTCCTTTAGATCATGAAAGAGAGAACTCTTCCCACTCATATGCCTCGAGCATCCACTATCAATAATCCATTTTTGCTCATTCACCTTGGTGATCACCTGCAAAACAAACATCAACCTTTGTGGCTAGACCAATAAGCAAATTTGGATCCATTATTGGAATAAACCATATTTGGTAAAATAGTGCCTTTTGGGACCCAAACTTGTGTTATCCGTTCTTTTCTCAAATGAACATGAAATGTATTGCGAATGATATATGGATCCTTTCTTCTATAGGGGCAGGTCTCTTTTACATGTCCCTTTCTAGCACAGTGATGACATATAGGAGAGGTTCTGCTTCCTTTTGCCTTTACAAAGGTGGTAATGTGCTGCTTCTTTAAAAACCTTGGATTGTAACCAATACCACTTTTGTTTAGAGAACTTTGT